>CM060945.1:137363939-138563939 GCA_030765085.1 Allium cepa
CAGTTCTGTAAAAGTCTACAAAGACTACTACAGTAGAAAACTAGAAATGAAGAAGTATAGCTAAAAATGAAGAAGAAAGAGCGGTTAAGTTAGTAATGAGAAGGTGCCCCATCCTTTCCACCAACTCAATGCTAGTACCCACCTCCAAAAGAGGCAAGAAGCGCGAGGGTAGCGGTAGCATCGTAAATTGCTCCATAGAAAGCATGGTAGGAGGGAAGCGCACGGTATTGTATTTTTGTTTTTTGTTCGAATCCTCTAATGTAGTAACAACTTTCCCGGCCCTCTTTAACCGATTGTAAATACACCCAACTATATATCCATACTATCCAAGAGTATTACCAAGTAATACTGTTGGATAATACAGAGAATGAGATGATATGAGGGTACATACGTGAATATTTCCTTGAACTAAAATCGGTACATACCTCATATCATATATTGCTAACCATAAATGTACACAGTGTCAGTACAAAACAATAAACATGTGTGCCTCTAGGATAAATCAATACATTGTCGCATAATAATATCATAGTTCATAGAGTTAGAATGCCATAGATAAAATATAATGCACAACATAATGCATAGTTTAGAGGGCTACAAAATGATAGTCTCTATATACAATACATCATCAAATACTACATGATAGATACAATGAGGCAAAAAAATGTATAGGGAATGTATCATCCCATAACTATACTAGCCTCTTCAAAAGTCCACCAAGCTCTAAATCACTGGGTACCTACACCTACAATCTCTCGGGCTGACCTGAGTATTAAAATAACACACGGGTCAAACTATGTCCATAATTATGTATTAGTGATGATAAATTGTAGTAATAAGTCCATGGGTAGGTGTTTTGATCAATCATTTGAACAAATCATATAGTGGTGTAATATAACAAGCACACATCAATCCATCAATCCATCCATATATACACACACACACATATGCATATATATCAAATATATAAATGTAAATCAAATCCAGTGGTGATGGGGATCGACTGTACGACAGACACAAGGTCCAAGTAGAGTCATCTCAATATAAGGGTCATGTAATCCCTATATAGACTTAAGTGAGGAGTATAGATAATACATGCCCATCTATCACTCTGCATAGAATTAGACGGGAGACTGATGTCCATATACCCACTCCTGGAACCCAAGATCACCTAACCCGATCTGTTGCTACAGTCTTCAATTACCTTAATGGACATCGTGACTCATATCCACTAGTGGTTCATCTATGCGTAGCTTCAGTCATGACCCTATTTGCGCCTATAGGTAACATATTGCTGGCCTATGTGACACAAGGGGCTATAGCACACCTACCATATGGGTTGCCTAACCCAATAACGTAAGGTATTATGGATCTAGGGCACGACCCCAAGATTAGGCCGTCGTTGTGGAAACTGACCTTATCTGATTCTTTCTAATGCTAATAATAGAAGTACACAATGATAGAAAACCACATAATATCTATATATAAAGGCTCCGACATACGCTCATACCCATGAGATCGCCCGCACCTATGAGCATTACATAACTATACACATAACATAACTATTCCCATCATATGATATTATCTATTTACACCGAATAACTGAGTAAGTATCACATCAATGTTCCATACCACTATGTGTTGCTAGTCCATGTATTCAACACCTATAAATTACACTCGTCCACACTATATCTCTATGCAACAAGTTCCATCAATAACTAGAAATGTTTTACCAGAAGTCCCATACCAAATAGTATCACTAATCTATCTACTCAAATTTCCTGTCACACGGAAGTGGAACATATATATGTAATAATAAAAGTGATTATATAAATATATATGATACTTGAAAGCATAAATAATATTTTCTATAATAAAATATAATAATAGATATCGTATTGCATAAATAATATCCAAATAACTATCAAACAATTTAATATTCCTTTATAAGTCAATAATATAAGTTTTAGAATCATTAACAAATATTATAAGAAAGTTTGATAATTATTAAATTAAGAATTTACTAAATCATTATGTTAACTCATCAATATAATGTTATTAAACAATTTAGTTAAATTATCAAACATCTTAAGTTATATTTATAACTAGGTATAAATATTGTATACTGTGATATTATTATTAGGTTTGTATTATACATTTTACTTTATTTTAATTTTGCTATATATATATATATATATATATATATATATATATATATTTAAATAGGTAGTGGCAGTCGATCGGTTCACGCTACCGGTGTCATGAATTTCTATGCCTGATTCAACTTGTTTTAGGCCATCTCCTTCTTCCTCACTACCATCATCTTCTACCATCAAGTGCGTACAACTTTGTGCAAATAATCTACAATTCACTCGTGTCCAAATTGCCAACAATTATCAAATATTAATCAAATGTGGACTGGCAGGGGAAGATACAATGTTGCACTAAATGAGTTACATGAATGCACAGACCCATATTCATCATTCTAGACATCATCTCATCATCCAAATAAGCATAGAAGTGAGTAACTCCCGTTGAGTTAAATAAATACAATTTCTCTCCTAGCTGCTACCCGCTCCTTATCTTGCCCCTCTTCTCTCTCTTACTGTAAATTCCCTTTTTTTGATCAAGATGAGCAGAACCTTGAATTCTCGCTTACTAAGTGATGTAGATATATCAAGAAGTTCGAATTGGGTTGTAAAAAATTTATAGGATATATTTTGATTTGAATTTGAATTTTAGAGAGTAGGATGTTCATTTTCTAAAGCAAAGCAAAGTAAACATTAGGGTTATATTGATATTTGAAAAGAAAAGTAAACGTTGGGCTAAATAATGATGGGGTTTATTTTTTTTTAATTTATTCCCTTCTTTCTTTCCTTTTATTTTCCTTTTTCATGAATTAATACACAATATTTGAAGCTCAATTACAAATCAAAATTGCTTCATTAAATTTCTTACTATCAAATCCATTTATTAATAATTTTACAAAATTATTTTCTATAGCTTATTTATTTAATTAACCATTTGGTTAAACTTAGTTATGCTAATTAAATTTCATAATTCGTTAATAAATTTTGTTTTATTAAAAATAAATTTCAAACTTATAACATTAATTTAAAATTTTGTTCCAATTAATTAATTCATATTTCCTTATTTCAAAATAACTAAATAAATTATTAAATCGATACTTCTTTTATATTTAATTCTTTATCATTTAAAAAATATGCTTAATTAAATTTCCAAAACATTACAAAAATTTTATATTTATTAATTCATACAAAATTAATTAATTAGCATTTATTATTAAATTATCAATTTATTGTTTCTCCACAATGGGTTGTTACAGACTCCCCCTTAAGAAAATCGTGTCCTCGCAATTCCTTTTTAGGAAAAATCTATAACTAGCTGGATATATTATAGCTCATCCATACCATCAATTAATAATAAACAAGGAAAAGGTTACATACCTGATTCATGCACATCAGTGAATAACTCAGAATAAGATCATTGCATATGTTTCAAAGTCTCCCAGATACAATTCGACGGGTTGTCAGATCATAGTACTTTCTCCAATGTAACTCTCTTACTTCCTAGCTATCTGATTTCAGAATCAACTATCCAAACTAGATGCTGCACATAAGTCAGATTAGGAGATAACTCAATCTCATTAATGTCTCTATACTCAACAACTGTCTCCGTATCCCATAGAGACTTCCTTGGTTGAAACACATGAAAGACATTATAAATCCCTGAGAAGCTATCAAGCAATGCAACTTTGTAGGAAGTTGTTCTTATACGTTCAATAATTGGGTGCTAACTTCAAAGATTAGTTAAATCTCAAAACTCCCTTCAGTGGCGATATCTTTGCATACACTAGATCTCCAACTGCAAACTCTATCTCTATCCTCCAGCATATGATTTTTGTCGATCCTGGGCCTCCCACATCCTTTGTCTAATTGGCTCTATCTTCTCAAATGCTTTCCTAAAAGAATTTGAACCCATTATAATTTTATATCCAGTCATGGTCAAGTATATAAAGCTTCAAATGGAGCCATGTCGATGCTAGCTTGATAGTTGTTATTATAAGGAAACTCGATCAAGTATATATGGTCCTCCCAACTACCACCAAAGTCTAGTACACAAGAATGAAATAAATCCTCAAGAATATGGTTCACTTACTCCACCTGTCCATCGGTCTGCGGATGATATGCTACACTAAAATTCAGCTTCGTTCTCAATGTTTCTTGGAAACTCTTCCAGAATTTGCTTGTAAACACAGGGTTATGGTCGCACACTATGGAGTTGGGAACTCCACGAAGTCTCATGACTTCTTTTATGTATAATTTAACCAGATATCATGTGGTTCGGTTTGAATTTACTGGAATGATGTGCTGACTTAGACAATCGGTCCACTACTACCCAATGTTATTGTGGCCTCTTCTTGATCGTGGTAAACCATCTATAAAATCCATTAGCACCTATAACAAAAAAAAGTTAAAATTACTCTGATGAGATTTATGCAAGTGAATTATTGATATACAAATTCACTTGTATATGATCCCATTTCCATTGAGGGACTTCCAATAGCTGGAGCAAATCACTTGGCTTTTAGTGTTCGGTCTTTACTAGCTGACATGTAATACACTCCTTCATGAACTTATAATATCACGTTCCATACCTTCCCAGTAGTAGGGACATTTCATGTCCATATACATTTTACTACACCTAGGTGTATGGTGTATCATGATATATAATAGTCTTCCAACATTTCTCTATGGAGATCATCAACATCTGGTACTACTAACTTGTTCCTTCTCCATACACATCCATGAGCGTCAAGAGAATAGCTGGCTAACTCTTCACTTTCATCTCCAAATTCAAATTACTGAATAAGTTCTAGAGTAGTCAGATCTTTCTTCTGAGCTTCTGCGATCTGATATCGTAGATGGCCTAGTTACAAGGTTAGCCATCATTGCTTCTGATCCAGCCACAAAATCTCTGGTTCGAATCTTGCATATAGATAATGTCTCGAGAACCTTCCTCTCAGAATCATCATAGAAACCAGTGGTTGGTGTCTTCTTCTCAAAGCATCGGCAACTCAGTTACCTTTACCAGGTGTGTACTGGAAATCAAAATCGTAAGCTGCTAGAAATTCTAACCATAGCTGCCGTCTCATACAGAGATCCTTCTGTGTAAGCAAATACTTTAGCGACTTATGATCTATATGTAGCACAAATCGCTCTTAAATCAGGTAGTGTCACCAAATCTTTAGAGCAAAAACAATAGCTGCAAGTCACAAATCTTGTGTAACATATCTAATCTTAATAAGCCCTAGTTTCCTTGAAGCATATGTCATATCTTTACCCTTCTACATTAGCACCGCATCCAATCTAGAACACAAGCATCCGTATAGACCTCAGGTCCTTGTTACCTTTTGGTACAATATGCATATGTGCATTCGAGAGCAATTCCTTTAGCTTTTGATAAGTTTCCTCACACTTATCTGTCATTGGAACTTACTCCTTTTTTTGGTGAGGTTAGTCAGAGACTATATGATCTTTGAAAATTCCTTAATGAATCGCCGATAATATCCAGCTAATCCCAAGAAACGTCTAATCTTTAAAACTTTTTTAGACCATTTCCAATTCTGTATCGCTTCTACCTTTAATGGGTCCATTGAAATTCCTTCTTCTGAAATGACATGGCTTAAGAATTTAACTTGCCACTGCCAAAAGTAAAATTTAGAGAACTTGGCTTTTAACTTATTCCGACTTAGAATCTCGAACACCATCCTGAGGTACTTCTCACGGTCCTTCTTAGATTTAAAGTATACTAGAATATCATTAATGAAAACTAAGGCGAACTTACACAAATAGTCTCTGAAGACTCTGTTTATCAGATCCACAAAGTAAGCTGGAGCGTTTGTCAAGCCAAATAGCATCACCTGCCATTTGTATGAGCCACAATAGTTCTAAATGTTATTAATGGGATGCTTTCTTCAGTAAGTTAATGGAATCCCATAGCTAAGTCTATCCATGAAAAGATTTTAGCTCCAGTTAGCTGTTCAAACATATCATCGATCCTAGGAAGGGATACCTGTTCTTAGTAGTCAACTCATTCAACTTCCTATAGTCGATGCATATCTTGAGGGATCCTTCTGCGTTCTTTACAAATACAACTACAGCTTCCCTTGGTAAACTGCAAGATCTAATAAAATATTTCAACTTCAAATTGGCAAATGCTTCTCAAGCTCCTCATTCTCTTTTATGGACATTCTTATCAGTAGTTGAGTAACAGGTTGAGCTTTGGGAACAAGATCAATTTGGAACACAATAGCCCGCTTAGGAGGAACATCTATAATGGGCTCAAAGACATTTGGGTATTCCTTAACAGCTGGGAGCAATGTAATCCTCATCTTAAGCTTCAATAGTAAAAGGAGATCAAGTGAAATCTTCACTAGTACTTTAAAGTGCTATACTTATTATCTTCTCAGAATCTGGATGGCCAAGAGTCACAATCCTTTCGGGACATAAAAGAAATGCCTCGTATTGATCCAGTCAATCCATCCGAATAATGATGCCAAATCCCGTGTATCGAAATACATGTAGGTCATAATGAAAAGAGTAGCCACCAAAAAGCAATTAAACATCTTTACATAACATCCTGAGGATTGCATATCCTCCAATAGGATTCGCAATCCTTAAAGATGTGACTATTATCACATTAAGATTAAACTTATCTACTAATTCTTTAGATACAGATGAGTGTGACGCACCCGTATCGAACAGAACTCCAATAGGAAAATCTCTAAATAGAGTTGTACCTTCTAGGACTGCAGGTGTTTTTCCTTTGACCTGGGAAGTTGTACAAGCTGCATCAATAGCATTCAGCTTGTCAGCTTTCCTTAGACAAGCATTAGCAAGATGTCAAGCTGCTCTACAAATCTTACATATAACATGAGATGGTACTTTACATGGTTGAGAGCATTCCTTAGAGTAATGTCCTTTCTCTCTACAATTAAAGCATACTATATAATTCTTAAATCAAGTTTTATCTCCCTTCACATCATTTTTTTTTCTTGCTTCTGCTTAAAGAATCTTGGTCTTTGCATTTTGAAAGGAAATTTCCTCTTTCATCCAAGAATGACTTTACTCCTAGGCTTATCCTCTTCACTGCTACCATTCTCCTCCTCCCTAAGCCTCGGTGTGGTGTCCAAAAGCTTTTCAAAAGCAACCTCCAGCCAAGGTAGCAAGGGTTTCCTCAAAGATTTCTTTAGTCCATACATAAATTTATCATTCTTCTTCAAAGGATTATTGATGAGATCAAATGCCATATTTAGATAAGGCTTTGAATGTGGAAACTTACTCTTCTATTAACATGTTATGATGCTTCAAATCTACGAATTTATGAGCCATAGCCGCCTTCTCCGCTTCTAGAAGGAACTACTTCTCAAAATGGCTCTTAAAATCATTCCAAGACACTCTGACTCATCAATCTTAGCTACCAAAAGCTCATACCAATCCAAGGCTCTATCTTGAAGCCGGCTAGAAGCAATCCAGACTATTTATAGGTCCGTAATCCCCATGCATGTGAAGATATGTTGTATGAGCCTAATTATTACTAACATTATTTAGGGCATTTAATTAGATAAATAAAATAAAATAATGTAGATGGTTAAGCGATTTAGATTTGTAAATTAATAAGGAGGCCATGCCTTAATGAATATATAAGCGAAAGAGAATTAAAGTGGAGCAAGTAGAAGGAATATGATAAGGGTAAAATAGGAATAAACTATGTTCCTATACCCTAAACCTTTTTTACCTTCATTCCTTATTCATTTTCAACATTTGCAAACAAATCTGAAGCCATAAACAAAGCTTGGTCGACCACCGTTAAGAGATTTAAGATGAAGAAAAGCTAAGATTTATGTAAGAAGCTTATGCAAATACATCAAAGGACAAATCTCAACCTTCTTAACAACAAGCTAAGGTGAATAATGATCTTACATCTCATTTTTATTGATTTCGATTTGTAGTTAGATCCGAATTGATTTTGCAAGTAATATGCCATGATGTAATTATTTAAATGGATATATATGTTTGTTTGATGAATTATGTTGCTTCATATAGATTTTATAATAAGTTTGAGTTTGAAAAACCTATTAAATGACATCCAAATGACTTTTGTTTTTAATATAAGGTCGAAAACATTTTTTTTGAAGTGGGTTTCGAGTTTCATAGTTTTCTAATTTATGGTGCATTGTGTATGAATTTTCAATGAAGAAAATATTTAAAATTGGTTTTAAATTAATTGCGGCAAATATATGTTGATTTTGGGGTTGAAATTTAACTACGTTGGATAACATATTAGAAGTGAGTTATGGTAATTTTTGGAGAGTTTTCCTAAGTATTTTACTATAGTCATAAAATTATTTAAGGTATGGAAGTTAAATGTTTTATATGTTTATTCAAGGAGAAGGGCTTATTTGTTAAAATGTTTTAATTTGATAATTTCTTAATTCAGCAGCAATTTTGGAAAGGATTTTGATAAAGAAATGGGCAATCAATATCATTTTTACAAATAAGGCAAGTTAGGTGAAAAACGATTTATCTTAAAGGCAAAAAGTCAGACTTACATAAATTTACAGCTTCGCCACTTCCATCTATTGGCTTTCGACACCATACCTCGACCAAACCAAGTCGAAACCAATGCATATGGAATCAAATTGATAAGTAGTGCATTGGAGAAAGACGGAAGGTATAGCGTCGAAACCTAGCTTTCAAAGGGAAAGATGCTACCTTTATTAACTTTGAATTACTTCTGTTTACAAAGGATGCTTTCGAAGGGGTTATATTAGCTTTCGAATTAATCAACTTGCCTTTGTTTATATAAAAGAGCTTTCAAATGAGTTGCCGCCTTTATGTTATAAAAGAAGCTTTCGAAAAGATAAAACCATGCTCCCGCATTCTACCTTTCGAGCTAGTTAAGGCCGCTTCCACATAGCCTTAAAAAAATGATTTCGAAAGGGAGCTTTCGCCTCTTTACTTTGAAGCTTCCTTTCGAAAGGGTTGGTTTTAAAACCATCCTCTTTCTTTTACTTGGGACCAATGCTTTCGAAAGTAATGCTTTCGCCCTAATTCTCTACGACCCTTAGTTATAATAAAAGTTAAACCTAAAGGTTTCGAAAGGAATGATTTTAAATGGTTTCTAAGCAGTCCAAACTTTTACTTGAAACCAATACTTTAGAAAGGTATATAATATGTGTTTCGAAGGAGAGATCCCCAATGATTTCGAAAGGTTTATTTTAAGTATTTAAATGGAGGATTTCAAATGCTTCCGAAAGGCAAGTTTAAAATGGTTTTCAAAGAGGATGTTTAAGATTTTAAGTTAAGCTTTTGAAAATATTGTTTTTAAAGGTTTCGAAAGTGTTGTTTTGGCCTATTAGCCTAAAATCTTTGAAGTTAGAAAGAGTTTTTTAAACTTATTCTAATGGGACATATAATCCCATTGATAAATTTTCGTCAACATTTTTTTGTGTAAACTAAATACCATGGCATAAGTGTTTTGAGTAAAGAAAGTATATGGTTTCCCTGTTTTATAAAGGTATGATTTCAAGGGTAAATCATTCGTAAAGTTATTTACAAGGAAATGAAATTTTAACAGGGTAGTTGTAACGACCCGCAAATCCATACCCCTTGAGTCAACACTATTCTACATCAATCAACTCAAGATGAACAGAAATACGAACCATTTGGGTTAAAGAAGAAGAGGTAGAAGAAGAAAGTAGAAAAACAACATCAGAATCTAACCATTGTAGCGGAATAAAATATAATATATAATATATAATAAATGATTTTTACACAAAAACAAATATATCTAATTATACATTGCATCATCAGAGTACATCAATCACATAACATACAATTAGACAGTAATCATAACATGTCCTCACACAACTGAATACACAGCGGAATACAAATCAAGTACGGAAGTACATATCGCCATCCAGCTCGTCTCTTGAGCTCCACAGCGTCCTTTCTTGTATTCTATAATACCCGGCCTGACTCGAGCATTACAGTTAAATAACACCCGAGTTAGACTGGAATACCAGCGTGAGAAATCACACTCAAATTGATTATTATAGTTTCAAAATCCTTTGAAACAAAAGCATCTCGTAAGACCACGCCACAAATAAACATGTCGGGTTTTTACCTTACGATAGCTAAAACACTTTTTATTAAAATCCTTTGATATTATAATAGGGTCTATTTACAAATACTTATTAAAATAGCTGAAATTGTTACATGATTAAATTCCAGCTACTTGCCACAAAGTGGGTAATACAAACAAAACTCGTAAAAGGCGCGTACGGAGAATGGATTTCCAACTAATGACTAGGCACTGGGGTACCACCTATCACAGTACGTGGCCTAGATCACCGTACCGAGGATTACTCCCAATCACCCGCAACGCAAGGCCGGGGCTACCCCTTAATGGATAATCTCGAGTAAGATCACCCCACGGTTGTGATCAGCAACCGCACCACTAAGCCGAAATAAAAAGGGACATCTAGACAAGGATGACCTCACCCTGAAATGGGGGCTACCCACCTGCCCTACTGCAAAACCCATGATTTTCAGTCATTCCCGGTTGATGAGGCTTGAGGCTAGCGTTACCTTTTTAGAACGTTTCACTTAGAATGCCCATCGTCCACCTGACAATGTTCCGAAAGCATTCATCCATACAAGTCTGTCCCGGGTTCGAAAGGAACCGAAGGCACTATTCCTACAACATCCATTTTGGAATTATCCTCAGGATTAGTAGCGATTAGCCCTTGCACTTCATTGCTCCATCTTCGATTCTGAACTCGTTTTCCCCACGAAATCGTACAAACTGGATTGAAGTGGTTTTCGAGAAATAAATCCCGATCCCGGTCTCTTCGAAACGATCAGCACATTGGCCAATATTGATAGTCGGTTATTTAACTATCAATTAACATTCACAAACATCCATCAAACATAAATAATTTCCCCAAATTATTTATTAATCTCAAAATATCTTTGCAAGATATATTTCCATTTTCAACCCTTTTGAAAACAGTTTTCAATCCACACTCTTCCTATGGAACAAATTCCCAAATATTTATTTCCACTACAAATACCAAGTATAAAGCTTTAGATTTTTGAAATAACTTTAAAACACTTTATTATAAAATATATTTTAACATTTAGATTGAAAACTATTTCAATACTTTATTAAAAATATATATATTAGGAATATTTAAAATGAGACTACTTTATAAAATATAAAACTAGATTTTCTCTTTTAAAAACAAAAATACCAAGTCACCTTCAAATAATTACTACTATAATAGATTTGAAAAATACTTACTTCAGAATTTAAACATTTAGAAATAATAAATTTTCTAAAACATACTTTTTAAAACGACATTAAAACTTTTAACTTATATCTAAAAATTTACTTTAAAAACGTACTTGGCTATCCAGGGAAATATACTTCTCTTCACACCCCTTTAAAAATAAA
The DNA here is from genome assembly GCA_030765085.1 of Allium cepa. NCBI lineage: Eukaryota > Viridiplantae > Streptophyta > Magnoliopsida > Asparagales > Amaryllidaceae > Allium > Allium cepa. The sequence goes on from CM060945.1 coordinate 137,375,484, forward strand.
TCACTATTTATTTTTAAACAAATTTTCCATTTCTTTAATAACTTTCCATCGTGGATTTATTTCTCTAAATATCCACTGATATATTACTTTACCATTATAAAACCCGTTTATAAATTCCAAAGTCCCGCTTCTCTTTAAAGTTCCAACTTCAACCACTTAAATAAATTTTCAAATTGATTTCCAATTTACACCATTTTGAAATAAATTTCTTTACTTGCTCAATTCATTTCAAAATCCATTAATTATAGACTTTATTATTATTTTTGTTTTGGTTTAAAATCTTTTAACTGAAACATACCAATTTCAGATTTTTCAAATTTCTTCTTTATTCTTTTCAATAATTTAAATCTTAAATTTAAAATAAATGTTTTATTCTTTTAAATAATAACACTGAAGTTTAAAATTCATTTTCTTCCTGATTATTCAAAATTCCCTTTTCATATACGGAATTTATTTATTATAATTTTAAAACCACTGTTATTCTTATCCAGTTCATTCTTAATTTATTTAAATTCTGTAAAATTATTTTACTTACAAATTTTCTTCTTTTTATTTTCTTTTCAAAAATCTCATTTCTATATGTTTTGATAACTCAATGTACCGAAATATATTCAAGTAAACCATAACATTCAATATTTCAAATCATCGATAATATTCATCACAGAATATCGAATATTCATAATAGAGAATATTAAACAATATAAATAATTTTGAGGAATCCAGTTGGATCCCTCCAACCTGTTTCCCTGCATCCACATATGTTAGCATAATATAAAATGCCAATTCCACTTCGAGGTGGAATATTGCGGTATATGGGATTTAAATATAATATCATCGGTTATTATGCGGCGTATAGGGTCTCATCCGCTATATAAAGTGTAATAATCCGCTTTTCCATACCCCTTGAATATACACTAATCTCCATAGATTAATTCAAGATGAACAGAAATACGAATTATCAATGTTTTAGAAAAAGAAAGAGACAGAACAAGAGAGAAAAAGATAGAAAATAGAGAGAAAAGAAAATAGAACTGAAAGAAATAACAGAACAACATCAGAATCTCACAATCGCAGCGGAACAACATATAATAATAAATGAATAATCTTTAAACAAAGAACTATATCAGTTATTACATTACATCACATTTCATTACATCATATCATCAGAGTGTACAACAACAAACAACAACAAACAGTGCAGCGGAAAAAGAAATACTATATAACTAGTAATACGCCATGCCATCCAGCTTGCCTCCAGCAACTCCAGAATATCCAGAATATCCCGATAAACCTAACTCTTGACTGCCCGTGTGGAAATTGGTGGGCACCCAGAGTTTAGGAAGGAAAACAATAAACTCCGAGTCAGTCATGTGACTGGTGTGAGAACTCAAAACAGTTTATTTATCTTTAAAATCAAAATAGAGGGATATTTTTTTTAAAGTCAATTCGCGATGCTTTTAAAAATGAGACTACCATAAGGCCTCCCGCACACACACACAATGCAAACGCAGAATCGGAGGAGATTTCTCCTTATGATAGTCAAAGATGCTTGATACGCATTTAAAAGAACATTTGATATTATTACTAGTGCATAGTGTAGGAAAATTCATTTCGAAAGTAGAATATAAATCTTAGCCAGCATAGACATTTCGAACTATGCCTACTATAGCTAACTATGTTCAATAGCAGGTTACCGCCACATTCCATAGCAGGTTATACAACTAAAACCGTACAGGTCTCGTATTGTTTCTTTGGATTTCCAACGAATGATCAGGCCAAGGAACTTCCCATTGCCACATGAGAATGCCTCTGGATGGACATCGCTGAGAACCAAACCGGATCTCTACCAACACAAGGCCGGGTTACCCCTAACTGAGTAACAACTGACCGAATATGCCATCCCCCGGTCCTTTGGGACCTTTCACCGAGCGCTCGCAATCAATTCGCACAATCATAAAGTGTTTTCAACATGAGTAAGTATCTAGGCTCCATACCATGATACCACCCTTTTCCAGAAGGAAATGCACACATCCTAAAGGGCGCTACCCCTCATAACCTTGCTGCATCTTTCCTGTTTTGACCATTCACGGGGTGTGAGGCTCGACGAAGTCACGTCCACAAAAACATACTTTATACAAAAGCCATGCTTTGGGTCAACAAATGATCATAGAAATGATCACCAAGATAGACGATCAAATAAACGATCCTATCACAAATAATCAACACAATGATCATTTCACAGCAACACTCAGCATGTCACATTACCAAATTGGGAATATATCGCTGATAACATTCAACTACATAACCTCTAAGCTCGTACGTCTCAGAGAAGGGTGTTAAGCTAAAAGAATAAATTCTCCGCCACCAACAGAAATATATTTGAAAGAAATCTGCTTTATATCTCAGTTTGTAGTGTCAGACATACAATCCATACAAGTATGTTCCGGGCTCGAACAAAACCGAAGGCACTTACAAAGAAGTCCTTGCAATCCGGATATTCACAATCCTGATCGAATTCACCATCACATATGGAGAACTCTATACCGGAGCAACTCGGTGCAGAGTCAATCGACAGGTCATCCTATCGCTCTCGCAAATACCGGGTCTTCAACACCGATCTTCAATGCAATTCATAACGACGTATCACATATTCGGAATGGGTTATACGACCCCATGGTCCTTTCCCGGTTAACCCGAATAGTGAGCGCTTATTCAAAAATAAGTGTGGCATTCAAATTCAAACAAATCACATCAAATACCCATTCAAAGGGAAATATTGATAGTCGGTTATTGAACTATCAATGGATATGCACACATCACCAGTTTCCAAATAATTTTTTCCAAATTATTTATTTTCCAAAATATCTTCACAAGATATATAATTTTCACACTTCAAAAATAAATCAATATTTATTTTTAAACAACTTCCCCTTCTATTCATAAATTCCATAGTGAATTTATAATCCAAAATATCTATGAATATTCGATTTCAATTTATCTTCAAAAAGATAAATTCTCAAAATATTCACTTTATATTGGAAAACATTTCCATACTTACTTATTAAGTAATTCTCAATCCATCTATTTTCAACACTTGGAAAATATTCGATATACTTAAATCGAGATTAAGTATAAATTTCATTCTTTAAGGAAATCATTCTCTTAAACATATTTATTTGGGCCAAAACGAATGTTGCGTAAAACATCGTTAGATCGTTTTAATTCTATTTAAAACATCACATTCAAAACAATTTCTTTAACATATTATTCACTATTCAAAAACGTGAATATACTACGTTAACAAATTTCATCATTTTATTCATTTTATTTCAAAGGATTATTCACAGTCAAAAATGTGAATATAACTCCATTAATAGGTTACAACAATTTACTTATCAAAATAAGTCGTTTGTGAATTTATACAACAACGTTTATAAATTCCTTTTCTATTTATTTTATAACAACTTCCTTTTATACATTCCTTTATTAACCTATCTCGATTCATATCTCAATGATATACTAGAAATTTATATTATAAGTCAAATACTTATAAAACGATTATTTTACAAAATCGTTCTTTTAAACTTCATAATTATAAATCTTATAACTTATTAGATTCAATTATTTATCCAAATATATTCTTTAATAACTTCACAAAATTTATAAATCTTGCTATTTATAAATTTCATTTATAACTTCACCATTTATAATTTTATAAATTCCATTCACTTATGCAATCCATTTTCACTTCATTCAAACACTTATAAAAACTCGTTTTATAATGTCAACATTTCAATTTATAAATATCCATTTATAAATCTCTTAATATAAATAAATTTATATTATTCTTTTAAAACGTCTTCAAATTCCTTTATGATTTCACCATTTTTATTCATAAAATAATTAAATTTTATAAACCCTATATTTTCAACTTTTTATAATAATTCAAAATATCTCGATTAAACTCTTTTTATAAAGTTATTAACCCATATTTTCAAAAATCAACCTTTAACTATATTTCTCAAAAATCATAATTTTTATAACATTAAAACTATACGTTTATTTATTTAAAATGGATCGATTCCAAAAATATTTTATAACTTATACTTTCAAAAATCACTTTAAAATCATTTTAAAACTCCAAATTTGGTCCAATGATGCTACGCACCAAATAATCAATCACGACAACAACGATATCATATATCGATATGATAATCAATCAAATATCAAAATATCTGAAATCAAATAAAAACTGTTGAGGAATCCAGTTGGATCCCTCCAACCTGTTTTCCTGCATCCACAAACATTAGCACAATACCAATTTCGCTCCAGTACGAAATTATCGCGGTATATGGGATTTAAAATATTATCCGCTTAATAGACGGCGCATTTGGGTCTCATCCGCTAAACAAATGCGGGAAATCAACAACTGCAATATATACATATGCCAATATGTATATATTGCTATTATATATAATACCAATTTCACTGTTTATGAAATATTCGCGGTATATGTTTTTAATAAATAACATCCGCTTACTAACGGCGTATAATGTCTATTTTAACAATCAATAGATAACAATCATCATTCAAACATGCATTCAAATATTTTAAATCTAACTATTTAAAATAAAATCGAAACTGATTCGATTGAGTGAGAAGTTCTCACCTTGATTTCAATTTCGTTTTAGCGATTTATTTCGAATAAAATTAAACGGACGTTTAATTTTATCCAAAATTCTCACTAACTCCAAACGACTCCAATCCAATTTCATCGCGTAGTGCTCGTCCATACGATTCCAACGCAACTGGTTTCGTGCGTTTTCGACCTCGTATGAAAAAGTTATGATTATTTGAAGTTTGTACACGATTTTAATAACTAATTTACAACATAAATTTTAATATTTAAACCTACATCTAACACAAGCCGTTAGATCCTACACCCCCTTCATCAACACTGTGCATTCCATCTTCCCCTCCCATTTACGCGCGCAGCAACCATCTCCAGTATACACGAACGAAATCAAACCCATTAGCAACAAATTAGGTTTTTAATTTGCTCTCACTACACTCGACGAGAACTCGATCAAGATGCGCCACCACGTGCGCCTTGCCAAGAACTACACTCGGCCCAAGGAGCTTTGAGCTCGGCCTCATCATGTGCTTGGAAATGCGTGCACAACCTGAAGCAATCGGCCCCCCGTATCTCCCTCTACGCTACACGAGACACGATCATCACCTTATAGATTTAAAGCCCTCGTTACCCTCTACAATGTTGTAGTTAACAACTTTGGCTAAAACTTCACGGATTGGAAGTAATTAAGGGATGAAAATCGAAAAATTCTGGCCTTTGAAAAGAGAGGTGGCGGCTGGCTAGGGTTAGGGTTTGTTTTATTTATTTTTTTTAATGAGAGAGAGGGGTGTTGGTCTATTTATAGAAGAACGAACGAACACTATTCATCCGACAATTCCGAACTCCGATTTACGCGCCAAAACTGACGTTCCTAGGGTTTATCCCGCGTTCCGGACACAGTGGAACAGGTTTCGGAAGCTAATTCGGACATCTGTGCGAGTTATGGCTATAAACGTTCAATTTAAATTAAACCGATTTAAGCGATTTTCTAGGCGTTTTAATTTGTACCGGACAAACGGTAAATCCAATTGACACGAAATTTGAAACCTTACAATAATATAACATTACGGATCCGATTAAACTGGTTTCGTCGAAATCCGAGACTTTTTGAAAAATGACTATTTTAACTCGCCAAATTAAAATTAAAAACAATTCGATGCGTTTCGAGCTGCCACGATCTAACTATTACGGATCCAATGGAACTAGTTTCGTTCAATTCTGAGACTGTTCAAAAATTGACTATTTTCACTAGTCGATTTAATATTAAAATATTCAATTTTCACAAATTAACTTTTAATTCGATTTTAAAAGTTCTAAAATATCGTTCTAACTTCAATATGATAAAATAAAATTTTACAAATCATTTACAATCATATTTAACCCTATTTTCAATTATTTCCATAATTTAACCTATTAAATTATTCATTTAATTATTCAATTAAATCCAATTATTCAAATAAAAATTTATTCGACTTATAAATTTCACTTCTTAATATTTAAAATTAATTAAATATTCAAATTTTAATAAATTAAAATTCTGGGTCGTTACAATCTTCCCCCCTTAAAAGAATTTCGTCCTCGAAATTATTAAGTAAGAAAAGTTACAGAATTTATTAATTTTTCCAAAATTCATAGTTTAAACTTCTTGTAATAACTTTACTAAGTTTTCAAATCATACTTAGTTATCTTTTCAAAAACAACTACTATTGTTTAACCTCCAACTCCAAAACAAAATTTAAGTTTTCAAAATTTTCCCCTTTTTTCAAATTTTTTTCTAACGCCTTAAATTTCCGGAAAAATTCGCCATAGTCTCCTTTGCGCGGCTCGACCGAAAAAAAATGACAGTATATATATCACAAATATACATCTCATCAAGTAATGAGGCATCCCGAAGGGAAAAAGTGTAAAAGTACGGTATTTAATCCGAGATATGTACCTTATATTTTATTAGCAAGCATATACGGCTAATATAGCGCGAAAGCGAGCTCCAAATGCGAAGCAAACGCAATCCGCACCTACTAAACACTCAACAAACAACATGAGAACATGCATATAGATAAATAGTATCGATATACAACATATAGCTACATAATAACTATATATGTTAACATAGCAATTGAAACAAAAGCAACAAATGCAAACATCAACCAACTATCATCCATAACCAAATCAATTTCAATTCTATTTAAGATTCATTTAACTTCCAATTTCATTAACTCAATTTCATTAACACTTAATGAATTATATACAATCAACTAACAATCATATAACAACCAAATTCCTTTGCTTTCAATTGGTTCTTAATTTTCATTCAACTATTCTACTTTCAATAACATTAGATTTTAATGAATTACACTTACATTCATTATTTCATATCAACTTTACATTCAATTGATTAACATTCAATCCATTCATTCAATTCAATCACAAAAAATTGAATTTCTTTTATATAACTCAAGTTTACATTTATCACTTAACTTTATTAATTTACAACTCACATTCATAAATATATTCATATAGTTTCACTTCTTATATATATAAGTTTATTTCACAATTGTAAATCACTTTAATTATAATTCAATTCTTATAATTCTTTTTACTTATACAATTTTTCTTCAATTTAGATTATTCAAACAACTAAACAATCCACTTAAATACTTTGATAATTCTGAAAAATTATTCCTTTATATATAAAATATAATCAAGGTAAAATTATTTCATTTACCCAATTTAAAACAATATTGTGTCGAATTGTTCTATACAAGTGTTTAGAGATCCCTATCAACAACGTTAATTACTCGTATTAACCAGAATCTATATACCACTCAACAAACCAATCATCACAATATAAAACAATTTTATATTCACTAACAAATACGCTCTCCTAGCTATTATTACACTCAAACTCATTCTAGAGTACTACTGACTCTATCTCTAATGAGTAACACCCAACAGAACCATGGTTGTCGCTTAACCATATGCTCTGATACCACCTGTAATAATCCGCTTTTCCATACCCCTTGAATATACACTAATCTCCATAGATTAATTCAAGATGAACAGAAATACGAATTATCAATGTTTTAGAAAAAGAAAGAGACAGAACAAGAGAGAAAAAGATAGAAAATAGAACTGAAAGAAATAACAGAACAACATCAGAATCTCACAATCGCAGCGGAACAACATATAATAATAAATGAATAATCTTTGAACAAAGAACTATATCAGTTATTACATTACATCACATTTCATTACATCATATCATCAGAGTGTACAACAACAAACAACAACAAACAGTGCAGCGGAAAAAGAAATACTATATAACTAGTAATACGCCATGCCATCCAGCTTGCCTCCAGCAACTCCAGAATATCCAGAATATCCTGATAAACCTAACTCTTGACTGCCCGTGTGGAAATTGGTGGGCACCCAGAGTTTAGGAAGGAAAACAATAAACTCCGAGTCAGTCATGTGACTGGTGTGAGAACTCAAAAAGTTTATTTATCTTTAAAATCAAAATAGAGGGATACTTTTTTTTAAAGTTAATTCGCAATACTTTTAAAAATGGGACTACCATAAGACCTCCCGCACACACACAAAATGCAAACGCAGAATCGGAGGAGATTTCTCCTTATGATAGTCAAAGATGCTTGATACGCATTTAAAAGAACATTTGATATTATTACTAGTGCATAGTGTAGGAAAATTCATTTCGAAAGTAGAATATAAATCTTAGCCAGCATAGACATTTCGAACTATGCCTACTATAGCTAACTATGTTTAATAGCAGGTTACCGCCACATTCCATAGCAGGTTATACAACTAAAACCGTACAGGTCTCGTATTGTTTCTTTGGATTTCCAACGAATGATCAGGCCAAGGAACTTCCCATTGCCACATGAGAATGCCTCTGGATGGACATCGCTGAGAACCAAACCGGATCTCTACCAACACAAGGCCGGGTTACCCCTAACTGAGTAACAACTGACCGAATATGCCATCCCCCGGTCCTTTGGGACCTTTCACCGAGCGCTCGCAATCAATTCACACAATCATAAAGTGTTTTCAACATGAGTAAGTATCTGGGCTCCATACCATGATACCACCCTTTTCCAGAAGGAAATGCACACATCCTAAAGGGCGCTACCCCTCATAACCTTGCTGCATCTTTCCTGTTTTGACCATTCACGGGGTGTGAGGCTCGACGAAGTCACGTCCACAAAAACATACTTTATACAAAAGCCATGCTTTGGGTCAACAAATGATCATAGAAATGATCACCAAGATAGACGATCAAATAAACGATCCTATCACAAATAATCAACACAATGATCATTTCACAGCAACACTCAGCATGTCACATTACCAAATTGGGAATATATCGCTGATAACATTCAACTACATAACCTCTGAGCTCGTAAGTCTCAGAGAAGGGTGTTAAGCTAAAAGAATAAATTCTCCGCCACCAACAGAAATATATTTGAAAGAAATCTGCTTTATATCTCAGTTTGTAGTGTCAGACATACAATCCATACAAGTATGTTCCGGGCTCGAACAAAACCGAAGGCACTTACAAAGAAGTCCTTGCGATCCGGATATTCACAATCCTGATCGGATTCACCATCACATATGGAGAACTCTATACCGGAGCAACTCGGTGCAGAGTCAATCGACAGGTCATCCTATCGCTCTCGCAAATACCGGGTCTTCAACACCGATCTTCAATGCAATTCATAACGACGTATCACATATTCGGAATGGGTTATACGACCCCATGGTCCTTTCCCGGTTAACCCGAATAGTGAGCGCTTATTCAAAAATAAGTGTGGCATTCAAATTCAAACAAATCACATCAAATACCCATTCAAAGGGAAATATTGATAGTCGGTTATTGAACTATCAATGGATATGCACACATCACCAGTTTCCAAATAATTTTTTCCAAATTATTTATTTTCCAAAATATCTTCACAAGATATATAATTTTCACACTTCAAAAATAAATCAATATTTATTTTTAAACAACTTCCCCTTCTATTCATAAATTCCATAGTGAATTTATAATCCAAAATATCTATGAATATTCGATTTCAATTATTCATTTCAATTTATCTTCAAAAAGATAAATTCTCAAAATATTCACTTTATATTGGAAAACATTTCCATACTTACTTATTAAGTAATTCTCAATCCATCTATTTTCAACACTTGGAAAATATTCGGTATACTTAAATCGAGATTAAGTATAAATTTCATTCTTTAAGGAAATCATTCTCTTAAACATATTTATTTGGGCCAAAACGAATGTTGCGTAAAACATCGTTAGATCGTTTTAATTCTATTTAAAACATCACATTCAAAACAATTTCTTTAACATATTATTCACTATTCAAAAACGTGAATATACTACGTTAACAAATTTCATCCTTTTATTCATTTTATTTCAAAGGATTATTCACAGTCAAAAATGTGAATATAACTCCATTAATAGGTTACAACAATTTACTTATCAAAATAAGTCGTTTGTGAATTTATACAACAACGTTTATAAATTCCTTTTCTATTTATTTTATAACAACTTCCTTTTATACATTCCTTTATTAACCTATCTCGATTCATATCTCAATGATATACTAGAAATTTATATTATAAGTCAAATACTTATAAAACGATTATTTTACAAAATCGTTCTTTTAAACTTCATAATTATAAAAACTTATAACTTATTAGATTCAATTATTTATCCAAATATATTCTTTAATAACTTCACAAAATTTATAAATCTTGCTATTTATAAATTTCATTTATAACTTCACCATTTATAATTTTATAAATTCCGTTCACTTATGCAATCCATTTTCACTTCATTCAAACACTTATAAAAAATCGTTTTATAATGTCAATATTTCAATTTATAAATATCCATTTATAAATCTCTTAATATAAATAAATTTATATTATTCTTTTAAAACGTCTTCAAATTCCTTTATGATTTCACCATTTTTATTCATAAAATAATTAAATTTTATAAACCCTATATTTTCAACTTTTTATAATAATTCAAAATATCTCGATTAAACTCTTTTTATAAAGTTATTAACCCATATTTTCAAAAATCAACCTTTAACTATATTTCTCAAAAATCATAATTTTTATAACATTAAAACTATACATTTATTTATTTAAAATGGATCGATTCCAAAAATATTTTATAACTTATACTTTCAAAAATCACTTTAAAATCATTTTAAAACTCCAAATTTGGTCCAATGATGCTACACACCAAATAGTCAATCACGACAACAACGATATCATATATCGATATGATAATCAATCAAATATCAAAATATCTGAAATCAAATAAAAACTGTTGAGGAATCCAGTTGGATCCCTCCAACCTGTTTTCCTGCATCCACAAACATTAGCACAATACCAATTTCGCTCCAGTACGAAATTATCGCGGTATATGGGATTTAAAATATTATCCGCTTAATAGACGGCGCAATAGGGTCTCATCCGCTAAACAAATGCGGGAAATCAACAACTGCAATATATACATATGCCAATATGTATATATTGCTATTATATATAATACCAATTTCACTGTTTATGAAATATTCGCGGTATATGTTTTTAATAGATAACATCCGCTTACTAACGGCGTATAATGTCTATTTTAACAATCAATAGATAACAATCATCATTCAAACATGCATTCAAATATTTTAAATCTAACTATTTAAAATAAAATCAAAACTGATTCGATTGAGTGAGAAGTTCTCACCTTGATTTCAATTTCGTTTTAGCGATTTATTTCGAATAAAATTAAACGGACGTTTAATTTTATCCAAAATTCTCACTAACTCCAAACGACTCCAACCCAATTTCATCGCGTAGTGCTCGTCCATACGATTCCAACGCAACTGGTTTCGCACGTTTTCGACCTCGTATGAAAAAGTTATGATTATTTGAAGTTTGTACACGATTTTAATAACTAATTTACAACATAAATTTTAATATTTAAACCTACATCTAACACAAGCCGTTAGATCCTACACCCCCTTCATCAACACCGTGCATTCCATCTTCCCCTCCCATTCACGCGTGCAGCAACCATCTCCAGTATACATGAACGAAATCAAACCCATTAGCAACAAATTAGGTTTTCAATTTGCTCTCACTGCACTCGACGAGAACTCGATCAAGATGCGCCACCACGTGCGCCTTGCCAAGAACTACACTCGGCCCAAGGAGCTTTGAGCTCGGCCTCATCATGTGCTTGGAAATGCGTGCACAACCTGAAGCAATCGGCCCCCCGTATCTCCCTCTACGCTACACGAGACACGATCATCACCTTATAGATTTAAAGCCCTCGTTATCCTCTACAATGTTGTAGTTAACAACTTTGGCTAAAACTTCACGGATTGGAAGTAATTAAGGGATGAAAATCGAAAAATTCTGGCCTTTGAAAAGAGAGGTGGCGGCTGGCTAGGGTTAGGGTTTGTTTTTTTTTTAATGAGAGAGAGGGGTGTTGGTCTATTTATAGAAGAACGAACGAACACTATTCATCCGAGAATTCCGAACTCCGATTTACGCGCCGAAACTGACGTTCCTAGGGTTTATCCCGTGTTTCGGAAACAATGGAACATGTTTCGGAAGCTAATTCGGACATCTGTGCGAGTTATGGCTATAAACGTTCAATTTAAATTAAACCGATTTAAGCGATTTTCTAGGCGTTTTAATTTGTACCGGACAAACGGTAAATCCAATTGACACGAAATTTGAAACCTTACAATAATATCACATTACGGATCCGATGAAACTGGTTTCGTCGAAATCCGAGACTTTTTGAAAAATGACTATTTTAACTCGCCAAATTAAAATTAAAAACAATTCGATGCGTTCCGAGCTGCCACGACCAAACGATAGCTCCGATTGACACGAAAATTGAAATCCGGTAATAACTAACTATTACGGATCCAATGGAACTGGATTCGTTCAATTCTGAGACTGTTCAAAAATTGACTATTTTCACTAGTCGATTTAATATTAAAATATTCAATTTTCACAAATTAACTTTTAATTCGATTTTAAAAGTTCTAAAATATCGTTCTAACTTCAATATGATAAAATAAAATTTTACAAATCATTTACAATCATATTTAACCCTATTTTCAATTATTTCCATAATTTAACCTATTAAATCATTGATTTAATTATTCAATTAAATCCAATTATTCAAATAAAAATTTATTCGACTTATAAATTTCACTTCTTAATATTTAAAATTAATTAAATATTCAAATTTTAATAAATTAAAATTCTGGGTCGTTACATAATGTGGGAAATCAATAATTCCAAGATATATTATATACTACTATATATAATATTTCTCATCCAATCAAATCAATCAATCAACCAATACATTAAATTTAATTATTTAAATTTAAATTATAACCAGATGAGTGAGATTAACTCATCTTTGATTTTGTTTTGCAATCTATTTCAATATTGCCTTGGATTCCCCGATGTTTGACCTTAAATAAACAATTTATATAATTTATTAATGTTCGAAATAATCGAACTATTAATTACCGTTTAATAGTTTTAATTTTGACTAATGATTTATTTTAAACAATAACTACTTCCAAACTAATATCTCCTTTAAAAAAACCTTTTTGTAACTAATTAAATAAAATAAGCAATTAAATAATTTAACCATCTCAATATTTATTTTAAAATGAAATAGTAGGTTGAAATATACAAATATTTATAATTTATACCTATGCTTTCCTTTTTGAAACCACATATGTATATACAATTATAAAATAGCTTATATAGATCCAAAAAACCAATTTTTAAATAAATTCTTCACAGTTTAAAATCCCATATATTTCAAAATCTTATCTTTGAAACCATAGATGTATGCTTATAAATATAATTTATATTACCATTTAGAAGTCTTCTATTTTCCTAAATCCTATCTATGTTATTATTATTTTAAATAGTACTTCAAAGTGTAAATACCTGTGTATATTTTTTCTGTATATATATATATATATATATATATATATATATGTATGTATGTATGTATGTATGTATGTATGTATGTATGTATGTATGTATGTATGTATGTATGTATGTATGTATGTATGTATGTATGTATGTATGTATGTATGTATGTATGTATGTATGTATCAAATTAAAATATACATGTGTGCTTATATATATATATATATATATATATATATATATATACTTATATCATTTTTTCCGTAAGCAGATGCAACTACTAACATAAATAAATAAAATAAAATTGATTATTTACCTTACTGTGAATATTATTTCTCTAACCTATATATATTTATCTATTAACAGAAATATTTTACTGCAATTTTTTTCTCTCTGCATATATACATATATAAATTAAACAAAAGAAAACAACTCTGCTTTATACCTTGCTGAAATTTAGCCCCAAATCGATCTCGACTCGACTTCCGGACCACCATCGCCAGAACATCCTCGAGATCTTCCAAATGTCGATCTCCTGAAGTCGCTGCACCAACAACCAACGTCGCCGACCTCTCTGCCCCATGTCGTGCCTCACCGTACTACTTCCATCTTCGATGACTGTTGCTCGAGCACGAGCTCCTCCTCTGCCTCAACTCGTAGCATCCCACTAACTCCAACATGCTCGACTTCAATCGCAACTCGATCGCGAGTCTTACCTCCAGGCCGTGCTTGCAACCCCACGACACGTGCTCGATTCCTCGCGTATGCGAAATTCCCTTTTTTATTTTTGAGCGAGCTCAATTGGTTTTAGAAAATAAAATGAAATGTTTCGGCCATTTTTCTTTGATCTCGAGTCAACTGGATTTGAAGAGGATAAGGGAAGCTTAACTGTATCATCTGAAAAATGAATAAGGAGGAAAGCATGTTCCAGAAGGCAAGGGAAGTGTGTTTGAAAAATCTAGCTACAGTAAGTTGATGGTAAAGAAGGCAGCTGTTATGAGTATATATGTCAATCAACCATTAATATATATTTATAAGGTTCAAATTCAAATTCAAATGCAACTTAAAATTTTAAACTCCTATCGAGGCATGCCGCTAGGAGTTTATAATGTTATACCCATATCCTGAATGCGATAGAAAAGGTTACGAGTCCTAATTCGATCGTATGGAGAAGATAGCTTTTAGACCCAGCTATTATATTGAATTCGATATAAATTTCAGCGCATTTATATATCGTACGCTCACACAACAACTCCAATCACTACAAAAATTGAAATCAGATAATAATACATTATTACGGATCCAATAGAACTGGTTTCGTCGAAATCCGAGACTATGCCTCGGAAAGCTATTTCTAAACATCGATTTAAACGATATATTTTCAAAACTGAGCAAAACACTTCCAAATTCAATTTCAACACTTTTACTATGATCAATACTATCGATATAAATTTTACAAACCCTTAAATTATTTTTAACAGGCTTAAAACTTCGGATTCCACATTTGACCCCAATTTCCAGTAATTAAATCCAATAATTAAATTTCAAAATAATGGTGATATTTGAAATTTAAGTTACAAAATAACTTTTAAATATTTAAAATCAATTAAATATCCCAATTTAAATTGTCCAAAATTCTGGGTCGTCATAGTAGTTAACCCTAAGAAAAAAAATGAAACATGAATAGAGTAGTTAACCCTAAGTTTATGACATAAATATTAGAAGACTAGATGGGATAGGTTTAGGATCATGCCCTATACTTTAGCTATTAGCTCCTAGCTAAAATAAGTCCAAAATTCTAGTGTATTGGGCTTGTCATAAGGGGGACGAAACTAAGGTTACACATAGAAGGGAATATCAGAGTAAAGATAAGTTATTGGTGAGCATGTAAAACCATTAGGCTCAGTTGACCTTAGAATTTTTTTTAAGGGCAGTCAGCCCAGTATTGTGTCTATAGAAGTTAGATTGTTGATTGTGTCTAGTAGGTCCGAGTCAGTAAATGGTTAGTAGTTAGCCAGATAAAGCTATAGCATGGACACCTAGTTATTTGGTTCCTGTTTATTTTGCATGTATGTACTACCTATTATTATTACAATCAGTTTGATTGCAGCATTCTGATTTGCAAAAGATATTCTTTTTAAAGGTATATTAGTAAGGGAAACCCATTTCACTAAGCAGCATGGTCTCACTTGAAATCGGTAAATCGAGATGTAATAATAATATTCACACCAGGCTTTATGTCCGACTTGAAGTTTATGTTTCTCCCTTAAACTCTTAGGTGCTCAAAATTTGATTTGATTAGGTTAAGAGTTAATATTTTTTAGATTTAGTGGATTGGACGAATAAGCTTTCAAAGATGTGTAGGAGGCAAAGTTAGCTATGTAGGAGCTATTTAGTTTTATTCCCGTAATGATGCATTTATGACTAATAGGTCTATCTAGTAATCTAATCATCCAAGGGGACATCTTCATATATCGCTCTTGGCGTAATTTGTAATAATTATATTTAATCAAAAATTGGGATTCGTTTTGGACTTATGTAACCGAATATGAAATATGGATTTGAAATGTAATCTGAAAAGTTGTTTTGAAATCTATGGTTTTATTTCATATTCATGTGCTTTTGATATTATGGACACCATTAACATTACCGTATTTCATCACCATAAGTTAATACTATTGATGACTGCAACATCTGTAGCGCTTAGCTTCAGGCCTTAAGATAGGGGATGTTACAACTTAGTATCAAAGCATAGGTTTATGAAAACTTTAAAAAAAATTAAACTTAAAATGATTTTGAAAACATAATCCTAAGGAAATAGAGAAAAGACTAGGGTACGAGGTAACGCTATTGTAACTTACTTGTATTTGTTTTATATAAACGCCTTATCTCTATTTTCACATCTTTTTTAGGTTATTCTTCTGTATCTTACAAAGACTCGAATGAAGAATTTATGGACGTAAGATATGGAAGTTAGGAGTGGAAGATTTAACATTAGTGGAGGAAGTACCACAACCAATAGGAATGTTAGACCAAACAATAGAAGGAATCAAGGTCGGGCACAAGCTGCTAATGTGGGTGCTGGAGTGCCATAAGCTGTATGGAAGCTATGTATCAGTTCTTCGTTAATATGACATACGCTGGAGTTGTTGCAGATTTAGTTGGAGGAAATGTTAATGAAGGAAATCAGGAAGCTCTGATGGTCCATAACTATGCAATATTAAGCAAGACTATGTCAGGCTGGGAGGAAAGCCATTTATCGGGACTGAGGACGCAATTGAAGTGGAGAATTGGTTACTTCACTGCAAAAGGATCTTTGCTGATTTAGAGCTTAATGATGAGCAGAAGAGGAGGCTTGCTTCTAGACAATTGCAAGGAGCAACACTGTACTGGTGGAACAGTGTTACTATGGGAGTTAATGAGGAGACCATGACTTGGGATGAATTTAGAAGGAGGTTTGAGGAAAGATTCAAGTCAAAGATTTCTAAGTCAACTCTACTCAGGAAGTTTATAGAGTTATAGCAGGGAGACATGATAATGCTTGAGTATGCAACCAGATTTGAGGAGTTATCGGGATACGGATATGCAACGGTTGATACAGTTATCAAAAGGAATGAGAATTCATCCACGGACTGAACCAAGAACTAGCCAAAGCAACTCTGCCACATATCAAGGAGCACTTGTAATGTAGTTGTTGATATGGCATTGAGGCAGGAGGAGATGCTTGCTTTTCATGGTGGTAACAAAGCAGGAAAATCTCAAAGTGGGCAGAAACAGAAGAGGAAGTTTTTCCATAAGAAGGGCGCTCAAAAAGGAGGAGGAGACAAGAAAAAGAAGGTCGATGTAGTTTGCTATAAGTGCGACAAGAAGGGACACTATGTTCATGAGCGGCAGACAGGCAAAGGGAAGAAAGCAGCTGATAAGAAAGAAGTGAGGTGCTTTAATTGTAATTAGATTGAACATTATAAGAACCAGTGCAAAGAGCCAGCTAAGGATGGAAAAGGCAAGATGTTTGCATTGGAACCAGCTACCTCAAGACCAACAGCTGAGGAGAAAGGAAAAGCTATGTTGAGAGATACGCTTTTGATTCATGGTGTATCAGTTAGAGTTCTATTTGATATTGGTGCATGCATTCTTTTATATCTCATTGTTTGGTAGATAAGCTTAACCTAGAATCATTGTATCTAGTTACTTCCTTAAGCATTGCAAATCCGATAAGAGGGTATGCGACTCTTGGGATGAGATGTGACCACTTAGAGTTTGAATTGTTAGGTCATACATTTGCTTGCAGTTTGAATGTATTCGATTTCGTAGGTTTCGGAATTATTTTGGGTATGGATTGGTTAAGTTGGTACGATGCTAGGATGTTTTGCCATGACGGGAAAATATCACTTAGACAACCTAGTTGTAGTGATCGGATTATATACTCCGTAGAAAACCATAGTTTTCGGGTAAATGCTTTATTGGGTGTTATGGAGGAAGAAGATGATTTGAACTGAGTTTACGTTGTTAGAGAGTTCGTAGACGTCTTTGATCTCGTTGTAGGACTAACACCGAATAAGCCATTGAGTTTTGGATAGATTTAGTACCAGGAGCAGAACCGGTGAGTAGATCGTCAAGTAGAATGACACTTACCGAGATGAAGGAGCTAAAGGTGTAGTCGGTGGATTTGGAAAGTAAGAACTTTATTAGACCAAGTAGTTTGCCTTGGGAAGAAGTCGTAGTGTTTGCAAGGAAACTGGATGGATCGTTAAAGTTATGTATCGATTATCGTAGGTTGAATGAGAAGACGATAAAGAATTGATATCCGTTATCTAGAATTAATGATTTGTTCGAGCAGTTAAGTGGAGTCAAGTTATTTTCCCAATTGTATTTGGCAACAGGATTCCATTAGCTTGGAGTGGCTGAAGATATTATTCCTTTGACGGTGTTTAGTACAAGAATGGATCATACGAATGGTAAGTAATGTCATACGGACTAACCAATACGCCAGCATTTTTCATGGAAGAGACCCTATACAGACTAGTGTTAGTACTCATATACGACATTTTGACATACTCTAAAGAGCATGAAGTTCATCTTAGAGTGGTGCTTGAGACGTTGAGGCAGCATCAACTGAAAGTGAAATTTGCAAAGTGTCATTTCTGGAAGAAGGAAGTAAAATTTCTTGGTCATGTAGTCTCAAAGAGAAAGGGTTGTCCGTTGATTCGGCTAAGATTGAGGCGGTTAATAATTGGAAGAGGCCCTAGACACTGACTAAGATAAAGAGTTTTCTTAGATTAGCTGGTTATTATCGTAGATTTATTAAGGATTTTTCACGGATATCAGCACCAATGACTAAGCTAATTCGGAAGGATATGACGTTTATTTGGAATGATAAGTGTGAGGATGCATTCTAGAAACTGAAACACTTATTAACTAATGCACCTATGATAGTTGTTCCAAAGGGGAACCAGGACTTAGTGGTTTACACGGATGCATGTGGAACAGGGTTAGGAGATGTGTTAATGTAAAGAGGCAAAGTGATTGCCTACACTTCTCGACAGCTTAGACCACATGAAGTCAGATATCCAACTCATCATTTGGAATTAGCTGCGATGATTTTCGCATTGAAGGTGTGGAGACATTACCTTTTGGAAGAGAGGTTCAAGTTACATACGGATCATAAGTCACTGAGGTATTTATTCTCTCAGATGGAGTTGAATATGAGACACCAGAGGTGGTTAGAGTTTTTAGCCGCATATGGCTTTGGTATTGAGTTCACTCTAGGAAAAAGGAATAAGGTTGCAGATACACTTAGCAGGAAGCATCAGAATGCAGTATTGGCAATGATAGCCGAGTGGAAAGGTTTAGAAGCATTGACTACATGAAAAATATAGTGGAGACCTGAAGCTAGTTCCAATAAGGAAACTGCTACGTTGTCAGGTTTAGAATTTTGACCAGTGATGATCGAAAGGATTGCTTCTAAGCAAGGAGAGGATCCATTATTAGCTGAATGGATCAGAAAACTAAGGAATGGAATGGAAAGCAATGACTTGAAAGATTACAACCTTGACCATAATGGGTGATTAAGGAAGAAAGGACGATTATGTATTTCGAATGTGGGAAAGATTAGAAAGGAATTTCTTAGAGAATGCCATTGTTCAAAGTTCACTATTCATCTAGGAGGTACTAAGATGTATCAGGACATGAAACCGAGTTTCTTATGGGAAGGTATGAAGAGAGATGTAGGCTTATGGGTGAAGCACTGTTTGAACTGTCAATAGGTAAAAGTTGAACATCAGAAACCTAGTGGATTATTTCAGCCTTTGGACATACAACTTTGGAAATGGGATTCTATCTCAATGGATTTTATGGACGGGTTGCCAAGGTCAAATCAAGGAAATGAAGGTATATGGGTCATAGTGGACAGGTTGAACAAAAGTGCCCGTTTCATTCCGGTTAAGTCAATCAGGACGACACTTTTTTTGGCTAAATTATTCATGAAGAATATAGTTAGACTACATGGAATTCCTAGTAGTATATTATGTGAAAAAGATTCCTTATTCACTGGTGAATTCGGGAAAAGTCTACGAGTGACTTTGGATACCAGACTTAAGATGAGCACCGCTTACCATCTGCAGTTAGATGAACAAACAGAAAGAGTTAACAATATCTTAGAGGAATTGTTAAGAGCTTGAGTGCTAGACTTTGGAGGATCATGGAAAGACCACCCACACTTAGTCAAGTTCTCATATAACAACATTTATCAGACTAATATAGGGATGACATCGTTTGAAGCTTTGTATGAAAATTCATGCAAATCTCCTATTTGTTGGTTAAAGACCTAGGATATGTTAGTTCTTGGTTCGGATTTGGTTAGAGAAGCTGCCGAAAAGATTGAGTTAATTAGAGCTAGAATTAAGGAAGCTCGGTCTAGGCAGAAGAATTATGCGAATAGAAGAAGGAAAGCTTAGAGTTCTTAGTCGGAAATCATACTTTCGTCTAGATATCACCAATAAAAGGTGTAATCTGATTTGGAAAAACAAGAAAACTGATTCTGAGACTCATTAGACCATTTCCTATATAAAAAGGATTGAGAAACACGCGTATAGAGTAATTACCAAACAATTTGGCAGGAATCAACCATGTTTTTAATATTTCTAATCTAAGGAAGTGTTCATGATCCAGAAACTACTATTACACCTATTGTGTTAGATGATTTAGTAGTGAAACCAGATATGACTATAATTAGAAAGCCAGTTCGTATAGTCGCAAAGTATGAGAAGAGACTAAGAAACAAGACTGTCAGATTAGTCAAAGTCCAATGGGACGAGAGAGATTGTACTTGGAAAACTAAGAGCAGGATTAGAGAAACTTATCTTGACTTGTTTCATGGTATGTTTTACCTTTATGTTTGATTATTGTAAGTACCTTATTGTAATTTCGAGGATGAAATTCTTTAAGGAGGGGAGTCTGTAATGACCTTAAGTTTTACTAACATTATTTTGGGCATATAATTAAATAAATTAAATAATGTAGATGGTTAAGAGATTGAGATTTTTAAATTAATAAGGGGATCATGCCTTAATGAATTTAAAAGCCAAAGAGAATTAAAGTGGAGTAAATAGGAGGAATATGATAAGGGTGAAATAGGATAGCTATGTTCTTTTACCCTAAACCCTTCTTACCTTCATTCCTTATTCATTCTGAAATTTGCAAACAAAACTAAAGTCTTAAACAAAGTTTGGCTGGACACCATTAAGAGGTTTAAGAAGAAGAAAAGCTAAGTTCAAGTAGGAAGCTTAAGCAAATCAGTCAAAGGACAAATCTCAACCTTCTTAACAGTAAGCTAAGGTGAATAATGATCTTACATCTCATTTTTATTGATTTCGGTTTTTAGATAGATCCAAATTGATTTTACAAGTAATATGCCATGATATAATTGTTTAAATGGACATATATGTTGATGATTTATGTTGCTTCTTATAGATTTTATAGTAAGTTTGGGTTTGGAAAACCTGTTAAATGATATCCAAATGACTTGCATTTTTAATATAAGGTCGAAAACATTATTTTTGAAGTGGGTTTCAAGTTTCATAATTTTCTAAGTTATGGTGGATTATGTATGAATTTTCAATAAAGAAAATAGTTAAAATTGGGTTCAAATTAATTACGGCAAATATATGTTGATTTTGGATCTGAAATTTAAATATGCTGGAAAACATATTAGAAGTGAGTTATGGTAATTTTTGAAGAATTTTACTAAGTATTTTACTATAGTTATAAAATTATTTAAGGTATGAGACTTGAATGTTTTATACGTTTGTTCAAGGAGAATGACTTATTTGTTAAAATGTTTTAATTTGATAATTTCTGAATTTGGCAGCACTTTTTGAAAAGGATTTTGACAAAGAAATAGGAAACCGATAACATTTTTACAAATAAGGCAAGTTAGGTTGAAAGCAATTTCTTTTAAAGGCTAAAATTCAGATTTACATAGATTTACTGCTTTGCCACTTCCATCTATTGGCTTTCGACACCATACCTCTACCAAACCAAAGTCGAAACCAATGCATATGGTATCAAACAATTGAAATGTAGTGAATTGGAGAAAGGCGGATGCTACAACATCGAAACCTAGATTTCGGAGCGGTACAGGCTACCCTTATTAGCTTTGAATTATTTCTGTTTACAAAGGATGCTTATGAAGGAGTTATATTAGCATTGAACATAATCAACTAGCCTTTGTTTATATAAAAGAGCTTCCAAATGAATTGCCGCCTTTATGTTATAAAAGAACCTTTCGAAGGGATAAAACCATGCTACCGCATTCTACCTTTCGAACTAGTTAAGGCCGCTTCCATACAACCTTAAAACAATGGTTTCGAAAGGGTGCTTTTGCCTCCTTACTTTGAAGCTTCCTTCTTAATGCTTTCGAAAGTGTTGGTTTTGAAACCATCCTCTTTCTTTTACTTAGGACCAATGCTTCCGCCCCGGTTCTTTATGACCCTTAGTTATATTAAAAGTTAAACCTAAAGGTTTCATAAGGAATGATTTTAAATGGTTTTGAAGCAATCAACAAACTTTTACTTGAACTCAATACTTTCGAAAGATATATAATATGGGTTTTGAAGGGGAGATCCCCAATTTTTTTTGAAAGGTTTATTTTGAGTATTTAAATGGAGGGTTTCCAATGCTTCCAAAAGGCAAGTTTAAAATGGTTTTCAAAGAGGATGTCTATGGTTCTAAGTAAAGCTTTCGAAAAGGCTACTTTTAAAGGTTTGAAAGTGTTAATTTGGCCTAGTAGCCTAAAATATTTTAAGTTACAAAGATATGGTTTAACTTACTTTGAAGGGATAGATAATCTCATTGATAAAGTTTCATCAGCATTCTTTTGTGTATAACAAATACCATGGCATAAGTGTTTTGAGTAAAGTAAGTATATGGTTTCCTTGTTTATAAAGGTATGATTTCAGGGGTAAATCATCTGTAAAGACTATTTACAATGAAATGAAACTTTAACAAGGTAATTAATCCTAAGACAGGAAATGAAACATGAATAAGGTAGTTAACCGTAACTCGGATATTAGAAGACCAGATGAGACAGGTGTAGGGTCACACCCTAGACTTTTGCTATTAGTCCCTAGCTAAAATAAGTCCAAAATTCCAGTGTGTAGGGCTTGTCACGGGAGGGACTAAACCGAGGTTACATATAGAAGGGAATACACAAAGTAAAATAGGTTATTGGTAAGCCCGTAAAACCATTAGGTTCAGTTGACCCTAGAAAAGGAAAGTTAAGGGCAGTTAGCCCAGTATTGTGTCTAATAGAATTTAGATTGTTGATTATGTCTAATAAGCTCAAGTCAGTCAACGGTTAATAGTTAGCTAGATAAAACAATAATGTGGGCATATAGTCCATTTATTCGTATTTATTTATCATAATGTACTTGCTATTATTGTTATAATCAGTTTGATTGCAAGATTCTAATTTGCAAATGATAAGCTTTTTAAAGGATATTAGTGAGGGGAAGCCCATTCCGCTAAATGGCGTAGTCTCACTTAATATCAATAAATCGATATGTAATAATGTTACTCACGCCGGGCTTTATGTCCGACTCAAAGTTTATGTTTTCCCCCTTAAACTCTCAGATTCTCAAAATTTAATTTGAGTAGGTTGAGAGTTAAGGTTTTTCAGGTTTAATGGATTGGACGAATAAGCTTCCGAAGACGTGCAGAAGGAAAAGTTAAGGAAAAGTTAGCTATGTAGGAGCTATTTAGTTTTATTTCCGCTATGATGTATTTATGATCTATAGGTCTATCTCGTGCTCTGATCATCCAAGGGGGCATCTTTATATATCACTCTTGGTGTAATTTGTAATAATTATATTTGATCAGAACTTGGGATCCATTTTGGGATTATGTAGTTGAATACGAAATATGGATTTGAAATGTAAGTTGTTTGAAATCTATGAATTTATTTCATATTCATGTTCTTTTTATATTATGGATACATTAACATTACCATATTTTGTCACTAGAAGTTAATACTATGCATGATTGCAGCATTTGTAGCGGTTAATTTCATGCCTCAGGTTAGGGGATGTTACATATGCTCACACATCTTAAGCCAATCTTGCACTTCAATCCCCCCTTCTATGCCCTCAAATATTTTTACTCCAAGTTTAGCATAGTCACTTCACGACCTAGCAAAATAAAATCGAGGAGTGGGAGGGTTCGGAGTAGTGGAAGCATAGTTGTTGAAATGCTTCGAATAATTCAAAATATATTTAAATTTAAATTTTTTTCACAAGGTAAATAAAATTAAAAATTAAGTTTTTTTACTTTATTAAATACCTAACTGAAAAACATAATTTTTTTATAATATATCTGTACTAATATATATATATATAATATTAAAAACATTAAGTATAAAATAATAATTTTTTATTTATTTAAACCAAAAATAAGATTTAGCTAAAATAGATTTCGTTTTGATATAAATTAAATTAAATTTGGTTTTAAATAAACACACACACATACATATACATTATTTTTTTTGTAGAAAACGTACTTTCGCACACATATACACACAATAATATGTACATGTATATTGACATACATTTTAAAATATTTACAAAACTAATTTTACATAAATCAAATATATATATGTATGTGTGTGTGTCTATATATATGTGTATATACTCAGCACCATGGTGCTGCTTTCTTAATAGCAAAATCTCAAAAGTGTAGTAGGAATTCTGGAGGCTAAAGATTTCTTCTGAGCATCCTCACAAAAAGTCTAGAGAAGATAGCGTAGCTTCAATGACAATGGCTGCTTATGGTGAAATATACGATGACTAAACTCCAATGCTTAAATTAGCATACAATCCTTTTTCTTTTAAAGCTTCTTTACCCTCGTTCATCTCCTTCTCCTTGTTATCTTGCTTCTTCATCATTTTTTCCTTCTTGTCCTTCCATATCTCGCTCCAATCGCGATGATCTTAAGTCGTCTGATCCTGAGGTGCCTTCCTTGATTATAATTGCCCACAGTTTCAAAGCCTCATCTATTCAAGCTGCCTCTGGTCATCCTCCTATGTCTTTCATTGCAACTACGATTGAGTTCCCGCCCTTGGGTTCCCCTTCTTCTCGGCATTTTTCTCCAACTTCTAGCTCCACCATCTACTACTCAGTTGGTTGCCCCAATCCATTCATTTTTTGGATAATTCGATTTCTAGTTCAGATGCCAATAAATGTCCGATTTTTGGATAACTAATTGTTCAACTATGGCTAATACTTCCCCTCTTTTCCCACTATTTAAGGAGCTGCTAATGGTCATGCTGGCCAGTGTTCGGATACTAATTCGCCTGTTCTAGGTGCAAAGTACGGTGAGATTGTCTGTAATACTGGTAGTGAAAATGTTATTGGTAGTAATTTGGTTGATAAAGATATAGGCACAGATGAGGTTTGTGATAATGCCAACTCCAAAAATCTTGCTCCTATGTAGTTTTGAAATAAATTTGCCATCTTCACCCTCCATTTTAGTACCTCAACAACCTGTCTAGGCACAAGTGGTCTTCGTTATTCCTTTATTGTCGAGAAATGTTGCAGGTCTATACTTCTCGTTCCTTTGATATTATTAAGATTAACAGAGTGATGGATCCTCTTGTCGAAGTATTGCAAGCGGAAGTCGATTATTGCTCAGTTTTTTGGTTAGCTTTTTCTTGGATTCTAACCCAGTCTATCATTAGGTTAAAGAACGTTATCGTCAAGCCTAGCAATTCAAAGGTGGTATATAAGTGCATTTCGATAACTTTATGATCTATTTCAAATTCTTGAGAATTGATGAAAGACTTCATGTTCTAAAGGCTGATCTGATCCTTATTGAGGGGAAGCCTTTCATTTTTACTACTTGGAGTCCTTCGATGGACGAGTCTAAAGAACATGTTTTATCTATTCCTATTTGGGCGCACTTCTCTCGTATCCCATCTATTTGCAACCCATTATTGGGCTTAACTGACCGACCAGCCTTGTCGACAATATTAAATGTTCTAATGCTAATATTGTGGCTTGGAAAAGATTAGTGTATACCAAGACTTTGATTGAAATCACTCCTGATAAGCTATTGCCTTCAAAACTTAGGGTCAAAATTACTAAGGGTCATGATGGCAATGTGGAGGTTCTATAAAGTGGGAAACCGTATACATGCACGACTTGATCTTTTGGTCAATCTATCGAGGCTTGTAAGTTTAGGGCTTTCGATATACCATAGACAGTCCCTGTCAAGAATCCTTTGCCACGAGCACTTATTAGGAAGTGGGTTCCTAAGTCTAGGCCCACTGCCCCTCCTGTTGAGGTTCCGGTTGTTATTGACCAAGCTATGGACCCATCTCCTTCTGCTATTAATCACCACCTACCAACACTTTCATGCCTTATGATGCGGAAATTATGAGTTCAACCCCTCTAGCCAAGCGTGTTATGTTTTGGCATCATAGTGAGCATTCTTGGGTTCATAGAAATTTCAAAATGAAATACAGATCATCGAGCGATAGTTTCCATACATATGTCAAAGGTGTAGGTGAAGAGCGTATCGTGATTTATCATGTTGAGGGGGAAGGACAAATCTTCTTTACTAATGGTGAAGATGGAGAATGTAATAAGATTGTCTAAGAGGATGAAACTTGGGATATGAAATATTTATACTCTTCTAATTCTGTGTACCATGTGCCTAACCTAGCCTCGTTATTTCCTAGGTTTTTGCATGTCATGGGGTATGTTTCTACTGTTGGTAACGGTAATGATGACAGGTACTAGTGACATTGTCACTTGTCCATTAGTACTTTAGATGCTTCTGCATATCTCCTATTTTTTCTTTTTTATTAGTTGTTCTGACGTTTGTGCCGCACACATGTTCTTAATGGTTATTGATACAAGTGGACGGCCCATACAAAAGCTGGCTAGCTTTACTTATATATGTAAGTATGTGTGTATGTATCTGTGTGTGTTTCAAAATCATTTTTTTCTTAAATAAAAATGGTCAAATATAACATACACGGTTTAGTGACATATATAAGTACAAGATATAGATTTGGATTAGAAATATGCACCTCTGTCCAAAGTGATCTAGCCAAGAATTGATACATTGTTTAAGCAGTCTTTCATATTGGATCTATGTGCTCTACTCATCTTTGATTTGCAACTTCAAAACAATGGCAACACCAAAATGACGAGGGCCTGCTAGATTGGAGAAAAGTGAGAAAAAATGTGTTTAAAACAATGCGGAGACCGTGTTATATATGGCCAACAGCCAACACCATTCTCTCCACTATTTTCTCCAGATTTGAAGATTCGTTAAAAGCCCTCAACATGCCCCAAAAGTGGTCGACCTTTGGTATGACAAAGCATGGTCAATTCTCAGTTGACACTAATTTGAATCATGGTTTAATCAATTAGTTTCTAACTCCTAAACCGAATGAACTATCGTATAACTTTTATAAATCTTTCCATCTGATTTTAAGCTTTAAATGAAAAATTCGAAATAGTTGCACATTAGTCGACATTTATATTAATTTTTTACCTTAGTCAAACTCAGAGATAATTGACAATGCAGTTGTATTGACTCTCTAATGTGGACATCTACGATTAATATTTAAATAATATAAATTGAAGCATGCAAGTACTTTGCTAAAGTACGATATAGGATCAAGTTCAATGCTTATATAACATGTAGGAAAAATCATATTTCTGTTCCAATATAAGCTCATGTAGTAACGATACTTTATACAAGTAATTTTTCGTCATCACTATATCATTTAGATATTCAGAATTCGGTCTAAGGTCAAAGAACTCTATTAGTATCCTTATTAGTTGCGCTGGTCAATTATAAAGTTCTTGGTTCAATCCGAAAATATTTATCGATTAATCAATTTACTTTGTTCAGAGACTTTGACTTTGATTTGACTTACAGATTATGCTGATACTGACCTTCTATAATGAAGGAGACAAATCGTGTCGTGTTTCACTTCAAATATTTCTACACATACCCAATTATGACTATACATGGTCATTATGTCAGGTGGTTGCCTATAATCAAACTACAGTGTACGTACTCAAGATCGACTGTACTCTCAAGTCAGAAGACTCCTTGCATGTCGTTATTCTGAGATCTTCTATTACGACTAAGTTATACAACCTGTACAAAACTCATTGATTCGTTCTATGATTGCTCCAAACAAACATAAGTACATAAAGCTTGATTCCCCCAACAATCATGAGTATACCATTGTCCATCGTATGGAGAGTGTTATGTACACTAGTCTCAGCAAATATGTTGACACTCTTTTCTCAATACTTATCGACTACGAACATTTAAGAATTTGGTGTTTTTATTAATATCGCTCCTATGGACTTTATACTTATATATGTTTAATTTCAATTACTCCTTACTTATATCACAATATAACAAACAATATAGCAGAAAACAAAATCAATAACATACTTTATTTCAAACAATATTGTTTATAGAATTACGATTACATAAAAAAATTATAATTGCCCTAGAGCAAACCCCTAATTCTTTCATGAACAATGGTCCAAAGAGAGCTTTATTCTAAAAATAGCCATTTAAGAGAGCAACAAAGCAAACAATGGCATATAACAAGGATGGATTGATCGGTCATTTGGTGATGATTATGATGTATGCTGTATTTGGGTGCGCGTACGCACGCGCTCGATTAGATGATATTAAAATATTTACAACCCTCTAGGAAATGGTTTGGAGAAGAGCGGTGAAAAGGCACAGCATAATGTTCAAAAATATTGTTTCTCGAAAACGATAGCGGTTGATTGGTGCTTTCTATAGTGGTTAACTAGTAGTACCATGGCCAAGTGCTATGGGAAATCTTGTTGTTTGCAGCCTGCAGCATTTTGTATTTGTGACAATTTCCTTATGTTTAAAGTTTTCGAAAATGTCAGAAATCTATGGTAAAAATTTAATATGGTATTTTAGGTGTTATGCTAATGTTTGGAGTGATTCGAAGATAATGCATTGTGATGTTTTAAAAATGTATATGCAAAAGGACTCCATATTAAAATCATATTGTATCTTGTGTTTAGTCCATCTTTGGATATTTAATTTGAATTTACTAGGTTTGTCGACTAAATTGTATCCCTTGTAATCCTATACACTCTATTGTACCCCATTTTTTTAATGTTCATGCATTTGTACATCAACTTTTCATTTGTTATTTTCATATATCGATAGCTTTTCTCTTCTTATTTGTACTATTAATTTAAAAAACTTGGTAAACCCGTTAGTAGCATTGTCGTACGTTAATCATCATCAAAATATAAAAATCAAATAGTGTGTGAAAATCTACTAGTGCAAAAGTATTAAGTAGCATGCACATGAATCAACTAATTAACTAGCAATATAACTACTTATAATAATGAAATAAAGTAAAGAGTTAGAAATTCAACTCGATAATGATGCAGTGAAAAGTAAAGAATCACATAACAAATTCCTATTTCTAACAAATGCAACATCGGACTTGAAGTAAATGGTGCACCTGGGTAGTTTGAGGTAGCTAATAATGTTTAATTAGGTGCCATAGTAGAAAATAACTGAATTTGGGCCAACATCCAACCTCAAGAAAGAGGCTTAGCCTTACTTATATAACATGGGTTTGTGCAAGCTCTATCTTCCAAGAGGGGTCCGATCATGTAGGCAAGGATGACTATAGATAATATGCTTGTGTTTTAAGCCAAGTAGTGCTAGAAAGCTTGACTTGTTTTCAAATAATCATAGAAGATGGCATTATACATAGGTTTGGGTATTTGAGGCATGTAGGCTTTACAACGCAAAGAGATGGTAAGGGGCTTCTACTTCTTAAAGCTATAAACTAGAGCTTGTGGTATGAGGTATCTTTTAACATTTAATTGTTCTAATTTGTGATGAACAAATTAAGTAGAGTTAGACTTTTTTACAAATGAACACTACCTTTGTAATGCTCAACGAATGCGAATCATTTCTCAATTTATGTCATAGATTCGAATTTTGTTGCCAAATAATAAGAATTGGCAACAAGTTTGTGCTTTTGGGAAGAATTTCAAATCTCCTATGAAGGACTATTAACAACAAAAGTTTTGGTTGCTTCAAGTCAAAAGACAATGATTTCAAAGTAGTTTATTTCATTACAAACACCACCTTTTTTTGCAGTGATAACAAGAGAATCTAATTTTTGTGTTACAGTCTCTATGCCATCAGCATGTTAATTTTACCAACACATTTGACAAACGTTGGAAAGGGGTCACCTTCGCATGCCAAACTATCAACAATTAGTTAGATCAAACCTAGGGATTTGATGCATTTTACATTCCTCTCGAGAACATTTACATACAACCTCCAAAGTATATGTAACCTACTTAAAATTTAGGATCATCTATTAATTTGACACCTTGAGTGAATTGTGGCTTATCTTATTGTAACAACCCTAGTTTCTGGAATTACTTGAGTAAGGAAAATAATTATGTAAATTGGAAATTTTAATAAGGAATTATAATTTTTTTATAAAGATAATGAATTCTATTGAAATATAAATTTTGAATTTCTATAATATTGAATAGTTAATACATATGGTGAATAATTTTGATGTTATAAATAAATAAGCCTATTTTTATAGAGAATAATAGAGGTTTATTTGGCAAATCCTTTTTATTTTTTATAAGGAGTTAAGAAGCATTCAAATTGTAAATAATCAATTCTGAAAGGATATATTGGGATTTCTAAGGAGATAAAATCCTTATGAATGATTTAAGGAATTTGGAAATGTTTAAGAATCACTTATGGAAATTTAATAATTGTTGGCGTCAAAATTAACCACCAACACTCAATTATATGTGAAAGCACCAATATCCAGTCACCACAGATAATATATGATGTAGAGAGTATAATATGAAGAATAATCAAACTAAAATGAATGCACATAAAAGAGACAAGATTTATAGTGGTTCGGCTAACCCCGGATTACGTCCACTCTAGAACAATCCTTTTTATTATACTGAAATTTGATTATAGTTACAATCCAAAATTCCAGAGCAAAAATGGTAGGATGAAGAGAAGCATAATGAAGGTCCTTTTTTCAAAGCCAAGCCTGTTGTATTTATAGGTGAAACTTCGGCTACAGGGACTTCTCACCTACATGGGTCCACCATAACGATTAGCAAGCCCAATTCATCAGTAAATAACGATCAGCCTAGTCACTATCGATCTTTATTCCTCTATCCAAATCAATGCTGATCTTCCTTGAGGAGTTCTTCATGCCGATCCTTGGCACTTAGGTTAATACGTCGATCCCTAACATTTAAAATTACGCAGATCCAACTCTTTCCAATGTATGCCATACTTATCCCTATCATAAAAATCCAATATGTTGATCCATGCTTTGTGACCCCTCGTATTTAGAATGCTACGTCGATCCACAAAGTACCGATCCATATCATTCCGAACCATATTTAGCCGATCCTTCCTCTTATGTCGATCCATGCTGTGCTGAACCTCCCTATACTAATCCTCCCTATGCTGGACCCTCCTATGCTGATCCATATTATGCCAATCCAATCTATGCTGACCCATATCTCATCGAGCCCTTTTATGTCGATCCTTTCAATTTCAAGCCAAAATTCACATTTCAACCACCCTGCATCGTTTATCTACTGACTACGTTTAATCCTGGCGTTATATTATTATCAGTAATTGATTATCCATCAATCCATTTGAGCCAAATCAGTGATATCCCAACCTTAATAACCGTGAAGTCGGTTGGGTTAAATCCGCTTGTATATTGCCTTGACAAAAAGCGGGTTAACACTTTGCCCCCCCCCCCAAAACATGCCATGCGATAGGAATACGTGTTTTGTATTGCCATAAATCCAAAATCCGAAGTACGTAATACTTTGATTTCCATATTATCCAATCCATTGCCAATCTAATTTCTTGATCTCTCCAGACCATCAGCGAAATCCATGACTGTTTCGAGTCAATATCCACTTTTGAATCCATTCCAAATCTGAACCAAATCCACGATCTCTTTGAATCATTTTATCCAAATTCAGGACCACTCCAGGTCCATATCCAAATCCATAGACCTCTTTGAATCATTTTATCCAAATCTGGGACCGCTCTGGATCCATATCCAAATCCTTAGACCTTTTCGGGTCATTTAATCCAAACCCAGGACCGCTCAGGGTCTATATCCAAATCCTTAGACCTCTCCGGGTCTTTTAATCCAAATACGGGACTGCTCCGGGTCAATATCCAAATACTTAAACCTCTTCGGGTCATTTAATCCAAATCCGGGACCACTCTGGGTGCTTGCCAAGCACAATCCATACTCGATGACCTAAGTAGGCTAATCCCGTCGCTTGAAGCGACCTATCCCTTTCCAGGCATAGCCCATACCCAACAATCTATTGGGTTCTATTCTCCGGCCTCGACTCTCCAGTCAAGGACTTAATATGTGGGTTATCCTACTCCGGCATCGATCCCCAGTCAAGGACTTAAACCATGGGGTATCCTACTCTAACCACGATCTCTATTCAAAGACTTATCCGTGTTCGAGTCCATCGTGTCGCTCTCCGGTGAAATAACTCTTAACTCGCAGTTACTGCCCCATCACTTTGGTCGGGGCCATAAGTGTAACCTGAATTATTTATTACATTAATCTAGATTTAATATTTCCAAAGTCTACTCGATAAAATATAAAGTAAAAGCCCATACAGCTAAAAAAAATAGCCATAGTATCAGAATCGTAGTAAATGGGAAAAAACAAAATTTCACAGGCCCAAGCACTACGGTTCATCGTCGTCTCGGAGCATGCTTAGGACCGTCTTCGATTCTGTACATGTGTAAGTGACTTCGCCATATTCCTGTGTGGTTCATTACTTATTCCATGCCATAAATCCAATCAACTAATGATAAGCTGATGATGATGCCTTGATCCATTGCCATTTTCATTCGAGGTGGATGGTGGCAACTCTTGTTCCAACGTCACAGTCCAAGTCCTTATGTATTGTTGTATCTGACCATTCCTCACGTGTACCTTGGTGATATCCTTCAAATGACTGCAGTCAACTGTATTGTGCCTATCCAGCTTATGGAATAGGCAATGCTTTCCTGATGCACGCTCATGTTCGGAGGGTTCCCTTTTCTCTGGCCTTGGATACTGAAGGCGTCCTTGAGTATATAAAAAAATCCTTTCCAAAGGTTTGGCCAAATCCATGTAAGAAGAGAATTTCGGTTCTCTCATCGCCTTTTCGATGTATTACTACCATCATTCATTCTCTGTTTGTCCTTGTCATTCTTGTTTACATTTCCTGATGATCCTCCACTTTGCACAGCACTCAGCTCCGGTTTGTTCGCTCGTGCATCTACTTATCGCAGGAACCATTTTACTTCATGGTAAAACTCCCCAAGATCTATAGGTGGATCTCGTGCTAGTGAATCTTTGAACTTCATGCCATCAGCAATTCCAGATACAGCTGCCATCAAGACCATGGATGGATCTGAATGATCCACCGATGGCGTTGCAACATTAAACCATGTTAGAAAACTTCTCAGGGACTCTCTGGTCCTCTGTTTCAGTGTTGACAAACTCATCATATTTTTGGGTCTTGAGATGTGAACTCCAAACTGCCTCATAAACCCTTGATCAATTCCGTCCACATACTAATAGAGCCACTTTCCAACTGTCTAAACCATAATGCTGCTATATCCGTCAAATACAGAGGGAACCACCATGCCATGATCTCCTTTGATGCCCCCCGGTACTTCCATGTGCCTCATGTACCTCTTCAAATGCACAACTGGGATCCGTTCTTCCATCATATGTCTCCGGCATTGGTAGTTTGAATTCTGATGGATTTCTGGCTTTCCTAATCATAGGAGCGAAGGGGCTCCTATTCACATCTTT
Source organism: Allium cepa (assembly GCA_030765085.1). Taxonomy (NCBI): domain Eukaryota; kingdom Viridiplantae; phylum Streptophyta; class Magnoliopsida; order Asparagales; family Amaryllidaceae; genus Allium; species Allium cepa. The sequence continues at coordinate 137,409,576 of CM060945.1, forward strand.
CAAATCTTTATTTACCAATCCTCCCCTCATGGCCCGTCTGATCATTTTAGCGAACCTGTCGTTACCATCAAGTGGCAGTCTTTGTCTGTTGTTTCCAACCTTCCCCGTGAGTCCACGAGGGAATCCTAAAATTTGCTCCTTTGGATAAGCACCCATATCCCGATCAACGCCAAACTATAGAGCACCACCCTATATCCTGCCTGGAGTGGAGCCATTATGACCCGAATGCATGCCCCCAAGTGCGAAATGATCGGTACCGATCATTCTATAGCGATCGGCTATGGTATGGCTGATCGTTCCTGGTTGGTCAAGGGCTACTCCTGGTGGCTCCACTCTATCCCGCATCATTTTTTCTTTATTCCCTTGGTTCTGATTCTAAACTTCCTCAGCACCTACTGCTCTAACTCCGTGATCCACATTTCCAGTATTTCCCGCTACTTCATTCCCTTGGTTTTGCACTCCAGCTTGTCCAATCTGTCGGAGTAGGTTCTGCATCATTTCCTCATGTCTCTTCAGCATCCTTTCCAGCATAGCATCCATCATTGTTTCCATCTCATCTCTGGTAATGAAGATTGAGGTCTAATTAGCTCCTGAGGAAGCCACCTGATTTCCTTCATGACGACTCCTCTCTATTCTCTGTCTCTTTGTTGATTGCCTAGCCATTGCTTCCTAAATCCAAGTTTCCAAACTTTCAAATCCAAGATCCTAACTTCCAAATCTTTGAGTGCAAGCTTTCTCAGCGAAAGCACCAAAATATTGGCATCAAAATTAACCACCAACACCGAACTATACATGAAAGCAGCAATATCCAGTCATAGATCACAGACGGTATATGATGCATAGAGTAAAATATGAAGAATAATCAAATTAAAATGAAAGCGAGTAAAAGAGAAAAGATTTATAGTGGTTCAGCTAACTCTGGCCTACGTCCACTCTAGAACAATCCTTTTAATTATACTGAAATTTGATTACAGTTACAATCCAAAATTCTAGAGTAAAATGGTAGAGTATCCTATTCGGTACAAGATGAAGAGAAGCAGAATGAAGGTCCTTTTTTCAAAGCCAAGTCTGTTGTATTTATAGATGAAACTTCGGCTACAGGGTTTTCTCACCTACATGGCCCGCCATAACGATCGGTATGCCCAATTTGTCAATAAATAATGACCGACCTAGTCAATACCAATCGTTATTCCTCTATCCAAATCAATGCCAATCGTCCTTGAGAAGTTCTTCATGCCGATCCTTGACAATTAGGTTACTACGCCGATCCCTACATTTTAAAGCATTACGCCGATCCAACTCTTTCTAGTGCATGCCATACCGATTCCTATCACAAAGTTCCAATATGTCGATCCATGCTTTGCCGACCCCTCATGCTTAGAATGTTATGCCGACCCATGGAGTACCGACCCATAGAATGCTGAACCATATTTAGTCGATATTTCCTCCTGTGCTAATCCATGTTGTTCCAGACCTCCCTATACTAATCCTCCTTGTGTCGATCACTCACTATGTCGGTCCCTCATATGCCGATCTACATTATGCCAATCCAACCTATGCCGACCTATATCACACCGAACCCTCCTATGTCGATCCTTCCATTTTCAAGCCAAAATTCACATTTCAAGCACCCTGCATCATTTATCTACCAACTACGTTTAATCCTGGCTTCATGTATAGTTGATTATCCATCCATTTATTTGAGCCAAATCTATGACATCCTACCTTGATAACAATGAAGTCTATTGGCTAAATCCGCCTGTATACCGCCTTGACAAAAGATGTGTTAACAATAATTGAGATTTTTGCATCATGAAAATATAAATATAAAATTTAACAATTAAGATTCATACGCCAAAGAAAATAAAAATAAATTTCTATAAGTTTTGCGATTGTTTAATAGACAAAATGACATATTTTGGATTTTTATAAATGTTGGAAAAGTGATCTCATAATTTAGTAAATGACCATGATAATTTATGTAGAAAACAAAAGAAGAAGACAATATTTGAAATAATAAGGTAAAAGGTTGAATTTTATAAAGAAAAACAAATAAAAGGATTTATATCCATGTATTGGGTGGGCTTAATTGTAACCCAAACCCATTCTAAAGAAAATATGAGAAGTTATCTTTCCATTCTCTCATCTAGAAATATTGTGTACATTCAAATCCGTAGGAAGTAAATTAGGGTTAGCTCTCTCCTTTCAAATGCAATCAATACTGCTATTTTTTAAATTAAGGAAAATTCAGAAAAATTCCTAGAAAATCAAGGCAATAATTTAAGATCATATATATTCCTTTGAACCATCAAATTTAGTTTTAAGTAAGTGACTGAATCATTTTTGTATCTTCTTTGAATGAAGGGCTCTAGAGTTTTTGCTATTCATAAAAAGGCAAGTAAATTTCAGTAAATTGCTAGGGGAAATCTTAAGAACTAAGGTGAGTAATCATCACCATTCTTCTCTAAATTGTGTTGCATGTTGATTAGAAGGGATTAACTGGTAATTTCTATTGTTATAATGAACAAATTTTTTGTTGTTGAGAAACCCTATTTGCTGAAAATTCCAACATACAGAAATTGAAAATTTTATGATTGTGATTCTATGTTTGATTTGTCATGATGCATGCATGCCTAAGAACACTTGCATACAATCCGGCACAAAAATGCCATCGTCGAAAATCGACGTAAGGCATTTTTGGAGCTAGAATAGCTCTAGAATTCACCCCGACCTGTCGATTGGTGGCAACAACTTGGAACTATTTTAGCTCCAGGTAACGCAATCTGGTTCGCCCACTTTTCGCCAGACTTGTTGATGTTTGATTTCTATGACTTTGGGTGATTTATTGCAGTATATATGGTGGCCGTTTCAACTCATAATTTATTTTATGAAATATTTTATGAACTAACATTTGAAAATGGATTTCATAAGCGTATAAACTTTCTTTGACTCCAAACAACTATATGTGTGTATATGCGATTTCAAATATTGGATTATCAATTCAGCTTTCGACTATTTACATATGGTAGCAGTAAATATGAATATAAACCTTTATATATATACACATATATATATATGCATATACATAGAGCTACAATTCAAAGGAATTTATGAATTTTCAAAGGAAGCCATAAGAATATAAAAATCCATTTATAAAGTTTAAAAGACTTATAAATGAGTTGAGATGCAAACTATTCCTTGTGAGCAGTTGATGTGCACATAAATGTGCATTTTTTTACCAACATATTTAATCTATTTTAATTAAATAAATGATCATATTGGGTATTTTAACTTGTTTTAACCAAAATCCATATTGATTCTAAATTGTCACATATCCATCTTCATATAGGGGCAAAACGGTCTTTTGTGTGCATATATTTCTTTGAGAAAAATTGATTGGAAATTTATATATATTTTTGTGGGAAAATGGTCTCAAATAGGAGTGGTTTCATGAAGGAATATGCATGCACAAAGAATATAAAGGAATGAAGATGGAAATAAGTCAAAGTGAAGATCATGGAGGACCCCACCTACCCACCACCTTAATGTACAAACTAGAGGCTAATGCACATGCTTATGGAACTAATAGCTTCATGTACACTTAAATAGGGATTATGACATGCTAATGATTACTTGGTGGCCACACTACCTCATGGGCATTTTGGACATTCCCCAAAAATATGGATTAGGGTTTCATGCTTGTATAAATAACCCCTTATGTTTCATGTAACTCCTCTCTCACTCTTCTCTTAGTCTCTCTTAGGCCTCCTTCCCTTTAGTTTAGTTTAGATCAAAATTAAAATGAAAGCTCTTCTTTCTCTTTTCATGGCTACTTAGCCATTTTTATTTTATGTAATCTTTTTTATTTTATGCAATTTAATACATACTCTTTCCTTTTCATGTTCATTTACTTTCATGTTGTAGTGTAGATCCCTTCTCTTTTATGCAAGTAGAATAATTTTTCCTTTCATTTTGCTCTCTTTTTCCTCTTCTTTTTATTCAATGTTGATTGCTACATTTGTTCATATGATGACAAATATGAGAGGCTAAACCCCTTCAATTTAGGGGTAATGAAGCTCTCTAATTAATGTATCTTCAACATTTTGCCAATTCATGCTCTCTTTTTGTGCTTAATGACAATGCTTGAAGTGGTTTAACTTGTTGTCTTTGCTCTGAATTTGATAGTCTATATTGTTGACACCAAATAGGCTATGCTTAAACAATCACTTACACAAATGCCTCTTTATGAATATATGATTATGGCATAAGAAAGTGATTTGAAATTAAAATTTGATGGTCTATGTTTCTAATCAATAGTTAATAGGCCATACTTAAAATAGATTTTATTTTCATTTTCTTTGTCAAGTTTCATGAAAGTTTGATGGCTTATGTTGGCTAATCAATAGCTCAAATATGTCATACTTATGATAAACACATCAATTGAATCACTAATGACCATAAAAGAGAGATCATGATTTCATGTGTTGAACTACATGATCTAGAAAGTGGATTTATTCTCTAAATTGACATTTAACTCTCATATTTGCATTTCTTTTCTTTTTGTTAGTTACTTCATTTTCTCATTTTCTAGCTTAAATACACTCTCGACTTTGGTTAATTTGATTGAGTAGAATTTTTAAAATCAACAATTCCCTGTGAATCGACCCGTATTCACCACGTGCTACATTCGTACACCGTGCACTTGCGGTTATTTTTATTTCAAAATTCGTTCGACGGTTTTCTAACTGGGTAGAATTTCCGTCGACGAACAAGTTTTTGGCGCCGTTGCCGGAAAATTTGCTTTGATTTTTAATTTTCTATTCTTCAAATTATTTTCATTTGAATTTTTATGTGTTTTATTTTGTGTGCTTGTTTGTAACCAAAAAAAATTGTTGTGTGTTTGTAGCTTTCATTGGTTTGTGTGATTGTTATTTTCTATTTGTTTTGCATTTGCATTGTATATATTTTAAAGAGAAAAAAACTCCACAAACATTTCTTCAAATTTGCATTGCATTCTCATTTTTCAATTACACTCACATTTTATCAATTTCTATTTTCTATTTACATTTTACCCTTCTCTGTACTTTTACACCGCCTCTGTTTTCTGTTTTCTGCACAGTGATACAAGCAATCACCATTCCCTTCCATTGCTGACAGTCATTAACATCTTCTTCATACTTACTCACTGACTTGCTTCAACTATAACCCACTATCCATTGCCTTACTGCCCAACTTAAACTTCTCCCAATTACTTCAACCCTGCTACCATCACTGCCCTGTTGCTCAACACACTGTTGTACAACTCCATACATCACCACTTCCAGTTGTACAACACCATTACAACAACCACTACTATACCATACCACAACCACAACCACAACATCAACCTTCATTCACTTATACTCCCACTGACAATCTCCTTTAAACCACTCCTCAAAACTTCAACCAATCACTGCACTTCATCTGCTGCCATACATAGCCTGAAGCATTTCAGTCATACACCAAGACCAGTACCATCTTATAACAGCCTCTACAACCCCTAGTCATCAACTTCCCACTTGAAACACTCTACTAACTCTCCATCTCCAACTCCACAAACCACTATTCAACTCACAGCAACCCTCTTGGTCAAAACATTGATAATCACTGCCTTGTTCTCTCCACCATATCGCCTTCTTCCTACTGCACACAACAGTGACCAATTCACACTGCCTCTCCAGTCACTTGCCATAACAATTCCTTGCAACAATAACACTTCCCAGCAAACCACCACAATAGACATCAAATAACTCCTCCGACACTTCATTGCCTCTGGCCGTACCACATCAACTCTTCCACCATCCAACCTGCCATTACACCTCCTCCACCAAAACAGTGCTTGCTGCCTTCACCTATTCTCTCCACTGACCACTTCTACAGCTCAACACAAACACCTTCATCATTACATTCACTAAAAAAAAACTGTTGTTATCACCTCTGTAACACAACTTCGGCCATCCATCACCATAAACTAGCAAACATTTCGCACAAAATCCATCACTACAAACTTCAGCCATCCATACAAACCGCCTTTGTACCACAAACAATCGCCTCCCCCTGCGACCAATTCCCACAGCCTGAACCCTCAAATCAAAAATACCTCTACAACGACGGCAAGCAATTCGATTACCACAATCGCTCCTCAACCCAACTACTGCAATCGAAACAAAATCCCTTCGCCTCGCCTCCATCAATAGTTCGCAACCGCTGACCACCATTCGCATCACCCTGGACTTCTTGTTTTTCGAATTGATTTGGGTTTGGAATTAAAAAAAAATCGAATTGGGGCCAGATAGTGATTTTCGTTGTTACGAGAATTTGTGTAATTAAGCTTTGGATTTCTGAATAGAGTATTGAAGTGTTGAGATGGCAATGATTTTTTGTTTAGGTTAGAGGGTAGTGATACTGGGCCGGATTACAAGTTATAAGGCCTGAGTAAAAAGAAAAAAATAGAAATCTTTGAGTTTGTTTTGTTTTGGTTAAGTTTTTTTTAGAGTAATTGTTTTTAGTTTCTTGCTTTTCTTTCTCTCCAAAATAATAATAATAATAATTTGGTTTTAATCGATTTGAGTTTCTTACTTGATTTAAGAAAAAGGAGTTTGCTCAATTTGTTTTGTTTACCCTTAAAAAAACAAGGGCTTTCATTTGTTTTGTAGTTCGCTTGTTTTGATTTCTTCTTTAATAAACTTATTATTAATTAAAAAAAACTTGTATATATATCTTGTTTTCATTTCAGGTTGTCAGAGCAGATTTGAAGAGTTGGTTGCTAAAACTGCCGCGCTGCTGCCAAAAATAAATTGCTTGATTTGCTGATCTTGCCAAAAAGAATAACTGCTTGCTTATTTACAATTTTTTTTAATTTGTCTCGCATTGTATATATCTATTGTCTTTGTTTTCTTTGCATTGTTGGTTGCTTGCATTTTATTATAAAAAAAATTCAAAAACCGAAACAAAAATTCATTGTAGTTGCATTGTTAATACACGTTTAATTTCTACTTTGCATTTCATCCTAGAATTTTGGTTAATAATAAAAGTTAGACATCGATAACACTTAATTGTATATTTACAATTTGCCTTCTTTGAAAAATTTACTTTCTTGGTGTCTAGGCTACGGCAGAGTAATAACCATTTATAAATATTACGGTGATTCGTAAATATTATAGTGGTTGTTCCTCTGAATGTACTTAAACCTTCGGCTGCATTTCTACGATGATTCGTGGTGCACCGATAAATCATGTCTGTTACCTGGCTGAGAACTATCTTGTTTATCTAAGACAAAGTGTGATTGTATAATTTTGGGTTAACTTAGGATAAATCATTTGTAATTAATCTTGCATTCATTTAGTTGTATTAGTTCATGCATATTTAAAAAAAACAAAAAAAAAATCAAAATCCAAAACAAAAAAATTGTAAATATTCCTTTTCTTTTGAAATTTTTACATCCTTCTTCTTTGAAATTTCAAAAATCCAAAAAAATAAATAAGAAAAACTAAAATTCAAAAAAAATTATAAAACCTTTTCAAAAACAAAGAATTTTTTTTGAAAAACCAAAAACAAAACAAAAATCAATTTTCCATTTTGACAAATAAATTCTACTTGTAAATATTTTTCTTTATAAAAAAACAACAAAAAAAATCTTGAAAATGTCCGAGTTTCCTTTCTCTTACTCACTTGAATTTAGTTGTGAAAATCAATATAATCCATATAATTTCACTTCAAATTATTATGGATATTTCAACAACTATTGTTTAAACGATTCAAGTTTTGAACCACAAAGTTTTCAAAATGATCACCAACTCTCGACTCTTGAAAATAACATTTCATCATTACTTGAACTCTCTACACAATAAAATCAAAGTATAAATGATTTGTGTAACTCAAATTTGTGCAATAGTTCAAGTCAAATTTGAATTCACTTCAAGATTCAAATGATTTCGAGTGCAACCCATGCCAATTCAATTTTGAGTTTCAAAATGAATTTCAAAATCAAGACGAAAATGTGAACCAATTTTCAAATAATTTTGGCAATGGGAATAGTTTCAATAATGATATGATTGAAAACTTTGGTTATCAACAAATTCAGAATGAAAATTTTCAAATTAATAATCATGAATTTGATTTTGTTGACCAGATGGAAAAAGATAACGGGGATTTATTACTTGAAAAATACAAAGCTTTTCGTGAAAATTATAATCAAATCTCAACCCGCAAAGAATCAAATATAGTCTACCGTTTATCGACATCGACAATTCTTGTTCTCAACAAGTCCAAGTCGAAAATTTTCAAGTTAATAATTACAAATTCGACTTTGTAGAGAAAATGAATGAAATTTATGATGATCACACGAATTTGTTGATTAAAACATTGGAAAATTTTCGTGAGGAACAAAATCAAATTTCAATGTGTGACGAGTCAAACAATAATCCATCTTTTACCCAAATCGATGAATTTCAAATAACAACTTTTGAAATTGATAATGACGATCTTAATCAAGTTGTTGAAAATACGGTAATTAAGTTGGATTTCAATTCTTTAGAGGGTGCAAAACTCGATTTAAACTTCGATCTTCCTTTTTCTGAAAATTTGAATACGACAACTTTGAATTTTAAACTCGATTTACACGATGAAGTTGTTGATAAATCAAGAAAGGAAGTCGAATTTAACGAACATGAGTTTTATGGACTTTTTGAAAACGAGTTGTTGAATTCTGAAGGGGAAAATTTCGATCACCATTTTGATTTTGAAATCGATATTTTGGAAGAAATTGTACTTCAACCAATTTTTCTATCTACCCCAAAAATCATCGAAAACAAAACAACTCCTTCGATTTTCAATAAAACGACTTTCGTTTTTCCAAATCCACATTCGACTTCGAAATCGTTTACGATTTGGTTTTTCGTGCTTAAGCTGTGTCTCATACATTTGACGAGACAAATGAATTGGTCTTTAGAAGACCGTTTCATTTACTCTTTAACGGCATACTTTCTGATGTCATGTAAATAATCATCTTTACATTTTCATTTAAATAAAGGTTATGCTTTTATTTTTCTCCTTCCACTTGGGTTGACTGTGGGGACACAGTCAAAATCAAATGTGGGGGGAGTGACTCATCTTCATTTTTTTTTCATGGTTTATTTTTGCTTTATAATTTCAAAAAAAAATCACAATTTTTTTTCTTTTGATTTATTTTTAAAAGAAACACTAAGATAAATATGAGGTTTTGGTTTATTAAATTGAAATTTCTGAAAATTTATTTGTCTTAACAAAAACAAAAATGAAGTTTGATTACAAATAATAATGGTTTAACGAGTATATAAGAAGATTCATACGCGTTAATTATGAAGTACATCCTAATTGAAAATCTTTGTTTTAAAAAGTGGTTGATTTAAAGTGAAGGATATAACATTTTTTTTGCCTTCTAAGTTAAATGGTGCTAAGATGATTTTGCAAAACTCTCTCTCTCTCTTTTAAAAAAAATATAAAAATATAAAATAATAACATCCAAGTATTCACTCTCATTCAAAAGTCATCACGTTATGCATGGGTGAATTACTTGGAATCTTTGATTATGTGCTTTCATACTCATTTAAAAGTCCTCACGGTTATGCATATATGGAACACAAGTAAAAAAACAGACTTAATAAAAACCACCTACGGTCGATAGGTGTATGCACGAAAGTGTGTGCACTCGCCATGCTCTGTACTCCCCCCATATAAGCCCGAAAGGCAGTGCATGGGTGGTATATATGGCCTCAGTTTACCTGAGTTAGGTGTGTAATTTTTATTGCAAATAATGAGAGAGCAAGCAATTGAAATCCTAGCACTATTTTTACTTAGTTGATTTGATTTGTTATTGAAAAGAAATGAAAATACCACTTTGATAAACTTCGATAATCAACTAAGGATCCATTTTATAATCACACTTTGTTATCAACCGAAACAACATGTTAAACTATTGTCTATTTGTTATGATAACTTGATTTTTGTTGGAAATTTGACAAGTAAATGACTTAAATTTTCATGATAATGACCAAAACCTATATTTAACTTATTCGTGTCAATTTAAAAATAAATCCTTCATTTGTAAACATTTTCAAAAATTTGCATTCATCTCTTTGTAAACAAATCTTGAATTTTGTAAATATTTTCATCATGCATTTGGATTTTGTGGGTAGTATCCGCTGAAAACCCTCACGAGACAACGCTCGTCCTACTGGGGACATCCAGAGGTTTAACGGCTTGTTGCATACGTTCAATGCAATCGTGCTCCCTACGAAAATGAATTTATCTTAGTTTTTCTTTATTCGAGGACGAATAAAAAGATAAGTGTGGGGGTATTTGATGTGCACATAAATGTGCATATTTTTACCAACATATTTAATCTATTTAAATTAAATAAATGATCATATTGGGTATTTTAACTTGTTTTAACCAAAATCCATATTAATTCTAAATTGTCACATATCCATCTTCATATAGGGGCAAAATGATCTTTTGTGTGCATATATTTCTTTGAGAAAAATTGATTGGAAATTTATATATATTTTTGTAGGAAAATGGTCTCAAATAGAAGTGGTTTCATGAAGGAATATGCATGCACAAAGAATATAAAGGAATGAAGATGGAATAATTCAAAGTGAAGATCATGGAGAACCCCACCTACCCACCACATTAATGTACAAACTAGAGGCTAATGCACATGCTTATGGAACTAATGGCTTCATGTACACTTAAATAGGGATTATGACATGCTAATGATTACTTGGTGGCCACACTACCTCATGGGCATTTTGGGCATTCCCCAAAAATATAGATTAGGGTTTCATGCTTGTATAAATAACCCCTTATGTTTCATGTAACTCCTCTCTCACTCTTCTCTTAGTCTCTCTTAGGCCTCCTTCTCTTTAGTTTAGTTTAGATCAAAAATAAAATGAAAGCCCCACTTTCTCTTTTCATGGCTACTTAGCCATTTTTATTTTATGTACTTTTTTATTTTATGCAATTTAATACATGCTCTTTCCTTTTCATGTTCATTTACTTTCATGTTGTAGTGTAGATCTCTTCTCTTTTATGCAAGTAGAATAATTTTTCCTTTCATTTTGTTCTCTTTTTCCTCTTCTTTTTATTCAATGTTGCTTGCTACATTTGTTCATATGATGACAAATATGAGAGGCTAAACCCCTTCAATTTAGGGTTAATGAAGCTCTCTAATTAATCTAGCTTTAACATTTTGTCAATTCATGCTCTCTTTTTGTGCTTAATGACAATGCTTGAAGTGGTTTAATTTGTTGTCTTTGCTTTGAATTTGATAGTCTATATTGTTGACACCAAATAGGCTATGCTTAAACAATCACTAACACAAATACCTCTTCATGAATATATGATTATGGCATAAGAAAGTGATTTGAAATTAAAATTTGATGGTCCATGTTTCTAATCAATAGTTAATAGGCCATACTTAAAATAGATTTTAGTTTCATTTTCTTTGTCAAGTTTCATGAAAGTTAGTAAGTGTTTTAAGGGGTGTGTTATTGTTTGATGGCTTATGTTGGCTATAGCTCAAATATGTCATACTTATGATAAACACATCAATTAAAACACTAATGACCATAAAAGAGAGATCATGATTTCATGTGTTGAACTACATGATCTAGAGAGTGGATTTATTCCCTAAATTGACATTTAACTCTCATATTTGCATTTCTTTTCTTTTTGTTAGTTAGTTCATTTTCTCATTTTCTAGCTTAAATACACTCTCGACTTTGGTTAATTTGATTGAGTAGAATTTTTAAAATCAACAATTCCCTGTGGATCGACCCATATTCGCCACGTGCTACATTCGTACACTGTGCGCTTGCGGTTATTTTTATTTCAAAATTCGTTCGACGGTTTTCTAACTCGGTAGAATTTCCGTCGACGAACAGCAGTGATTCATCCATTGATACCATTGATACATTATTATATTTATACTAGACTTGTCGAGCAATTATAATTTCTAAATGACATTAGAAATAATATTTGATGCAATTTACTACTTCTATGGGATAAGAATTATGATTAATCAGTTTGGTAGTCCCGAGTAGCACGTTACACCCGAGATCACTTCGTCGATTAATTATATGACTTATTTTGTAGAATATTTAGTGAGTGGGATTTACCAACTTTTAGTAAATATTCAAGTAAATCCATGTGGTATAAGACGCATAGGCGTTACCCAAGTGATTACTATTAGAAGATATACGACACTGTTGAGTTGGCTTGCGATGTACTTGCCTTTAGTTAGATTAGCGAAGAGCTTGTCTTTTGTGCTGGCTTGTGAAGAGCATGCCTTAACTTAGATTGGCGAAGAGCTTCTCTTTTGTGTTGGCTTGAGGAGAGCATGCCTTTAGTTCAATTAGCAAAAAGCTTATCTTTTGAGTTGGCTAGCGAAGCGCTTTCCTTAGTCGAAGAGCTTGTCTTTTGAATTGGATCTCGAAGCGCTTGCCTATAGTATTTGATATGTGAAGCGCTGTCTATTGTGTTGGTTTGCGAAGTGCTTGCCTTTAGTATTCGACATGCGATGCGCTATCTATTGTGTTGGCTTGCGATGAGTTTGCCTTTAGTGATTGACTTGCGATGCACTCGTCTATTACTTACTTTTATGCTAGCAAACTGATATGATTTAGATGCTGCTGTTATTATGCTTTTAGTGATTGCCAATAATGGAGCTAGCTAACTTTATGACATGATTGTTGATACCCTAGGTATTGATTTTGATGACAACAACCATATAAATATTACTACTAACGTATCTTCGAGTTATGCAGTCATATCAGATATATTATGGAGACATTTACAGAGATAAACAAGAATACAGTGGAAGAAAATGAATTATAGAAGAAGGTTAATCAGGGCAATTGAAGAACAAAATCCAATTAGAGAAGAATGTTGAAGGATAAAAGTGTTTGAAGTGATGAGGAGTTGGTTGAACCTTAGAATATCTTGTTAAAGATCTCATGGCAATTATACTTGAAGATCATCAACCATTGACCTCAACCGAATCACAAAAATCCACAAATATAAGGTAATTTGAAATGCTGAAAATTTGCAACACTTATTAGTGTTGCTGTTCATTTTGCAACACACCCATGTCGACATGGGGTACTTGGGCATGTCGACATACTAGCAGTTTTTTAGAATTTCAAATTTTAAATGAAGAGACATTTCCCTCCACCGCTTCACCAAAAGACACGTCTCTTCAACCACTATATAAAGGCCTCTGAAAACGAATTTTAACATCAAGAATTCTCATTTTTCTCTTACTCCTTCTCCAAACATTTGCAAAAGAAATCCATTGCATACTCTTCAAATCTCCTTGCATATTGATATTATTTCACTCCAATTCTTCACTGATTTGCAAGCCACACAATATCAGAGAATTATACTTTAATTCACATCAATCTCTCTCCGATTTCATCCTATTCCTCAAAGAATTCAAAGACATGTTGCCATTGGAGGTCTATAGGATCATTGTACCGAATCTGCAAGAATCTGTATTGAAGATACGAGTACTTGCCATAGTTTGTTGTTGCTAATAAGGAAAAGGTGATCTTGTAGCCAGTAAAATCAAGAGGGCATGTCTTATAGCCAGTGAAACCAAGATTGTAAAGGTGTTCTTGCAACCCATGGAAAGCAAGCGATTATAGTGGAATTTTGCACGATAGAGTGCAGGACTGGATGTAGGATTGGTTAATCCAAACCAGTATAAAAATTCAAGTGTTATTTACATTACTGCATTTTATTTTATTACTTACTTATTCTCTGATTACTTCTTTCTATTTGCAATTTGAGTAAATACAGTTTTATATTCATAAGTAAGTAGTTAATACACAATTCACCACTTCTAGTGTCTGAATAGCCTTAAGATCCAACATTATGTTATAGCCACCCCAGTTTTCAACATTTGGTATCAGAGCATTGGTTTTCAAAAAGTCATAACTTGCTTTTTGAAAAGTATAAATGGCTAATGACACTAGTAACACATTTTTTAACACTTTTGTGGAAGGGAAATCTACCACTAGGCCCCCTCTATTTGATGGCAATAGTTATGCATATTGGGCTTGTAGGATGAAATGTTATTTGCAGTCTAATGGTTTAGATATTTGGAACATTACCCAAATAGAGTACATAGAGCCTCAAACCGAATATTCAAAATGGACACTAGACCAAAAGACACGAGCACTTAATAACTCTAAGGCCATGAACATTTTATTTTGCTCCTTAAATAGAAATGAATTTAATTGAGTGTCTATTTGTAATTCTGCATATGAAATTTGGAGAACTCTGCAAGTCACACATGAAGGCACCAATAAAGTAAAACAAACAAAGATATCTATGATAACTAACCAATTTCAACTCTTTCAAATGAAACCAAATGAGTCTATTTCTGATATGTATTCTAAATTTCAAAATATAGTACATGCCTTAATATCATTAGGAAAGAAAATTACTGAAGAAGACCAAGTCAGAAAGATCCTGAATTCACTTCCTAGTGAATGGGATCAGAAGACTTTGGCAATTGAAGAAGCCAATGATATTAGTAGTATGAAAATAGAAGATTTAATTGGTAACCTAATGTCTTATGAAGTAAAGTTGCAGATTATAAAAGAGAACGAGGCAAATGAGAAGAAACCACTAGCACTCAATGTTATGATCGACAAAGATGAACCAGATGATGATGCTATTGATGATGATATCGAGTTTATGACCAAGAAGTTCAAGAAATTCTTGAAGTATTGGATAACAAACAAACTTCGAAAAATTAACAACAATAATTCTAGAAATGGAAATGTTGTTAAGTGTTTCAAATGTGATAAACTGGGTCATTTGAAAACAGACTGTCCCAAACTGATGAAATCAAAGTCAAACACTTTCAATAAGGAGAGGAAACAGGCATTCAATGCAAAATGGGATGATTCAGATACACCATCAAGTGATAGTGATTGAGAAACAGAGAATGCCAACAAGTGCTTCATGGCAAAGGATGACCAGATATGGAATTTTAATAAAGAAATTACTAATGTTTTGAATGATATGAATCAGGGATATAAAATACTTAGGAAAGAGTACAGCAATCGTTTGGCAGAGATAGATAGATTAAAAATATTTAATGAAAGGTTAACTGAAGAAAAACAATGTCTAAAAGATGAAATTGAAAGACTTAATGAGTATAATGATGAAAAGGATTTGACGCTTGGAAGTTTTGAGAAACTAAAAAGTGAAAACGAATCCTTAAAATCAGAAAATCTTTTAATGAAGTCACAGATCACTGATCTGAATGATAAAATAACATCTCTAGACAATGTTATTCTTAACCGTAATAAGGATTTTGACAAAATGAAAACTGATGTTGATAAATTTCACAAAGGGAAGGATAATCTAGAAAAATTATTCTCTACATCTAAACACACTAGGAATAAACATGGACTTGGATACACCCCTAAGGCTAAATTAAAGAAAAATAATATTCAAAATACTAAGTTTGTTAAGGCTACCAATTTTAAACCAAAACCTAGGAAATTAAAGTTAAAACCTCCAAATAGATTCATTAATTTATGGGTTCCAAAAAGGGAGGATGATATTGAAAAAAAAATATTGATAATTTTATTAATAAGGTTCATTCATCTAATGATTATATTTTGAAAGGACATTCAAACTCTTCATGGGTTTGGCGTCCCAAAATTTAACCCCATGGACCCAGAATAAAAAGGGGTACCAGTGTGCATATTTTATAATTTTTCAGGTACCAAACAATGTATATCAGATAGTAGATGCTCAAAGCATATGACAAGAAATCTATTGTACATTGGATAAATATGAAAAGGATTTGTTATTGGCATCAGCAAAATCGGTAACTCTAAAACTCATCTTATAATTTGATAAGTTTATTTCATGTTTTGAATTGATTTGGTTTCCCTTCAAGTGTTTTATTTATAAGCATTTATCTCTATATACAAACTCTACATATTGTCTAGCAGTGATTTAAGTGACTCTTTTTTCGCCCTTTTTGTTGATGACAAAGGGGGAGAAAATGTATAAATATACTAGGCAAAATGATAAGGGGAGTGCATAGAGTTAGGAGGAGTCAAATATAGAAGTATTATATTTTATCTCTCAAATATTTATATGGTTGTCATCATCAAAAGGGGGGAGATTGTTGATACCCTAGGTATTGATTTTGATGACAACAACCATATAAATATTACTACTAACGTATCTTCGAGTTATGCAGTCATATCAGATATATTATGGAGACATTTGTAGAGATAAACAAGAATACAGTGGAAGAAAATGAATTATAGAAGAAGGTTAATCAGAGCAATTTAAGAACAAAACCCAATTAGAGAAGAATGTTGAAGGATAAAGGTGTTTGAAGTGATGAGGAGTTGGTTGAACCTTAGAATATCTTGTTAAAGATCCCATGGCAATTATATTTGAAGATCATCAACCATTGACCTCAACCGAATCACAAAAATCCACAAATATATGGTAATTTGAAATGCTGAAAATCTGCAACACTTATTAGTGTTGTTGTTCATTTTGCAACACACCCATGTCGACATAGGGTACTTGGGCATGTCGACATACTAGCAGTTTTTCAGAAATTCAAATTTTACATGAAGAGACATTTCCCTCCACCTCTTCACCAAAAGACACGTCTCTTCAACCACTATATAAAGGCCTCTGAAAATGAATTTTAACATCAAGAATTCTCATTTTCTCTTGCTCCTTCTTCTCCAAACATTTGCAAAAGAAATCCATTGCATACTCTTCAAATCTCCTTGCAGATCGATACTATTTCACTCCAATTCTTCACTGATTTGCAAGCCACACAATATCAGAGAATTGTACTTTAATTCACATCATTCTCTCTCTGATTTCATCCTATTCCTCAAAGAATTCAAAAATATATTGCCATTGGAGGTCTATAGGATCATTGTACCGAATCTGCAAGAATCTGTATTGAAGATACGAGTACGTGTCATAGTTTATTGTTGCTGATAAGGAGAAGTGTTCTTGTAGCCTGTAAAATCAAGAGGGTATGTCTTGTAGCCCATGAAACCAAGATTGTAAAGGTGTTCTTGCCACCCGTGGAAAGCAAGCGATTATAGTGGAATTCTACACGATAGAGTGCAGGACTGGATGTAGGATTGGTTTATCCGAACAAGTATAAAAATCCGGGTGTTATTTACATTACCGCATTTTACTTTATTACTTACTTATTCTCTCATTACTTCTTTCTATTTGCAATTTGAGTAAATACAGTTTTATATTCATAAGTAAGTAGTTAATACACAATTCACCACTTCTATTGTCTGAATAGCCTTAAGATCCAACATTGTGTTATAGCCACCCCAGTTTTCAACAATGATAACCTCTAATGATGCCTTATATATGCAGTGTAGCATGCTATATAGACATTTCTATATCTTTGAGGTTTATGTATGCTCATTATGTGATCTTCTCATTATGTGATCTCACCCTTATGATATTCAGAGGGAGTCCGACCCATTTATTATTTCCATAATACACAGGTCAGACCAAGTTTTTACAGATACTATAGGAACCTAGTGACTAAGCTATGGCTAGCTCTTTCTTCCTGGCTTAGTTATGTATATGCTAGAGTGATTAGGCGACTAGAGTTATCTAATATTAGATATGGATTTGTACCCTATGTAGTGTGAGAGATATTGACTTATTTAATGCATATGTATTCATTTGACACTTTGGTAGCACTTGAGTTGTAACATAATATATACGTCGATTTGTGATTCTGTGTTTTGAAACGTATTATATATTGTTCTCATTGATATTATCCAACGTGTAAATTGCTTTGTGTCGAGACTGGTCGTGCAAAATTTATTGCTTCAGATTTTAAGGCAAAAGTATTGCAGTGTTAGCCCAAAGTAATAAACACAGTTAGTCGCTTCTATCTAGCCTCATTCTCTGTATTACTCGATAATATTACTTGTAATATTCTTGAATAGTATAGGTCTAGAGGTGGGGCATTACATTGTGGTATCAGAGTCGAGGTTCAGAATAATATAGAATATAAAAAACACAAATCTTGGTCTAAACTGACTTAGGTTCTCGTACCATGGGTGTATAAGGTATAATATAGAAGTACTCCTATTTAGGATAGAGATATAAATGTTTATTGGGAATAATCATCGGGACGTATTTGTAAAATTTTGGATTATTATACAATACTAAATTTGAAACTCCCTTTTGTTAAGAGGAAAAATTGATGGTTAGCATAAGTAGACCTTAGATGGCCTAAGATTGTTTTCTGTTAGTGATCAGAATAACACAGTGGAAGATTAACTATCTCCCGTTGGGCACATTAATCAGCATACTCTATATATGCATGTTTGACTGAATGTTGGATGCTTAGTTGTATTAAAATTTTACTGACCACTAAAGGTTTGATTGGGTAGGAATCATCACTTAAGAGTTTGAGACCTACACGATACTAATATTAGAACCTTGCGGTGCCTTCGGCGATGTAGCTACTGCAGGGTATATTGAAATTTTGATCTTGATTTAATGGCTCATTATTGATATGTATGATTAATTGAAAACTAAGATGAAATTTAAAATTTGGATGTTTTCTCAATGAATGCATGGATGAATGAGAGTATTATGAAGTATTATTAGTGGATTGCTATTTGCTTGGAATACAATGATTTATTAGAAGTAGTCTAATAAAAGCAAGACTAGTAAATGATTTGTGTATCTCATATTGAAAGAAACTTTAGAAATATTTTTTAGTGTTAATTGCCTGTTGAGTGCTTTGATAATTTCGGTTAGGGCATCTGTCCAGTGTACACGATAGGGATTCCTAAACACTAAAACGAAACAATTTGATGCAGTATATGAGTCATAATATTTTGAAAACTTAAAAATGTTAATGAAAGTATTATAACTAATATTAAAGACAAAATTAATTCTTAAAGTAAGTAAACGTATTCATAAATGAAATGATGATTTGAAAGAAAAAGAAAACTTTGAAGACAAGATATTATTTGGCAAGATGTTTTAGAAACTAAATTGAGAAGGAAAAAATATATATCTGTATTATAATAATAGTATTGTATATGCATTTTAAATTTTTGATATCTAAAAGCTAATTTTGTTTTAGGAGTGGTAAAGTAATTATGAAAAAAAAAATTGAGAATTCCAAATAAGAAAATACTTGAAGAAAGTGGTACTTTATATTTTTGATAATTTGAAATCAAAGAGATGATTTATATTAATAAGGCTTATTTTAAATAATAAAAACCCAAATTTAGTATAAATACCATGAGAACCAAGTATACTATTGTAAAATGTAGAACAAATTTATTTTCAAATTAAAAAGAAAAAATGAATAAAATGATGATGTGATGATTTTGTACATTGATGTGCTAAGTTGAAAGGATACTTTGTATTAATAAAGTTTATTTAAAATGAAAAAGAAAGAGATGTTATGAGCTATACACACACACGCACAATATATATACATATACATACATACATACATACATATACATACACACACACATCTTGGAAGTAGGTATTGTACAAGTTTGATAATAATATGAAGTAATATGAGATTGAATAATATTGCTTAAAAAGAAATTTTAGAAAGTAAAGGAAAAATATATATATATAATAGTCATATATAAATTTATGTGTTTAAAATTTAGTGGTTAAAAGCAATTTTAATGAAAACAGTAAAGATACCTTACATGTGTTAACATTGTAGATGACAAATGCAACTATCGAATATTAGCGATAGTCAAGCTCAGTGGCGAGGAATGCTGATTGCACTATTAACATTGGAGTCAATTGGAAAAATAATTCGCTAATAATGGATGACATAGCAACATCATTATTAGATAAATCTAAATGATAATGTATAAAGTATGTTTGTTTATAAGATATAGGTTGAAATGAATTATATGTGATACTTTGATTGTTTGTGTACACCATATTTTATTTTCAATGAACAATAAAACCTTATGTATAAGACCTATCTTAAAAGGGATTGAAATGAGAAGTAACTATACTATAGAGAATAAAAGGTAATTTTGTAAACAAAATTTAGGAAACGGTAAAATATGGAAATGTTTTTGTAATTTAATAAGTTGTTTTAATGGTGCTTAAATAAGATTTGTTTAAATGAATACTTTAGTGAACAATTATATTAATGATAAAACACAAGAGTCAGAAAACTAATCATTGAAAAGGAAATTTATCTATATCAAGATATATGAAATGTTAAAAGTTTAATTTTGATGTTTGTTAGAAACAAAATTGTGGTAAATCAGCCTTATGAATGGATCAAAATAAAACAAATTCGTTTGGCTTTAAAATTACCTTATTATTAAAAGTTTAATTGAATGGATTTAACTTTCAAAAGAAAAGTAGAAAGCTCAAACACCATAGGGTTGAATTAGTTTTTACTCAACATATAAAGGTTTCTAGGTAATAAGCTTATAGAAAAGAAAAATAATATCATTATTGTTTTGGACAATGTTCGAAATTTGAAATTAATAGTATGTTGTGATAACAATAAAAGAGAAAGCTTTAGATTAAATGACCCCCTAAAGTGTTTATTTGTTTTCCTTTCTTTAGAAAAAATTAAGATGTAATAATGGACAAGTTAAGTCTAAAGTTATTTTGAAAAGGGAAACTTTACTCTTTGTAAATTTATTTTGTAAGGTAAGGCATGAATACAAGAAGTATTTCATATTAATGAATTTATAAGCTAATGGAAATTTGTAATTTATAACCTTAGCCTTTGGGAAAAATGAATTTATCACAAAACATTGTTTAAAGGATGTTAGTTAAAGCGTATTGTTTAGTATAGCGTTTTGATGATACCGAGAACTTTTAAAATGGCCTCATAACAGAAATTTTTATTCCAAAAGTGGCTATAGTAAAATAACCACACCTTATGAATTTTTTCGAATTTTCATGTCTGCTACATGGAAACTGCCAATTAAAATGGATAACCTGATGATTAGTGTATTTTATTTTTCAAGAGATAATAAATTTAGGAATTTAAAATTCGTAGATTGTAGTGTTGAATGCAAGATATTGGATATTTAGTAACCCTTTTATAACCAAATTTGATCGAGAGGAATCTTTAAGTTAAATAATATCCTTCCTTTAAGGAATGTAAACTTAATTCCAAGGAAAAGAAATATTTGTACTATTTGCAAGGTGTAAAATTTTGTGAAATTTATTTTAAAGAAAGATTTATATGAAATGAACTATTTCGATTTAAGGAAAACACTTTGGAATTTTATTTTGAAAGAAGTGACTTTAGTAAAAGAAGCTTTTGAGATTCGTCTTAGGGATAAAAGAGCCACGTTAGCTTTATAGTTGTAATTCTACTAACAAGGACTAAAACTTGTAGATTTTTATTTTTCATGGAGTAGTCTTAAAGTTTTAGATATTTTTAGAATAAGCATATAGCTAACAGTATATATATATAGGTTATAGACTCTACCTAAAATGGAATTGCGAGGACGCAATTTTTTCAGGGGGATGGGAGTCTATAACAACCATGGTTTTTTGGAATTACTTGAGTAAAGAAAATAATGATGTAAATTGGAAATTTTAATAAGGAATAAGAATTTTTATGATTTTAGAGATAATGAATTCTCTTGAAATGTGAATTCTGAATTTTCAATTTCTTCAATATTGAGTAATTAATACATACGACGAATATTTTTGAAGTTATAAATAAATAAAATTATTTTTATAAAGGATAATAAAGGTTTATATGGAAAATCCTTTTTATTTGTTATAAGAAGGAGTCAAGAAGCATTCAAACTGTAAATAATCCATTCTTAAAAGTATATATTGAGATTTCTATGGAGATAAAATCCTTATGAATGATTTAAGGAATTTCAAAATGTTTAAGAATCATTTTTGGAAATTTTAATAATCGAGATGTTCATATCATGGAAAAATAAATATATTTTTTAATGATTAAGATTCTTATACCAAAGAAAATAAATAAAAATTTCTGTAAGTTTTAAAATTATTTAGTAAACGAAAATGACATATTTTGGATTTTTCTAAATGTTAAAAAATTTATCTCATAATTTAGTAAATGACCTTGAAAATTCTATGTAGAAAACAAAAGGTGAAGAAGATATTATTTGAAATAATAAGGTAAAAGGTTGAATTTTATAAAGAAAAAAAGGATTTACATTCTTGTATTGGGTGGGCTTAGATATAACCCAAACCCATTCCAAAGTAAATATGAGAAGTTATCTTCCCATTCTCTCATCGAAAAACATTATTGTACATTCAAAACTTCAGGAAGTACAACTAGGGTAAGCTCTCTCCTTTCAAATGCAATCGAAATTGCTATTTTTGAAATCAAGTAAAATTCAGAAAGATTCCTCGAAAACCAAGGTAAGCAATTTAAGCTCTTTTTTATTCTTTTGAACCATCAAATTTAGCTTTGAGTGAGTGATTGAATCCACTATCTTCTTTGAATGAGGAACTCTAGGGTTTTTGCTATTCATAAAAAGCAAGTTGATTTTAGTACATTGCTAGGGGAAATCCTAAGAATTAAGTTGAGTAATCCTTGCAAGTTGATTAGAGGGACTTAACTGATAATTTTTGATGTTATAATAAACCTATTTGCTATCGTTGAGAAACCCTATTTGTTGAATGTTTCAACATAATCCGACCGAAAATTTTAATGATTGTGATGCTATGTTTGAGTTATTATGACGCTTGCATGCCTAGAATACTTGCACACAACCCAGCACTAAAACGCCATCACTGGAGATCGAAAAGAGGTATTTTTGGAGCTAGAACATCATTAAAATTCGCCCCAACCGGTCGACCGGTGGTGCTCCACTGATCGATCGATGGTAGCAACTTGGAGCTATTTCAGCTCCAGGTAATATTGTCTGTTTCGTCCGCTTTTCACCCTTTTTATTGATGTTTGATTTCTACGACTGTGTGTAGTTTGTTGCAGCATATATGGTGGCCAATTCAGCTCATAAATTTTTTTATAAAATATTTTATGAACATATATTTGGAAATGTATTTCATAACGTATAAACTTTCAGTGACTCCAAACAAATATATATATGTATATACGTTTTCAAGTATTGGATTATCAATCAAACTTTCGACTATTTACTTATGGTAGCAATAAGTATAAATATAAACCTTTATATACATATATAGTTGTGATTCAAAGGGATTTATGGATTTTCAAAAGGAACTTACAAGAATATATATAAATCCATCTATAAAGTTTGGAAGCCTTATACATGAGCTGAGATTGCAAACCATTACTTGTGAACAATGATTCATCTATTGATACTTTAATCTATTTATACTTGACTTGTCCAGCCATTATAATTTCTAAATGACCTTAGAAATAATATTTGATGAAATTTCTTACTTCTATGAGATAAGAACTATGATTAAACGGTTTGGTAGTCCCGAGTGGTATGTGACACCTAGGATCACCTCATCGATTAATTATAAGACTTATTTAGTAAGTGGGATTTACCAACTTCTAGTAAATATTCAACTAAGCCCATGAGGTATGTGACGCACGGACGTTACTCTAGTGATTACTATTAGAAGATACACGATACTTTTGAGTTGACTTGCGATGCGCTTGGCCTTACTTAGACTAGTGAAGAGCTTGTCTTCCGTGTTGGCATGCGAAGAGCATGCCTTTAGTTCGACTAGCGAAGAGCTTGTCTTTTGAGTTGGCCCACAAAGCGCTTGCTTTTAGTAATTGACATGCAAAGCGCTATCTATTGTATTGGCTTGCGAAGCGCTTGTCTTTAGTGTTCGAGACATACGATGCGCTATCTATCGTGTTGGCTTGTGATGAGCTTGCCTTTAGTGATTGAATTACGATGCACTCGTCTATTACTCACTTTTATGCTAGCAAATTGATATGATTTAGATGAGGTTATTATTATGCTTTCAATGATTGCCAATAATGGAGCTAGGTAGCTTTATGACATAATAACCTCAAATGATGCATTATTATGCGTAGTGTAGCATGCTATATAGATATTTCTATATCTTTGAAGTTTATGTATGATCATTATGTGATCTCACTCTTACGATATTTAGAGAGAGTCCGACCCGTTTATTATTTCTATAATACTCGAGTCAGTTGGCAGATAGAACAGGAACCCGGTGACAATGCCATAGCTAGATCTTTCTCCTTGGCTTAAGTTACGTATATGCTAGAGTGATTCGGCGACTAGAGTTGAAGCAGACATGCACAACTTAATTTCTCTTAGGAATTTACCAGTCCGTCAGGTTCTCCTGAATATATTTGGAAAAAAAGTGATTAGGAAACTAGAGTTGTCTAATATTAGATATGGATATGTACCCTATGTAGTGTGAGAGATATTGACTTATTTGATATATATATATATATATATATATATATATATATTCATTTGGCACCTATGTAGCATTTGACTTGTAACATATTATATACCTCGATTTGTGATTTTGTGTTCTGAAATGTATTATATATTATTCTGATTGATATTAACCAATGTATGTATTGCTTTGTATGGAGACTGGTCATGCAATATTTATTGCATCAGATTTTAAGGTAAAAGCATGGCAGTGTTAGTCCAAAGTAATAAACACGATTGGTCGCTCCTAACCATCTTTATTCTCCATATTACTCGACAATATTACTTGCAATATTATTAAGTAATATGGGGTCTAGAGGTGGGGCGTTACATTTCTGATTTCCGGTGCTAAAGGTTGTAATGGGGTGATAAAGGACGTCATGGCGAGATCAATGAGAAAAGAAACAAGATTGTCGATTTGACATAAGAGACAATCTATTAGATCTGATTTTGAAATGGATAGCCCATTATCTAATCTCACTCGAAGTTTAAGTCCAAGAACTAATACAAATGATTTGGACACTACCAGATAATTTTCAACATATATCGCTTTGGTTACTCATCTAAATCAAGTCAGGTGACTTTGTCAAAATATTACCCTTATGTACGTACGTACGTACATATGTATATTTTGTCAAATTGGGTTTTATAGTGGCCAGTTGTAAGAACCTGTATATTTTACGATTATATATTTAAATGTTTTATTTAAATATAACATCATTATTTGAATTTAAAGTTCAAAATGTGACTTTTTATAAACAGTCGAATTTGGACTTGAGACCGCTTCCATTGATTTTAAAACGACGTTTACAACTTGTTTGAGTATAAACATCGATATGTTTGAAGTTGATTAGGATTTTAGTATTTTCACTTGGGCTTTGGGTTTGGTTCTAGCCCACCAGTCCAACAAGATAACCCAAACTCTTCTACCAAATACCCTAACTCCTCTTCCCTTCATTCATTCTACTCATAATAATTCCTATCACTCAAGCTAAAGGGAAAATGTGGGAAAGAGGGGAGATTAGAAATTTCTAAGCCCTAATTTTCTTAGGAAATTCAAGTTCTAAAATCAAAGAGAAGCTTAGCTAAGCATTCTCTCCATCTTCTCCATCTCAATCCCTCTTCAATTTTCAGAAATTTATATAACCCGACTTAGGAAATCTATGCATTTGATAATAGATTGAAGATTCTAGAGGTGTAGTGAAGAGGAAATGGTCTTGCTTTGTTTTTTAGCATCTCATTCCTTGTTTTTGAGTTTAAAGGTGAGTTCTTGAACTCACATCTATGTCTATAGCTTTTATTGTTGTTAGTATGAATTCCTAACATCTATTTCATGTTCAATTGTTTTGATTTGAATTGATTTGGTGAATTTTCCAATTTTGGTTTTTTGAAGTCAAATCTTTAAAGATCTTATCTTGAATGTTTTGACATGTTATTTGGGGTGTATCGAATAGCCTATAGGGCTGCGTTGTCGCTTGGCATAAATCCCTAGCTTCCATCGCTCGTCCGATCGCTTCCGAATTGAATTTTCCATCAATGGCCTAGGCAAACTGTTGCCCAGTACAGGCAACCAGACGTCTGGTTAGGGCACTAAGAAGGAAAAAAATAACGGCGAAAAAAAAATTCCAGAGCCAAGAACCAGACGTCTGGTTCAACCGGTCAGACGTCTGGCAGGCTTTAAGAATTAAAAAGAAAAAAGGTTGAGACTATAAATTTCCAGTTTCCCAGGTCAGACGTCTGGCCAAACCAATCAGACGTCTAGTCTTATGAAATTTTTCCTGTTTGTCTATTCTTGAGTGGATTTCCAATTTTTATCGATTTTTGTTAATCCGGTTAGTTGTTATCAGTTATTATCGACGTTGATGCCTTCCTTTTTGGATTTTGGGAATATCCATTTGATTGGAGTTGATATCGATTTTTATGGTTTTAATTCACATCTTTGAATGTGGATTTTGGTGATAGACGATTTTTACAATTATTTCTATGATTTATCACTTTAAAATACGAAGGTTTCTATACTAGTAGTAAATACTAAAACTCTTTCACAAAAACGATTTCAACACTAATTTTAATACAAAACTCATTTTTAAAACCGTTTTCCAGTATATACAAACATTTACCTCATTTGTATGAGAAATTCAATTAAACGACTTAGCAAAACAAGTGGTATGAAATGCCTGCGTTTACTTCGTCGGTTAATTCTTAGACTTGTTCGATTGAAATCTTGTGATAATTTTCGAGTGGAAATCTACAATTTTTTTGTAAATATTTAAGTTAAGCCAACGGTTATCGGACATGAAGCTAAACTCATTTATTTACTAGCTTAGTGTAATTTACACTTATTATTGATCAATATAGATCATTTGAGATTTAGACTAGCGATGTGTGATGTCTCTTTGTCCACGTGGGGGACTATACCCCGTTCTGTAGAGCTTCGTCTAATTTTTATAAGCTAACAACCCATGGACTTTTAACCGTTTTATGGAATTTGGTTCATCGGACGTATCGCTGTACTACGTCGTTGTTTCGGCTTATTTGAGTTTCAAGATAATCGGGCGTATCGCTGTACTACGTCGTTGTTCCGGCTTGTTTAAATCTCAGGATCATCAGGCGTATCGCTGTACTACGTCGTTGCACCGGCTTGTTTGAGTTTCAAGTTCCTCGAGAGTATCGTTGTACTACATCGTTGCACCGGCTCTATGGGTTAGCGACCCATGGGATAGCATCTCATTTGTGATACACGTGTTGTTTAGTTTTCATGCTCCGTTTGTGATAGGCCTCCCCCTTTGTGTTTTCTGAATTTCTAAATATTGATTTTTGGAATTTTTATTTCACTAATTTTTGCGATTTGCATTAATATTTTTTGTCAATATTTTAAGGTTTGATAAATAAGCAAAAGAATATGATATTCTTTTTCGATATTTGAGGAGATTTGAGATACTGTATGATTTTTGTTGTTATCAAATATATACTTGTCATGGTATGACATTATCGTTATCATATATTTTTGTTATATCTCTTATCCTATCTCGTCTTGTATGATATTATAGCTACACTGATCCGTTTATTATTTTTCTTCTTAAATAATACTCGGGTCAGACCGAGGTGTTTCATGTGCTTCCACTTGACTTCTTAGCAGGGACTAGCTTCTGACTTTTGGCTAACTACTTTAACTTAGTAGTTTTTTTGTTTTTATACATTCAAGATGGAGACTCCTTGATGTATACATATTCTTTTGTCTAGCACTTGTACATATTCTTTTGTGATGTAGTGGATCTTGTATGACCACTACTTAAATGTTCATTTTTATGTGTTATATTCATATATGTTTCCGCCTTAGTGATAGGAATATCCGTGACTGATTTGTGTTATGCTTATTTTATATTTGTTTTCGAAGGACACATTGCCACTGTGTAGTAGCTTTGAGTTTGTATTGGATTTTTCAGATTTTCTCTTGAAATGAAATGCAGGTCATACTATCTGACATATCGGTACTCGCACAAAGCAATTACATAGATAGTCGCTCCTCAACAGCCTTATTCTTCGTGCTAGTCGACGGCATTACCTCATAGTGTTCTTGGCTAGTGTGAGTATAGAGGTAGGTCGTCACATCGGTCCACTTATACGTACAAATAAAAACATGTGCTGCCCCAACAACTACAAACTCATTTTTATATTGCTTATTTTATATTTTTCTTTATTATAGTTTCTTGATGGACAACTGGAGTTGTGGAGGAGAACTTTATAATCAAAGGTTTCAGGCTTAGCCGAACTAAACAAAGTATATGAAGTGCGAGTTCAGCGGTGTCAGGTTAGAGGATGGAGATATCACTCGGACAAGTAATGACCAAGAAATGATCCTTTCGATATTCAGGATTAATGCTGCAATATGATGGTGATATTGATGAAGATGTTAGTTTTACAATTCGAGCGGGATGAGTGAAATGGCAACTAGCGTTTGGCATTATCTGTAACATGAAAGTCCCATAAAAGCTTAAAGGTTACTACAGAACGACAATCAGGCCTACGATGTTGTATGGTGCAGAATATTGGTCTGCTAAAAAGACAACAAGCCCAGGAAATAAGTGCAGCAGAGATGTGTATGCTGCGATGGAGCTGCGGTCATACAAGACGGGACCGAATTATAAATAATGATATACGCAACAAACTTGGAGTAGCACCAATTGAAGAGAAGCTAGTCCAACACCGCTTAAGATGATTTGGACATCTCCAACGGAGGCCTTCCGAGACACTTATGCGCATTGGAATTATATGCCACATTGAATGCTCAAAGAGAGGTGGAGGTCGATCGAAGTTGATATGGGAGGAAGTAGTAAAAAAAGGAATTAAAGGATTGGAAGATATCCGAAGAGCTGGTGTCGGACAAGAGCGCGTGAAAGTTAACGATTCATGTATCAGAACCATGAGCTATGAGTTTTTTTTCTTAGGGTTGGTTTAAGGGTAGTGTTACAAGTTTTAGATTATAAGATTAGCGAATATGATTCTAAGACGTAGTGTTTGGTCTTCGGTCTCTATTAATATTGGTACCATTATTACTATTATTATTATTATTATTATCATCATCATGGTTTTTTTATTTTCTTGTATATTTACTTTTGTCTTTATTTTTATCTTTATTTGTTTAATTATTTTATTTTATTATTATTATCATTGTTTATTGTTGTTACTAGTACTTTAAAATTGATTTTGTTATTTAAATTTAAATTTCATTTCTAGCCGACTCCAACTTGTTTGGAAATAATAATTGTATAGTTTCCTCCCATGCATTTTCCTTTTCCATTTTGTTTTCCTTTTGACCCCTCCAAGTAAGCATGACCATAAATGGGTATGCTATGTAAGGTGGTTTCATTTAACACTAAGCTAGCTCAACAAAGATATAGTCTTATTTGTGTTTATCTTGTTTTTCTCACTTGTCGTTTCTTTGTTTTTATTTTGATGAAAATCTTCTTCTTTTTATTTTGTTTTATTCAAAATATTTCAACGTTATACTAGAGCTTGATTCAGCATTTCAACTGACAATACCATCAAAAGCTGACTGAAGGTTGAGACAGCATAGATGCAATTCGTCATTCAATACCAACAATTTATTGATAAAGCTTACTGCGCCTAAAATGTAATATTTTATTATTTCTTTGCATGTACCCTTTTTCCAATCGGCTGTATCATTTGTTTTTTCCAATTCATAATATTAGTTTAAAATTACTTAAAACAAATATGCGTGTGTGAACTGGTAATTTGAACAAAACACAAATAACCAAAACACAATCGGTGAAAGAGATCTGAATTGTTAGTTCTTTTTATCCAAAATAAAGGACAGTTATCTGTTATGTCTATATTTTGTGTTTTGTTAAGTTTTACGCACATGCTGTTGAAAAAATTCTTCTAGGCATTGCCTAGACGCTAGACTAAGCTTGTCGTCTAGCGATTTGCCTAAACCCACGAGATTTTTATTCCGTCATGTAAGAATCAAAACTTATGTTTAGACACTGGTTAGACATTATTTAAGCTTCGATGCACCATATAAGCGTCAATATGCTAGCTTTAGACGATCTTGCCTTCATGACTACTTCAAAGCACATTCAAATTCCAAAAATTCCAATTTACATCAATTCATACTAAACAAAAACATTAAATTTTATTCAAAATACACGAATTATCAAGAATTCCTAACTTCGATTAATCTCCGTCTACACGATTAATCTCAACTCTGTACTAACTGTCTAGCATCCGTCTATTGTGATTTTTACAACCTTGTATGTACATATACATGTACGTGAAGGATCCACGGTTCCCTCTATTCAACCTCCAACGTAGTTTTTAAATTTCAGGCACTCGTTCTGATTTAAATAATAATATTTTCTTTCTTACCATATGGCTGAAATTAAAGGGCTAGGTGATACATACGTACACACATATGTATAGGAAAGTCTATTTGAATACTTCAGTGACATAATGAATTTCTACAATTGAATTGCTCCATGAATTCCACATTTCATATAAAGACAAAGAGATCCAATGGTTAGGGCTGTATATAGGACACGACGGTCCGTTGTCCGACTCGATCCGAGGTTGTAAGACGTCCGGTCCGTGTCGGTACGGTTTTCATTTAGGATACGAATTAGGACAAGAAAAAAATGTATGAAAAAATGTCCATCCGAAAATGTTCGATGTTTTTCTATTGTGCGAAAATTGTCTGTTCGTTGCCCGACTCGTACGAACAATATGCGAAGTTAAAGTTTGTCTGGTCCGTGTCCGTTTGAATCTGTTATAGAACAGGAGTAGGACATACCTCCGTCCGATCCGAGCCGTTTTACAACCCTACCAATAGTTCAAATCTTTTGCGTCACAATTTATGTCTAAATACCCAACCCGTGTGTACGTATATGTATACGTGTATATACGTATATGTGTGTATATATATACACGTGTGTGTGTATGCACACACACATATGTATATATAAAAAGAACTAAATACAAACAACCATTCCCTTCCAACACTCTTCTCACAACACAAAAAAGATGCTTATTTGGGAACTTTTCCCTTTTCAACTCATTTCAAATTCCTTCACCGCCTTGGTTAAATCAAAGAGGCAGCTTGATATCATAAGCGTCATCAGATAGACAGTGCAAAAACAAATTTCCGAACCCTTAATCCACCAAATAGATCCGTTAATAACTTGTTTTCTATCTACCAATCTACTTATTTGTACTTAAAACAATTTTGGATTTTATTCTACGATTTCATCTTCAACTTTCTCGACATCGCTCTGTTTACTTTTCCAAACAATTTCGCCTTCTCACAAGAAAATCACGCAACTAAATCACTCTATTGCTATAATTTACGCTATCTATTTTATTTTCCCCATTATAACACTCTTCTTTTCAATCCATTCACTCATAAAAATATTACAACATATTCTGGCTTGGTCTAAAACAAAACATTATTAATTAACTGTATCAAAAATGTCAACAAAAATAGTAAGGTTACCGATAACCACAAGCTACAAAAATAGCAACAAACCTAACTATCCACCTCTGATATCAACTGCTTAGCTAAAAATCCTCCATCTCGGTTGCAACAACGGAAAACCAATAAAATCTTCCAAATCATTTTGCAAAAATAATAAATCAAAAAAAGTTAAAAAAAAACAAAATAAAATAATTATCATCATTCAACCATGCCAAGCAAAATCAAGAAAGTATTTGGAGCGGTGAAAGACCAAACGAGCATAAGCCTAGCACTAGTCTCGCTCCGGGGCTCGTCAACCAACATCGAGCTCGCGGTCCTCAAAGCGACCAGCCACGACGAAACCCCGGTCGACGACCGCCATGCCACCGAGGTCCTCCTCCTAGCATCCTCCTCCCCAGTCGCCGCCGCTGACGTCGCCATCGCCCTGAAGCGTCGGATCCGCAAGACCTCGAGCTGGATTGTGGCCCTGAAGACCCTGACCCTCGTCTATGCCACCATGCTCGACGCTGGCCCCGACTTCCGACGCGAAGCCGCCATGCGCAAGCTCCTCGACCTCTCCTCCTTCCGCTCCATTCCGTGGGACTTCACTGCCTTTGTCCGCACCTACGCCCTTTACCTCGATGCCCGGCTCCAATCCTCCCTCCAGGGCTACGTCTCGCTCCGGCGTAGGAGGAAACGGACGGCAGGGGAGCTAAAGCCCGGGGTCGTTCTTGATCGGATACAGCACTGGATGCGACTGATCGATCGAGCCGTCGGAACCAGGCCTACGGGGAAGGCCAAAACCAACAGACTTGTGCAGATATCGCTTTGGACGGTGGTGAGGGAAAGCTTCGATGTGTATAGGGACGTCTCGCAGGGGATCTCACT
This sequence comes from Allium cepa, assembly GCA_030765085.1. NCBI lineage: Eukaryota > Viridiplantae > Streptophyta > Magnoliopsida > Asparagales > Amaryllidaceae > Allium > Allium cepa. The sequence continues at coordinate 137,441,928 of CM060945.1, forward strand.
TCTTCTAGATAATTTCTTACAGCTTCCGTATCAGTCGTGCGTCGCGACCGTGGAGGCATGCACGACGTGCGGAAAGCTGTTCGAGGATTTGGACGAGTTTTATGGGGTGTGTAAGGAGATTGGGGTGGGAAGGGCGAAAGAGTATCCGGTCGTTCAGAAGATATCGAAGAATTTGCTACATAGGTTGAACGAACATCTTAAATCGGGCAGCCCCGAAAAGTTGCCGGCTAATGATGATGAACATAAGAAGCTCGATAACGAAGCTAATCCGGATGCTCGGAGTACCAACAATGAACTTACTTCGGATATCGTCACGTATAATCCGTTGCTTGATGATGCAATGGAGCAAAATGAAGAGGGGGATATAGAAGCAAAAAATGCAAAAGACATGGTAAAGGTTGAAAGGAGGAAATCTTCCAGAGAGCAAAAGGAAGAAGGAAGAGGGCAAGAAAAGAGTTCTTTTGCGGAATCTGCATGGATACAGAAGTTAGATGAAAGTGCAAGGGAGAGGTTGATTAGAGAGAAACAGTTGTGGATGCAACATCAGAGTAAGATGGTTGAAACGAACTTGGCATTTCTATAATTAATTTCAAAAGAATACTTGTAAATAGAAGTAGAAAACATGAACAAGAAATATGTTTTTGACAGACGGATTCGTAGAAAAATGTGTAGGTATTTTTTCGGGGGAAAATTCAGTAGACAGCAGTAAGACAAACCACCAGTTTTCATAGGTGTCCCCTCTAACATGTGGCAACTTATCTGTGAAATATTGCCCCCTCTAACTAGCAGTAAGATAAACCACCAGACAGCAGTATTCTTCTTCTATTTGAGAATGGTGAATTTAGAAGAGTTAATATTGTTATAGATGAAATTGGTAGATACAAGACACGTCTCTAAGTAATAGGCAAAAGACTATAGTAAAATTGACCCTAGCTTCTATTTGTAAGGTTGACATTATAAGAGCAATTGTTTGTTCTACTTCCTAAGTCTACATACATAAAATATGCATGTGTAGCAATCAACAAAAGTCCTCAAGCAAGAAAACTAAATTGGATGCAACTAAAAATGAACATTCATGATCTTGGATGAGAAAAGGGAGCATTCAAATAAAATGACGAAAATTAGCAGGACAACTCCAAAGTCAAATGTACTACCACATAACATATATAATAAACAAGAAACATCTCTAAAAAAACATGAAGTCGGACAGTGAAATATAGGTGTAACAGATGTTCTAAACGAAGTTTACCGTACAAGCTTGTCTGCAACACTAACATAATGAATTCAGCATAAATCTAACCTGAGCACGCAGATTAGATTCCAGATTAACACATGCAGCAGCCTCACAGATGAAAATTTAATCATAAAGATTTGCCTCACTCTTCAGCAGCAGCTATTCATATACAAACTAAATCAAATTCGCAGAACTAAAGCTCTCCAAGATACATCTGTTTATCGCTGCTACAAGAACCGATAATAGGCTCGGTTGGATGAAAAGCTGTCTCATTCACAGACCCATTATGCCCAGGCAGTTTATACAGAATCCTTCTAGAAGTTGTGTCCCAAATATAGACCATTCTATCTGAACTTCCAGCCGTTACTTTACTACCATCCGGAGCCCATGCACACTTCAGTAAATTTTTCTCAAAATTATGCTGGTGCCCCGCAAATATCTTGACGCATCTATTCTGAGGCGCATAAGGTCTCATGTCCCATATCCTTAAGGTACAGTCCATTCCATTAGTCAGCAAATATGACCCATCAGGACTCAGCTGCATGCCTGCAACCATTATTATCGAAAAATGAATCCTATTTCAAATTGAATCTGTTCAACTAAGATTTAATTCTCAAATTGTGATTCAAAAGCTAGACTAAAATCGTAGTTGAGAAAAATCATTCAATTAATGCTAAAGAGAAGAAGAAGCAAAAAAACAAGTTATTTATTTGAATATATAATTTGTATTTTCTAGTTTTCTAAACAAAATAAAGAATAAATGCGAACACAATTAAGATTAAGGTTTAATTCTAGAAGCTAAAAAATCAAAATCGATTTCAAAAGTATAAATTTACTACCATGGAAAGAAAAATCAGTGTTTTGACATACTTCAGTGTCATTTGACCTATATTGATAAAACTGTAGCATAAAGTAGGCCTGTCAAGGGGTGGGTTTCGGTCAAGGTAGCTTAACCCCCGGACCTGAACTTTGTTACAGTAATCAATGCCCCGAACCCAGTCCAAGGCCGCTGGGTATTTCAATCCAAATACCCGAGTCTGGTCCGTCACAGGCTTATTAAACCCACCAGGTAATACCCGTATACCTAGCTCATAAAATTTATGCTAAAACCATACTTTACGATCACAGTTTTTTTCAAAAATAATTACACATAATATTATCAAACAAATAGATAGTGATGAAGTCAAATTCACAATAAAAGTGTGCAAAAATATCAACATCCAAGCAAACAAAATGGCAAGTAGGTACATACACATTAATGTTTTGGTACTGTAGAAAACTAAGAGTTGGATCGGTCTTAAATTGGGTCGGGTTGTGATGAAACCGTACCTGACCCTAATGGTAACCAGTCAGGCTTGGGTAGGATCTGGGTAATTAGAGCTGAACCCGAACCCGTACCCGTATTAATAAATCGGGTTTGGATCGGGTTCGGACCAAAACCCGTACCATTGACAGACCTACGTACAAGCATATAAAATCACTGAAATATGATGAGATATGAACTCCTTGAATCAACGATTCAAGATTTGAATCCAGTTTCAATTTACGAATTGAATCCCATTTCGAAAACCCTTACCTGTAATCATATCAGTGTGCCCCTGAAGAGTCATGACCACTTCATTCCTTCTCAAATCCCAAACCTTCACATCGTTATCGATTCCCCCCGTGAATATCTTATCCGACTGATCAGAAAATCCAACAGCAGTGATCTGGTACTTATCAGGCAATGTTTGGACTGCTCCACGCAAACGTAGGTCCCACAGCTTAGCAGTTCCATCATCTGACCCACTGACTACAAGAGGAGGGCCCCTACGGGAAGGGCAGCAGGAGTTGACATGGGAGGAGTGTTCGGACATCTTCTTTATTTGTTTGCCACCGGCCTCAATGTCCCATAAACGTAGGGTACGGTCAGGGCTGGCGGAAATTACGTGTGTGCCATCGGGGGTCCATTGTAGGTCAAGGATGGCATTCTTGTGCCCATGCAGAACGCAGAAGTTCTTGCAGTCACCGTGCACGTGCCATAGAAAAATGTCCTTGTCGTGGGATCCGGAGGCAATTATTGTTCCGGAAGGATTGAATTTCATTGTGTAGATCGCGCTTTGATGGCCGGTTAGGAGCATGATTGGGGCCTCGAGGCTGGATGTGCGTTGGGGTTGTTTTGGAGCGTTGATGCCGAAAGGTTGGAGGGCATTGTTGTTTGAGGTGGGGAAGGATAGTGAATTGTTGCCTTCTCTTGGGACAGTGAGCATTTTAGATTGAAAACGTGGGTGAACTGTGAATGAAAAGTTACATATTAGTAAGATGGTAAATCATTTGGTCTTAGTAAATGGGGCTAGCAAATGGTGTGTGTGTGTGTAAACATAAACATAAATTATCGATATCGTTAATCAAAACTGTTCAAAATTAGTCCTGATATCTGGGTATCAAAAGGTTTGTACATTTGAAGGTTATGGAGCAAAAAGAAGTAAAATCATGTTACCTTGATTGAATTTACGCTTTAATAATTATTGTTTTCCTGGTGACAAGTGAAAAATACATTTTCTAGTAAAACATGCAGAAAACAAATACAAGTAAACTGAAAAAGTGATGAGCCGGATAAAAATAAATGCCATATCAGAATGTGAGAAATTATCATATGCATTTCCCTGGAGAGAGAGAGAGAGAAACAAGTATATATGGAAGGTGCTGGTGAAAAGAAGGCACTAGAATCATGCTGTAAATACAGCCTTCAATCCAAAGAGTATGGTGTTGTAGTATGAAACAATACACAAACATTGCTATACACAAACCCTAGCAATGGCATTTAAAAAAGTGTTAATCTACAAAAAGATAAGTTTAAAATTGACTAATAAAATTGTATCATTCCATATACATTAAAAGTGATGCAAGCATAATTAGTAATGAAAGAGCCCAGTTATTTACACCATCATATCTACTATATTTTACCCACTTAATGTCTCTGCCACATTTTACCCATTCAACTGATGGCAATGGCATGAAGTTCTTTGTTCTTGCTTTTCATCTGTAATTCTTTGTCGATCAGAAATATATCAATACACTCGACAGTGAGTCATCGTACATTACTGAAATTCAATTTCCGATCAGATTAGGTAAAAAGGACGAATTTTGTTAATGGGTGAAATGTAGTAGAGAATATGGTGTAGATAGCATGCTTCTAATTAAATCTTATAACTAAGTCAAAAGTTCAGGTAAAAATCGTTGAAAGTAATGCAAAACTCCTGCGAAAAGTCAAAATTAGATTGTAAAACATGTGCCTGTACTAAATCATGCTTGATTTATATAATATAAAAACTAGAAAGACCGTTGTATATGTAATAATTAGATAATAACATCCCTACTTCATGGACTTCGGATTCACAGATAATGCTAATGACCAGTGCGGACTTTTAAACTGCATCTCAACAGGAAAAATAAAAAGTAAACATCTTAGCAATACACACAAAATAGTTATACGAAATTGAGAATAAACTTGAATCGGGTTATACAGTTGACAACATGATTATTTTCTACAATAAGTAATGCTTGGAAACTAATTTGTAAAGCGTGCATACAATGGAGAACCTTAAGTGCCTTCTATCTAAACCTTTTCAGATCAATTAAGGCAAAGCATTCTATAAAGGTTATATAGAACTTGTAAAGTAACATAGTTTGCACCAAACTATCATCTTCCTATAGTGTACATTCTGAAAACATCTTAATCAAAACCTCACATTTAAAGCCATAATATAGTCATATACTGATATTTAGAAACATACTGACAATGTTTGCGGACAAGCATGTACTGAAATTTGTCCAGAGTTGCAGGGTACCGAGAAATGCTATACTTAATTGCACACCCAAGATCCACAGTATAAGTTGATCACTTATGGTGATTATGGTGACAAGGACATGGGCTTACGACACTTGTCTTGTGTATGGTCAGAAAAATCAAGTTATAAACTAGTTTTTATCCAGTAACTTGTGCACTTTTAAGCTTATATGCCCGTTCAACACTTTTGGTTGCACTGGCAAAACAAAACAAAGTAAAACTGTAAAACAGCCTGGTCATTGAAGCAGAAATGAAATAAATCATCTTGAAGGATGCAGAATATCGGTGTGAGTGATGTTTAGGTGTATGAATAGCATTCACAATTACAATTACAGGGTGTCATTTTGACACAATTTCCAGTTGCCATAACATATTGAACTATATCTTCATATGACCGATGATTCAATATTATCGTACCAACCCGTATAATACAGTTGTACCTATTTGAATAAATCAGTTTCATTGTTGAACCATTACATTAGATTAAAGATAAGCATATACATTAAGGTTAAGCGTGCGCGTGTGAGTATATAGTCTCAAATCTCCCTTCCTACTCCAAATGTTATGTGAGTTGTATTATAAGTTTACATGTGATTTGTTGATTTACAGAAATCTTGACAATCATTCTTGACTCAAATTCAAAAACATGTTATGATATATATGTTATATTATTGCCAAATGGACGAGTGCACACACAAATGTGGTTAAGTGTTTATAGAGTGAATTACTTTAAGGATAACTTTGAATAGCATGTGCTTTTCTTCTGTATTGGAAAAAAATAGCTTTATAACGTATACATGCTTAAATCATGCTAATGGGTTTTCACTGCTGGAATGACGCTGCCTTGTCTCTGTACAGAGCCAATTATCTCAAGGAAGAATTTAATGTTCAGGATTCATATTAAGGACATAAAATAACTAGACTTTCTAGAACCAATGATGACGAATAAAAGAAGGAAAAAAACACATCAATCAAGTAATATATGAAGTTCAAGTTTATATACAAGTTTGTGGTATATAGTGAAATACCAACCACCAACCAAACCGATCTTTCAGTGGTGCTTATAAGGATTAACTTAGTTATGTTTTTTTTTTTCTAATAGAAAAAATGACAGAAGCACCAACAACGGTGCTAGTCAACTCGGACAACACAAGCAATCGCCAAACCAACACAAATAAGTTTTCCATCAAAGAATCACTTCATTAGCTCTAGAAACTCCTACAGTTAACCAAAAAAAAATTATTAGACAACAAGTAATAACCTAAATTGAAGCAAAATATATTAATCTCCATGCCAAAGTCTTTTTTGCGTTCGGACAAGAAACTAAAACTTCTTCGAAAGAGGAACTACAATGGTTAAAAAAAACTGCCAATAATGAAAGGTTAAAAATTTAGCCTTAGAGATTTATTTTGGGGTTTTGAAGTAGTGGTTCTTAGTTTTTTTTTTTTTTTTAAAAAAAAAATAGTACCAAGCAATTTCATAATTTGTAAAGCCATGCTCAGGAGTTGGATTTTCAAGGGTTGTAAAAACCTTTATAAAATAATAAATTTGTATATATAACATATTTTTAATTTTGGTGTATTCTAAGTATATAGTTCCTTTAAAGAAAACATATTAACCTTTTCATATGTTATTTATACATATTTATTCCAAAAATATAAATTAGCATCAAAAAATTGCATCATAACAAACAACATTTTTAAAAAAGGTCATGTATGAAAGAAACCAAATTGCAATAGAAAAAAGAAAGATGTAATACAACCTGAAATCGATTAATAATTTGATCAACCTTACGAATTTTTATGTTTATTTTTGAAAATTCAATTTATTGTCATCTCTATATAACGATGAATTCATTAAAAAAAATTAAACTAGAAGTATAAGAAATCAAAATTATAACATTAAGGTATGAAGAACTTTCTAAAAATAGCCAAACCCGTTTATTTGAAAAGTTGAAAAATACAGTCAAAGGTATATTACACTGGATTTGATTAGTTTTTAAACCATTAAGAACCAATGCTTCGAAAACTCATAAACATAGGCTTTTATATGAGTAGTCCAAAAACGATCAACATCAAAGGAAGAAAATCTTCCAAGCAAATCCACACGGCTTATCAATTTTTTGTGTAGGCAATCATAAGAAATTATCAGGGTGCTACAATGAGTAGTCCAAATGCTCCTTTTAAGTTTCTATATCTCCTAGAGTGTGATTTTTGTGTTTTATTCTTTTTGGGACTTGCTGGAAAAGGTTGTGGTTTGGAGAAGAAAGATGAGAGGCGGTGAGAATTAGATCTTGCTTTGCTAATAACATTTGAGTCCAATGTATAAATAAATTAGTTTATATAAAAATTTAACATTATAAATTTGCACTGTAAAAAGTTCTCCTTTAATTTAGTGGGTAAAACATGGCTTGTACATGTGGTTTCTAAATTAGTTTAACATATTTACGGTTTTAGATCATTGCAAACTTCAGAAAAAGAATTGAAAAAAAGAAAAATCTAATTCTTTTGATATTCGCAGTATTTTTGAAACTTTACTAAAATATATGTCGTTTAAGATATAAAAATACTAAAATGGCGTATTATTCAATATGGATGTATTCTCATAACACAGTTAATTCTATGGAAGCACGTATGAAAGTTCAAGCCTTTTCGTTAATGAAATTATTGTTTTTCCAAAAATATCTTGAATAGCTTCCATTTCGGGAAATATACAAATAATGAGAACATTCAACTAAGTTTGAATATGTAGACGATAAAAACCAAATTTTGAGTTTGCTGTCTATATTCTATAAACCTCACATAACCCCCCACCCCCAACCCAGAAAAAAAAAAATATGATTACTTAACCAAAGTAAATGCATGTATATAGTAGCGTCATGTTCCATTAAAATCTATCATACGCAAAGAAGTTTTAGTATACTGACCACACTGATTTAATCCTTAAATATGCAATAAATCCACTCTGCTAAAATGATGACCTGTAAACTATGTGTTATAGCATCGAATCAAGTTTTTTTTTTTTCATTTAAAGAGTGATGAGAAAACAATAGAAAATTATAAACTGCATAAATTTAAAAGTAAAGCTAAACGAATCCAAACTTCAACAGCACAAAATTCTATGAAAACTTTTTGACAAATATTTGAATCATAATCCTTGATGCCAATTTATAACCTTAGATCCATTATAAGTTCAAACATCGCAGATTATTAATATTAATTTCACTTGATTCATTGCAGCTGAATGGAAACTTATTCTCCTACATTTGGTTTCACTGGTAAAAACTTTGATGTTGTCTGAAAATTAGGAATTTTTTTATCGACGTAATAGCAATGTATTACACGGAATATAACATACTCTCAATCAAAAGCAGATGCAGTTATGATCAAGGTGGGGCTCATGCCCTATCTCGATGAGCCCTATTTTCCAAAATTTATAATTTATTCCATTTAGCCCTTGTCTTGAATAATATTGTCCGTTCTATTTGAACTTTCACCCCTATCTTACACTGCTGGGTAGCTCCACCACTGAACTCAACATGTTATGAACTAAATATTTAGTATGATGTGGATGAAACTTAAATGAATCCTATACAAATGCAGTCTACACGCAACCACCTAATTGTCAACATAAGAAACATTCAACAATAAATCTGCTGAGGCGATTTACTTAATTGCAACATCAAACATTCAATAGTAAACTCAACATCAAATATTCCAGCACTCCACAAAATTCAATGATGCTCGATAAGAAGGATGCTTGAATATAATGTGAGAAGTAACCATTGATGAAACGGATGGCGATGATTAGGAGGTCGATGACTACCAACATTTGGAAAGTGAAGATAGCAGAAAAGGGTTTTTCTACTCACAGCTGGGCCAAAATAGGGAAATTTTAAAGAGTTGGGAGGGTAAGAATTATGGCAATAACTGGGAGGTCGACGACCAAATGGCCCATCTACCACTTCCATTCAAGTGGATGGATATGGCAAGGCAATATGAGGTTATGTACACCGTAAGGAAGAATGTGGGACTGAAGGCCCAGATGGATAAGAAAAATAAGTTCACCCGTACCAGAAGGGTAAGAAGGATCAACGACAAAAAGTAAAGGCTTAAGGAGAAGAAGCGTGGGAAGATGTATCTGGGATCACTTGTTACAATTATGGTCGGATGGGCCACTACGTATCTAAGCATCCGAAATCGACTAGAGTGGATAAGCTCAAGTGTTTCGACTGTGACAAACCAGGTCACAAAAAGAATGATTGTCCAGAATTAAGGGAAGCAAATGTTTATGCTCTAGAAGGACCAGCGGTTGTCATCCGCTGAGATGAAAAGAAAGGATGTGGTTCTTACAGGTACGATTTCAATTTTCAGTATTCCGGTTAAAATCATATTTAATACTTGTACTACACGCTTTTTCATTTCGAAAGATTTTGATCGATAGACTAAGGTTAGATGTCACTTACCTAGTTTGATTAACCCGATCTGTGGGTATGCACTCTCGAGTTGAAATGCACAAATTTAGAATTTGCACTATGTGAACATTTATTTTCTTACGACCTATTTGTGCTTAACTTTGTATGTTACATGGTAATTTTAGATATGAATTGGTTAGTACATAATAACACTAGAATTTACTGTATAATCACATCAGAATCTATTATGTTAATAGAATTATTTCTTTGCGAAATTCTAGAAGTGGGGAGAAGTTTATAGTGGCTTCAAATACGTTGAAAGAATTGTCTGAAGCAACATTGTGTGCAATAGACTCAAAAAAATATGATTAATGGAGTACTAGCAGTCCAGGAATTTGCACATATTTTAAAACCAGTGATGGGATTACCGCCAAGAAGAACAACGAAATTCTTATAGATTTACGTCGAAAGCACTAACTATTAGTAGACCAGAATGTCTTCTAAGAAGATGGAGGAATTGAAGAAACAGCTAGTGGAAATTGGGTATAAAAATTTCATCAGGCCGAATAGTTTACCATGGGAAGCACCTGTGTATTTGTAAAAAAGTCTTAGATCGCTCCTAATATGCACTAAGCATCGAAATATGTACAATTTAACTGTGAAGAATCGTTATCGATTACTAAGGACAAACGACTTGTTTGATCAGTTGAATGGAGGTAGAATATTACGTGCTAAATTTGACAACGAGATTCCCTTAACTGAGAGTAGCTGAGGAAAGTATTCTATCGACCGCGTTTCCAACAGGGTACGGCTTATATGAGTAGTTGGTTATGCTTTTTGGATTGAACAACTCCCCAGCGTTTTTTGATCAGTTGGATAAGTTTGTGATTGTCTTCGTCAATAATATTTTAAAGTATTCTAAGAATGAAGAAACTCATCTTAATTGATATTGGAGATTTTGAGACAATATAAGTTGAAGGCAGAGTTTTTCAAGTGTTATTTTTTAAAACAAAAAACTAATTTATTGTCCATGTTTCAAAGAATGGATTGGCAGCGGATTCATCAAAGATAAGAACAATCAATGACTGGAAGAGATAGAAGACGGTAACAGAGATAAGAAGTTTCTTAAGATTGGCTGGTTATTACCACATATTCCTTAAGCATTTCTCATGTATGGCAGCTAAGGTGTTAAATCTTGGATTTTAGAGAAAATCTTGGGCTGATGTCTCAGACTGAAATGGAGAAGATCTAAAATTCTAGTAACTAACCAATTTGTCAAATTTTCGATTTTGAAGAAAATTTCGAGCTAATATCTCGGACGAAATGAAGGAGATTTAAAACCCTAATAGCAGCAACCTTGACCAAGTTGATCGAAAAGAATGAGAAATTTGAATGGACAAATAAGTGTGAAGGATCATCTTAGGAGTGAAGAGATTAGTGACAAATGCTTATGTCTTGATCATACCCGAAAGAAATCAGGATTTGGTTATTTATACCAATTAGGGTTGTCAATTTCCAACACGACTCGACGATTACAAGGAAATTAGCAGGTTAACCCGACCCGGTTCAATGGCTGGGTCATTTTCGGATCTATTCGAATTTGACCCGTTTATAAACAGATGAGTTTCAGGTTGACTCGTGAACCCGAATTTGACTCATTTATATTTATATGGGATAACCTGACCCGATTATAACCCAATCCGACCCATGAACCTTAATTTGACCCGTTTATAACACGTTTACAACCCGTTTATAACCATTTATACCTTACGACCAGACCCATTTACGACCCGACCTATTAATAATCGGGTTACACGGGTCAGGTCAATCCGTTTATAATCAGGTCGGGTTTGGATCGAGCTATTTCTGACATGCTTAATAAACAGGTTGACCTAATCCATTTAAAATCAACCCGAACCCGACTTGATCCAACCCCAACCCGATCCATTGACAGTCCTAGTACCGATGCTGGTGGAATATGATTGGTAGCGACAAGTAAAAGAAAAGAATAATAGCCTATGCATTTTGGAAATCGAGATTGCATAAAGTACATTATTCAACTCATGATTTGGGGTTAACAATGGTAATCTTTGCACCGAAGATTTGAAACAATATCTATCGAGAGAACAGTTCGAGTTATACATGGATCATAACTATCGGGTATTTATTATCTCAAAGGAGCTGAATACGAGGCAACACTGGTGGTTAGAGTTCTTGACAGCATACGACTTTGATATTGAGTATACGTCAAGAAAAAGAAAAAAATTTGTTGATATTCTGAGTAGGAAGCAATAAAACGAAGTGAGCCGTGATTGAGAAATGATGGGCCTTAGAGACTTTAATTTCATATGGAGTACATTTTCGGATAAATGCATAATCGAGTCAAGATCTAGAAGCATTAGCAGGTTTGGAAGCGTATCCAAACTTGTAGACAGAATTGCTACAAGGCAAAGGGATAACTCATTGATAGCTGAAATTCAGACGATTAGAAATGGTGTGGATGTAGAAGACTTAAAAGAGATTTTTGAGACAAACTCGAAACGATGGCTTAAAAACAAAGATTGTGCGTTCCAAATATGAGAGATTTTCGAAAGGAAGTCTTGAACGAGAATCCTCCATCCAAATTTACGATTTATCTCAAAGACACAACGATGTACCATGATATGAAGCAAATGTTATTTTGAGAAAAGATGAAGAGAGATGCTAGTAAATGAATGAAGAAATGTTTCATATGTCAACAAGTTAAGGCTGAACGCTAGAAGCCAAGTGCATTACTTCACCTTTGAAAGTAACAATCAAGAAGTGGATTTCTATATCTATGGATTTCATAAATGGATTGCCGAGGTCGAGAACAAGAAATGAGCATATGAATAATATTCAATAGATTGACCAAGAGTGCATATCTTATTCCAGAAAAGTCAACAAGAGCGACAACTAGCTTAGCAAAGCTTTAGATGAAGAACGTTGCAGGACCTCATGGTATTCCAAATAGCATTGTTAGCGATAGAGGCCCGTCGTCTACTAGCGAGTTCTGGAGAAGACAATAGATATGGGCATAGAGTTGAAATTAAGTACAGCTTACCACCCACGAACTGATAGGCAAATGAAAAGGTTAGATCAAGTTCGGGAGGATATGTTGAGAGCATGCGTCTTAGATTTTGAAAGATCTTACGAAAATCATTTGTATTTGATGGAGTTTGCTTACAATGATAGTTACCAATCGAGTATTTAAAATGACATCGTTTGAGATGCTTCATGGTAGATCGTGTAAGTCACCGACATATTGGTTGGACATGGGAGACAGACTCGTGTTAAACCCGACTTCGTAAGAGAAACCACTGAGAAGATAGATTTGATTCGCGTCAGAATGAAAGTTGCGCAATCGAGACAGAGGAGTTATGTCGATAAGAGACAAAGAGAACGGAAGTTTGTGGTTGGCGATTATGTGTTCGTAAAAATTTCACCGATATTTGATGTTATGCGCTTTGGGAATGCAGGGATATTGACTCCTAGATATGTAGGCATGTTTACAATGATGAAAGGATTGATAAACTCACATACAGAATCAAGTTATCATTTAGTTTAACGGGAGTGCAAAATGGTTTTCATATTTCGCATTTAAGCAAATGTGTGTACGCCCCTAGTACGATAGTAAAACTGAGGGCAATCGAAGATTTATCTGTAAAATCAGATTTGACGTATGTTAGACGACCGAAAGTAATAGTAGGTCGTGATACAAAAGAGTTAAAGTGTGTTCTTGTGTTAAACGAAAGGGGCACTTGAAATGGACATTTGAAAGAAGCACGAAATGAGAATGTGTTTTGTATTGCGAAATGAGCATTTGAAAGTGGTAACTGAAAGCGGCATGAAATGAGATTATTAATTTTGATATTATTAACATATTTGTATTTGTTTAAAATAAATGCATTTTGATAATGTAACTAAATCTGAAAATTTGATAATTAAACTACAATAATGTTATAAGTACAGTTATACTAGTACAATAATTTCGAATTACATATACAATAACAATAAAAAATGCAGTTAAAAAATACAAATTATTAGTGTTATGCAAACAGTTCCTAACGCAATCCAACAGCAACTAGTCATTTCGTGCATTATCTCGAACGATTGTCATGAAATTCGTCGCATTACATTCAACTGGTTCACGATCGCTATTTCGAATATTCGAATATTATATGACTCTTCCAGAACTAGATTGGGATCATCGTCATATGTCATGAATTAAGGGTCTTCTTCGTTGCATCTCCGTATGAAATTGTGAATAGTCATTGTAGCAGTGACAACTTCAAGGTTTTAAATACCGGAGTTCGATCACGTTTCGTCTCGAAATTTTTACACAGGTTATCTCGTATCGGGGGAGATCTCGTACGAGATGAGTACATATCGGATGTACATCTCGGATTGACATCTCGGGCCTTATAATGCATCTCGGGCCTTATAATGAATCTCAGGTATATCTCGGATGTAGTTATGTGTCTAAAATTGATGTGTCAAAAATTTATTTAATGGTTATAACTTTCTTAGTAAAAATAAAAATGGTAACATACTTGATTTACATGGAAAAATAAATATTTTTAGAAGAGTAGTAGCTTGATGAACTTAATTGATTTGATAATGATTGAATAATACCATTTTATTTGAACATAATAAAGAAGTGAAACCTTTCGCTATAACTCATTAAGAGAAAAAGTAAAGAATATGTTTAAGAAGTTGGTAAATTATAATTGTATTGAGTAGTTTCTTTTGAATCAATATGAAAATAAAAAATATTATGGAAAATAAAAAATATTATGGAAAATAAGAAAATTGTATAATTTCGAATGAGATCTCGGATTGAGATTTTGATCCATATATCGGGTGAGATTTGAATATCTCGGATGAGATGAGTGTCGAGGGAGAGTGAGGAGATTTGATGTCTTGTCACGTTTAAGTGTGATAAGAAGATCTCGGAGGAGATCTCGGACGATATATAGGAGATTTAAAGCCACGAACAATCTTAAACTTTATATTTGTATGTTGGCCTATTATGTAAGATTGCAAAAAATTTCTTTCTAATTACAAAGGTTCTTTCAATTGTCATACATAAATTCGAATGGTAGTAGTTGAATCTTTTCCTTTCGGTCTTTAGTTGGTTCCGTTTTCATCAAATCTAGAATATGGTATCTAGCATTGCAATAAAGAGGCAAGTATTCATCCATTGGTGGATATCATGAGTCAACTAAATAATATTATTGATGGTGGATGAAGAGAACTTAAATTTCTATTGTTTGAAACTAAATAAAAAAATTAACCAATTTGAAGATAGAAAAGCAAATAATCAATATGAAGTGCTTATTAAGATGGTAGAACTATACACACACCTCCCTCTCTTTGCTTTAGAGTAGAGAGCTCTTTAGCCCGCTCGTAGTTTGTAATAGGAGGCTTCACTGGACTCAATCATTAATTATACGACCGAAACTCTTTCTATTGTTTTCTTTACTGTACTTAGTCCCATTTACTGAGTATCATGCTTTATCAAAAGAAATGACTGCTGGTTTCGTAACCAAGAAGTGAGTTATTTATATCAAGCATGATTCTTATGGCTAGATCTAATCGCCTGATCCTTGCGGAAAAGAAAAAGAATTTCACGTTCTTCCTTTGTAAATGTAAGATTAGGGAAATCCTATTGATTGTTGCTTTCTTGCCAATGAAGGAAAAACGCGACACCGTCCCCTTCGCAATGAATTCTACTTCATTGTTTGTGTTGTTCCTTCCCATCATGCCTTTACAAACGTAAACGTTAAATCAAACATGCATACAAGCATAATATTCTACGTAGTAAAGCTTTTACGTCCAACGTATCTTTGCATATATGAAGTAGGCATGTGTGCGACTACATGTTTACCAACAATAATCCCGATACAATTTTTAAAGAATGAATAATATCAAAGTATAATATCAAAGTGATATCCAAATTTGTTTCGAAACTGTAAATTGAGGGTCTATCGGCCTAATAAATATCTTTTGACATTAATTCAATAATTTTAAACCTTCGTGAAAATAAACACAAACTATATTATTTGATCGTTGAAATCTTTCAACAACCTACCATGTAGGAAAAGTCAAAGCAATTGTATACAGAAAGATGACTATTATTTCCCTAACGCAAATATCAGACGTTGGCTTCTCACGTCCAACCGCTCACACAATGTCGGAAAATAAAGTTTTTTTCATTTGGAAGTTGCATGACTGTACAGTATATCGTTAACATAGTGGATTCCTCTATATTCGAAAGTGTGAATTCGGTCTTGTAGCACTCTAAGTTTCATAATAACTTGTATATCAATCAAATTTTTGACATTGGAATCTAAATGATCACCTTCGTCGTACGATTCCGTCATTGATATTTTTTGTTTGAAGTTAAGCAAAGTGGAGATGTAGTGGAGGAAGATGGTTTATAAGGTGATTGACAGTAATTAGTCGTTGGCGTTGGACCCGTCCAATCGTTGATTTTCAACGGTTCTCTCCAATGGATCATTACGTGGGCCTCATCCATGACACATCGGATGCGACGCCAACTTGACCTGACAAAAAATAGGCTGCAAGCTGCAAACGCTACCTGAACGTTCAATATCCTTTTCTCAAAATAGGCTTACTTCTCCATGTTCAAGAATAGGCTGCAAACGCTGCCTGAACTTTCAATTTATTTCTGCAAAAATAGGCTTACTTCTCCATGTTCAAAAAAAGAAAGGAGAAGTCAACAGCCAAGTATTTAATTTTTCTTACATACGTTAAAAAATGAAACTAATTTCTACTACATAATTACAGTTTTGTATGTATGCTGTGACAATATACAATTTAAAATGTTTATTTCTAAAGGGATGGAGAAGTAAATTCTACACACTCATGAAAGTAGTGCTCATGGCTAGCTATAAATTTTTATTGAAGTGGCCAACAGTTGAGTGGTACGTTCACAGAAAGTGTTGGTCGTGTCCTATGTAAGAAGAAAAAGAAAATGTACACTAAAGGACATTCGTAAAAATAGGATCCTCAAGTTTCAAATTACACAATTGTCACTCCTCAAAAATATGTAATAAAAAAAATCTCATTTTAAGATTCCGAAAAATTTGCGGAAAACTCTGCAAGTATTTGCAAATAATTCTGCAAATATTTTAAAATTTTACACTGCAAATATATTGCAATTTTAAAAAAAAAAACAAAAATCTTTGTTTTGATCGTATAAATAAGCGATTAATGTTCAGATTTAATTGAAGAAAAAAAACAAATTCTTTTTACCAAAATTAAAATTATAGATGCAATTTAAAATCATGTTTGAGGAGGGTTTTTCACGTAGTATATCTAAAAATAGTAGCATATCTAAAAATAAAGGGCGGAATCAAATTTCCACAAAAAATAATTAGCTTTCATTACCAAATTAAGTAATTAACAATGTGTTCCATATATAAATATAATTTCTCATTTCAAAACAATGCAACGTTTTATGAGAAATAAGAGCACAAACATTGGTTTGATAATGTGGTGGACAAAGTTAAGGTTAGTATAACATATGTTGTGCGAATAGGGTGCGCATGAATGAGAAATATTTCAAGTACAAAAAACATAAAATTGTAAACTTTACAAATTGCAGTAGAAACTAATCAGTTTACCAACTCCATGTTATTGATGTACAAAATATTATCCAAAAATTTTAAACTTTACAAATTAGAAATGACAATGCAATGACAATATTATTAGCAGATGCCACGCTCACTCACCTGTACATCAATTTTTGACAGACTTGAAAAAATACTAATTTTGCAGCTAGATATGTGCATGAATGATATACTTTGTTGGAGTCAAGCTAGCTAAGATATAGAACCCGTAAATACAGTCCATCAAGGACACCTACAGAAATAAAATTCAGTAATACCAAAAATTTCAACGCAATGTTCCAAAATTTGCGTAACACTCCAACTTCAAAAATGAAACAGAAGTATAAAACATCCAGCATAGTTTCCAAACGAAACAAGTTTTGAGCCAACAAAACAAGTTCTCTCAATAAAAACTGAAACTCAAAATTAGAAATTAACAAATCAGAATACTAACCGATGAGTTAGGCGGAGGTCAGTGCGTCGGCAAGGGTTAGACGGAGGTCCGTCGGCAAGAACGGAAGAAAGGCGAGCGGCAAGGGTTTGGAGGAGATGATGGATTCAGTCGCGTAACGTGTGTTTTGGTAAGCTAGGTTTAGTTTATTTTGGGGAAAATTCAAGAAGCAGCAAGGGACATGGACCAGAACTTTACACCCGTAAAGGTGATATCATCACGGGCGCTGGTTACGTATTGACAACATAAACACATACACCCATGTACAGATGTATTCATTTTGTACATGTGTAGATATCAAAATGTCTGTCGTACATGTGTAGATATGAATTCACAATCTGTGTAGGTAATGTCCCGCTATAACCCCGTTATATCTCATAGCGGATTTCTAACGCTATGGTTTTTCCATATAGGCTCAAAATATATTCTTTCCGCTTTAAGCCCCACTATTTCCTGACGCGGCGGATATTAACGGATGACAACGAAATGAAGATTTCGTGTCAAACTAATCGAAGAAACGATTAGATGAAACAAGATAAATCAATGGTTTGAAAATACCGAATGCCCAAATTCGTTGATCTCGATAGATACCGAATTCTAGTTATCTCCAACACGTTGATCGCGCACGATACCGTGTTAAAAGATCTACGACTCTTCTACGTTGATCTTGCGCACGAGATTCCGTGAATCGGCTTCAAATCCGTTGATTCGAGCGCACTCGAATAACCGAAAATGGAGAAAGGAGACAACGCTCAACTTCCAATTTCAAAGAGGCACAAAGCACTCAAAACAAAGTTTATTCAAAATCAACCAACTTTACAAGTGACACGACACCGGTATTTATAGAAGTTTACAACTCACTCAACTCAACACAAATGACCGACCTAACATTCATGCGACCCAACAAGTCTACACAGGTCGTTAACGACCTAACAAACAGAGCACAGCACACTACATATCACAGCCGGCCTAACTCACATGACACGCGACTTAACATGTACAAGTTATACACATACGACTTACGACTTAAAATATACAAGTTACAACAGTTTGCGACCTAACTTTAGCGACATAAGAAATAGCAGAAGGGGAGCGACCTAAGTACTTCGGCATACTTGAGCGACTTCACATCTTGTGCGACTTATTATCAGGTGGCTTAAGACGCTAGGTCGTTAGCGACCTAAGAAAGCGGCCTAAGAAAGCGACCTAAGAAGGGGAGCGACCTAAGTACTTCGGCATACTTGAGCGACTTAAGTATGATCCGGTAATGCTAGGTCGCTTTTTACCTTGCCACGCTTCATTCCCCCTTTATTCCTCGTTAGGTCGTATAGCACTAGGTTGCTGGTTACTCTGGCTTCTCGATTCAGACGACCCACGACCTAAAATATAATGCGATGTATCCTCCTTCATTGCTCGATCTATCTCGTTAGTTCGTAAGTGGTTAGGTCGCTCTCGACCTAAGATTTGCGACTTAGTGTAACGTACTACATCATCCTCCCCCGGTTGTAAAGAATTCGTCCTCGAATTTGTACCTTCCTCTCCTTCAAAAAGCTCATCCCCATGATATGGAATCAAATATTTAACGTTGAAAACGTCTGCAGTGTGAATATGATTTGGCAACCTTAATTGGTATGCATTATCATTGATCTTCTTCAAGATCTTTATTGGGCCAATCTTCTAGCTTTCAACTTGTTGTAAGTTCCAACTGGAAAACGATCTTTTGTCAATACTGCGTAAACCAAATCATCTTTTTTGAAGTCTACACTCATTCGCTTCTTATCTGCTAGTTGTTTATACTTCTCATTTGACTTAATCAATCGTTCATGAACAGTCTTGTGACATTCCTGCAACTCATTCACGAAATCACAAGCTCGCTTAACAACCCCTTTCTGATATGGCGCTGTCGTCAAATCCAATGGTCCCTTCGGAATTGTTGAATATACAACTTGAAACGGACTGAATCTAGTACTTCGATTAACAGCATGGTTATGTGCAAATTCCGCCTGACATAACTTCATATCTCAGCTCTTCAAATTATCTTTCACAAGACATCTCAACAAGTTTCTCGATGATCTATTCACCACTTCCGTTTGCCCATCTGTTTGTGGATGATAGGCGCTACTAAAATTCAGCATCGTTCCAACCATCTTCCACGGACTCAACCAAAAATGAATTAGAAAACGAGTATCCCGGTCAGAAACTATGGTTTCAGGTAGCCCATGTAATCGATTAACCTCTTTGAAAAATAATTGAGCAACACGGACTGCATCAGCTGTCTTCATACAAGCTATAAAATGTGCCATCTTCGAAAATCTATCCACCACAACATATATAGAATCATTCCCTCGTTGTGTTCTTGGAAAACCCAAAACAAAGTCCATGCTAATATCAACCCATGGTCTAGTAGGCACGGGCAATGGCATATACAATCCTACATTCGTAGCTATCCCTTTGGAAACTTGACATATGTGACATCTCTCCACAAATCTTTCAACTTCTTTCCTTATGGAAGGCCAAAAATATGATTGAGAAATCAACTGCAAAGTACGATCTTTTTCCACATGACATTCTTCATGCAATTCTTTCACAATCTTCATTCGCAAACTGCCCTCTGGTATACATAACCGATTTTCTTTGAAAAGAAAACCATCTATCAACACATACTCATCTGTCTTCCCTTTCTCGACTTCATCTACAATCTTAGCAAAGTAAGGATCCTCAACAAACAATTCTGGCAAAACATTAAATCCCGTCACTTCAACTTTCATTATAGTCAACAAATGATTTCTTCTACTCAATGCATCTGCCACACGGTTTGTAACTCCCGGCTTATGCTTTACGACAAATGTAAACTGTTGCAAGTATGCGATCCATGAAGCATGTCTGGCTGCAACCTTATCCTGCCCCTACAAATGCTTCAAGGCTTCATGATCTGTATACAACACAAACTCTTTATGAAATAAATAGTGTCTCCAATGTTTTATGGCTTGCACAATAGCATAAAATTCCACATCATAAGTATTGCATCTCATCTTTGCTCCCGAAAGCTTCTCACTGAAATAAGCAATTGGACGTCCCCTCTGACTCAACGCTCCTCCAATTCCAACCTTCGATGCATCAGTATGTAACTCAAATAGCAACTGAAAATCCGGCAAAACTAGAATTGGTGCTGACGTCAAAAGTTCCTTGATACACTCAAAAGCCAATCCTGCTTCCTTTGACCATGAAAACTACTTTCCCTTCATACAATCAGTAATAGGTGTCATCACGCTACTGAAATGTGGAATAAACCTTCGGTAGAATGATGCTAAACCATGAAAGCTTCTCACTTCAGTTATAGTCCTAGGCTGTGGCCAATTTCTGATTGCTTCAACTTTACTTTGATCCACCTGCATACCTTCCTTGGACAATATATACCTCAAAAACAAAACACTATGCGTCATGAACACGCATTTTTCTGTAGCCGCATAAAATTTCTACTAACGAAGTATCATCGACACTTCCCGCAAATGTAGTAGATGTTCTTCGGTGCTCTCACTGTATATCAATATATCATCAAAGTATACCACCATGAACTTTCCAATGAACGGTCGAAAGATCTGATTCATCACTCGCATAAAAGTACTAGGTGCATTCGAAAGACCAAATGACATGACCAGCCACTCATACAACCCTTCCCGTGTCTTGAATGTCGTCTTTCATTCATCCCCTGGTCGAATTCGAATCTGATGATACCCACTCTTCAGATCAATCTTTGAAAAGATAGCAGCTCCATTCAACTGATCTAACAAATCGTCCAATCTCGGCATCGGAAATCTGTACCTCACTGTAATCTTGTTTAGTGCTCGACTATCTGTACACATTCTCCAAGTTCCATCCTTCTTCGGCACTAACAATGCTGGTACTGCACAAGGACTTAAGCTTTCTTGTACGCGCCCTTGTTCAAGTAACTTCTCCACCTGTCTTCTCAACTCTTCGTGCTCCTTTGGACTCATTCTATAATGTGGTCTATGCGGTAACACTGCTCCTGGAACAAGATCAATTTGATGTTGTATGTCTCTCAACGGCGGTAACTCTTTTGGCAACTCTTCAGGGAATACATCTTCAAACTCCTTCAACACTGGTTGAACTTCCTTTGGAATTTCAATATCCTCACTACTTTCACGTCCGATCAACAAAAACACTTCAGGCTCATCCTCCACTTCCTTGACAAATTCCTTCAAAGATAACAAAGTTTTTAGTTCTTCAATCTCCTCCAACTTGCCTTCATCTTGCTGTCGCTTTTTAGGAACTAAAGTGATTTTAGTGCCCTCGAACATGAAACTATAGCAGTTAGTCCTCCCATCATGTTGCACAGCTCTATCGTATTGCCACGGTCTCCCCAACAACAAATGACAAACATCAATATCAACCACATCACACCAGATTTCATCCTTATACTTCTTTCCAATGGAAAAAGTTACACTAGCTCTTCGACCAACCTTCACTTCTCCACCTTTCCTCAACCAAGCCAACTTGTAAGGTTTGGGATGCTTTTCTGTCTTTAACGTCAACTTCTTTACAGCTTCTGAAGAAATGATGTTATCACAGCTTCCTGCATCAATGACAAACTTGCAAACCCTTCCCAAAATAGTGCACGTTGACTGAAAGATGTTACTCCTCAACCAACTAGTCCCCTCTGCCTGCTTTGGCGTCAAACAAGACCTCCTCATCATCAAATTACAACCCTCATCTCCTGACAATTCTTCTTCCTCCTTAACTTGCGGTGAATTTGAGCATTCTACTTCTGCATCCTCATCCTCAACCTCAGCAACCATCACTCGCTTCTTAAACTTCGGACATTCATTGCTCTTGTGACCAAACTCCTGACAGTTATAACACTTGAAATTATTGTTGACCTTGGTCTTAGCTACTTCATTGGCAACCGGTTTACTAACGGCCTTGGAAACGTTAGTATTCTTACTAGCCTCTTTCACTTGATTGTTGGAATTTGTAAACACACCACCTCCTCTTCTACCTTTCCTCTCCCAAGCTAGAGCCTTCTGGTGTGCTTCAGCAACGGATCTTGGATCAAACATATTCACCATATCCTGAATTTGCATTCTCAATCCTCCAACAAATCTAGCTGTCAGCTGTTTCCTCCGTCTCCATGATATCGTTTCTGGCAATCAGTTGATAAAACTCATCTGCATAATCATTCACCGACTTTGTCCCTTGTCTCAAATTCTGTAAGCGCTGATACATAAGAGACTGATAATTATAAGGCAAGAAAGTAGCCTTCATCAACTTCTTCATCTTCTCACATGACTTAATCTTTGACTTTCTCATTCTTTCCCGTGTAAGTTTAGTTTGTTGCCACCATGCCATAGCTCTTCCTCTCAACTGTGTAGCAATTAACTTAACTCTACGATGCTCAGGTGCGTCTTTGAAGTCAAAAATTTCTTCAACATTTGATAGCCAATCCAGAAATTCTTCAGCTATCATTCCTCCTTTGAATCCTGGAATCTATGTTTTCATCCCCGACTCCCATTTACGATCATCTTCTACATCCCGATATTGATTTCGTACTTGGTCTCGACCTCGATAATGAACACTACCTCTATCACCATCTTCAGCATAATCAAATGTACTTCGGTATCGATCTCGACCATCAACATCTCCATAACCACGCATATCTCTTCTACTATGTCTTTCAGCATCATGATATGGCTCATCTCCAAACTCACGTGGAGTTCTTCTCTCTTCACCTCGATACTCATAGTGTTCTCTTCTTATGGAAACTGATGATTCTCTTCGATCTCGATGGGATTGCGGTGACACCCTCCTCGCTTCCGCAACCGATGGCGAAACTCTGTTTCCTCCATGGTTCGAGACTGGTGACCTTCTCCTTTGACTTTGATTCATGTCATTCATCAATTTCTCTAACTTTCCAATACCTTCATCAAACTTTTCATTAATACGTTGTTCCATTTGCTCGGTTTCTTGTCTTCGATACACATCTTCAACATTTTGAAATCGATTAGCACGTCTCGAAGGCATTGTCAAATCTTCAACAAATTCAAACACACTTCAACTAGCACAACTTAACTCTCAGCCTGCACTTAGCTCCAACTCTCGGCCTTGATTTCAAACTTCAACTAGGCTCAAACTTCAACACTTCAAATCTTCTCCCAATAGGCTCGGCGTAGCTATGATTGGCTAAGTCTAGCTCTTATACCAAACTGATGCAGCGGATATTAACGGATGACAACGAAATGAAGATTTCGTGTCAAACTAATCGAAGAAACGATTAGGTAAAACAAGATAAATCGATGGTTTGAAAATACCAAGTGCCCAAATTCGTTGATCTCGAGAGATACCGAATTCTAGCTATCTCCAACACGTTGATCGCGCACGATACCGTGTTAAAAGATCTACGACTCTTCTACGTTGATCTTGCGCACGAGATTCCGTGAATCGGCTTCAAATCCGTTGATTCGAGCGCACTCGAATAACCGAAAATGGAGAAAGGAGACAACGCTCAACTTCCAATTTCAAAGAGGCACAAAGCACTCAAAACAAAGTTTATTCAAAATCAACCAACTTTACAAGTGACACGACACCGGTATTTATAGAAGTTTACAACTCACTCAACTCAACACAAATGACCGACCTAACATTCATGCGACCCAACAAGTCTACACAGGTCGTTAACGACCTAACAAACAGAGCACAGCACACTACATATCACAGCCGACCTAACTCACATGACACGCGACTTAACATGTACAAGTTATACACATACGACTTACGACTTAAAATATACAAGTTACAACAGTTTGCGACCTAACTTTAGCGACATAAGAAATAGCAGAAGGGGAGCGACCTAAGTACTTCGGCATACTTGAGCGACTTCACATCTTGTGCGACTTATTATCAGGTGGCTTAAGACGCTAGGTCGTTAGCGACCTAAGAAAGCGGCCTAAGAAAGCGACCTAAGAAGGGGATCGACCTAAGTACTTCGGCATAATTGAGTGACTTAAGTATGATCCGGTAATGCTAGGTCGCTTTGTACCTTGCCACGCTTCATTCCCCCTTTGTTCCTCGTTAGGTCGTATAGCACTAGATCGCTGGTTACTCTGGCTTCTCGATTCAGACGACCCACGACCTAAAATATAGTGCGTTGTATCCTCCTTCATTTGCTCGATCTATCTCGTTAGTTCGTAAGTGGTTAGGTCGCTCTCGACCTAAGATTTGCGACTTAGTGTAACGTGCTACATCATTTCCGCTATATCCCGTTATTCCCGCTATATTCCACTATTTCCGCTATATCTTCTTTAATAAAATGAAATGAAAAATTGCATTTATACATTATAACAATTATGAAACTAATTTGTTTGATTTAATTTTTAATATATTTTCAGAAATGAACATACTTTAATATTCTACTAAATTTAATTATGCTATATAACAGTTTTACGTTTATTTAAAGTATATTCGCACATGTTTTATTTAAAATTATTTATGTACTAATTATAATTCAATTTTAATGATAATTTTTTATTTAATTACCATTTATATATTTATAAAAACATTAAGTACAAGTTTTATATGCTATTTTAGAGTTATCCGCTATATCCCGCTATATCCTCGCTGTATCCCCGCTATGACTTTTTGCACCTCCACCGCTTTGAATCTGCCGAGCGTTTTAACTGCACAGGTCACATTGCAACACTTAGATACAAACTTGCTAAATCATGCACACTAACATGTTGAATGTGCACGTATCTATACATATGCATGTCAAACGCATGTACACATTATACAATACAAATATAATATCAAAATAAACTTTTTATTTACAATTTAAATAAAATAATTAGTTTATTTAAAATTAATTTGGATCAACCTAAATAAATTTAGACTTTATAGGCCCAACAAAATACAAAATAGCAAAAAAAATTGAAATTTACTCGTTTGACCTATTGTGTGGTGACGTAAATCCACCAATAATATCAGAGCCTAAGCCTATGCGGTCTAAACTATCAAGTATTAGAACTAACTTATTAAAACCTACCCATATGTAAGGTGTATATAAAAGTAGTGTTTAAGGTTTGGTTTGGGTCGAGTAGTATGTCCTACCTAGTTACTGGTTTGGTTCGAAATGATGAGGTAATGCCAAAGGTTCTCCCCAATATAAAAATCCAAATTGATTTGGACATTGAGCTAATTTTTCAAAATCTATTTTAAAATTAAAATAAAATGTAAAATAAATAAAAATAATATTTTAAATTTAAAAGGTTAAATTTAAAATAAGCAATGATTTTATAATGTTATAAACTAACTTTCAAAATTGTTTTCAAAATAAAATAATTATTTTTGAAATTATTAATCATTAACTTGATTGATTAAAGGAATAATTAATTAAAAGTTAATTACTTAAATAAAAGAACATATATATTGATGTATGTAACATTTTCTTAAAATAATAAGGTAATTCACACACACACAACACACACACACACATATATATTTTTCGAAAGTAATTGTAATTAATCAAAATCATTTTAATTAGATAAATTAATTAAATGTTAAATAATAAATAATATAATACCTATATATAAGATATATGCGTATGACTATAAACGTTACAAGGCATGTATTCAACTTAAATGTTTGAAACAAATAAAATAAAACTCATTAAAATGTTAATTAACTAATTATGATTTAATTAATAATGTGACGCCCTACCTCTATACCCACGCTAGCCAAGAACGTTACAGTGTAATGCTGTCAACTAGCACGGAGAATAAGGCTGTTGAGGAGCGACCATCCGTGTAATTGCCTTCTGCGAGCACCAATATGTCAGATAGTACAAGAAAGTCCGACATGCCGATACAAACTCAAGGCTACTACACAGTAGCTATATATATTCTTCGAAAACAAACATAGAAATAGACATAACACAAATCAGTCACCGACATCCATATCATAAAGGCGGAAAAAGATATGAATATAACACATGAAAGTGTTCATCAGAGTGGTGGTCAAACAAGATCCACAATAACACAAAAGAATGGTTACAAGTGCAAGACAAAAGAACATGTATACATCTAGGGGTCTATATCTCAAAGTTATACAACAAAAACTACTAATCTATGTAGTTAGCCAAAAGTCATGATGATAATCCCAGAAGTGAAGTCAAGCAGAAGCACCTATAACATCTCGGTCCGACCCGAGTATTATTTATAAGAAAATAATAAACGGATCAGTCTAGCTATAAATATCAGATAAAATGATACAGAATAAGAGATATGACATAACATATGATAACTATAAAGCCATACTGTGATAAGTATGAAATTGAAAATCAAAAGGAGACTAATCAATATCACCAGAATCTACTCAAAGATCAAAAAGAATGTCATACTCAATATCTTCATTCACTAAAAGTAAATGACACACAAATTCACCAATGCATAAATAATGATAACTCGTATCAATGAAAATCACGAAAATTGGTGAAACACAAATTCTAGAAATCATCAATGGAAATCCAGAAATCACAAAAAGGGGGGAGAGGCCTATCACAAAATGGGAGCATGAAAACTCACCAACACGTGTATCACAAATGGGATGCTATCCCATGGTCGCTAACCATAGAGCCGGTGCAACGACGTAGTACAACGGTACGCCCGAGGAACCAGAAACTCAAATAGTTTAGAACAACGATGTAGTACAACGGTACGCCCGAAGAACCCGAAACTCGTAAAATTCGGAACAACGACGTAGTACAACGGTACGCCCGAAGATCCGAACTCCATAAAAACGTGGGTCGCTAGCCCACAAAAATTGGGTCGAAACCCCAAGAAATAAATAGATCGTTAGCCTATAATAAAAAAGAGACGAAACTCAATAAAACGATGTGCTGTCCCCTACGTGGAAAAAGAAACATAGCATAGCACTAGTCAAAATCACAAAAATGATCATCATCGATCATCAAGAAGTGTCAATTACACTAAGCTGGTAAATATACGAGCTTAGCTTCATGTCCCATAACCACTAGCTTAACTTAAATATTTACGAACAAACTGTAAGTCTCCACTCGAAAATTGTCATAAGAAATTCAATCGAACAAGTCCAAGAATTAACCGACGAAGTAAACGCAAGCGTTTCATACCACTTGTTTTACTAAGTCGTTTAATTAGATTTCTCATACGAGTGAGGTAAAGGTCTGTATATACTAGTAGATTGGAAAACAGTTTATGAAACGAGCTTTGTAATAAAATAGTGTTGAAATCGTTTTGAAGAAAGGGTTTTGATATTTACTACTAGCATTGAAAACCTTTATATTTTTAAGTGACAAATCACAAAAATGATTGTAGAAACAATCAATCACTAAAATTCACATACGAAGACGTGAATAAAAATCCAAAGAAATCGATACCGAATCCATCAAAATGGATATTCCAAAAATTTCCGAAGAAAAGAAGTCATCAAAGCCAATAACAAATGATAACAACCAATAGGGAAATAATACGAATCGATTAAATTTGGAAACCACGCAAAATAGGTGAAATATGCAAAATAGCAACAGGTCGGTCGGCCGGCCACAGAGCTTGGTCGACCGGACCCTGTTCTGGAAAATTCTCGGGAAGCAGGTCGGTTGACCGGACTCCCTGAGTCGGCTGACCGAACCAGAAACAGAAAGTTTCGGCTACAGCTTCGGTCGACCGGCCCAGGGGGTTCGGTCGGTCGAACCTGATGGCATGCATTTTTTTGCCCTATTAATTGAAGTGCAAACTCTCCCAATTCGCAACCGGTCGAGCGCGGACGCTAAGGGATCACGCCCATCGGCTACCCAGTCCTATTGGATCCTTAATGCATCACCAAAAACATGTTCAAACATCAAAGTTAGGATCTTTAAAGATTTGAACCCAAAACACTAAAAATTGGAATATTCACAAAACCAATCCAAATCAAAATCAAATGCACATGAATAAGTGTTAGGAATTCATACCCAACAATCAAAGATAGTTATAGACAAAGATGTGAGATAAAAATCTCACCTTTAAACCCAAAACAAATGAAGAAGAAGCTATAGAGCAATGGCAAGAACAATCACTCTTCAATTCCAACTCAAAGAGCTTGAGTCTAAGCTTAAAAGAGAAACATTTCCTAAATTAGATTTAGGGATTTCTGAAATTGATAAGAGAATGAGTTGGAGAAGAAGAAGAGGAGGCTTACCAAAGCTTTTTCTATTGATTTGGAGCTAGAACTTGATTTGTAGATGGAAACTAGGGCTTGGAGTTTTAGGAATTCTAATTTCCAATCTTTTCCCCCATTATTCTCTTGAGCTTGAGAGAGTTAGGAAATGAGGAATGAATGAAGAGAAGTGGAGAGGGGTTGGGTTGATATAACCAGAATTGGGCAAATGAGCCGAACCCAAACCCAAAGCCCTATAGAAAAAGTAGCAAAAATCAACTTACTCCAAACATATCGAAGCTTATACTCAAAAAGGTTGCAAACGGTATTTTGAACTCAATGTAAGGTGTCTCGAGTCCTGGTTCGACCGTATGCAAAAAGCAGCTTTTCGGACTAAAATCCGACTAACGATGAAATATTTAAATAAAATATTTAAACACTCAATCGTAAAATATGCGGGTTGTTACAGACTCCCCTCCTTAAAGAAATTGTGTCCTCGCAATATTTAAGAAGAAAATATAAGTAACAACCATAAAAGCATATTCAACACAAAAGAAATTTGAAATAAGGAGTTCACCTCAAAGAGCACGAACAAGTAAGTCCGGATGTGTTCGCTCGATGAATTCTCTAAATTACCAAGAGCAATCCTTAGGATTTAAGGACAATTGAATCTTAACAAGCGGAACATCTTTATTTCGAAGGCGTTTGACCTCCGAAGCAATAATACGAATAGGATGTTGCTCATAAGTTAAATTAGGCGAAACTTCAATTTCTTCTACAACACCGGGCTCAAGAATAGAATCAAAATCTCGAAGACATTTCCGTAATTGAGAAACGTGAAATAAGTCATGAATAGCAGAAAATTGAGCCGGTAATAAAAGGCGATAAGCCACGGAACCAATACGTTCGGTGATAGGAAATGGACCAATATATCTAGGTGCTAACTTTCCCGATCGACTGAAACGTACAACACCCTTCATAGGTGAAACACGAATAAACACAAGATCTCCCACAGAAAATTCCAATTTCCTTCTCCGGTTATCGGCATAGGATTTTTGTCTACTCTGGGCTTCTTTCATCCTATGACGAATAAGGTCAATCTTTTCTATGGAATCACGAATAAAATCTGGACCTAAAACCAGCTTCTCACCGGCCTCGAGCCAACATGTAGGAGATCGGCATGGCCTTCCATAGAGTGCCTCGAAAGGTGCCATACCAATACTAGATTGGAAGCTATTATTGTAGGAAAACTCAACAAGAGAAATATGATCTTTCCAACTTCCATCAAAATCAAGAACACATGCACGAAGAAGATCTTCAAGAGTTTGATTCACACGCTCAGTTTGTCCATCGGACTGGGGATGATAAGCAGTGCTAAAATTAAGCTTCGTTCCTAAAGCTTTTTGAAGACTCTTCCAAAATCCACTAGTAAACAATGGATCATGATCACTAACAATAGAAGAAGGAACTTCATGCAATTTAACAACCTCTTCAATAAAGAGTTTGGCCAAAAGAGGGACGGTTCGATTAGACCGAACGGGAATAAAATAGGCGGATTTAGTAAGTCTATCGACTATCACCCATAAGCTATCATGACCCGAACGAGAACGGGGAAGGCCGTCTATAAAATCCATGGAAATTTGATCCCACTTCCAAATTGGAATTTCTAAAGGTTGTAATAACCCACCTGGCCTTTGGTGTTCGGCCTTGACAAGTTGGCAAGTCATGCAACACTTAACAAAGTTAGCAATATCAGATTTCATTCCCTCCCAATAATAAAGTCGCTTCATATCCGCGTACATTTTACTACTACCGGGATGAATGGTAAATTTAGAACGATGAGAATCTTCTAAAATGTCTTTACGAAAATTACTAATATTTGGCACGACAAGTCTACCAAATTTTCGAATACCGCCACGAGAATCAATATCGAAGTCTTTCAAACCTTCAATATCAATTTTATCCCTAAAATTTTGGTCAAGAAGAGACAATTCGGGATCTAGTTTTTGAACTTCAATTATGCGGTCAAAAAGAGAGGGATGAGCCTTAAGGCTACATAAAACAAGAGATGAACATAAATCGAAAACACGATCTCGAACCTCACAAGTGGATAAAATTCCGAGATCATTCCATTCGGATACCATCATAGAAACAACCGCTTGTTGCTTGCGACTAAGTGCATCGGCAACACGATTTCCCTTTCCGGGAGTATAAAGAATATCAAGATCATAAGATGCAAGGAATTCGAGCCAACGTTGTTGACGCAAATTAAGTTCCTTTTGAGAAAATAGATACTTCAAAGATTTATGATCGGTGTAGAGAATAAATTTTTCTCCCAAAAGATAATGACGCCAAATACGAAGGGCGTAAACAATAGCCGCGAGCTCTAAATCATGAGTGGCATATCTAGTCTTGGCAGGCTTCAATTGTCTAGAAGCATAAGCAATAACACGTTCTCCTTGCATAAGAACGGCACCCAAACCAACGCGACTAGCATCGGTATAAACAACAAAATCTTGATTTTCCTCGGGAATAACAAGAATAGGAGCATTGGAAAGGAGTTCTTTTAATTTCTGAAAAGAAGCTTCACATTTGACCGACCAAATGTATTTAACACCTTTCTTTGTTAAGCTAGTAAGAGGCACGACAATTTTAGAAAAGTTCTTAATAAAACGACGGTAATAGCCCGCCAATCCGAGAAAGCTAATGGATTTCCATTACACTCTCAGGTCTCTTCCAATTTTGAATTGCTTCAATCTTTGAAGGATCCATGGAAATTCCAGATTCGGAAATAATATGACCAAGAAATTTCACACGAGATTGTCAAAAATGGCATTTAGAAAATTTTGCTTTTAATTGATTGCTTCTAAGAGTTTTCAACACAATCTGAAGATGCTTTTCATGTTCCTCCTCGGTTTTAGAATACACAAGAATATCATCAATAGAGATGTGAACAAACAGATCGAGGAAGTCTTTGAAAACTCGATTCATAAGGTCAACGAAATAAGCCGGAGCATTCGTTAAACCAAATGGCATAGCAAGCCATTCATAAGATCCATAACGAGTACGGAACGATGTCAAAGGAATGCTATCCTCTGCAATACAAAGCTGATGGAAACCGATAGCAAAGTCTAATTGTGAGAAGACTCTAGCACCACTAAGTTGATCGAATAGATCATCAATCCGAGGTAAATGATATTTATTTTTGATAGTAAGATCATTAAGCTTGCGGTAGTCAACGCATAGCCTAAGTGTGCCATCGAATATCTTCACAAAAATAGCCGAAGCTCCCCAAGGAGAGGAACTAGAGCGAATAAATTTCTTCGTCTCCAATTCGGATAATTGCTTGCGCATATCCTCATTTTCTTTATGGGACATACGATAAGGAGGTCGAGTAATAGGTTGAGCTCCAGGAATGAGATTAATTCTGAACTCAATTGCTCGCTTAGGTGGTAATCCTAAAACGGTCTCAAATATGTCAGAAAATTCACGAACAATGTGAATAAGAGAAATAATATCTTCCTCATCATCATTATCGTCATCATGAGGATTTAAAGAATATAAAGATGCAACCAAGCTGGAATCCGAACAGATTGAGGATGTCGAAGATGAATAGTCCGCTCAGGACATAGGATTTGAGCTTCATAGCGGTTAAGCCAATCCATTTCCAAAATCATTCCGAAGCCAAGGTAACGCATAACATGCAAATCGGCATGGAAAGAGTAATCACACAAAATAATTTCAACATCTTTGCACAATAAACTGATTGTTGCGGATCCACCAACCGGATTCGCAATGCTCAATGAAGTCATTAAACACAAAACATCCAAAGAAAATGTATCAACAAGTTCTTTTGATATAAAAGATGGGACGCACCCGTATCAAAAAGAACTCGAATAGGATAATCATGAAATAAAACAATGCCATCAAGGATAGAATGAGAAATACCTTTACCACGAGATGTGTTGCTAGGGGCTTGAATAGCATTAAGTTTTCCCTCCTTCCTATTTTGAAGTTTGGGACAAGAAGATAAATAATGATCCGAACTTTTGCAATAGCGACAAAAGAGAGGTTTCAGACATCTATTGGCATAATGGTCTTTAGAACCACAATTGTAGCATTGCCCACTACTAGGGACAAAAGCCTTTGCTACCGAAATTGCTTGCTTCCCTTTCTTGTTGGGACAAGGCCCTTTGAACTTAATAGGCATTTTCTTGTTGTTTTTGAATTTTGGTTTGGCGCCCACAACATCAGCATCACTTTCTTTATCTGCCTCTTCAAGTCGAAAAGCGATATCAACAAGTTGATCAAAAGAAACTTCTAGCTTTAGAAGTAATGGCTTATTGAGATTTTTATTCAAGCCATAGACGAATCTCTGATTTTTCTTCAATGGGGTATTAATGTGTTCAACCCCATATTTAGAGAGAGATTCAAAAGGCGTGACATAATCTGCCACGGAGGATTCACGTTGAACAAGGTCTATGAAATGACGAGCTAATGTCACCTTCTCAGCTTCCGGCATAAATTTTAACTCGAATCGTTCCCGAAATTTCTCCCAAGTAAGATCCACTTCAATTATTTTGAAAATCAGAAGCTCGTACCAGTCTAATGCTCTTTCTTGGAGCATACTAGAAGCCACCTGAACTCGGTGAAGATCAATAAGATTCATGCGAGAAAAAAATTCGATCGCATGTTCTTAGCCAAGCCTGGACTTCGATAATAGTCTTAGAACCCTTGAATGGCTTCCCACCCAAGTTGGTATAATCGTTGCACAAGCGTGCAAATCCAGACTTAGGGTGAGTAGGTTCCGGATTAGAACCGGCTGCTTGAGCATTCTTTACAAGATCAAGAAGCTGCTGGGCAGACATAAAAACTCCATCCTGGGAATAGCACTAGATTGACCGGCGGTGGGACGGCCAGGTCTAACCATTTCTCTTCCTTAAGAAAGAAAGAAAGAA
Organism: Allium cepa; assembly: GCA_030765085.1. Taxonomy (NCBI): domain Eukaryota; kingdom Viridiplantae; phylum Streptophyta; class Magnoliopsida; order Asparagales; family Amaryllidaceae; genus Allium; species Allium cepa. The sequence continues at coordinate 137,475,653 of CM060945.1, forward strand.
GAAGGAAAAAGTTACCCACCAAATGAATATCAGGCAATCTTGATAGATAAAATAAGGAATCATAAAGAAAATAGGATGAATCGGTATGAAGACTCAAATTAAATCCTAAAGCATGACTCCTAAGAAGGACTTAGGACGATGATCCTTGCTAGATTATTCTACATTGTTCCGAAGTTTGGCTCTGATACCAAGGTGTGACGTCCCACCTCTAAACCCACGCTAGCCAAGAACATTACAGTGTAATGCTGTCAACTGGCACGGAGAATAAGGCTGTCGAGGAGCGACCATCCGTGTAATTGACTTCTACGAGCAGCAATATGTCAGATAGTACAAGGAAGTCCGACATGCCGATACAAACTCAAGGCTACTACACAGTGGCTATATATATTCTTCGGAAACAAACATAGAAATAGACATAACACAAATCAGTCACCGACATCCATATCACAAAGGCGGAAAAAGATATGAATATAACACATGAAAGTGTTCATCAGAGTGGTGGTCAAACAATATCCACAATAACACAAAAGAATGGTTACAAGTGCAAGACAAAAGAACATGTATACATCTAGGAGTCTATATCTCAAAGGTATACAACAAAAACTACTAATCTATGTAGTTAGCCAAAAGTCAGTATGATAATCCCAGAAGTGAAGTCAAGTAGAAGCACCTGTAACATCTCGGCCTGACCCGAGTATTATTTATAAGAAAATAATAAACGGACCAGTCTAGCTATAAATATCAGATAAAATGATATAGAATAAGAGATATGACATAACATATGATAACCATAAAGCCATACTGTGATAAGTATGAAATTGAGAATCAACAAGAGATTAATCAATATCACCGGAATCTACTCAAAGATCAAAAGGAATGTTATACTCAATATCTTCATTCACTAAAAGCAAATGACACACAAATTCACCAATGCATAAATAATGATAACTGATATCAATGAAATCACGAAAATTGGTGAAACACAAATTCTAGAAATCATCAATGGAAATCCAGAAATCACAAAAAGGGGGGAGAGGCCTATCACAAAACGGGAGCATGAAAACTCACCAAGACGTGTATCACAAATGGGACGTTGTCCCATGGTCGCTAACCATAGAGCCGATGCAACGACGTAGTACAACGGTACGCCCGAGGAACCAGAAACTCGAATAGTTCGGAACAACGACGTAGTACAACGGTACGCCCGAAGAACCCGAAACTCGTAAAATTCGAAACAACGACGTAGTACAACGGTACGCCCGAAGAACCTGAAAATCGTAAAATTCGGAACAACGACGTAGTACAACGGTACGCCCGAAGATCCGAACTCCATAAAAACGTGGGTCGCTGGCCCACAAAAATTGGGTCGAAACCCCGAGAAATAAATAGGTCGTTAGCCTATAATAAAAATGAGACGAAACTCAATAAAACGAGGTACTGTCCCCTACGTGGACAAAGAAACATAGCATAGCGCTAGTCAAAATCACAAAAATGATCATCATCGATCATCAAGAAGTGTCAATTACACTAAGCTAGTAAATATATGAGCTTAGCTTCATGTCTCATAACCACTAGCTTAACTTAAATATTTACGAACAAACTGTAAGTCTCCACTCGAAAATTGTCACAAGAAATTCAATCGAACAAGTCCAAGAATTAACCGACGAAGTAAACGCAAGCGTTTCATACCACTTGTTTTACTAAGTCGTTTAATTAGATTTCTCATACGAGTGAGGTAAAGGTCTGTATATACTAGTAGATTGGAAAACGGTTTAAGAAACGAGCTTTGTAATAAAATAGTGTTGAAATCGTTTTGAAGAAAGGGTTTTGATATTTACTACTAGCATTGAAAAACTTTATATTTTGAAGTGGCAAATCACAAAAATGATTGTAGAAACAATCAATCACTAAAATTCACATACGAAGACGTGAATAAAAATCCAAAGAAATCAATACCGGATCCATCAAAATGGGTATTCCAAAAATTTCCAAAGAAAAGAAGTCATCAAAATCAATAACAAATGATAACAACCAATAGGGAAATAATAAGAATCGATTAAATTTGGAAACCACGCAAAATAGGCGTAATATGCAAAATAGCAACAGGTCGGCCGGCCGGCCACAGAGCTTGGTCGACCGGACCCTGTTCTGGAAAATTCTCGGGAAGCAGGTCGGTTGATCGGACTCCCTAAGTCGGCTGACCGAACCAGAAACAGAAAGTTTCGGCTACAGCTTCGATCGACCGGCCCAGGGGGTTCGGTCGACCGAACCTGATGCCATGCATTTTTCTGCCCTATTAATTGAAGTGCAAACTCTCCCAATTCGCAACCGGTCGAGCACGGGACGCTAAGGGATCACGCTCATCGGCTACCCGGTCCTATTGGCTCCTCGATGCATCATCAAAAACATGTTCAAACATCAAAGTTAGGATCTTTAAAGATTTGAACCCAAAACGCTAAAAATTGGAATATTCACAAAAAGAATCCAAATCAAAATCAAATGCACATGAATAAGTGTTAGGAATTCATACCCAACAATCAAAGATAGTTATAGACAAAGATGTGAGATAAAAATCTCACCTTTAAACCCAAAACAAATGAAGAAGAAGCTATAGAGCAATGGCAAGAACAATCACTCTTCAATTCCAACCCAAAGAGCTTGAATCTAAGCTTAAAAGAGAAACATTTCCTAAATTAGGTTTAGAAATTTCTGAAATTGATAAGAGAATGAGTTGGAGAAGAAGAAGAGGAGGCTTACCAAAGCTTTTTCTATTGATTTGGAGCTAGAACTTGATTTCTAGATGGAAACTAGGGCTTAGAGTTTTAGGAATTCTAATTTTCAATCTTTTTCCCCATTATTCTCTTGAGATTGAGAGAGTTAGGAAATGAGGAATGAACAAAGAGAAGTGGAGAGGGGTTGGGTTGATATAACCAGAATTGGGCAAATGAGCTGAACCCAAACCCAAAGCCCTATAGAAAAAGTAGCAAAAATCAACTTACTCCAAACATATCGAAGCTTATACTCATAAAGGTTGCAAACGGCATTTTGAACTCAATGGAAGGTGTCTCGAGTCCTAGTTCGAACGTATGCAAAAAGTAGCTTTTCAGACTAAAATCCGACTAACGATGAAATATTTAAATAAAATATTTAAATACTCAATCGTAAAATATGCGGGTTGTTACAAATAATATTAATCGTGACACCCAATTTCGACGACTGAATATTTAAATGATTTATTTAAATATTTTACCATTAATCGACGGAACGCCCATTATACTCAATTTTTCAAAGACGAAGGAATTAAGTCTTGAGGTACCCCTAGTTGAGACCGCTTTTCCCACGAGAAAAATGAGTATAAACTCGATCATGTTTAGGGTCAATGAGTTTTTGGAGTGAATAGTAATTTTTGAAAATGAATTTGGGTTTAGTCCATGAGTTAGCTTGTAAGTGGCTAAGCTCTTCCCACTTTCATTTCACACTCTCATTCACGTTTATTTTCTTCTTATTCTCCCAATCTTTCCCTTATTACCCCTTGATCTACTTCTAATCCTAAGCCTTAAACTCCTCAATTAAATTTCCTGAAATCAAATAAAAATCATCATTATTCCTCTCTTCTCATTCTCTACAAAACCCATCAAAGAACTAACATGGAAGGGAGTTTAGAGCCTGATCTCGAAATTGAAGAGAAGCATGATTAGGTTTTGTTGATTCGGTGCTTGGTTTGAAGAAGAAAAGGTGAGTCAGACGGTTCTCCTTACAAATTTACATATTGTACTTCATATATTTGCATATTTGTGATTATGGAGTGATACAGAAAAATTTATAAAATGTTAATAATGTAATTAAGATTATATATAGACCTTACACATGTTTAGATCATCAAATTATTTATTTGAACCCTTAAAGACCACGCTTTGAAAAGTTTTTTTTGGAAAAAAGGTACTTTATTAATAGTAGAAAAGAAAAACATAATTTCCATGATATGCCTCATTAAAACCTTGCAACCCCCCTAACCTAATTAGATGTTTTCTCTCTCCTGCATACTGCTTTGAAAAGTTAGTAAGCCATAGAATTGATTTGGAGTTAAGTGAGTGATTATTTGTGATGTTATAGTTTGATTTGTAATTAATTTAGTAGTATAATGAAGTGCATTTCATTAGAAAGTAGAAATTAAACCATTTGAATAATATTTGGAAAAGTTAGAAAGCTGATTCAGCGAGTTAGGAGCTTCACTATAACAACTTGGATTTTAAGTAATGATTAACTTAAGTTAATAATAGAATTTATTCATTCAACCGGAATTATATAGGTTATTTGATAAATTGGTTTGGTAATTATTTAATAAAAGGATTTAAATCGGGAAATCATAATATTTAAATTTTAAAATAAGCTTTAATATAGAAAATAAATTTTATAATAACGACGTCATTAAAATATAACATTATTTTGCAAAGAGCTGATTTTGAAATGTAAACAGTGTTTGTTTTAAAATTGAATAGAATATAGTTTTGCATATAAAAGGAAAACAATACACATGCACACTTATTTATATTTCCCACAGCCAAGTCCAAATAATCAAGTACAATAGTATTTTAGCAAACAACATATATGAATGTGAAGATTTGACCTGAATATTTAGTAATAGATTTTCCATAAATCCAACTACAAGATCAACCTGTACCAAAAATTAAATTACTAAACAAAGAAAGAAAATAAAATATATCTACTTGTTTTTATCTTAAGGCCTAAATCCATGTATTATAAGCCCAAGTTAAATAATCTAAATTAGTTTTCAAGAAACTTTTGTTTCCTTCTCTCGATATAAAAATATATGCATTCTGGTTCATCCCACGATCTCCCTTCTAAAGCTTATCCACAAAACTCTTTTCACTCTCAGATTCTAGGATAAATTATATAAATTTTAAAAAAAATAAAAAATTTGCATATTGGTATCTTCATGCTTTGATGTGACTATGGTGTAACTATGCTCTGTGCATGTGTGCATGAGAGCAGGATGGAAGAAGATAGGGTGAGGTGAGTTGTTCTCATAATATCTATATCTAATTTAAGTTAGATCATATGTATTTTTGTGTGTTGAGATTGCTCTTGTATATGGGTATTCAATTTGCCTCAAGTAGGAAATAATGCTATGAAAACTTGCATTGGTATGCGTACTTGCGTGTTTTATGTAGTGTGTGTTGCTTACTGTGAGTCATGTACATGTGTGATTGTTCGGTTATGGGTGTGTATGCAGGGGAAATTTTAGGTGCGACTATTGTGTTGAGTAGGGTTTTACATGCAAGATAGCCTGGGCGTGTGTTGTTAATGTGAAATTGTGTTTATGTAGGCTTACATGTGAGTGTACTTACATATTTGTGTTTACTTGTGTGATGCGTGTGTTATTATGTAGTGCGCTCTGTGTGTGTATGTGTATAATATGTGTGTGCACACTACAACAAATACACCATTTTACAACATTTATTTTTACAACGTGTGTTTTTTAAACGTTGTAAAAAAAAACAATTAGTACAACGTTTTTTTCATAAACATTGTAAAAACCATCCTTTTTATAACGTTCTCTACAGAAAGGTTATAAAACATGAATTTTTACAACGTTTCGTTGAAAAATGTTGTAAACACTTAAAATTTTACAACCTTTATCTGTAAACGCTGTTATAGTATCCTTTTGACAACAATTTTAGAAAAGTTGTAAAAACATTGATTTTTACCACTAGATATCAATTCATTACAACTTTTTTTAAAAGTAGTTTTACTCATACGTTTATGTTGAATTTTTTCGATATGTTTAGTATTCCTTAAAACATTAGCATAATTAACAATTTATAATTAATAACATATATTTAATACTTACTTAAATAATTAAATGGTAATTTATAACTAATAATTTATAAATGAAAACTTACACGTGTAATTATTTATAATTTATAACTAATGGTAGTTAATAAATATTTTATAATTACTAATTGTTACCTATAATCAATAATTACTTTTTATATTTAATAATTTATTATTATTAATTATGGGCAGTTAGTAAATTACGGTTAATAATTTATACTCTAAAATCTCGTTCTCTTAATTAATAAAGAAATAACAAGTTCATAAAATTCCAAGGAATTAGGTAAAACAAACTTCAAAGTGATGATGGTCATATAAGCATTTTGATTGATGTAACTAACGCAAAAGACGTTCACCGATTCAACTTATGTCCCATGAACGGTTAGCCGATACTAATAGCTTATTGAAACATCTTGGCTTATTAACTATGATTAGGTAATTATTAAAAAATTATGGTCAGTAGTTTGATTTTTAATTCACTAATATTTTCGCTTTGTTAAATAATACACATTCCTCCTAGTCTCGTACTTTAAAAATAACTTTGATCAACAAGATCAACATGAAGCCTTTTCGTAATGCCTAAAATGTCCTTTTTAGCAATTCAATACATAAAGTAATGTTAGAACATTATTTTTGTTTTCCTTACTTCCCGTTCCATTGTGTTTTTATGATCAACAGTATATTCACTACAGTATGTTTTAACGTTAATTTTTATGATCGATAGCAATGAGTTCCCCTTTGCAATTTTCAATAAATATTCACTACAGGATAGTGCCGAATTAATGTTAATTCATTTGAATTATTGAAAGTTTTCTTATAATTTCTTAAAATTGTTCGCCCCTAGGGGTTCTGAGGGTGGCAACCTGTCTAAGTAGGGTGCATAGTAGCTTCCTGTCTAGAAAATAATACATCTAGTTTATATTTGAATTTGAATTGAAAAATGACTACAATATTTATGTTTAATCAGAGTGCGGAGCAGCTCCCCGTCTAGAAAATGGTATATCTAGTTTGCATTTGAATTTGAATTCAAACAAAAAATGACTATAATAGTTTCAATCAGCATTTAAATTCTCCCTTATATAACAAAACATCAATTATCAAATATAAATTATTAATTAATATTAAATAATTAAGAAGTAATAATTAATGATTAATAATTAATAATCAAGACTGATATTTATCTATAATATTTAACAATTAATGTTTAATAATTAATATTAATGATTAAGAGGAAATATTTATTATTTAATAATTATAATTGATAATAATATTTAATATTTTACAAAAGTTTGAAATTTGAAATTCTATAAATTAAATTTAAAAGCAACATTTTGAAATTTTCATAAAATTAAAATCAAATTAAAATTTTATATGAACTTAAAATTTTACGAAGTAATCAAAATTTCAAAAAATTCAAAAAGATTAAAAATTTTCAAAAAAATAATGAATAATATTTAATAATAATATTAATTAGGGGTTTTTAGACTCAAGGAAAAAGTTAGAGAAAAATTTAGCTTCAGGGACAAGAAATTATTTTTTAGGCTGAACGACACTTTTTAGTGTAATTCACAGAATGATAGTTGTAACTAGCATTTTCAGTTTATACTAAAAATTGCCACTCAGACTAAAATGCAAACTTGTTGTTCATGGGACTAATTTTTTTTACAACTTCTTCCTTGTGCTTATTAACTATATTAATTAACTAATAGCTAACAATTAATCTTCAATTTTTAATATTAATAATATATACATAATAATTAACCTTTAGTAATTAATATTCAATTATAACGAAGAAGTAATAAATATTAACTAATTATTATTAAATAATAAATAAAATGTATAATTAATAATTACATTACAAAATGTATTACAAATTATGTGTGCATATATCTATTTTATTCTTCTGCAGGTAAATAGGCACAAGATATAAGTTGCAAAAACATTTAGTCACAGGGACAACAAGTTTGTTTTTTAGTTTGAAGGACACTTTTTAGTGTAAACTGAAAATGATAGTTACAACTATCATTCTGCGATTTACACTAAAAAATATCCTTCAGGCTAAAAAACAAACCTCTTGTCTCTGAAACTAAATTTTTCTCTAACTTTTTCCTTTAGCCTAAAAACCCCTTTATTCTGTGACTATTTCTCTGGCGTAAACAATTTTTTTTTTGATAAATACAAATTTTAGGCTCCGACTCTGAATTTTTGGCGCCTCACCCAAATTTGCAGCGATGTTCTTCCCCAACCGCATCCCTTCTCAAATCCAAAATTATATGAAAAATAAAATCCTCACCACAAACACCTAACCACATCTCTCCATAAGCTTGAAGTTCTAATCCAAACCTACGTGACCTTATCAAACCCTAAATCAATCATGCTTTAGCAACACGAGTTAGTCCTACCACGTTTTGATAGGTGGATCTAAAGCTGGGGTGACATGCTTAGTAGCCGCGCCCTCGTCGTGGCTTCCGAAGCCACCATAGTGGGATTTTGGCCTCGGAATCCTGACCGCCCATATGACCTGGTGGGAACGACGCTCTTAGGGGATAGACCATGGACCGTTACGGTCGGCCACGCTCTTTGGGGACGGAGAAGGTACGTAATATTGAAGGGGCTGGTGAGTGAGCTGGGTTTGAAGAGGCTGGTGAGTGAGATGTTTACAGCCATATAACTAATATCATTTTTCTACAAGCAGACTTTGTTGTTGTTGGATGCCCGTGGCATTTTGCTCCTGCACAATGAACCTGTCGAGCAAACTTACGCGACAATTCCCAATAAATATAGTATTTTTATCAATAAATTCTAGTATAAGATTTCTCTTTGTTTTAAATGTTTATTTGTAGTATGTTGTTTAATTGTTAGCAATAGTTTTAGTTCCCACGGGTAAGAAAATGTCGATAACATTTAGTATTCCATTTGATAATACATTCAATCTAAGGCTTCAATATTTGTATTTAATGTGGCAAGTATCAATATATCTTGTACTGTTATTATGGCCAGGGAATCCTATGAATTTTATTCGTATGTGTTACAATGGCTATTTCTTTTTCACTTCTAGAGATCTAACATATCAGGATTTAAGGAAGAGGCTATTCGTATTGAGATAGAAGAAGCTGTATCAAAAAACGGGTTTAATTTGGATCAGTGTCTGGAGTTGTAGAATCATTGTAAGTGCCCTTGGATGGGGAAAGTGAACTTCATATGATCCAGGAAAAGGAAAAACTGATATAGCTGTATGCCTTATTTCTTCTAGTTTAAAGTACTTACTGAGCATCTGGGTACATGCTTCTTTTTTATTGATACTAGTATGGGCCCGAGCTTCGCATACAGGCTATTTGTGTTATTGTATACGTCGATATTTCGTTTGAGCGCAAATATGTAAACAGAAAGCAAGGGCATTTTTGGAATTTCAAAAGGACACCGAGTAAATTAGTTTAACGAATTTTCTTTATTAGTAGTACAGATAATAGCTAACACTTTTATGGTGGGGTTCAAGTGTTGTTTGCTTATTTTTCTGGGTTATTGCTTGGGCATGAAGGGCTTTTTTTTTAGCCAAACCTAACTTACTCAAGAGTACAAGCCATGAAGGAACATAGGATCACGTCTGCTGGTTTCATGTTGTCTTTAATCACTTTGTTCTAATTTCATAAAACTACATATGTGTAGTGAATAAATCGATGACAGAATTCAAAATTTTTAAGTGGACCTATAAACAATTTGCACATGTATATGCGCGCATGGCATAAAATTTGAAGGGTGTACCTTGTAACTGGAGATTGCAAGGCTTGTATTGGTGGTTACAGTTATAACAAATATGGCTTTACAATTTACATGCTTTTTAAACTTCTTCTGTGTTGATGTCAACATTTGGCAATATTGCTTGAGCCTAATTGGAGTTCTTTATAAAGCGGGTTAATTTTGTCGCAAGTTTGAGTGTTATGATGTACAGAGCCGACCCAAGCATTGTTGCTGCCCCAGCCCAGTTTTCTGGTAGTTGAGCAAAAATATTATAACTATGGTAGATATCAAACTCAGGTTGCCTCACTCCAGTGACAATGTTACTTCCACTGCACTATAGCGTCTTTTGATTTATCAATGTGTAGACAAATATTTATCTTCAACAGAACAGTATACTCATCAACCTCATCCTCGTTGCCCCTGCCGGATAGGTTGCCCTAGACGGTTGTCTTACCAGGCTTACCATGGGGCCGGGCCTGATGATGTAACAGTTCATATGCCTTTGTTTTTAGTGCGGTAGTGTAGGGCTGGCATAATAGGAGTCAAATGAAACAGAAGATGGTAAATTGGGTATTGCTACAGTAATGGACTATTAGTTTACTTCATCAACATCCTTCCTATCATTGTTTTGCGGTAAGTTGTTAAGTCCCTAGACCAGTTTCTTCATCGATCTCTTTACATAGCTTTTCTTTTATTTTGCTTTTTTAAAATCTAACGTTCCAATAATTAACACAAGCATAATAGAATCATTCAGCTGGAATGACGGATCAAAACTCAATATAGATATGTTTCTTAGCTTTGCATGCAATATTAGAATAAATCTAACATGATGCATACAGATTAAACGAACAAAAATATTTGTGTGCGTGTAGGAGTAAATATCACAAGATTCTGAGAAGCTGTATGTTTTGGATGGTGAAAAACAAATGATCACTTAAATACCAGGATATCAAATATACATTACCTTTCTGCTATGTCTGCTATGTCCAGAATCGGTTCTAGTAGAAGGACAACATTTTATTGCTTTACCTCTCTTTTACTTCTAGATGATTAAATTGTGTTATATGGTATGTGCTTATCGTCTATCATGACATCTGCAAGAGGGAACTAACATAGTATCGAACTCTCTCTATATTCAAGTACTCGTTATTTGTATTTATTTATTTTAATTTTAATTTTTTTTATTGTTTATTATTATTATTTTGGAACAAAAATTTCATTTGGCTTATTACTGACAAGAACTACTTATACATACATTTACCGTAAATGAAAAGAATTGGAATTTAGGATTCTAGTGCGCCTTTGCAACAGTCAAAAGTGTGCTACTCATTCTTCTACACATATGATATTAGAATGCTCTCTGGACCTTACTTCCCTTGTAACAGTCAAAACAAGTGATATTCATTAACTTGTATATCAAAGCAATTTTGGTCAATTGCTTTCAATATTTCCTTATGTGGACCTTGTTTCCAATACCTTTTAATTTATTTTGGACTTTAATAGTCTTTCCATTCATTGAAGGTGTCTTTATTAGACTGTTTTATTAATAAATTGTACTCACCTTGAGTTAGCATGTAATATAATATTTTCAACCATCCTAGTATCCAAATTGATTAACATTATATTTGTTAATTATTGCAGGAATTACTTCTTTTGGAAGATGACATGAAAGCTTTATAAGAGACGTATCCTCAAGGAGAACAGATGATACACCGGTATTATTTTCTTTTACTGGGTTGATATGGATCGCAAACGCGCACTATATGTCAATTCTCTCATTGATTATGCAAGCATACACATCATGCGCTTTAACCGTCCTTGACTATTTTGAAAAACCAATATTGGGTATAAATGTAATTTTATGTTAGATTAATCGGTTCATAACCTTAGTTGCATGATCCCATCGTTATAATGTTGGAATACTTATTAACTTTGACAGTTGTTCTTATCATCGCTCCTTTAGTATTGGCAGCCTTAGTTTATGTCAGATAAATAGGCTGATAACCTTAACTCAAAGTCAATTTTCTCTTTCTGTCTCATCTTTGCCCTATAAATGGGGCATCAATACCAAACAGCATGCAACTTAGATACTTGAAATTTTAAGTGTATAGGATAGTCAAGCTAAAGCTTATAAGTTGCTTATTTTTTTCCTCTTCCTGAGAGTGAAAAGAAATAACTTGCAGCTATTTTACTTCATGGCTAGAGCTATTATTTTATTTTATTTTTGGTTCAATTTTGTTTGTGAAAAAATGGTACGACTTTCTGTCTGTCACCCCTGGGCTTTTTTGCCTTTGGTCTTCTAGGCTGTGTATGTACATGCTTGTGTCTGCATTATGTTGATTTGTTTGATCATTTTGGTGTTTTATAGCTAATTGATAATAGTTTTTCCCTCAATCTCCTGTTCATTTATATTTATCACACAAAATCAAGTTCTGTTCTAATCTACCGTTGCTAAGAAAGAGCAAGAAAGAAAAAAAAAATGTCCTTACCCAATTACAATTCAACCAGCTCCACTGATATAAATGGAAAAAGAAATTTGCTATTCAACTTTTACAAAGCTTCAGTCCCTTAGTTTTAGTCTTTGGACACTATTAATAGTAATTTTAAATGGATGATTAAAACTTTAGTCAAGCTTATAATTTACGCGAGCTATCTTTTGGCAAAAATGCAAAAATAATTTTTATTTGTGCGTACGCACGATACTAAAATTAATGAGGATTTAGGAAACTATTTTTTGACTATTAGACACTTCACATAGTTTAAAGAAAAATGATTGTTCCTACCATTTTAACTGGGCTCCCTTGATTTACTTTTATCCGTGCAACCTTGCATCCTAGGATTATAAGTATAAAAGACTGTCCTTTGAACCATGGTTTTAAATCATCTATATATCGTCCGAAATCTCTTCCGAGATCTTATTTTCACACTTACACAAAATGAGACAACAAATCTCTTTATCTTCCTCGACATTCATCTCGTTCGAGATATTCAAATCCCACCCAAATGTGGATCAAAATTTCAATCCGAGATCTTACTCGAAATTTTACATTTGTGTTATTTTGCATAATATTTTTTATTTTCCTATCGATTCAAAATAAACTACTCAATCCAATTATAATTTATCAACTTCTCGAACATATTTTTTACTTTTTATCTTAGTGAATTATAGCGAAAAGTTTCACTTCTTTATTATGTTCAAATAAAATGATATTATTCAATCATTACCAAATCAATTAAGCTAATCAAGCTACTACTCTTCTAAAAATATTCATTTTTCCATGTAAATCAAGTATGTTACCATTTTTATTTTTACTAAGAAAGTTATAACTGTTAAATAATTTTTTGACACATCAATTTTAGACACGTAAGTACATCCGAGATAGTCCCGAGATGCATTATAAGACCCGAGATGTCAATCCAAGATGTACACCCGATATGCACTCTTTTCATCCGAGATTTCCCCCGATACGAGATAATTTGTGTAAAATTTCCAAGACGAAACATGACCGAAATCCGATATTTAAAATCTTGGTCCTTTCAGAGATCAAGATGATGCAAATAGGAGAATAACCATTTTGAGTGATATAGATCGTAGAATTATTGTGTCAATGGTTGATTTCCATTAAAGCATCTTTTACTCCTTTGGGATATTCATATATCCACCTACTCTCCTTCCTGTAATCAAACTAGAAAACATTATGAATCTGTGCGTGTATTCTATTTGCACGATAAACAAGGATAAATTTTGTATCTAGGCCAAATTTGTAAAAAAAAATTACAATAATATGTCACTTTGCAAATTATTTACAAAACTAGACCAGTTTTGGCCACGTCAAACGACACGTGTGCTGACGGCATATCAAATGCCGCCAGTACCCATATATTGTGCAAAATCACACTGACGACATTTGAGATGCCGTCGGTATGCGGCATCCCAAATGCCGCTATTTTTTGTGCTCTCTGTAAATTTTCAGCCCTTCCATCAATAATATCTCACTCCCCCTTCTCTCAACCTCTCTTCTCAAAAAACCGAACCCACCCCTCCAATTCATCAAAAATCAATTTTTCAAATAAAAACTACTTAAATCTAGCTTGAATTTGAACTATGGCTTCATCATCGTCTCAAGCACATCCTATAGGTATAAAATCTATCGATTTTGTCTCTAATTGTCATTTTCTCAATTTAGGGTTTATGACTAAAATTGTTCTATGATTGCAAATATATTGTTGTATAGTACGATGAAGTTGAGTACTCACCTAGAGCACATGTTTAATTGTTTTTTCATTGTGTACAATGAAGTTGTATAACTGCAAATCTATGATTGTATACCCATTGAAGTTGAGTATGATTATGCAATGTTATTGTGGTAGAATATGATGAAATGGCTCCCGGACCGATCGATCCTAGTGTGCTTTATCTCTAACCTCAACACCGCACAAACAACATCGATATGATGGAGGTACAAGGTCAAATAATTTTTTATTACTTCTGCAAAGGGCTGGTAATTACCATAATTTCTTTCCTTTGTTATTATGTATCGACAGGGGATTGAGACGGACGACTTCATTGACCATTCATCCACTTTGAAGCCCGCCACGTCAACGCATCCAGACATGTTGGAACTGTTAGGCAGAGCTGGATTTGGTGTTGTTAATAAGTTGGGATATACACAGCTCGACCAGAATCTTTTGACTGCTTTGATCGGTAGATGGCGACCAGAGACGTCTTCATTTCATCTTAGAGTAGGTGAGATGACAATCACTTTGAAAGATGTAGTTGTATTGCTCAGATTGGAAAATAATGGGGATCTCATCTTGAAACCAAATTTTTCAAGAAATTATATGGAATTGTGTGAGACCTTGTTTGGATTGGCTCCTCTAGAAGACGTGAGGTGGGGAAATGAGTCGATAGTGGCCACGTGGTTTAGGGAGCAGTTGGCCGATGACCTTCCCGGTCGTGCCTCTTCTTTGCAGATTGCCCAGCGTGCCTACGCTATTATGTTACACATCATCACGCAGCGTTTTTGTGATCGATCGAAGATAAGAGTGGCCCTTCAGTGGCTTTCATTGTTAGAAGACTTCGATTCATGTCGGCAATACTCATGGGGTAGTGCGGTGCTTGCTTTCACCTATATGGAGCTTACAAGAGTTGCTTTGGTCCAACAACGGTCCTCGGAGGTTATATGACCCTACTTCATGTATGGACATAGTTATTCGTTGTTGAGTTTATCGTAAAACCATAACTAAAATTAAGTTTCACACTTGCAGCTTTGGTCATGGACCTACCTTTCGGTTGGTCGTATTTCTATGAAGACGCAAATAATTGACAATTCAAAACCTTATGGAGCGAGGTAAAACAGTGTTGTTGTATCGACACAGTTAATTTGAATACTTCCTATAACATGTTGCTATTACAGGTGGATTGGCCCGAAAAGTACAAAAATGACCTCCAAACGCAATTTAGCCTTCTACCGAAACGAGTTTGATGTATTAGATTACAATGCAGTAACATGGAATCCGTATTCCGAAGCAGACCTTCATGCACTTCCGGCTCTTTGTAAAATGGACAAGCCGTTATGGCGGGCAAGATTTATGATTTTTTGTTTTGGAGATTTAGCATACCATCTGCCAGACAGAGTTATGAGACAGTTTGGTCTTCGACAGCACCTACCGTATCCTGCTCTATATTACATGCTTCCATACGGCGAAATGAGTTTAAAACGATGATTGAGTTATAGAACAACCGTTTCATAGTTGGTGAAGACGAGCACGAAGTCACTCTGACCGATGAGGAGTATCTTAGCTGGTACTGGAATATCACTCGTCGTTATGTGCTACGAAGACGAGCGGAAGAACCCGATTAATAAGTGGCACCTTACATTCCATGAGCTCCGCTAGAACGGAATGTGGTACGTATTAATATTGACAATTTATGTAGTACTTATGAAACTCATATGGGTTTATGTTATATGCAGGTGGATGGTATGTATCATGTGTTGGACATTGTTGATGAGCTTGTGGAGGAGGTTTCTGAAAAGGGCAAGGTGAAATGCTTCTCTATCAAACAAATTTTGCTATCATGCTTGCCGAAGAACAAGATGTCAAGGCCCATCACACCTCCGCCTCCTCCTCCTCCTGCCGTGCCACCACTTATCAAGGATATTGCCCCTCCTGCGTCGTATGAGGACATAGCCGCAGTCCTACCAGCCCCTCACCGAATAGAAAGTATGGAAGGAAGAAAAAAGAGGGCGATAGTTCAGGGGATATATCTTCCCACTTACACAACCCGTTGGGCCATCGCAATCCCCAACGGAAGGGATGCAAAAGAAGCGCAGTGAAGAGTTGTCACTGGAAGAGGAGGAATTCATGCTCAAGCCGAAAAGACCGAAGAAGATAATTCCTAGGGAATTAAAAATTTTGAGATGAAATTTTAGACTAATCGTAGTGAACCGTGGTTTCTATTTGCTGACTGTAGTATTGATTGATCGTTTATGTGAGATGTTGACTGTAGTATTGATTGATCATGGTTTTTATTTGTTCGTTTGGGATGTTTGGTTGTTAACTAATGTAGACTAATGTTTGTCATTATGATTGTAGAAGTGACTCTAGTATTTCGATGTTGGTGTGAATATTACTGATTATAGACCTGTATTTGTTGTTGGTAACTGTAGTCACGAGCTTAGAAATTTGCAGTAGTCAAGGTTCAAAAATTTGTTTACATTGGTATCGAAATCTTGACGCCGTATTTCCGATTTGAAGTTTGTCTGAGTAAGTAACAGAGCGGCATTTCAAATGCCGCGTCGGGTGGCATTTGAAATGCTGCTTTTGGAGTCATTTCAAAGGCCGTGTAGAGTGACATTTTAAATACCGCCCCATGCGGCATTTGAAATGCCGCTTCGGTATGTCGACAATTGTGACATTTTAGATGTCGCAGTCTGGTTTTCTCAGACGTCATTTCAAAACAACAGAGTTCAACAAGGCATAACATACTTCGAACGATGCATTACATACTTTGAACGATTATTTCAGATATTTGTTCATCATACAACAAGTTTCTAATATCATTACGTTGCATTTCAAACATCCTTCAGCAATCTACGTGGCTACAACGCCGAATACTTGTATCCACGAACCAATAATTCGTTTCGGTATTCAAGGTTCAACTTTTCCAAACTAATAACCTCCGCTTACATTTCTAAAGCATATTCCACCCCTTTAGGACACAGTGGTGGATCGAGCCACCTAAAAAAATTGCAGCATTCAACCTAATTCAGTTAAATCTTGTGATCGTTGTATCCACTGCAGCGGTAGAAACGACGTCCAGCATTCCTATCATTTCTGCAAACGATTACTTCGCATTCCTCTCCACAGTTACAAACTGCACATGTAGCATGAGAGCTTGAGCTTGCACGATTTTGCCGACCAAGGACACCTAAAAGACGTGCATGGAGCGTTTATTGGACTGGTCTATCAACCGCGGCTTCTCCACGTGATGTTCCACTATATTCATTCGGGGGTTCTTCTTCGAATTGTGTCTTTGGTACAAAATCAACTTCAAGGTCGGCACCACTTGAAATATACTTTTCTCTATTTTGTTCGAATTCGTCGTACATCTTCATCATTATTACGTCTTCTCAATTGTCCATTATACACATATGAATACAACAAAAAATATGTCAACAAAACAATTGTTGAAATTGAACGAGAAAAGTATAATACTTACCTTCGGCGCGACAATGTTGAACTGAAATATGGGGAGGGGTAGTTGCAAATTGTTGAAAGTGGACGCGAATAGTATACCGATATGAAACCTAGAGCTTTTCTGAAATAAATTTGATAAAGCTAGGGTGTGGGCGGGGTAGTTGCAAAAACTTAGGAAAATATATAAGCAGCAGAGGTGCGGCATCTCAAATGTCTCCAATTGCATTTTTTGAAATGTCGCATCACGCGTCATTTCAAATGTCGCGTGCAAGCGACATTTGAAATGTCACTCTGCTCATTACTCCCCAATGCCTGCAACTTTGTGATTAAGTCCACAATGAACTTTGAATACACTCTGCGTTAGAAGGTTACAACAAAATAAATAAATGTCGAAATAACTTTGTGTACAACATCAGATTACATAAACATTTATTCTCAGACAAACTAGAATGCATTTGAATTAGGATTATAAACAAAATAAAACAAAAACATTAAGTTGCTGTATTGCATTGATTTTTTTTATGACCAAGAACACCACATTTGTTGCACCTATTTCCTTTAAAGGTCTGTATCTTGTCCATTGTACCTTAAATTCTAGTTGAACGTGGGCGTCCTAGTTGTCTTTTAGCGACTGGAGATAGGACCAATTGACTGTCACTTGAACTCCAATAGCGTTTATCTCATACCGAGTGAAACTCAGGAATGTAAACAGTCAGGTATTTCGCCGTGGAATACCAAGTTGAGCCGAAGTCGTGATGTGCTCTATTTGCTCCGTTGGAAACCGTTGAGCAAGTGGCCATAACATGCATACACGGTAGGTGCTCTAAAAGAGGGATGTTGCACGTATAAGAGCAACTGTAACATTTGATTAGTACTTTGAACTCGTCACCGATATAGTGTACAACTTGCCACTCGGATTGACTAAATCGAATTATTCTTGTATGCCTAACTTTGTTAGCTCGTTCGGCGATCTTGGCTTCCCACTTTGGAGTTAGGCGGGAAGTCAGTTTTGCTGCCACTTCTCTTCGTTAACAAAAATAATTAACCAACCTGAAAAAGGTGCGTGCAACTAAAGCTTTGACAGGTAAAGACCCGGCTCCTTTAACAACACGGTTGAAACTTTCGGCACAGCTGGTGGACGTGACATGAAATCGACCGCCATCATCTTTACACAATGCCAAATTCTCCTCGTGTGCTCCCAAACTCCTTTCTATCCAATTATGAGCCCTGATGCTTATAGTTTTTATTTCATCACGTATTTTGATGTACTCGGCTTCTTCCGTAGCACAAGCTGCAGCGTAAAATGGTCCGGTTAATCATTTTTCTATAAACCCTACAGCTTGAAAATTAGCTTTAAGATGTCTTGCACAAAATCTATGTTTATGTGGCAAACATCATTTCGATTCCAAGGCTGATGGTATTCCTTTCATTCGATCTGAAATGAAGTTAATTCGTCGATTGTTAATACTGTGAATGAACCGCCGCATGCAGGCAAAAAACCACCCCCAACTATCCCCGGATTCAGACTCTACAATTGCGTACGCTAAAGGGTATAAGTGATCATCTGCATCAACAGCAGCGGCCACAAGTAGCGTCCCTTTATATTCCCATACAAATGGGTCCCGTCAATACATAACAATAGATAACAATGAACAAATCCTTCAATACAAGGTCCAAAGGCCCAAAAAGGTTGATCGAAGACTCCATACTCATCGGTTGTAATGTGTCCAATACTTTTCGGGTTCGATCTAGTTATTTCAGCAAAATATTGCCATAGACTACTATATGACTCCGTCCAATCACCATAAATTCTTTCCACCGCCTTACCCAAAGCTCTCCAAACATTCATATAACTAATTTTCACAAACAGCTGTTCTTCCGTCAAAACTTGTACCATCCCGGCTGTAATGTTTTGATCGGCTTTCACAAAAGGTAATATTTTTGCCACTACGAAGTTGGACGTCGCCTGCTTGTGGGTGGAGTTCACCGTTGGGTTAACACAAGTGTGTTCGCTAGGATATTTCCTTACAATCCACCAATTCTGCTCTGATTTTTTTGAGACAATAACATGAATTCTCCATGGACAATTTGCATCTATATTACAAATGGCGGTGTATTTGGTTTTATTTGATTTTATTGATTTAAAAGAAACGACAAGCAAAATCGATCATTTGCTCAACTGTTGTAGCAATTTGGCTTTCGTTTCAAAAATCAAACCAACTTTAAATCCATTCTGAACACTTACGGTTGAAAACAGCTCATTGTTGAACTCAAGATTGCAACGATTGACCTTGACATAATTTGTGCATTGCACAAATCATCATCCAAAGAAACTTCCATTTCCACCTCATCACTGTCTACGAAAATACTGCCTTCAACCGGAAAATCATAGTTCAAAGGTTCATTATTCACTTGCATACTACATATCCACGACATGTCGTTCTCCACCATGTTCACTAAATCCATGTTATTTACAGGGGGTTTATCATTGACATCTTCACCTTCATCCCCGTCCATCTCAGTATCAACATCTTTGTTGTTTACATTTACGTTTACATTCTCCAAATCAGCATTAGATTGCGTAGCAATATCGTGTACGGAGAATCTGCTATACCGTAATTGCCACCTACGAAATTTTGATTCTTCATAATACATACCTCTGACTAAGATCATATAACTCAGACGGAGTTGGATACATAAATTAAGACATATAGCATTGTGATGGTCCAGCGGGACTAGGAAGTGTTGGTCGACAAGGAAGATAACTGCATATAATGCGAAAAAAACTGTAAAGTAGTGCACAACTATCAAATTAATACGATCTAAATTTCATAAATAAATGTTTCACCTTCCGAGCAAATGCGTAAAGCTGCCCTGACTTAGATATGGGTACGTATACTGAACGCCCTATGGATATGTCATACACGGAGGATATCCATATAGACCTTGTTGTTGACCGTAGATCGCTGTCATAGCTGGGTTAATGAAACTCGAGGATGCGTTTCCGCGATTGATACTTACTGCCTCAACCGTTCTTCGGTGCTCCTCAATAACACTGTTAATTTCTTGTTCTCGTATGGGTTCTTCTACTTGCAAGCGCCTAATTTTTCCAACAAACAGCTTAATTATTTCGATGTCGCTGAATACATTAGCCCCACATTGTCATCATCGGCTATTTTAATGACTATCGATCCTGAGTATGTCGGCCAGTTACACACTAAATCTATGTCAAATTCTTCGGATTTTATCTTGGTCGCTTTATAAATCTATTCTTTCAGCTGCACCAAATTACAACCTTTCAACACTTTAGCTGGCTTACACGACCCCCGCCATATTTTCCACAATTAAGTTCATCAACAACCAATTCACCATCGAAATAACAGATCGTTGGTACACACTTGGGAACCATTCTACAATTTATTCAATCAACTAGCAACCTATTATCACTTGACACCAAACAGCAAATGAGATTGAAAAAATTAAACTAGGGTTTCCAAAAAAAAACATACCCGCTATACCTGATTCCTTGTTGAAGAGGAAGAATTAGATATTGCTCCTCGTCCATAACTAAATCCAATCAAGGTTAAACTACAATATGCAAATAATTTAATAGTTTGGAGTTTAGAATTTTGGTAGATCTAAGAAAACTTTGGAAGAAGACAAACATAAAACGTTGGCTGTTTAATAAAGCAGCAAAAATTGGCGGCATTTGGGATGCCGCATACTGGCAGCATCTCAAATTCCGCCAATGTGCTTTTGCACAATACACGTGTACTGGCGGCATTTGAGATGCCACCAGCACACATGGCGTGAACGTGGCGAAAACTGGTCTAGTTTTATAAATAGTTTGCAAAGTGACATATTCTTGTAATTTGTTTACAAATTTGGCCTAAATACAAAATTTATCTGATAAACAATGGTACTTTTAACAGCTCATCAAAATTAATTGGTTTGATTTTCATTAGGCATGTTAATCAAGTGCAGACACACACACACATTATATGTATATATAATATACATATGTGTATACTGTGTACTATATTCCTATATACATATATCAATATCGTAGCTATTCAGAATCTGGGATAGTGGTAACAATTTGTAATTTGGTTGTCCCTATTTGTACATTGTAAAACTTTTCTACACGGTTCTTGCAACTGTCTATAGGCATGTGGATTGTACACTAATCTATGTTTAATTTTAGGGATGTGAAATAAGTTTCCTTGTTTTTTTGTTTTCCTGGTAATAACTGACTTTTTTTTGCCAGACTCTACTAAATGTATTGATAATGACCATAACGTGGTTGGATTGAATGGACATTCGATATTAAGTCCATGGACTTGTTCAGGTTGATGTTCTAAAGTTTCCAAAACAGTAATATGCAGTTGCTTGGCACAAGGATTTCATCGTCGTTGTCGTTTAGACCGCTATGCGTTGGTGTGTTTTGATCTTTTTGTTTGTATATATATGGTCTGTAACAATCCCGGATTTTGAATAATTTGAAATTGATAATCTATTTTATTTTTGAATAAATTATTGTGTAATAACTGGTAAATTGATAAATATTATAAAATATATCTATGTAATTCATGTAATATGTATTTGATTTCAGAACATTGTACTTTAGAAAGAATAATATGTGTGAATACAAACAAAATATACTTACAGAATAAATAAAGTAAAATATAAATACAATGTGAATACAAGATGATAAGTATTTAAGTTGAAATTTAATATGTAAGTTAAATTAACTATAAAAATATAATTAAACACATTAAACAGAAATAACAACATTGAATTCATTTATATTGCAAAGTGATAAGATTAAAGAAACAAATTACATTCAAAATTGGATAAGTATGAACAAGGACAAGTAAGATAAACATCTATGTACAAAGCAAAGGAGATAGGCATTAGCTTATGAAACAAAACAAACATAATAAATGCAGCCACCACAACAAGATGTACATCAGCCACCATGTCGAAGCAAAAGAAATAAATATACTTCAGGGATGACTAGGAAATATAGGATAGATATGTAAACATATAGTTTTCAAGTATGATAGGAAAGTAGACTTGAGAACAAACAAATATAAATAGGTATGCAAGCTGAGAAACAAAAAGAAAATAAATATATACTAGATATGTACAAACAATATTAGATAAGTATGTAAGTGTAAATCTAGACAAGCATTAAATGCTAGCCACGATGCAGTTCATATCAGCCTCCACCCTAAAAGTATCTTTGATTTAAATCAGTACAAACAAAGATTGTGTATATGTTGTATTGTACAAGTGTTATCACTGTTGTATAAAATATAAAAATGTACCCTGTCTACAACTCTTTGCTATATATCTCTACCTTCTCATTTTAATTCGAAGACCAAAACCTAGATCTGAAGTAAACTATTTCAAACTCAAACAAAACTTCAGTTTAAACTACAATCAAGATCAATCAACCAGAGAATCAAGAGGAAGAGTTTCAGCTTGTAATTTTCAAGCTAGTTTCAAGTATAGAAGGCTCTGTTCTTTCTTCAAAAATAAACTATGAGTAACATATGTTTTTTTTAAAGACTTGAATCTACTGCACAGATATGTCTGTGAATAAGTATGTTCCTACATGTATATGAATCCTTTGAACATGATGAGAACTGGAAGTATTGCGTACAGGTTATTGCTGTAAATGTTTCTGTTCTAAGATTTTAAGATACCAGGTTTTTAATTCAAAAAGAAAAATCATTTCTTTTTAATCTACTTTCTTTTTGGGTTTAATGTTAAAACAAAAATAGTTGTTATAGCAAATACTCGAGATTAAAAATTTATTCCAGTCAAAATAACTTATAAATATTTCTGGAAACCAAAACATCTGAGTAACACCTTAATTTAGTCAAAAATTCAAACTTTTTAATTTTCAAATTCAAGTATATAAATTGAATCCTCATACTAAAACAAGATTTTTTTAAAAAATGAGAATTTTTAGCTGAGAAAAGAAGGAGCGGTTTACATATGAACAAAAATCATATTTTTACAAGTTTCTGTTGTTTTGATGAATTTTAGATGCTGAAATTAATGGTGAAGCTAGCTTAATAATCCACGAGCACGGGAAAAATAATAGAAATTTTTTCGAATGCACGAATTTTTGGGTTGAATTGAATATAGGGTTTTGGGTTAAAAATTTACTGTGCTATGTAAATTTTGGTTTTCGTCGCCGTCAGGCGATCGAGCGCCGTAGGGTTTCGTGAGGAGGTAGCTCAATCGTAGTTGAGTTCATGGCCGGAGCTGTCGACCCTCAGGTGGTCGGGGTCTCGAGTTCGATGCATTTTTCCAGGTTGATGGCGAAGTATGGTGATGTTTCCAGGTTTGGATTTTTACTCGAATTTGATTTCGAGTCCACCTGGAAGCAATCTAATGATGTAGTTGAAGTTTGGTGATGTTAGTGGATGGGGGATGTTCGTCGTTGGTGGTCGGAATCGGCCACAACCTTCGTGCACATGCACAGAGGCACTATTGGTGATCTGAGCATTTTTGTTGAGTGAAATTGGGTTGTTCGTTGTTTTACTCGAAGTGATACTCGAAGCGCCGGTTGTTTTGCTCGGGAAAGTTGGTATTTTGACTCGAAGAAATCTTCGTGAGTCTCGGGTATGTGAAATTCCAGGTTTTAAATAAAAACAAAACCTGCTCTGTTTAAACTGAGAATATAAATCAAAGTTTGAATGAAAATTTAAAGTGTAGTTTGAAACTTAAGTGAGGAACTAAAAAAAAAAAGAAGAAAAGAACAATAGAAGAAGAAGGAGGAATGCGGGAGAATGATGCGAGAAAGCTCAGTGGAAACCCGATGTTAGCTCGAGCTAACACGTTGATTTCTTCGGGTTTAAATCTTCCGGGGGGTAGCCAAATAAATATCTTAAGCTAAAAAGTTGAACAAGTTTTATACAAATTAAGTTATTAATATTGACAGGGTTTTAAGCTAAAACTTGATTAAATAAAGTTAATAAATTAGTTTAACTTAAATTTGTAAGTTAAATAATCAAATTATCTTTAAAGCTTGAATTTAAATAATCAAGTAATTTTGTTTAAAGCCATTTCTTATATAAGGAATGAATGTTCTTTATATTTATTTTAAGATTTGTAAAGAAATTTTAAATTTGATTTAAAATTTAAATGGTTAATCATTTTGAATCTTAAATTCAAATGGAATTTAAATTTAAAAGTACAATGTTTAAAATACACTTAAATGTTAATGAAATCATTAATAAGGAAATTAATTATCTTAGAGATAATTAAGGTAATAAAATGATTTAAATTAATAAGGAAATTAAAGAAATGATTATTTAATTTATAAATAAATAATTTAGATTAATTTATAATTAGAAATGATTAATAATGAATTAATCTAAGAAAATTTCTTAAGAAAGTGATTAAGAGATGTTATTAGTTAATGAAGATAATTAACTAAGGATTTTTAAGTATTTAATTACGGTGATTTAATTTTAATAATAAATTGGATTAATTAATTTAGATAATCAATTATAAATTGTTTAAATATAATTACTTAATGAGAGTAATTAAGAATTAATCACTTATTATAATTAATTTTTTTGGATATTTTGATTAATTAAGGTTAATTAGTTAAGTAATGGGTTTAAACGTTGGTTTAATTAATATGATTAATTAAGAAAAATTTAACTAATTAAAATGTTTGATAAATTAATTTATATCAAATGATTTGTAATTAATTAATCAGAATTTGATAATTTATTTATAAGTAATTAATTTACTTGGAAATAAATTGAATTAATTAGGATTAAACGATTAATTAATCCTGGGTATAAATGATTGTTAAATGCTTGACCTTACTTTTGAATGACTGTGTTGTATGAGATGCCTTGAATTAATTGTCTTATCTGATCTATGATATTTTGTTCTGTGGTTTGAACTGTGTATGATTTATTCATGTATTTACATTTGTATATTATCTGTGAATTTATGAATGGACGACAAGCGTTATAGTTTATATCTCTTATCAACTATATTTCTATGTTTTGATCTATGATGATTGAGTGATGTTGCACTATTGTGTTAAACCCTAGACTACACTTATGCACACACAAATATGGATTTCACGGGGAAATCGATTAAGTCACAGATTTTGAAATAGTTTAAAAGTTGAATATTTAAATCCAAATGGTTTTGGAAATGTTTTGGGATTAAAGTGAAATGCTTTTGAAATGGAATTTCAAAGATGAAATTTATTTGGAGAACTTGATTAAGTTTTGAAATTTGAATAATTTGATTTAAATTGGAATTCAATATCTGAAATTGAACTCTATATTCAGTATTTATGATATTAAACGGTATACAAGTTTATATGGGTTTTAAACCATTTTTAAAGTGTTATTTTTGGGAATTTGAATTAACCCAAAGATTTTAACTTGTATAAATGAGGTCGAATTTCTCCGAAACGAAAACTACTTGTTTTCAAATGAAAATAGCTTTCATTCAAAGAAAGGATTTCCAAATTGTGTTGAAAAGGTTTCAAGTTTGAAATGGAATTGAAATGTTTTGAAAGCTATGAAATGAGTCTTTGATTCAAAGACCGAATAAGTTAATCCAACTTGAATTAGAATTGTTTTTGAAAGGCTATGAATGAATCTTTGGAAACGATTTTGAAAGCTACAAATTGAATCTTTGATTTAAAGATTCAACGAGTTAAACGATTTTGAAAGCTATAAGTTGAATCTTTGATTTAAAGATTCAATGAGTTAATCGAATTTTGAAAGCTATGAGTTAAATCTTTGATTTAAAGATTTCACGAGTTAATCCAATTGAAATGGAAATTGTTTTGAAATCCATAAATGGATCTTTGTGAACCGGGTGAACTTTATGAATTAAATCTTTCGTTTAAAAGATTAAAAGTGTGGAAATCGATTAAACCATTGAAGGTTGTTGAAATGAATCTTTTTGTTTAAAAGATTTGAAATGGTAATTTGTTTAAACCATTTGAAAGAAAGTTTTGAATTATTAAGTTGTGACTTAATTGAAATCCCATATCCATATGTTTTAAATGTTGCGCTCACTATTCGGTTTAGCCGGGGGAAGACCTTTGTGTCGTATAACCCATTCCGAATATGTGATTCGACGTTATGGATAGCATTTGAAGACCGGTGGTGAAGACCGGGTATTTGTGAGAACGATAGGATAACCTATCGATTGTCTCTGCACTGAGTAGCTACGGTATAGAGATTCCCTAAGTGATGGGAAGTCCAATCGGGATTGTGAATACCCGGATTGCAAGGGCTTTTTCGGGAAGTGCCTTCGGTTCTGTTCGAACCTGGAACAGACTTGTATGGTTGTATGTCTGACACTACACCGAGATATAAAGCAGATTTCTTTCAAATACATTTCTGTTGGTGGCGGAGAATTTATTCTCTTAGCTTAACACCCTTCTCTGAGACATATGAGCTCAGAGGTTATGTAGTTGAAGGTTATCAGCGATATATTTCCAATTTGGTAGTGTGACATGCTGAGTGATGTTGTGTGTTGATGATCGTTTGTGATCAGAGCATGGCTTCTGTATGAAGCGTAGCTTTGTGGACGAGACTGCATCAGGACCTCACTGCCCGGAAATGGTCAAAACAGGAAAGATGCGACAAGGTTACGAGGGTCGCTCCCTTTAGGGTGTGTCATTCCCTTCTGGAAAAGGGTGGTATCATGGTATGGAGCCCAGATACTTACTCATGTGGACACTATACATTTATTACTGTGTGATGTTGTTGGATTAGAGGTACCTCGGATAAATGTCCCAAAGGACCAGGGGATGGCATGCTCGAGTAGTAGTTTCCTAGTTACAGAGGTAACCCGGCCTTGTGTTGGCAGAGATCCGGTTAGGTTCTCGGGACGTCCCACCGGAGGCGTACCCATGGACAGTGGGAAGTTCCTTAGCCTGACCATTTGTTGGAAATCCAAACAAAACAATACGTGCTCTGTACGGTTTTAGTTGTATAACCTACCATGGAATGTGGCGGTAACCTGCTATTGAACATGGTGGCTATAGTAGGCATACGATAATGGTCGTATGTTGGCTAAGATTAATATTATACTTTCGAAATGTTTTTCTGCACTTTGCACTTATGATAATAATATGAAGTGGTTTTTGTGTATTAAGCATGTTTGACTATCATAAGAAGAAATCTCCTCCAATTCTACGATTGCATGGTGTGTGTGGCGGGAGGTCTTATGGTAGTTTCATTTTCTAAAAGCATATCGGATTTTCTTTTATAAATCTTGTTTTATTTAAAGATAAACTGTTTTTGTTACTCACACTAGTCGCATGACTGACCTGGAGTTCATTGTTTCTTTCCTAAACTCTGGGTGCTCATTATTTTCCACACGGACAGTCTAGAGTTGGGTTTTTCAGATAGTCAGGTTTAATAGGTTATCTGGAGCTAGTTCAGTCTTTGGAGGTGGACGAGACTTGCTTGTCTTAGTGTATCGTGATGTTGGTTTGAGCTGCTGCTGGAGTTCTCTTTTGAAGACTATCTGGAGTTATTTGTTCCGTTGCTAATGTTATCTATTTTCTTTTCCGCTGCTATTTTATTGTATCTCTGATGTATATTGATATCTGTTGTATCAGATATTGTATCAATGCTGTATATCGATGTATTATTGTTTTTCTTCTGCTATGTTGTTTACTTAATTGTGTTATAAGCTCCGGCGACTCGGATTTGAACGCTCGAATCTGCGGCATTCGAGTACGATGTGAAGTATGGATGTCGATTTTCGAACGCGAAAAATCCATATCGTTACATGGTCCAACATGTGTGTTTGTGTTGGAAACTATGGTATTTTGTCTGGGTTGTGTTGAAAGCAATGATATATTGTTTGTATGATATTTTACCTGTGTTGGAACATGTGTTAGCTTATTTCGAATGAAGCGGTTTGGAAAGGTGTTCCATTTTGTTCGTGTTTTACATATTTAAGTAATTATAGTAACATTATTCTATTTGCTGTAATACTATTTTAAGATGTAGCTGGAGCTTGGAATGCATATACAGCTTTTGAAAAAATTGCAGTAAATTTTCACAATATTCAAAAAACATTGTAAAATAACTAACTGCAGCAGTAATAAAAAAACTATATTACAACGTTTATTAAATGTTGTGATAAGCTTTTACACAACAATTTGTTGAAGTTATAAAAAGGGTTTTCGATATTTATATTAGTGACTTTCAACATTAGGCAAAAGTTGTAAAAGACTTTATTATAACATCTCAAAAACATTGTAGCAAAGTTTATTACAACGTTTTCATACAACGCTAGAGAAAAGTTGTAAAATACTCTGACTCTATTACAACTTGGCCTAAGACGACGTTTATAAAAACGTTGCGAAATCCCTATTACAGCGTTTTTTTGATGTTGTAATAAGGTATTTTTGTTGTAGTGGTGTTGTGTGTGTACTTGTGATGTATGTGTATCCTGGTGAGAGTGATGGGTTCATGTGTGTGTGTATATTTGAGTGTGTGTGTCTACATCTTTATATATTTCTATAGTCCCGTTGTTGCTAATGTTGAAATAGTGATTATGCACTGCCATGTTTCGTACGTTTAGACATGTCTACTTTAACTGCTCTGTGAGTATGCGCATCTATGAATATATAAAAGTAGGAGCCACTGTATATTAGATTGCATGAATTTATGTGCACATTCGTATAAGAATATGTGCCTATTTTTGTATTGTAGTTACTGTTTTTGGTAATGACTTCTGTATTCTTTTATTGATGTGATTTTGAACTCATTCTTATGTGTATTTTTTTGATTTGCTACACCTAGATGCACTCTAGTTCCATTTACATATTTATATACATTCAACCTTGTGCAGAGCTCCGTTATGTTGTTGCATAACATCTTAATGTAATTCATTGTGTATTTCTTTTACTTTTAAAGGCGAGAGCTACATTCAAAATTTTCTAAGTATAATTAAAATAGCTTTATATTTATATTTCAAATAAATTTATATAAATATACTTAATTGTTAATATACATTTACTAGATATTTTATACATATAAGAATGTGTGTGTGTGTAAGATTAACAAAATAATAAAGTAATTTTGTTTAAGTTATTTATATGGTTTTATTAATCAAGTGGAAAATTCATGAAATTTTAATGTGTGTGTGTATTTGTTTATATAGTAATTTGTAGTTATATGCATATATAATTATTTGGAATCGTCTTTTTTATGTTTTCATTTTGATAATTCTCTTATAGTTTATTGAATATTGAAAAGTGAATTTATTGTTCATTTCTTAATTAATTTTATTATATAAAATTATATATTGCGAATAATTTATTATTAAGTATTGTTTTGTTTATTTTATATTTATTTAGATAATCTACTTTTATATTACTATTTTGATATTTCTTTCCTGTTTATTGAATAATAATTATATGACTGATTCACCGTTGATATAGATTTGATCAATGACTTTAATGTGATATGATGACATCCTTTTGATGGTTTATTGATATTTATTCTATATGGAGAGAAATCTGAATTAACGATTTAGTGATACTGTCTGGTATGGGACTTTCGCTAATACTTTTTTGGTTATTCTTTGGACAGTTATATTGAATAAAGAAGGGCGAGTGTGATATGTGAGTACTGAATAAATGGTCAAGTAACACACGGTGGTATGTGACACCGATGTGTTATTTATTTAGTTATTCTTTTCTCATGGATGACACTCAATATGGGGTATGTTATGCGTGACTCGCTATGGGAGTATAGATGGAGGCTACTTGTTAGCCATATAGTTTGTGTACATTATATGTCTGTCTACCTTTTTCCAACTTCCTTTATGTTTCGAGAGTGAACCAAATTGGCCAGTACCCACCATGACGGCTTGATCGTAGGGTCGCGTCCTAGATCCACAACACCATTGTTGTTTATAGTATTTGATGCGCATCACAAGATTAGTGGTTAGTTTCCACTTATGTTGCATAGGCCAACGGTTAGTAACCATAGGGCATATGTCGGTAGTCGTGACCGAAGCGGCTATGCATTTTCGAGTCTATAGTGGATCATCATCACGACACAAAGAGATAGAGGTAATGGTAATCGATGACTATATGAGTCGTGTTATATGGACTACTTGTGGCTCCTTGAACTAGCAAACGTGTTGTTAGTCTCTCGACTGGTTCCGATGTGGATGTATGTATGTGGGTAGTAGATAGACATATATTATGTGTGCATGAGGTTATACCTGAGACTATGTCCAGAGTATAATCAGCCACGTATCCTTCTCTGGAAGACGACCTACTTATTATTAATTTACCGTATATATCTCTTAGGACCTTTCAATCATGAGTTTCGCTTCTCCAAAGACCGTGGGTCGAGATATATGATTTTGCACACTATGGCATTGTTATAAGCTGACTCAAATCTTTCATATTATTTCATTGATTTGATATTGGTATGTTATAATGTGAGATTGAGAGAGATGGCAGGCATTGCTTCATTACTGTCCGACTTCACTTGTGGATGTCTCATTACTGATTATTTTGGATTCGATATTGATTTCTAGATATGTATGAAACCTATTTTTATTGATTCTGTGATTTTTGATTCGATGTATTTCTTTATAGGTGATGACATCTTTTGATATGAACGTTAATTGCTGTATAAAAAATCAAGTTATTTATGAGACGTAATGCCTTGATAAAAATCTACTATATTATATAAATATTTCAAATATACATTTCTATACTTATTTATCTAACTTGACATGCTAATTAATGATTTGAGCATCATTGATTGTGATATCATATTGTTATTTCTTGTACACACTATTACCCTTAGCTATGATCCTTGATTAGACGTAGTCTGACCCATACGTTATTTTATAATACTTGGGACAGTCCGAGATATTTCAGGTATAGGAATCACATGACCTGCTTGTGTTTTGTTAGGCTTAGAGGAGTACTGTTATTAGGAATTGATACAGGATATTTGTTCAATGTATGTATGTGTGTGTATATACATATAATTGACATCGAATTGTATTATATTCTTATAACATTATTGTATATATATTATATATTATCGCTGCAATTAACTCTATGTTCTCTAAGATGTAGTATATATTATGTATTGTTTTATCCTGGATACACACGTATCTATTGCTTTGTACCGATACTGTGTACGTATAGGTAAGTTATACATTTGATGTTTTATTACATACTAGAGTTAGTTCAAGAGAATATTCATGTATATACCCTACATAGCCTCAATCTCAGTATTATCTGATAGTATTACTCGGTAATACATTTGGATAGTATGAGTATAGAGGTGGGGAGCCACAAATGGTATCAGAGCAGGTACAGAATAATACATCGTATATAAGAGATACGAGTCGAGACCTTATATTAGACTTAGGGTCCTTGACCGTTAAGTGTGTTAGGAATTCTCTAAACTAAGCGATAGCATATATATATATATATATATATATATATATATATATATATAGGATGATTACTGGATAATCATCATTGGATGTATTTTTGATTTTATATTATATAAGTATTTAAATATATAATTGGTTTCTTTTCTTTTATGTAAGAAGCATAAAATGGTTGGAGTAGTAGGGACGAAAGGAGTTAGTCCAACCAGCGATATTTGTGTTTTGATTTTGGATGGTTTTGTATTGTATTATTGTGTTTTAAATGATTTTTATCAGAGTGCGCAATCTATTTATGTCTCTTAATTTGTTTGGTAATTTGAATTAGTTGGCATTGCATTTAATTTTGGAAATTTGTATGAATTTAACAAGACGTGAAATGAATTTAATCATTAATTTATATTTATTATCAAGTAAATTGTGAAAGTGATACTTATAAAAAAAATTGGACAAAAAATTATGTTAAGTTATCCGTTGAGTGTGTTAAGGATTTTGATCTATGCGAGTGCACAAATATTCGATAGAAATTCTTAAACACTTAAATAAGACATTTGAAAACAATTTTTTTAATAAATGCAAATATTTGGAGTAAAAAATTAAAGAATTTCGGTAGGAACTCATTTTGATAAAAGTGATTTTCGAGTTTATACTTGTAAAGGGTATTTTATATGTTGTATATATTTTCAATGATTGTTGCCATCATTTGAGGTTAGTGCGCTGCTATGATCATTAGCGAGTTAGTATTGATTCTATCAATATTGCAGCCAATTGATGTTAGTAATCACAATAATAAATGGCAAGACAACATCATTCTATTTCTTGGTATTTAAGATTTTGTGAATATAAGAAAGCGCGTGTGTGTGTTATGACTTTTGATATAACTGGAAAGGTGTTAAATATTTTTACGGAATTCATAAAAAGAGTTTATAAAATAGTATTTAAAAATAATTTTAGCTATAATAAAATCTATTGTGATTTTAAAATACATTGGAAAAATATTTTATTAAAGAAAAATGAATTTTAATGGGAACTTTATTGATAAATTTTTTGAATTTTGTTAAAATAATCTAAAGCAATTTAAAGTGAAATTTGAATTTGAATTTGAATTGAGTTTGAATGAGAATAAAATGAATTTTGGGAAAAATATAAGTAAGAGATATGATAGTTAGATGCAAATTTATGTAAATAAGGATTTTGAGATTTTATAAAGCAATTTTCTTTAAATAAATGTTTTGGAATTTATAAATAATTTGAAAACGATATAAGTGAATAGTATAATTGACTTATTATAAAAATTTCAACTATGAAAAATATAGTGAAAATTGCGAGGACGCAATTTTATTAACGAGGAAGTCTATAACAGTCTAATTTTTAAGTAATGATTGACTAACATTGATAATAGAAATTTATTTAATTAAATTGAAATTCATTGGGATATTTGATAAATTGGTTTGGTAATTATTCAATAAAGGGATTTAAATTGGGAAATTATAATATTTTAATTTTAACAAAAGCTGTAACATGGAAAATAAATTTTATAATAGCGATGTAATTAAAATATAACTTTAATTTGTAAAGAACTGATTTTGAAATTTAAGTTTGTGTTTATTTAGAACTGAATAGAATATAGTTTTGTATATAAGAGGAAAACAATTTATCTACACTCTTATTTATATTTCCCATAGCCATCTCCAAATAATCATGTATAACAGTATTTTAGCAAACAACATATATGGATGTGAAGATTTGACCTGAATATTTAGTAAGAGATTTTCCATAAATCCAACTATAGGTCAACCTGTACCAAAAATTAAATTACTAAACAAAGAAAGAAAATTTAAATACATCTACTTGTTTTTATCTTAAGGCCCAAATCCATATATTATAAGCCGAAGTTAAATGATCTAAATTAGTTTTCCAGAAATCTTTGTTTCCTTCTCTTAATATAAAAACATACACATTGTGGTCCATCCTACAATCTTCCTTTTGAAGCTATCAACATACTCTTTTCACTCTCAAATTCTAGTACAAATTATATATATTAAAAGAAAATGGAAAAAAAAATTCATATTGGTACCTCCATGCTTTGATGTGACTATGGTGTAACTATGCTCTGTATGTGTGCGTGTGAGTGCAGAGATAGAAGAAGACATGGGTGAGTTGAGTTATTCTCACAATATCTATGTCTAATTTAAGTAAGATCATATGTATTTTAGTGTGTTGAGATTGCTCTTGTATATAGGTATTGAATTTGCGTCAACTTGGAAATATTCCTCTAAAAACTTGCATTAGTACGTGTGCTTATGTGTTTTATGTTACGTGTGTTGCCTGCTGTAAGTCACGTACGTGTGATTGTTTTGTTGTGCGTGTGTATGCATTCATGTGTATAGGGAGGCAATTTTAGGTGCGTTAGTTGTGTTGAGTGGGATTTTTCATGCAAGGTAGCCAGGGTGTGTATTGTTAATGTGAGACTGTGTTTAAGCTTGCTTGCATGTGAGTGTACTTATATACATGTGTTTATTTGTGTGATGTGTGTGTGTGTGTTATTGTGTAGTGTGTTACACACACATACATACATATATGTGTAAAATCCTCCATTCGGAGACCCAAAAATAACTGCTATGGATGCTGCAGTCATTCATAGTTGTTAATTTCTGGTGATCAAATGCGATAATGTTAGATATATTGTTATAACAGAAACAAATGAATATAAAACTGTTCAAAATCATTAAATAAATTTCTCATTCCACTTCAAATCACATTTCAAATTCATTACATAAATCTCAGTTTGTAAACCACATTCAGAGAAATATAATTATTACAAAATATGTAACGACCCGCCATTCATCTCCACTGAATGACGCATCATTAATAAGAAAGAAAGGGATAGAAAAGAGAAAGAAAGAGAAGAAAGAAGAAACAACACATCAGAATCTAAACAGCGGAATGAATAAATTATATTAATAACATAAAATATTACATAGTATATAACAACTATCAGAGTTACACAGCTTACACAACACATACTAGACAGTTATAAACACCTGTCTAGATATTACAACTCAATACAACTCAGTGTGACGACCCAGAATTTTTGAGCATTTGAAATTGGAATATTTAATTAATTTTAAATATTTAAAATTAAAATTTAACTTGAATTTCAAATATCACTATTTATTTGATAATTAAATATTGAATTTAATTATCGGAATTTGGTTAATTATTGAATCTTAATTTTTAAGCCAGTTAATAATAATTTGAAAATTTGTAAAATTTATATTAATAATACTGAAGGTGATAAAACTTCTAAAATTGAATTTGAAAGCGTTTTGTTAAGTTTTGAAAATTTTATTGTTTAAACTGAATTCATAATAGCCTTTCGAGGCACAATCTCATAATTCGACGAAACCAGTTCCATTGGATCCGTAATATTGTTTTATTATCGGATTTCAAATTTCGTAGTAATTGGAGTTGTTGTGTGCTTATACGTTAAGTAAACGCGTTGAAAATCTAATCGAGATTTTTATATATAAAAATATATATTAATTAATTAAATCAGTAGCCAAGGTTCTTCTGCACACCTTTTTTCTTTCTTTCAAATCATGTCACCCCCTTCCTTTCTTTTCAGCCGAAAGCATCTCAAATCTTAATCAAGCAGAAAGAGGAAAAAGGATTATTATAACGCGCCTTATCTTCCTTTATAATCAATGGCCGAATCATTTCAATCAATTTCCCCTTCGAAATAAAATAATGAATGATAGCCGAGCTCGTTCCTCTATGCTTCGTTCCCTTCTTTTTCTCGAGCTCAGAATAAAGAAAAAAAAGAAATGGGGAAAACCTAAATCAAGTCGTGACTAAATCACTTATTGAATTTGCCGTTGAATGAAGGGGTACTTGCGATTTCTGGCATGGAGTTCTCGTGTCGCTTGGAGGGGGCGCGACCGAGGATGGCGATGTTGACGGTAAGGTCGCGGCTCGTGATCAGACCGATCGAGTCTTTTGGGATAGCGTAGCGACGACGTAGGGGCCGCGATGTCGAGTTGTTCTGATAGGCGAGACAGAACGCAATTTTGGGTGGGTTTGGCCTCGATTGTTCACGCGTGGGTAGCTTGGAGGGGAAACGATTCGACAGCAAGGTATCGTTTTTTTTTAAAATTTAAATGCTTATACTTACAGGAAAAGGAATGAAGTGTAAATAAGATATTAATAAATATCATAATTTCAAATATGGGAAAGATTTTGAATAAATATTTTTACATACATGCTTGAAATATAGATAGAAATAGGAAATAGGATATAGATAAATTTGGATAACATATAGGAATTTTGAATATTGAAAAGAAGTTATATAAATTAGATTTTAGATTTATATAAACGAGTTTTTAAGTGAATGAGTTTAAAGCAAATATATATGTAAACATATCTATTTAAAAATATATATATATACATGTCTTTACTAACTAGTTATTGTTAATAATATATGATGAAGATATTAACTTCAATGAATTCTCTTAGGTACTAAAAATATTTTATAAAGAGGAAATCAGCTTAAAATTAAATCATTAGTCTGGAATAAAAGCATTGGACAATTAAATTTATATACGAAAATTTAATGGTCGATTTATTCGAATGTGAATAAAAATCATATAATGTTTTTTTCAAGGTTTGAAATCGTGAAATCAAATCGAGAATGAAGTGGATTGCAAATTTAAAGGGAAAGGTGAGTTAATCTCACTCAGTTAAATTTAAATTTGAATGATTAAATTTAAATAACCGTTTGAATGGTTGAAATTGATTGATGTGCTATAGTATGTTATATTCTGGAATTGGCATATTATTGTGCTGACATCTTTGGATGTAGGGAAAACAGGTTGGAAGATCCAACTGGACCCCTCGAAATTATTTAGATTATTGAATATTCTGTGTTCTGAATAGTTGATATCCCGTGATGATTTTATCAATAATTGATGTATTGAATGGTATGGTTGGATTGAATATCACAGTAAAATAAATTATAAAATCCTTAGAATTCTATTTTCGAAAGAAATAAAAGAGTAAATTTTTAAGTAAAATAATTCTAATGAATTGGAATAAATTAATAATGAATTGAAAATAAAATAAAATATAAGTGATTGCAAAGCTCTAACAGATTTGGAATAAGAGGAATTTGAATTATTAGGGGTAATAATAAATGGTAAAGCTTAAGTGATATTATTTTAATGAATAAGGAATTTATTTTAAATGAGATTTTGGAATTTTTAAACTGGGTTATCAGGTAAAATAAAATATCGGTGGATATTTTAAATATGAATTCAATGTGGAAATTTATAAAGAAATGGAAATCCGTTTAAAAATAAATAGTGATTCATTTTTAAAGATGTGAAAGAGAAGAGTGTTTCACTGGATAGCCAAGTACGATTTTTAAGCAATTTTAAATATAAGTTAAAGGTTTAATGTTGATTTAAAAAGCATATCTTAGAAAATTTATTATTTTTAAATGTTTAAATTCTAAAATAAATATTTTTCAAAACTATTATCGTAGTAATTATTAAATGACTTGGTATTTGTTTTTAAAGAAAATCTATTTTTATATTTTAATAAAAGTAGCCTTATTTATTAAATATTCCTTAAGTATATAATTTAATTAAGTATTAAAGTAGTTTTAAAATTTTAAGGCTATGAAGTATATTTCATAAATAAGTGCTTTTAAATTATTTTAAAGCTAAAGGTATTTTATACTTGGCGTTTCAATGGAAATAAATATTGGGAAATTATTCCAGGAAAGGAATATGTTTGAAACTGTTTTCAAACGGGGTTCGAAAGTGAAATATATCTTGTGGAGATATTTTTGAGATAAATAAATAATTTGGGAAATTATTTATTGTTTGATGGATGCTTGTGAATAGAAATTGATAGTTAAATAACCGACTATCAATATTGGCCACTGCGTTGATCGTTTCGAAGAGACCGAGAATTATTTCTCGAAAAACCACTTCGATCCGGTTTGTACGTTTTCGTGAAAAACGATTTTGGATTCGAAGATGGAGTCGTGAAGTGCAAGGGCTAGTCGGTACTAATCCTGAGGATATTTCCAAAATGGATGTAGTAGGAATAGTGCCTTCGGTTCCGTTCGAACCCGGAACGGACTTGTATGGATGAATGCTTGCGAAACATCGTCAAGTGGACGATGGGAATTCTAAGGGATATATTCTAAAAAGTTAACGCTTAGCCTCAAGCCTCATCAAATGGGAATGACTGAAAATCAGGGGTTGTGAAGCAAGGCTAGGTGGGTAGCACCCAAGCAGGGTGAGGTCATTCCAGTCTAGATGTCCCTTTTTATTTCGGCTTAGTGGGTGGTTGCTGATCCCAACCGCGAGATGATCTCACTCGAGATTATCCAGTAAGGGGTAGTCTCGGTCTTGTATTGCAGGAGAGCGGGCGTACTCCTCGGTATTGTGATCTAGGCCCCGTACTGTGATAGGTGGTACCCCAGTGCCTAGTCATTAGTTGGAAATCCATTCTCCCTACGAGCCTTGTACGTGTTTTGTTTGTATTACCCACTCTGTGGCTAGTAGCTGGAATTTAATCATGTAACAATTTTGGCTATTTTATAAGTATTTGTGTATAGACCCTATTATAATATCAGAGGATTTCTATAAAAATCGTTTTAGCTATCGTAAGGTAAAAACCCGACATGTTTATTTGTGGTGCGGTCTTACGAGATGCTTTTGTTTTCAGAGGATTTTTGAAACTTTAATAATCAATTGAGTGTGATTTTCTCACGCTGGTATTCCAGACTGACTTGGGTGTTATTTAACTGTAATGCTCGGGTCAGACCGAGTATTATAGAATACAGGATATGATGCTGTGGAGCTCAGGAGACAAGCTGGATGACGATACGTACTCTCGTACTTGTTTATATATATTTCCGCTGTGTTGAGTTGTTGTGTGTCCATTTGTATGATATTGTTGTTGAGCTGTGGTTGATGTACTCTGATGATGTAATATATAAACAGAGATATTTGATTTTGAGTAAAGATCATTTAATATCTATTATATTTTATTTCGCTGCGATGGTTAGATTCTGATGTTGTTTTCTATTTTCTTCTTCTACTTCTTCTTCTTTAACCCAAATGGTTCATATTTCTGTACAATTTGAGTTGATTGTTGTAGAATAGTGTTAACTCAAGGGGTACGGATGTGCGGGTCGTTTCGCTTGGTATCAGAGCATAGGTTGGAGATGACCTTGGCTCTGGTGGGAAATTACTCATTTAAATTAGAGTCCGTAGTACTCTAGAATGAGTTTGAGCGTATAAATAAATATGAGCGCATATTTATTAGTTAATATAAGTTATTTTAATATTGTGTTGATTGGTTTATTGAGTGGCATAAGAACCTTCGTCGACACAGTTTGCGCAACTGTATCGAAGGGGTTTCTAAACACTTGAATAGAACGATCGACACGGTATTGTTTTAAATGTGGTTAAATGAAATAATTTTACCCAAAATATATTTTAATACAAATAAAAGTTTTGTAAACTATTTTAGCTAATATATGGTTGCTAGGAAGAATAATATTAGAGTATCATCATTATTAAGTGAAAATTTTACTAGAAATTGAAATATAACGAAAATTTAGAGGAATAAATTCATTATAAAAGAAAATTTACAAATATGAATTATAAATGTAATTTATGAATTGAAATACAATCAAATGAGAATTTGTATAAGCATAAAGTGTACAAATGAATTATAGTTAGAATTTATTTAAGCAGGCTTTGGAAATTTAAAATCCCGGAGATTTGGAAGTATTTGAAGATAAATGATAGTATTATTGTTTTAGAGATATTTCTGAATGGAAATCTGTTTAATTGATTTTGTTAGTGATATAGCATTGAAATCACTTGGATTATGGGAAAATAATTCTGATGATGACGGCCGCATCATCAGTATTCATTTTCGAATTTCTAAGTGACGGATTGCTGCCAAAATTTGATTTGTTCAGAAAGCTAGTTATTTTTGAAAATCTCAAAGAAAATTTGTTGGGGATAAAAACCAGGATTGGTTTAATTTTTGAGAAATGAGATTTGAATGTTGGAGATTTCAAGATGATTCTAAACCAAAGCCGGGTGTTTAAAAATCCTGAAGAGATAGCTGTAAGCTTATAAATTGTAAACTTATAAATTGAGATGATTTTTAAATCATGAAAGAAATATAAGCTTTGGATAATGGAATTTAAATTTAAAATAAAAATGAAATTAGCTTGGACCGGGAAATAAAATTTTATTGGATTGAAATTAAATTGAATAAGCTGGAAATAATATTCAGTTATTTTCGAATTAAGTTGAAATCGAATTGAGTTAAATAAATCCGAGTTAAAGTAAAATTGAATTGGAATGAGAACTCAATTGAATTAATGAATGGAATTAAATTCTTACCTGAACGAATGAAAAATAAATTGAATAAGGATTGGAATTGAAATGAATAAATAAGAATAACGTGTAAAAGAATTATAATGCATGGAATAAAATATGCTTGAGATATAAATAAGCATAAGGCTTGAGTTAAAAATAAAAGATGAATACATTCAAGCCTAGAATGAGTGTGATTGTATGAAATATAAGTTGTGACTTATAAAATTGAAAATGGAATGCAAAGCCCAAAAATTAATATTGTTTGATGAATTGAAAAATAAAATGAAGATCAAAACTTGAATTATAAAATAAATTTGAACTTAAGAAAATTTAAATGAAGAGATTTTGAGATTAAAATAAAGTTCTGGATTATAAGTTGGGGAAAAGACTAATTAGATAATAAATTAGTTAATGAAATTGAATTGTGAGTTTATGATGAAGTTTGAAAGTAAACTCAAGTTATAAATCAATTTCGACCTGGATTGTTAGTGAAGTAAATGAGATTGAATTGTGAGTTCATAATAGTGAATGGTAAATTGAAAATGGAATGGTTTGAATGTGCAAGTAAAATCCAAATAAGTGGAAATAAATTAGAGATGCCATGTAACCAATTGAATGAGTTGAGTATGAAAGTTAAATTTTATAATAACTAATCAAATGAAACTGTAGATTTAAAACGAGATTAATTGAGATAGAATCAAGTTGAATAGAAAAGAGAAAAATCCACTTGTAAAATGAAAAGAGCTTAAGTATATAAATAAATTGAAGTAAATTAACTTAAAGCTAAACAAATGGAAGAGAGTTGAATTGAATTCAACTTAAAACTAAGTTTAATGATATTGGATTGAATTTAAATCAAGTGAAAATAAATTCGAATCGAAATAGAATTTGGTGGGTTATAAATAATATTTAAAGAAATGAAAATTCCTAATGGATTGTGTGGATAAACTAATTATATTGAATAAATAAATAAGAATCAAATGAAGTGTAGTTTAAATAAGTTGAGAAATGGTTATGGAATGCAATAGCTTGGATTGTCTTCGAGCTAAATAAAATAGTTTGGAATAAACAAATATGGAATGAAATGTAAATGAATGGATTGTGGATAAAATTTAAATGGAATGTGTCAAGCTAAATAAATGGTTGTGAATGAATTAAAATAAAAGGGAAATTTAATTGGTAATGAAGACGAACCTAAGATGTTAATGGTTTTGTATGAACTAGTTGGTTAATAAAATGAAATGCAAGTGAATGGATTCAAATTTAAAATGCAACGAAAATGAGAATATATGGATCGTGAATAATTTAAAAATGGAATAGAATTAAGTATAAATTGAGTTGAAATCCATTTAAATTGGTTATAAAACATAAAGACTTACTTATTCACATAGATCTCATCAAATTGCATAGAATAAATTGTCATTTGATGTAAATGGAAATAATTAAACATTCTATGAATTGATAGGAGTAAAATAAAATTGACTTTGAGAGCAATTGAATTAGATATGAGTTCAGATTGCTTCATAATAAATTAAATGTAAGTTTGTGAGTTGTCAACCATTCAGATTAAGGCGAACGATATATGAATTGGTTGTCAACAATTAAGAATTATGTTGGAACATTGGAAATGAAACAGAATAAAGTATAAATTGAATTGGTATCAATTTTAAGTAGTTATAAAATAGAATGGATATTCTATTAAGTGAACATCATTGAATTTGCATAAAAATGGTCGTCGTTGACGCAAATGAGATTATATAAAAATCTATGAGTTTATATAAGCAATGAAATTGATTTTTGGGTCAATTGAGATAAATATGTGTTCGTTTGGATTAAAATGAATAAAATGTAAGAAATGAAGTGTAAACCATTTAAATGGAATGAAATTGATGGGTGATTTAGTTGTAAACAACTAAATTTGTATCGGAACCTTATTAATTTGCTTTTGGAAGTGTTTAGTGTATATTGTTTATATTATACATGTGTTTAACTACTGAAATTAAGTGAAATGCTATAAACTTCGTATATTTGTCACTTACATGTTTAAATTGAGTAAGTACAGTTTTTTGGAAGCTGTGTGGCTGGATTTGGGTTGCATTAACTGCTAAATAAATAAGTTGTCTGCTTAAAAATGCTAAATAAGGTACGCCTACGCAATAAAAATAGGAAATATGAACTGTTTTTGGTTTTTCCGACCGTGTGGGTCGATGTATATATATTTATATCTTTTGTCAAATTGCAAAAGCTCCTCCGTACAAAGGAGACTCTGCCAAAAATTTTCGAAAATTTTGGGAGTTAGAATTTTTTGAAAATTTTTGGAGAATTTTTGTTGATAACAAAACGAATTTAAATTGGCAACTAAAATTAATTAGTAAATGAAACTAACTAAAATAATGACATGAATTAGTTATAAATGGAAAATAAAATTCAATATTTAAGGTTAAAGATAAATTGAATTCGTATGGAAATGAAAGAATCAATGTGAATAGAAATGGATATAAACGAAGTGGTAAGATGAAAATAAATATAAGGAACATGTTTCATGCTTATACTAACTTAAGAAGGAGTGGTGAATTCTTAAATGGGAAATTGATACTACTAATATAATCTAAGTCAAGATTTGAATGAATGGATATTGGCATTTTGTGAGAAAGTCGATAAAATAAATTTTGAAAATTTTGATTGGATATTAGTGCTAAGCAGGATATGCAGGTAATATAAGGGGAAAAGAGAATTGATTTTGATTTCAGAAAGATAAATTTGAAATGCTCGACAAAAAGGTATGTATTTAAATTCGGTATGAAATTTGATTGGGTTTTTGGATATAGCAACTTGGCCTTCTGTTTTCTTTTTGGATTTGGGAGGCCGTAGAGCCATTTTGTAGTTGTACCGAGCTAGCCGCGCAAAGGAGACGCTGGGAAAATTTTTCGAAAATTTAGAGAGTTGGAAAAATTTTGATAATTCAAATTTAGTTTTGAATTATAATTTGAATAGCTGAACAAGTAAGTTATTTGAAAACTATAGAAGGTTTTCGAAAAGTTTGGAAGGTTAATAAGAATAATAATGGAATTTTTTATAAAAGGATAGTTGTTAAGATGTTGAATTGTTAGAAACCGTTTGGTTTCAGGGAAAAAGTAAACGGGTATTGGACCATTCTTCCTAACTAGTAATTTCGGGGACGAAATTCTTTTAAGGGGGAGGAATGTGACGACCTGGAATTTTTGAGCATTTGAAATTGGAATATTTAATTAATTTTAAATATTTAAAAGTTAAAATTTAACTTGAATTTCAAATATCACTATTTATTTGATAATTACATATTGAATTTAATTATCGGAATTTGGTTAATTATTGAATATTAATTTTTAAGCCAGTTAATAATAATTTGGAAATTTGGAAAATTTACATTAATAATACCGAAGGTGATAAAACTTCTAAAATTGAATTTGAAAGTGTTTTGTTAAGTTTTGAAATTTTTATCATTTAAATTGAATTCATAATAGCCTTCCGAGGCACAGTCTCGGAATTTGACGAAACCAGTTCCATTGAATCCGTAATATTGTTTTATTATCGGATTTCATATTTCGTAGTGATCGGAGTTGTTGTGTGCTTATACGTTAAGTAAACGCGTTGAAAATCTAATCAAGATTTTTATATATATGTAAAAAAAATATATTAATTAATTAAATAAGTAGCCAAGCTTCTTCTGAACGCCTCTTTTCTTTCTTTCAAATCACGTCGCCCCCTTCCTTTCTTTTCAGCCGAAAGCATCTCAAATCTTAATCAAGCAAAAAGAGGAAAAAGGATTATTATAACGCGCCTTATCTTCCTTTATAATCAATGGCCGAATCACCTTTTCAATCAATTTCCCCTTCGAAATAAAATAATGAATGATAGCCGAGCTCGTTCCTCTATGCTTCGTTCCCTTCTTTTTCTCGAGCTCAGAATAAAAAAAAAAGAAAGGGGGAAAACCTAAATCAAGTCGTGACTAAATCTCTTATTGAATTTACCGTTGAATGAAGGGGTACTTGCGATTTCTGGCATGGAGTTTCGCGTCGCTTGGAGGGGGCGCGACCGAGGATGGCACTGTCGACGGTAAGGTCGCGACTCGTGATCAGACCGATCGAGTCTTTTGGGATAGCGCAGCGACGACGTAGGGGCCGCGATGTCGAGTTGTTCTGATAGGCGAGACAGAACACAATTTTGGGTGGGTTTGGCCTCGATTGTTCACGCGTGGGTAGCTTGGAGGGGCAGAGATTTGACAGTAAGGTATCGTTTTTTTTTAAATTTAAATGCTTATACTTACAGGAAAAGGAATGAAGTGTAAATAAGATATTAATAAATATCATAATTTCAAATATGGGAAAAGATTTTGAATAAATATTTTTACATACATGCTTGAAATATAGATAGAAACAGGAAATAGGATATAGATAAATTTGGATAACAGATAGGAATTTTGAATATTGAAAAGAAGCTATATAAATTAGATTTTAGATTTATATAAACGAGTTTTTAAGTGAATGAGTTTAAAGCAAATATATATGTAAACATATCTATTTAAAAATATATATATATACATGTCTTTACTAACCAGTTATTGTTAATAATATATGATGAAGATATTAACTTCATTGAATTCTCTTAGGTACTAAAAATATTTTATAAAGAGGAAATCAGCTTAAAATTAAATCATTAGTCTGGAATAAAAGCATTGGACAATTAAATTTATATACGGAAATTTAATGGTC
Organism: Allium cepa; assembly: GCA_030765085.1. Taxonomy (NCBI): domain Eukaryota; kingdom Viridiplantae; phylum Streptophyta; class Magnoliopsida; order Asparagales; family Amaryllidaceae; genus Allium; species Allium cepa. Next base: position 137,520,567 of record CM060945.1, read on the forward strand.
GATTTATTCGAATGTTAATGAAAATCATCTAATGTTTTTTTCAAGGTCTGAAATCGTGAAATCAAATCGAGAATGAAGTGGATTGCAAATTTAAAGGGAAAAGTGAGTTAATCTCACTCAGTTAAATTTAAATTTGATTGATTAAATTTAAATAACTGTTTGAATGGTTGAAATTGATTGATGTGCTATAGTATGTTATATTCTAGAATTGGCATATTATTGTGCTGACATCTTTGGATGCAGGGAAAACAGGTTGGAGGGATCCAACTGGACCCCTCGAAATTATTTAGATTATTGAATATTCTGTGTTCCGAATAGTTGATATCCCGTGATGATTTTATGAATAATTGAAGTATTGAATGGTATGGTTGGATTGAATATCGCAATAAAATAAATTATAAAATCCCTAGAATTGTATTTTCGAAAGAAATAAAAGAGTAAATTTTTAAGTAAAATAATTCTAGTGAATCGGAATAAATTAATAATGAATTGAAAATAAAATAAAATATAAGTGATTGCAACGCTCTAACAAATTTGGAATAAGTGGAATTTGAATTATTAGGGGTAATAATAAATGGTAAAGCTTAAGTGATATTATTTGAATGAATAAGGAATTTATTTTAAATGAGATTTTGGAATTTTTAAACTGGGTTATCAGGTAAAATAAAATATCGGTGGATATTTTAAATATGAATTCAAAGTGGAAATTTATAAAGAAATGGAAATCCGTTTAAAAATAAATAGTGATTCATTTTTAAAGATGTGAAAGAGAAGAGTGTTTCACTGGATAGCCAAGTACCATTTTTAAGCACTTTTAAATATAAGTTAAAGGTTTAATGTTGATTTAAAAAGCATATCTTAGAAAATTTATTATTTTTAAATGTTTAAATTCTAAAATAAATATTTTTCAAAACTATTATCGTAGTAATTATTAAATGACTTGGTATTTGTTTTTAAAGAAAATCTATTTTTATATTTTAATAAAAGTAGCCTTATTTATTAAATATTCCTTAAGTATATAATTTAATTAAGTATTAAAGTAGTTCTAAATTTTTAAGTCTATGAAGTATATTTCATAAATAAGTGCTTTTAAATTATTTTAAAGCTAAAGGTATTTTATACTTGGCGTTTCAATGGAAATAAATATTGGGAAATTATTCCGGGAAAGGAATATGTTTGAAACTGTTTTCAAACGGGGTTTGAAAGTGAAATATATCTTGTGGAGATATTTTTGAGATAAATAAATAATTTGGGAAATTATTTATTGTTTGATGGATGCTTGTGAGTAGAAATTGATAGTTAAATAACCGACTATCAATATTGGCCAACTGCGTTGATCGTTTCGAAGAGACAGGGATCGAGAATTATTTCTCGAAAAACAACTTCGATCCGGTTTGTACGTTTTCGTGAAAAACGATTTTGGATTCGAAGATGGAGCAGTGAAGTGCAAGGGCTAGTCGCTACTAATCCTGAGGCTATTTCCAAAATGGATGTAGTAGGAATAGTGCCTTTGGTTCCGTTCGAACCCGGAACGGACTTGTATGGATGAATGCTTGCGAAACATCGTTAGGTGGACGATGGGCATTCTAAGGGATATATTCTAAAAAGGTAATGCTTAGCCTCAAGCCTCATCAAATGGGAATGACTGAAAATCAGGGGTTATGCAGCAAGGCTAGGTGGGTAGGACCCAAGCAAGGTGAGGTCATTCCAGTCTAGATGTTCCTTTTTATTTCGGCTTAGTGGGCGGTTGCTGATCCTAACCGCGGGATGATCTCACTCGGGATTATCCAGTAAGGGGCAGTCCCGGTCTTGTGTTGCAGGGGAGCAGGCGTACTCCCCGGTATGGTGATCTAGGCCCCGTACTGTGACAGGTGGTGCCCCAATGCCTAGTCATTAGTTGGAAATCCATTCTCCCTACGAGCCTTGTACGAGTTTTGTTTGTATTACCCACTCTGTGGCTAGTAGCTGGAATTTAATCATGTAACAATTTCGGCTATTTTATAAGTATTTGTGTATAGACCCTATTATAATATCAGAGGATTTCTATAAAAATCGTTTTAGCTATCGTAAGGTAAAAACCCGACATGTTTATTTGTGGCGCGGTCTTACGAGATGCTTTTGTTTTCAAAGGATTTTTGAAACTTTAATAATCAATTAAGTGTGATTTTCTCACGCTGGTATTCCAGACTGGCTCAGGTGTTATTTAACTATAATGCTCGGGTCAGACCGAGTATTATAGAATACAGGATATGATGCTGTGGAGCTCAGGAGACGAGCTGGATAACGATACGTACTCTCGTACTTGTTTATATATATATATTTCCGCTGTGTTGAGTTGTTGTGTATCCATTTGTATGATATTGTTGTTGAGCTGTGATTGATGTACTCTGATGATGTAATATATAAACAGAGATATTTGATTTTGAGTAAAGATCATTTAATATCTATTATATTTTATTTCGCTGCGATGGTTAGATTCTGATGTTGTTTTCTTTTTCTTCTTCTGTCTCTTCTTCTTTAACCCAAATGGTTCGTATTTCTGTACAATTTGAGTTGATTATTATAGAATAGTGTTAACTCAAGGGGTACGGATGTGCGGGTTGTTTCACTCAGAGACAACACAGAGATACCCAACACAGCGGAAACTATATATCTAACGCAGAAGCCTCCTTCTCCATTGCTCCTCCATAATTCGTCAAAGCCAACCTGAATCCCTTGGCTACTCATAAAAATATGAGTACCTAAGAGTTTAAGAAAAACAGAAATAAACTTCGGGTCAGACATAAGTCTGGTGTGAGTAACAGGTTAAAGTTTCTTAATTTTAAAAATCTTTTGAAAAGAAAGGTATCATGTAAGACTTCCCACACATAAACATGGAAAAGTTTTTACCTTACGCTAACCAAAACATTTGATAGGAAATCCAATGATATTATAATAGGTCTAGGGTTTTCAAGTAAATATGAAATAGCCGAAATTGTTACAGTTATTAAATTCTAGCTACTAGCCACAAAAGTGGGTAATACAATCAAAACCGTTGGCACTTATTGGATTTTCGATTCCATACAATGGAAGGGCTACCGGGTACCGCCCGTCACAGTACGTGGCCTAGATCACCGTACTGAGGATCATTCCCAATCCCCTACGACACAAAGCTGGAACCATCCCTTACTGGACAGTCCCGAACAAGACAACCCCACAGTTGGTGCGCAATTCCAACCGCCCACTAAGCCAAATAAAAAGGGACCTCTAGACAGGGGAAAATCTCGTCCTACTTGGGCATGACCCACTTAGCCTTGCTGCACCTCCCCTGTTTTAGCCATTCTCGGTTGATGAGGCTTGAGGCTACGATTACCTTTAGTGAACACATCACTTAGAATGCTCATCGTCCACCTGACGATGTTCTGAAAGCATTCAATCCATACAAGTTCATTCCGGGTTCGAACGACCGAAGGCATTATATCGTTACACACATTTTGGAATCACCCTCAGAGTTAACGACGATAACCCTTGCACTCTGAATCTTCATCTCAAATCTGAAAGTACTATCTCCGTCAAACTCATCTCGGAATCACCCTTAGAGTTATACTGAATAATAGTCCTTACACCTCGAGTCTTCACTCTTCACATAAGATTCACGACCTATCCTTAATTTGGATCGATGTGGTTTTCGGATATCCAAATATGGAAACCCAATCTCGGTCTCATCGAAACCCAAAGTGTGTCTTTTAGGTCTAAGTTGTTTTAGAGTTCAAAACAATCCAATACATTTATCTATATACACACAGATAGATAATTCACATATCACAATAAATAATCAACATTATCATCACAACAGATAAGCACATTATCATTATCAAAAGATAATCCATATCATCATCACAATGCAACCAATGCATCCATATCACTCAACATTACTAATCTCATAGTTGAGATTCCAAACCATTCAAGGCAACCAATATCATCCATTCATAAGCAATGGTCTATAATCACACCATCTATAATTAATTTAAAATGAATTAAATTAATTACATCATCTCTAATTAATTTAAAGTGAATTAAATTAATTAGTACATCAATATAAATCTTGCTTACATCACCATTAATTAATTACAAATTAATTAATTAATTATCCTCTAATTAATCAACTTAATTAATCACCCTTGATTAATTATTCTTTTAATTACATTCAAGTAATTACCCTGTAATTAATTGCACAAATTTATTACTTTAAACCAAATACAGTAATTAACCTTTAATTACTTCATTAATTAATTAACTATAATTAATTACATTAAACCTTAATTAATTACAATTAATTACCTTTAATCACTTATTATTGATTAATTAATCTTAATTAATCAATCTTAATTACATCATTAATTATATTAATTAATGATCCTTAATTATATTTAATTAATTATCTTATTTAAATTAATTACATTCAGTAATTAATCTCAATTAAACCATAATTATTAATCACCTTTGATTAATCACATTCAGTAATTAACTATCCTTAATTACTTCTCAAATTAATTACTTATTAATTAATTTCTTTAATTAATCCCTTGATTAATTATACATAGTAATTTAATCCAAATTACTTCCACAATTAAAACATCTTCCACTAATTACATCCAGTAATTATCTTTATTTACTTCACTGAGTAATTGTACTCCATTAATTACATCAAGTAATTATTATCAAATCCAGTATTTAAAATTAATTAAACTTAGTTAATTAATTTAAACCAATCACAATAAACTCCATTAATTACATTAAGTAATTAATTTCTTAATTACTTCCATTTAGTAATTAAACTTAAATAAATTTCACAATTGATTATCATTTAATTAATTAATCTAATTAATTATTAAAAATTAATCATATTAATTAATTGTTAAATAATCCTTAGTTAATGACCTTAATTAACTATTAATCATTCTTTAATTACTTTTCTAGTTTACTTCTTAATTATAAACTAATCCAAATTATTAATTTATAATTTAAATAAATAAGACATTCCTTAATTATCTTATTCATATGATCATTTTAATACCTAAATAATCTCTAAGAAAATCCATTTCTTATTAATGATTTCATAAATATTAAAGTGTACTTAGAACATTGCATTTTTAAATTTAAATTCAAATTCCATTTTGAATCTAAAATTCAAGATGATATTTATTTAAACATTAACCAAATTTAAATTCTATTTATAATCCTTTAAAATAAATGTCAATGACATTTATTACTTACATTTAAAACTTATATAAGATAAGCCTTAATTTACTTTAATTTATATTTAAAATTAAGTTTTAAGTACATTACCATTTAACTTCCATTTATAAACCTTTTATAAAGAACTTCATTAAAAAAGAATCAAGTTTAAATATTTGTTTGAAAACAAATTTACCTCTAACAAGCAATTTAAATTTAAACTTGTTTGAAAACATTCAAAATTTTAAAACTTATTCAAATATCCAGATTTGAATTCAAGATACTTGAAACCATTTTTATTTAAATCGTTTGATTTAAACTTGAATTAAACTTTGATTTAAACCTTCATTTTAAAACTCTTTATTTTAAATCCAAATTTCATTTTAAAACCTGAAGATTCAAAAGTCTTAAAGAAAAACTGAACTTAATATTTGAATTCAAACTACTGTTTTAAATTATGTTTCATATTTTTAAAATAAAATTCCATTTCTAGAAAATTGTCAGGTTTTTGTCTAAACTGAAAAACCCACTTTCAAAATTTTAAAACCTTTAAGCTTCAAAACCATTTGAATCTATACTACATACTAGATTTAAATTTGTTTAAATCTACCATCTCAACTTTGAAATTCATTTAAATTCAGTTTAAATTTAAAATTTCATACAGTTTTAGAGAAAAACTGTAACAACTATATTTACCCGAGCCAACCTAACTTTGCTTCGAGTCATCAGGTCAAAAACTTCAAGCAGACACAGCATCTACTCGAGGAAAACTCGAGACAATCCTCACCGTTTCCACCCAGAGTTCATCAGAACCCAAAAGTGCATGGTGCACGTGCATCGTGCCTGAAATTGTTTCTTTATTAACAAAATTGATAACTATAAATAACTTATAAAAGAAATTATTTCTTTATTAATAAATTATTTATTTTATTCAACTACATTTAAAAGGAAATCAAAGTAAACCTTATTGTTATTTTTATTTAAATTTAAACTTGAGTTAAAACATATTTTAAACCATTTAAATAATTTTCTTTATGTATATAAAATCATATAGTTATTTATTATATACTTTTAAAAAGCTTATTATCAAATAAATCAATTTAAACAAATTTAATTTTTATCTTATCAAATTAAAAACCATATTTTATTTATTCAATAACTTTTAAAAGTTTAACTTTTAAATAAAATCATAATTCCCGATTTTTACTAAAGATATATATATATATATATATATATATATAGATATAGAAAACAAGATTTGTTTATTAAATTTAAAACAAGATCTATCTATTTACAATATATACATACTCTATATATATTATAAATAGAAACAATTTATTAGCATTTAAAAGATAAAATCTATCAATTAAATATTTATTTTAATTGGATTATTAAATTAATTCAAATTTTATTACAAAGATTATCAAATCAATTTAATTTGTAATTCAGATTATTAAATTGATATTGCCTAAAATTCCGGGATATCACAAAATACGCCAAAAGCGACATATGAAGATGTCCCTTGGTTGATCAGGGTCTAAATATAGGCATATAAACAACTTTTCCATTCAACCAAAACACAACGGAATCAAACAAAAAGAACTCCTACTAGCTAGCTTGCCTCCTGCACGTCTCCGGAAGCTTATTCATCTAAGGGAGTACCTAAAAACCTTAACTCTCAAACTACTCAAAATTAATTGAGCACCCGAGTGTTTAAGGGGAAAACATGAACTTCAAGTCAGAAAAAAAGTCTGGTATGAATAATAACCAACCATTATGAACAATAATTGTCTCAATCAACAAAAAGGAAAAGAAACCGCCGCATGTATATACCAACATGAGGCATATATGTGTGTGAACCAACATGTAAATTTGGTTTCATAAACAATTCATTTAATCAAACAATGGTTTTAGGCCAAACATATCGTATGTAATCCAATACGGTACCAACCCAATTATCATATGTAACACAATGAATAAGTTCATACACACATTCTCTAAAAATATTGGGTTTTTAAAATCAACTTTCATATTTTTCAAAAATAATAAGATAAAGAATATTGCATTATGGGAATTATGGGATAAATATAACATGACTCATAAAATATACCAAATAAACAGACGCTAGTATTGTAAAATCACAGTGGTAGAGCTCGAGCGCGCACAGAGACATCAACACCGTAATCTACTCATAACGACATAATACACCTGGCAATCAACCCAGGATAACCTAGACGTTCTAAGGCAAAGGCCGTATGCTACCCGTTCATGGATCTACACGTGGGACCCCCACGCCTCCATCCATCATAGTCCATGACCCGCCGATCGAAGATCCCGATCAAAAATAAGATTAGCCCTGTGTAGCAGACCGTTGACCTTTGGTGGTAAAAGGGCATGTGACATACCACCGATTCAGGTAGTGATCCTGAATCAGGTCGGCTGAGATGGAGTTTTGGCCCACTGGTACAACAGAGTCCAATCTATCCCGACCCAAAAATCAAAAGTGTTTGTAATTTCAAAACACTTCTAAAAAAATCAATGGCGACAACATCTTCCAAAAAACCCTTTGATAAACCCAGTATAATATTCAAAAAGCAAATAAAATTTAGCAAAACAATTATGCACATAAAAGAAAATAATTACATCTCTGTTTCGCATTAACACACAAGTATCTCATAATACTTATGTATCAAGGCGAAACACAGAAACATAATTTATTGGATTAAAATTATTAAAAATTCGTTAAGTTAGTTAAAAATTAATAACAATTAATTTAATTTTAAAAAAACTAAACAACACAAGCTTTAGTATGCAAAAACGTAATCAAGATTCTAAATAATTATTTTTTCTTTTTTTCGGACCATGGCTACACTTGCGCAGCCCCGAGCTGGGCTGCAAGTGCGTAGCCCACCTGGGCTGCACATGCAGCCCGAACCGAGCTGCTCGTGTGCAGCCCACCTGGGCTGCACATGCAGCCCGAACCGAGCTGCTCGTGTGCAGCCCGCCTGGGCTGCAACTGCAGCCCAAGTTTGGCTGCACAGTGCAGCCCGTTGTGCTGTCCCGGGCTGCACCAGTGTGCAGCCCGCCGAGGCTGAACCTGTGTAGTCTGCCTAGGATGCAGCCACGGTTTGCACCTGTGCAGCCCCAGCTGGGCTTCGCCTGTGCATCCAGGGCTGGATTGCATAGTGCAATCAGGACTGTACATTTGCAGTTCTGAACTTTTTTTTTTTGTAGAAGGCTGCAACTCATTATGGCATTAAAGCAAACAACATGCATGCATTTTAATTGTATGTTATGATTCTCATTCCATATTCAATCCACTACTTCAATCAACAAATATGATTTATGGAATGAACAAACAATCATTACCTCCAAAAATTTCACACCATATTTGCATGCATACATGAAAATAAATACGATTATAACTTTACTCACCTAAAGCTTCAAATTGCAATCTTCAAACTCTATGTAAGTTAGTCTTTGATTGATTGCCTTTCACCTTTCAATTGCTAACAAAATCAAAAACCCTAAATTGTTATTCACTGAAAAAGAAGGATGCTAAAGAATTATAGGGATACTTACATTTAGAAATTGGGAATCTATCTTTTAGATTTGATTGTAGGTAAGCTTTAGATGAAGGGATTAGAAATTAGGTTTTTCTCTTTCTCTTTTTTTTTTCCTTCTTTCTGTTTCTGTACGTACAGTAAAGAATTTAAGGAGAGGGAATGATATTTTTATTATAAAGCCCCTCCTCTAGAATTTTCTTCTAATTAAACCCTTAATTTATTATTTCTCCTCTTTTTCCCCCTTTTTAATACAATTTATTCATTATCTTTTTGTCCTTATTCTAGATTTTTCTTTTGCTTTACAATATTTTAGCACTTTCTAGAGCTTTCCTACATGACATAATGAAACTGATATTAATGTTTATTATTATTATTATTATTGTTATTATTTACTTTTCCTTCTTTTTTTACCTAATTGCAAATCAACATAAAAAATTCTTATCTAAACTTTTCATACATAAAACGCATTTTATCTCATGTAATTAGTTACCATTCTTTCATAAAAACATAACATTCTCAATGTTTAACTTCCCAAATAGTTTAGGTTAATAAAATGGTATATTTATTAAAATAAATTACACTACCACTAAAAAGACAAAATTTATAACTCTAAATAAAAGTAAATGAATTTGTTACCATTTATTTTCCTCTCAATGCTATTAATATTAAATTCCCATTTTATTTCCTTTTATTTTTTATTTATTCATTTATTATTATTTTTTACATAAATATTTAATTGTTTGTTATTTTTAACAGATTAATTATCAATTTATGAGTTGATTCCCAATTTAGTATCCCTAAAAAAAGGGTTGTTGCAGACTCCCCCTTTACAACTATTGCGTCCTCGCAATTTATAAGTAAGGACGATATCCGTAACTCTAGGATCAGCATTAGGAGCGGGTGCCACCTGTAGCATGTTCCGCATCAACTCTATCCACTACTCCATCGTCAAACGGGGAAGCCTTCCAACCATCTTTCTCACTACTCTACGTAGTGAGAAATATTGTTAAGCTGGAATTAAAATAATTCTCATACTAAAAAGATCAAAGATTTGGGGTTTTGGTTTAGGCATGCATGACTATTATTATATTATGGGAGTGATACTTATGGTATATAGACATGTACAATGCTTCTACTGCTTTGTGCTAACTTATATTCTAAATATATTCTATACTATTGTTAACCTGGGCTCTGTTACCAAAAATGTAACGCCTGGCCCCTATACCCATGCCAACCAAGAGCAATACTAAGTATTACTGTCAGAAAGCATGGAGAATGGGACTCGATAGGGCTAAATGTTGTACTCATTCCCTTGAACTAACAATGGCACGAGAAATTTTATGATTTTTTTTCTTCTACTTACCATTTGTGCGCAGTGTTGGTTCAAAACAATGGTACAAGATAAAAAATTTCCAGGTTACATAGTACAGAATATAAAAGAATGTACAGTTCAGCACAAAAACAACATAATGCATAATACATATCATAATAGTAATGTCCACGACACATAGTCCATAGTACATATCACTTTCAAAATACATAATAACATACATACTATATTACATATATTAGCTACTCCTAAGTCCAAGCTGTAAAGTCCAAAACCCCAAAATGTGGAAAATGATATGAATGCTGCTACAGTCCACGCAACCTAACCTGCAACCACAATCCTCAGACTGACCCGAGGTTTATAAAACAAATCACACGGGTCAGACTATTTCTAGTGCGAGTGAAGTAAGATCTATGAACAATTATTGTCTCAATCAACAAAATGGAAAAGAAAGCGCCGCATGTATAAACCAACATGAGGCATATATGTGTGTGTGAACCAACATGCAAATTTGGTTTCATAAATAATTCATTTAATCAAACAATGGTTTTAGGCTAACATATCGTATGTAATCCAATACGATACCAACCCAATTATCATATGTAACACTTGAATAAGTTCATACACACATTCTCTAAAAATACTGGGTTTTTAAAATCAACTTTCATATTTTTCAAAAATCATAAGATAAAGAAAATTGCATTATGGGAATTATGGGATAAATATAACATGACTCATAAAATATACCAAATAAACATACGCTAGTATTGTAAAATTACAGTGGTAGAGATCGAGCGCGCGCGGAGACATCAACACCGTAATCTACTCATAACGCCATAATACACATGGCGATCAACCCAGGATAACCCAGACGTTCTAAGGCAAAGGCCGTATGCTACCCGTTCACGGATCTACACGTGGAACCCCCACGCCTCCATCCATCATAGTTCGTGACCCGTCGATCGGAGATCCCGATCAAAAATAAGATTAGCCCTGTGTAGCAGACCGTTGACCTTTAGTGGTAAAAGGGCATGTGATATAGCACCGATTCAGGTAGCGATCCTGAATCAGGTCGGCCAAGATGGAGTTTTGGCCCATTGGTACAACAGAGTCCAATCTATCCCGACCCAAAAATCAAAAGTGTTTGTAATTTCCAAATACTTCTAAAAAAATCAAAGGCGACAACATCTTCCAAAAACCCTTTGACAAACCCAGTATAATATTCAAGAAGCAAATAAAATTTAGCAAAACAATTATGCACATAAAAGAAAATAATTACATCTCCGTTTCGCATTAACACACAAGTACCCCATAATACTTATGTATCAAGGCGAAACACAGAAACCTAATTTATTAGATTAAAATTATTAAAAATTCGTTAAGTTAGATAAAAATTAATAACAATTAATTTAATTTTAAAAAAACTAAACAACACAAGCTTTAGTATGCAAAAACGAAATCAAGATTCTAAATAAAAAAAAAAAAATCGGACCATGGCTGCACTTGCGTAGCCCCGAGCTGGGCTGCAAGTGCGCAGCCCACCTGGGCTGCACATGCAGCCCGAACCGAGCTGCTCGTGTGCAGCCCGCCTGGGCTGCAACTGCAGCCCACTGTGTTGTCCTGTGCAGCCCCGGGCTGCACCAGTGGGCAGCCCGCCTGGGCTGCACCTGTGTAGTCTGCCTGGGCTACAGCCCCGGTTTGCACCTATGCAGCCCTGGCTGGGCTGCGCCTGTGCATCCAGTGCTGGATTGCACAATGCAGTCAGGACTGTACATTTGCAGTTCTGAACTTTTTTTTATAGAAGCCTGCAACTCATTGTGGCAATAAAGCAAACAACATGCATGCATTCTAATTGTATGCTATGATTCTCATTCCATATTCATTCCACTACTTCAATCAACAAACATGATTTATGGAATGAACAAACAATCATTACCTCCAAAAATTTCACACCATATTTGCATGCATACATGAAAATAAATACGATTATAACTTCACTAACCTAAAGCTTCAAATTGCAATCTTCAAGCTCTATGTAAGTTAGTCTTTGATTGATTGCCTTTCACCTTTCAATTGCTAACAAAATCAAAAACCCTAAATTGTTATTCATTGAAAAAGAAGGATGCTAAAGAATTATATGGATACTTACACTTAGAAATTGGGAATCTATCTTTTAGATTTGATTGTAGGTAAGCTTTGGATGAAGGGATTAGAAATTAAGTTTTTCTCTTCCTTTTTTTTTTCTTCTTTCTGTTTCTGTACGTACAGTAAAGAATTTGAGGAGAGGGAATGATATTTTTATTATAAAGCCCCTCCTCTAGAATCTTCTCCCAATTAAACCCTTAATTTATTATTTCTCCTCTTTTTTTTCCTTTTTAATACAATTTATTCATTATCTTTTTGTCCTTATTCTAGATTTTTCTTTTGCTTTACAATATTTTAGCACTTTCTAGAGCTTTCCTACATGACATAATGAAACTGATATTAATGTTTATTATTATTATTATTATTATTATTATTGTTATTATTATTATTATTATTATTATTATTTACTTTTCCTTCTTTTTTTTACCTAATTGCAAATCGACATAAAAAAATTCTTATCTAAACTTTTCATACATAAAACGCATTTTATCTCATGTAATTAGTTACCATTCTTTCATAAAAACATAACATTCTCAATGTTTAACTTCCCAAATAGTTTAGGTTAATAAAATGGTTTATTTATTAAAATAAATTACACTACCACTAAAAAGACAAAATTTATAACTCCAAATAAAAGTAAATGAATTTGTTACCATTTATTTTCCTCTCAACGCTATTAATATTAAATTCCCATTTTATTTCCTTTTATTATTTATTTATTTATTATTATTATTATTTTTTACATAAATATTTAATTGATTGTTATTTTTAACAGATTAATTATCAATTTATGAGTTAATTCCCAATTTAGTATCCCTAAAAAAATGGGTTGTTACAAAGACATAACATAATAAAATGTATCATGATGATATGCAAACGTACAATATATTCTAGATTTCCCATCCCCATTCATTTGACTATCTATCTCATGTTATAGTTTCTAGGGTCACTATTAATCTATTAGTTTTCATGGATTAACTAATAACATGTTCGAAGCTTACGGACCATCTCTTCGGTTTCATAATTTTCATGAGTTCCCTAAGAACCTATTGGTATCTACCAATAACTTCATCCAATTATAGTTTTCGTGGGCTCACTATGAACCTATTGGATTCTTCAATGACTTCTCTTATGTCATAGTTTTCATGGGTTAACTATGAACCTATTGATCTCTGTCAATTACATAATCCGGACATAATTTTCATGGGATCACTAAGAACCTATTAACCCCTTCCAATAACTATTTCCATACGTAGTTTTCGTGGACTTACTATGAATCTGTCTAAACTAACAATTCTTGGATCAATCTTTAGGCATCTTACATGCTAGTCTATCTAACCTCCTAGATGCAATTCTACTCACACAAGAGTTAACTCAATATATATTTACTACTGGGTCAACCTAGCTGGTTATTCTGCACTTAACACCCCCAAAATGCAGTTATCGGTTAACTATAAAGTGATTATGTTTACAGAAGAAGCATACAACATAATTGATCATAACATAATAATATAGACATCTATGTTTTAATTGCCTTGTAATCATTTTCCAAATGAAACATAGTTAATGCATTTAACCTATTATCTTTAACAAGGAAAGCTTCTTTAAAAACACCAAAGTTCAAAGCCATTTCAAAACTCTTTCATATTGCCATGGGTTTACATTTTAAAATTGAGATTGGGTTACTTGTTTAAAAACTAAGGCTTTCGAAACCTTAGGTCTTCTCTTTCGAGACCACTAAAAACATACCTTTCAAAAGTATTCAAACTCTCCTTTCAAAACACTTAAATATATATACACCTTTTGAAACACTTAGAACATTCCTTTCGAAAATATTAAATTTTTTCTTTATATACCATTAAAACATTCCTTTCAGAAGTATTAAAGATTATTTTTTCAAAACCACTTAGTTCAAATAGAATTCATAGAGGCATAGTTTCGAAACCAATTCAAAGTATCTCTTTCAAAATCATTGGGTTTAACCTTAAGTATAACTTCTGGGTCAAATTGAACGTAAGCGAAAGTTACCCTTTCGAAAAAATTAATCTCCAAGTAAAAGAATTTAGGGAAATAGATGGCTTTGATCCCATACTTTTCGAAGCAATGATCCTTAAGTAAGATAATTGGAAAAAGGATTACTTCGAAACAACCTTTCGAAACCATTGCCTTTGAAACCTTTAGTATAAGTTGCTACTGGGACCCTTTTGAAAGCATTGGGAAGTGGCTTCAGTATTAATAAAAACAAAAACTTCCCTTTCGAACTCATAGTTATAAGGATATGAAGAAAAGCGGCCTTTAATTAATTCGAAAGGTATGAAGAGGGCATCTAAGTTTCGACTACTTTTCAAAACTAAATAAGCGGCAGCTTGTTCGAAATCTTTTCCTAAAACAGAAAGGCAGCAACCCTTTTGAAAGTATCATTTATAAAAAAAGTAATTGATAGTTAATAATGATAGTTTCTACCTCTTCGAAAGCTTATAAGAATAACTTCAACCCCCTCGAAAGCAAACCTTCGACACCATCCTTTCTACCTTTCTCCAATACACTATGTACCAATACTTGATACTCTGTGTATTGGTTTTGAATGGGTCCGAAAAGCCTACTAAGCATGGTTTCGAAAGCGAGCAAATGGAAGTGGCGAAGTGGTAAATTATATCAATACTGATTTTGTGCCTTAATAAGTAACTTCTTTTTATCTAACATGCATTATTTGTCAAAATATAATTGGTTGCCAAATTCTTTATCAAATTCTTTTTCTAAAAAGGCTGCCGAATTCATCACCAATTAACAATGGGAAATATTTTAGCAAAGAAGCCCTTCTCATTAATAAAATAATTAAAACGTTTAAGTCCCCAAACTTAACTACTTTAGTTTCCATAGTAAATCACCTAGGAAAAATCCTCAAAAATCACAATAATTCACTTTTAATATGTTTTCTATCATATTGAAATTTCAGATGCAAAATCAATATATATTGCCATAAATAATATAAAACCAAAATTTTCTATTACTTCCATTCAAGAATTCGTAATAATTATCCATAAATTGGAATATTATGAAAATTTAAACCCATCTCCAAAATAATGTTTTACATAACATATTCAATTCTCATGGCATTCGAAACCCATTTTTTACGATTTTAACCTTAAAATCGAATTATACCATTACACAAAATTAATTGTTTAAATCAAATTTGACATATAATCAAAGCTTATCATCATTCAATCCATGAAACGGTTTTAAACTTTAAACCCAAATTGTAAATGTTCATTAAGACATATATGAGATGGTTTAGATTATTATTCACCTTGTCCGGATAAAGAACTTTAGATTTGATCTTGCTTAATTCCTCCTTGCTTAAATCCTTAACTTCTAATTGATTTTGATCCCCTCTTCTCCTAGGGTTATGGCAGACCTTAATTCTCCTTAGTTTTTGTTTTTGGTTTATGAATGTATGAATGAAAAATGAAGTAAGGGTTTATGGGTTATGAGGTTATGGTATACGACTATTTCCCCTATTACCCTTGCTTTATTTTACTTAGTTTTCATCTTATAAACATTCTTATGAATTTACTTATGGGCCATTTTATAAATCCATTTAATTAAAGCACGATTTTAATTATTTTTCAAATCTCATTCCTCTTATCACTCTAAACTCTACATTATTCAATTTAATTCATCTAATTACACCTCCTGAATAATGTTGTTTAAACTTAGGGATGTTAAAGACTTTCCTCCTTAAAGAATTTCATCCTTGAAATTCAGCAAGGCCAAATACTAATCGTAGAAATCGTCTGTAACATCTTTTAACTACCATGCTAGCCTACCTGACTAGAAACCAATCTATTAAAAGCAATATTGAACATACCCCTGCAGCATATCAGGATTAGTATCCCTAATCCCGTTTTCTGTCTTTCAAGTACAGTCCTTCTCGTTGTCGCTCCACTGAACTTTCACCAATTTGACTGTTTTGTTTTCTAACCTCTTCTTATCTCTCGCTACAACCTGGACTGGTTGTCTAGCAAAAGTCAAATTCGGTTCTCATATTAAATCTTCCAGTGCGGTTGGTGAAATAGTAGTCTCTGGATCATGCACATACTTATGAAGATAAGACACATGAAACACGTTATGGACACCTGCCAAACTGCTCAGCAAATCTACTCTGTATGTGAGCTTTCTGATCCTCTATATAACTGGGAACGGTCAAACATATCTCGGTGCCAGTTTCCCCGACTTTCCGAATCATACCACTCCTTTCATCGGTGGTACTTTAATGAAAACCTTATCTCAAACTAAGAACTCTAGATCCCTGTGCCTTCTATCTGCATAGTTCTTTTGTCTAAACTGAGCTTCTCTCATCCTACCTTGGATCAAATCAATCTTCTATATTGCCTCTCTTTCCAGATCTGGACCCAAGATTAATTTGTCTCCAATTTCCAACCAACATACTGGTGACTTACAAGGCCTTCCATACAAAGCTTCGAAAGGCGCCATTCCTATATAGTCTGATAACCGTTATTATAGGAAAACTCAACCAAATGTAGGCGATCTTCCTAAGATCCACCAAAATCTAGCACACAAGATCTTAACGAATCGTTGAGTAACTTGTTGACCCTTTCTGTCTGCCCATCTGTCTGAGGGTGGTACGCCGTACTCATCTTGAGCTTGGTACCTAACATACCCTGTAGACTCTTATAGAATTTTCTAGTAAACAAAGTATCTCTATCACTTACTATACTACTAGGAATTCCATGTAGTCTAACTACGTCCTTCATAAACAATTTAACTAAAACAGATGACGTCCTGGTTGACTTAATCGGAATGAAATGGATATTCTTGGTCAATCTGTCCATTATGACCCATATACTTTTATTTCCTGGATTTTACCTTGGCAACCAATCTACAAAATCGATGGATATCAACTCCCATTTCCAAACTGGTATCTCCAAAGGTTGAAGCAACCTACTCGGCTTCTGATGTTCGACCTTCACTTGTTGATAGTTCACACACTAATTTACCCATAAGCCAACATCCCTCTTCTTACCTTCCCAATATAAACTCCTCTTCATGTCCTGAGACATCTTGGTTCCCCTAGGATGCATCATAAATTTGGATTGACATTCCCTAAGAACTTCTCTTATTAAGTCCTCAACATACAGAACACATAACCGTCCCTTCTTTCTCAACCATTCTCTCTGGTTAAGATTTAAATCTTTTGATCATCAATCTTCGATCCAATCTCAAGCCTTATAATCTTCTCGGCTAAAAATGGATGTCCTTTGTGCTTAGAGGCAACCCTTTCGATCAAAACTGGTCGAACTTCCAAGCAGGACAACGTGGTGGTACTTTGACTAGAACTAGCAGTCGATCTTAGCTGCACACTACAAATGGTCAAAGCCTCTAGATTCTTCCATTCCGTTAACATAGATAACACCACATTCTAATATTTTCTACTAAGAGCATCATCTATCTTATTTCCTTTGCCAGGTGTATACTCTACACCAAAATCATAAGCCGCTAAAAAATCCAGCCAACTCTGCTGTCTCATATTCATCTCCATCTGAGAGAATAAATACCTTAAGGACTTATGATCCGTGTATAACTCAAATCTCCACCCTAAGAGATAATGTCTCCATACTTTCAATGCAAAGATCACCAATGCCAACTCTAAATCATAAGCAGGATATCCAACTTCATGTGGTCTAAGCTGTCGTAAAGCATAGGCAATAACTTTACCTTTCTCCATCAACACAGCCCCTAATCCGGTTCCACATGCATCGGTATATACTACTACTCCTGGGTTTTCGTCTGGAACTTCTAATACAGGATCATTGGTTAAAAAATGCTTTAACTTAAGGAATGCTTCCTTACATTTCTCAGACCAAATAAACTACACGTCCTTCCTAGTTAGTTTAGTAAAAGGCACCGCTATTGATGAGAAATATTTAATGAATCTCCAGTAATAGCCAGCGAGTCTAAGAAAAATTCTAATTTTGGTCACCATCTCTGGTCTCTTGCAGTTGTTAACAGCTTCGATCTTGTCTGCATCAACTGACAAACCTATCTCTGAAACCACATGACCAAGAGATTTAACCTCTTTCTTCCAGAAATTACACTTTGAAAACTTCGCTTTCAACTGATGCTACCTTAGCGTCTCAAGCACTATTCTAAGATGAACTTCATGCTCTTTTTCATCCTTAGAGTATATTAAAATGTCATCTATGAATACCAATACGAACCTATCCAAGTGTTCTTGGAAAATTCGGTTCATCAAATCGGTGAAGAAAGCTGGTGCATTCGTTAACCCGAATGACATTACTAACCACTCGTACGAACCATACCTAGTCCGAAACACCATTAACGGAATATTGTCCTCTGCCACTCTCAGCTGATGGAAATCCATTGCCAAATCCAATTAGGAAAATACTCTGCCTCCACACAACTGATCAAATAAGTCAATGATTCTCGACAAAGAATACTTATTCTTTATTATTTTCTTGTCCAACTTACGATAGTCAATACATATCCTTAACGACCCATTTGATTTCTTTATGAACACCGCGGCGCTCCTTAAGGGGAACTGCTTGGTCTGATGAAATTCTTCCATTCTAAATCCTCTAGCCGCACCTTCAATTCCTTCATCTCGGTCGGTGTCATCCTACTAAGTGGTCTACTCACAGGTTCTGCTCCTAGCACAAGATCCATCCGAAACTCAACGACTCATTTCGGTGGTAGTCCGATGAATGGGTCAAAAACATCTGCAGACTTTCATGGTACTTAAACCCGATTCAACTCTTCTTCTACTTCCGTCGTATTCAGCGAATCCCAAGCACTTGAGTCTAATTTATCCACTAAGTATATAATTCGGTTACGACTATTAGGGTGTTTTAGCGATATTTTCCTATCTTGGCAAAATATCCTAGCATCATACTTATCTAACAAATCCATACCCCAAATGATTCCAAAGCCTACAAAATCAAAAACATACGAACCACATACAAACTTATGACCTAACAAATCAAGTTATAACCGGTCACATCAGATCTCCTAGTTGCATACCCTCATATCATATTCACAATCCTTAAGGAAGTAACAAGGTATGAGGGTTCTAAACATAACCTATCTACCAAACACTGAGATATAAACGAATGCGATGCACCTGTATCAAATAGTACCCTAACTGGTATACTTTGAATCAGAAGCATACTTTTCGTTGTAGCCTTTCCCTTCTTAGCAACGGTTGGCCTAGCAGACGATGTACCTAAAGCAAATACTTTCCCTTGTCCGCTTTGACCGGTTCTAGACACTGATTCTTATAATGCCCAATCTGGTCGCGATTGAAGCACTTCACTCCCTTATCCGTAACCTTATTCTCTTTTCCAGTTCAATATTCATGAGCATAATGTCCCTTCTTCTCACACTTAAAACAAACTAGATTATCCATCGCCTTCTTGGCAGCTCCTTCCTATTGGATTCCTTTCTTCTTAAAGAATTTCCTCTTCTTGCCCTGAAAACCTCGGTTTCAACCTGATTCTCATTCCCATAAGTATAAAGCATCTCTTCATTCCGGATTTCCATCCCCACTACAACTATACTCGGATCACGGAGGTGTGACATAGTTGCTATAGCAATCTCGGGTCTCAACCCTTGAATAAACTTCTCATTTCTTTTAATGACGGTGTCAATGGTAGCATATCCATATCTGGACAACTCATCAAACTTCGTAGCATACTCAATCACTGACACCTCACCCTGCACTAAGCCCATGAACTTTCTCAACAATACTGGCTTGACAACTTCAAACAAAAACCTCTCTTCGAATCTCCTTATAAATTTCTTCAAAGTCAACTCCTCCTTGGGAACAACCATAGAAACACTATTCCACCAATGAAGTGTTGCTTCCTGCAACTGTCTAAAGGCAAGTCTCCTCTTCTGCTCGTTCTTTAATCTAAAATCAGCGAAGGTCTTTTCACAATGCAATAACCAGTTCTCTACTTCGATGGCATTCTCTGTTCCCAAAAAAGGCTTCCCACGAAGACTGGTATAATCCCTGCCCAACTTAGCATAGATTTTGCCAATTGGGGACACGATATTAGCTCCTCCAACATTCACAGCATTACCCACAGCAACTCCTGCGCTGCTCCAGCTTGCATCAGACTGAAAAAGAACTAGTGCATCATTCCCATATCTACTGGTGAGATTCCACCAACTCGTTGGCATTTGCATTTGGATTAGCATTTGCCTGTCGACCTGGGTTTCTCCTAGTGTTGGGTCGAGCATTACCGTTATTTATGGTGCTTCCTTTATCAAGATTTCCTCTTCCATTTCCTGCTTTCATATTTTCCTTTGTCATAAATCTGCATACGAGCCTTGGTAATATACAGAAGTATTGTCTAAGAGAGAGGGGAGTACGCACTTATAGATATATACCTAACAAATACAAGTATGTTACTATAGCGTTAACACAAACCCCAGTCTCATTTTCTAGTTCACTGGATTATGTTTTAAAAATATTTTAGGTTTAGATTTCTTTTCAAATTTACATAAACCTATGCTTTAATGCCAAATTATTGCATCCCCTAATGGGAGGCCCAAAACTAACTATTACAGATACTGCAGTCATCCATAGCTTTTAATTCTCGGTGACCAAATGCGTTAATGTTAGATATATCGATATAACAGAAACAAACGAATATGATAAATCTCAAATCATTAAATAAATTTCCCATTCCATTTCAAATCACATTTCAAATTCATTATATAAACTCAATTCGTAAACCATGTTTAAAGCAATATAATTATTACAAAATATGCCAAGAGAGATATATAAAGATTCCCCTTTGGCTGATCAGAGACTGAATATAGGCAAATAAAAAAATTTGCCATTACAACCAAAATATAGCGAAATCAACAAAAAGAACTCCCGCTAGATAGCTTTCCTCCTACACGTCTATGGAAGCTTATTCGTCTAAAGGAAAACTTGAAAACCTTAACTCTCAAACTACTCAAAATTAATTGAGAACCCAAGATTTAAGGGGAAAACACAAACTTTGAGTCAGACAAAAAGTCTGGTACGAATAATAACCTACCATCTCAAACCATATAGATATCTAGTGAGACCACGCCGCTTAGCGGAGTGGATTTTCTCCTCTTTAGTATCTTAACTCAATTTATAATAACCATATACTATGCACCTACATCCACAATGGTTACTACATAATATAATAAAATGTATCTCAATGATATGCAAACATGTAATATATTTTGGATTTTCCATCCCCATTTATTTAACTATCTATCTCAAGTTATAGTTTCTAGGGTCACTATTAACCTATTTGTTTTCATGGGTTAACTGATAATCTATTCAAATCTTATAGACTATCTGTCCAGTTTCATAGTTTTCATGGATTCCCTAAGAACCTATTGGTGTCTACCAATAACTTCATCCAATTATAGTTTTCATGGGCTCATTATGAATCTAGTGGATTCTCCAATAACTTCTCTCATATCATAGTTTTCATGGTTTAACTATAAACCTATTGATCTCTGTCAATAACTTAATCCGAACATAGTTTTCATGAGATCGCTAAGAACCTATTGGCCTCTTCCAATACCCATTTCCATACATAATGTTCCTGAATTAACTATGAACCCTTTCGAAAGAATTATGAAGTGGCTTTAATATTAATAAAGCAAAAACTTCCCTTTTGAACTCATTGTTATAAGGCTATAAAGAGAAGCGGTCTTTAATCAATTCGAAAGGTATGAAGACGACAACTAGGTTTCAATTAGGTCCAAAAGCAACTACCATTTCGAAAGCTCCTTTTCAAAACTAAATAAGCGGAAGCTTGTTCAAAAGCTTTTCTTAAAATAGAAAGGCGGTAACCCATTCGAAAGAATCATTTATAAACAAAAGTAATTGAAAGTTAATAAGGATAGCTTCTACCCCTTCAAAAGCTTATAAGAATAACTTCAACCCCTTCGAAAGCAAACCTTCGACACCATTCTTTCTGCCTTTCTCCAATACACTATGTACCAATTACTTGATACCATATGTATTGGTTTCAAATGGGTTCGAAAGGCCTACTGGGCATGGTTTTGGAAGCGAGCAAATGGAAGTAGAAATTCCTACAAGTTGGATCAAAAAATATTCTTGAATGAGGTATTCAACTCCAGAGATGAATCGAAAAAGAAATCTTTATTGGTTCCGGTAGCGAAGATGCTCTGCTTACTTAGCCGCTCACTCGAACTGTACTTCTCGTTTTCTTGTCCTATCTTCTTAAAAGAAGCGGATCGTTACCTCTGTGAATTCTCTCTTTCATGGATAGATCACTGAACTATGCGCCTATCTTTGCTTTTCGATTTTGTGGCCGCCACGACTTGATTCGCATTTGACTTCGGTCTTGATTTCGTGTATGCGATTCCATGACTTTGGCTGTTAGATCGTGCTCTTCGAATCTAAGGTGAGTGTTTCTTTCACTCACATCTTTAATTCAAAGCTCAAGTTTATTTAGGGTTTAAATTCTGTGATTTTCATTCGTATAAAATTGTTTGATTTCGTCAATACTATGCTCGGCCATTCTATCGCCATTTGGATGTCAAGATGGTTACTGACTTGTTCCAATTTGTATAATTTGATACTTGATTGCACGGTGTTGAATCTTTGTGGCCACCACGACTTCAATTTTTGACCTGCTCGACTTAGGTGAAACTGGATTTGAAATTGCTGATTCCTTGTTATCCATGGCTTGATGATTTTCATTTGCTTCTCTGACAGTTTTAAAATTTACTTTGGTATAAAAAGAAATTGTCTTTGACTTTGCTTTGTTGACATCGGCTTTGATTTTGTTGAATTTATATTACTTGACTAAAACTGTCTCGGCCTTGCTTTCTCTGATGAACTGCGATTATGTTGATTTCAAAATTTTTGTTTTGATCTCTTGGTCCATGATCAATTGCTTCTGTATTGATACTCGATTGAAACCATGCTTAGTCCCTTGTTCCAATTACTGTATATGCACGTACTCATCTTCTCACACATGACTGCACTTGTGTGTTGCTTTCCATGCATGTCTTCGTTACTGTTACATGTATGCCTGAGCTTCCATAGGTGTCTGTCTGTGTGTGAACATTTTTGGATTATGATGGTGTTCAGTTTGGACATTTTCTTGACTTGTACATTTGAGTCTATACTTATGTAAGAATAGTTGTTCATGTTGTAGACAGTTGGTATTGCATCACCACTGACTGTTGATACTCTTTGTGTATGTGTGCAGTTTGCACTTGAATATGTAGTTCGGTCGACACTTAAATTTTATTTGTTCATTGACATATGCACCACGTTGATTGCATTACGTGGTCTGATCTTCATGTAGTTTGCTGTCTCATGTGCAGTTTGTACTTGGGTATGCAGGTGGACCATTGATGTGAGTGTTGATTTGTCTCAACTGCTCATTCCTGTATCACTATATAGTTTGTAGTTACACCTGTGTATATGGGCACTGCCTATGTATATTTCACTGTGTTCATTTGTCTGCGCTTGCATTGTTCACTTTGGGCTTTGACTTTACCACTACCTGACTTCGGCACTGCCTTCGTGTAAATGCATCGATGTCTGGAGTAGATATACTGGCCACTGTGTACATTGTTTGGTTTTATATCCCTGCAAGTTAATGTTATACATGTGTGATTGTACATTCATGTTACCCAGACCTGTAGTATGCATTGTCACTATGGTTATTGAAGTTTGTTTATTCAAGTCATATATGTGCTCATGTATTACTTGTAGCTTGTTTCACATGTACACCTTGTTCATGTCATTTTGCTACCTGCTTGATACACCTGTCTTTGTTATAACTGTTGCACTGATATTACTGCAGTACTATGCAGTAGCCTTGCATGTACATTTATGTTTTTATGAGGGCACTGACCAGTTGAGTTTGAGTCGTATAACTCGAACTGATCTCGAGTTGGTTCCAGTTGGTTTGATTCATTGATCATTTGCGTATTTCATCACTGTAGTGGCGAGGCAGTGCACGCGAGCGTGTACTGCAGCAAAACAGTATTGACATTTAAAGTGATATTTCAATTGCTTGAAGTGTTTCGTGTGTCCAATTCAATAATTTGAAAGTGTATTTTGATTTGGTTTAATTTGAGTATTTTGGTTGCTATCTAATTATCTTCTAGATGATTAGATTTTGTGTTTTCTAATTATCGTATCGATAAATAGATTTTGTTGTTTCGGTTGTTTCACTGGCTAGGGTTTTGATTTAGCCACTTATTGTTAATTGCCGTTTATGCAATTTTGTTGTTTCAAATTATCTTCATTGATGATACTTCTATTTATCTTTGTTGATGATTTGGCTTTGCTGATTTGCAGTTTAATGCTGTTTCATGTTATATCTTTCGTTATCTGATTTTCTTATTAAGGGATTGGATAGACGAGATTTATTTTGACTGTCGTCTATTTGCTATTTAATTATTATTGCTTCTATGGATTAATAACTGAGTTTGAATTAGACTGACCCGCGTATTATTTTCTTCTGAATTAATACTCGGGTCAGACCGAGTTATTACAGGTTGTAGATATCTTGCTTTGGGTTGCTGCTTGAGCTATGAAGTCACTTCATATCTTTTGGAGTAGTCATCATTTTCTAGGAGGATATGTATTCATGTATATTAATTATAATAATGTACTTGTATATGTAACTTCCAGTGTCGACAGTTGTAGTTGTTTCATATGTATGGTATCACATGTATTGTATCTGACCTCATTTATATATATATGAGACTTCATATTATCTGTGTTCCATGTTTAGCTTATCTGTGTTATTATTATATATATTGTCCTAAACTATTATGAACCATCGTAGTTTGTTCTATACTGGAATTGAATATGTCGATGGGAGTAAACAAATAAAGAGATGAAAAAGGAATATATACCACTCCTATCGAGATAATCAATACTAGTGTAAGGCCTAACTACGGATGGCCGCTCCTATCCAGCCTTATTCTTCGTAATAACAGACATTATTTGTTTTAATACTCTTTGTTATTGTGAGCATAGAGGTGAGGTGTCACATAAAATGATGAGACTCAAATTCTTGTTCCATTCTACCCGTACTCGCGGCTAATTCTAGTGGTGAGGAGGCCGAAGATGGGTTAGAGCAAGGTCAAGGAAGGAGGAGATGGAGCTCGGGATGATTGAAGAAGAAGACGTGTAGGAGCTCTCGTATCGACGATGGATGAAGGATACGTTCGTATCAATCCAAATGTATTGCGACTTCGTGCCTTGTATTGATGGAAAGTGGACATTCGTATCGATCGATTGACGATCGATATACGTATCGATCCAGAGTGATCGATACGAAAATGTCATTGCTAATCGATACGAAGTAGAGAATATTGCATTGGTACGAAATAACCTTTGGGTGATTGATACAAAGTGCTGTACCATGATCGATATGAACTGCTGTTTCCATGGCCGATACGAATTGTACTTCTGGTGTCGATCCAAGTCCAAACTTTGATGGATATGAAATTTTTGCACACTTGAACATTTTACTCCGACGAGCTTCTGCTTTGCATAATTGGACTTATCCATTTCACTGCATATTTGACTTCCCTTTAAAGCTCATCAATGGAACTGAACTTGACAAATTTGATGAATTTTAACTTGGATCAATCTCCGAAGTCTAGATGGCACAATTGTGATGATCAGCGATGGCGGTCACTCCAGTTGAATTTTGAAGTCTTATCGTTTGAACATCTCACAAATCATGTAGAATTTCTTAAATACTATGTAGTATTGCATTGCACAACACATTCACTGACTTCACACTAGGCGGAACATGAGTTTATTGTCTCCTAACAATGTTTTTACTAAGTTCATTAGCTATGGAACCCAGAAGTTTGCAATCATAGATTTCCAGAGTCCACCCCTTCCTGCAGTTGAAATGCCGGTTATTGCAACCGACGTTATAAGCCCTGCTTCAGATGAACTATCGGAAGCTGTTTCTATCGCACATCCATAAAACTCTGTTCCTTCTAATATTTCAGAAGATATCCTGGGCAGGATTTGCCTAAGGCATAGGCTATCGATAGACGGTGTCTTGTTGCTAGGGCTAGAGGATAGAGCCCACACTCCCCTTGAAGGGTACACAACCTGCAATAGATTTATATGTGTAGCTGGGATACTTCCTTCTTTTAACCAATTCATCCGAGAAGTTCTACTTTTATTAAGGATTGCTCAATCCCAATTGCATCTGAATGGATATGCCTTGCTGAACAGTCTCTTTGTCATTTTCATGGAGCATTTCTTCCACCTTCCAACTGTAGAAGAGATCAGATTCTTATTTAACGTAAAAAGTCGTAGGGACAACCCTTCCTTTACTTTCTTAGAGATGGTTAGAAACTGTCAGATCGTGGTCGGGGCATGGAGCAAGTTGAGTTATTTCAAGACCGAATGGTTCTTCGTTCGGTGTCCATCGGCGTTCCCCAGACGGTGGCTAGCAAGACGTAATTGCCCTAGCCTCTTTGTTGGTTAACTAGATAGTAGTAGCTGATGTCGAGTCTAACATCTCTTTCTTTTACAACTTCAATTCCACGACCTGAAGGTGCTCAGTTTAAAGGAGATAGTAAGAGTTCTTCAAGAGGTACCCACCGAGTACAGAGAGATCTATGAAGTCCTTACGGATGAAAATCTGATTGTCATTGGGTTAATTGACAGAGATCAAAGCATTGGACTTGCAGGAATTTTATGATGGCCCCGGTGAGGCAAGCTCGAAGGAGATCTCCTGAGATAGTAATTACTGAACACGGTAGTGATGAGAATATGTCTGCTGGAGATGAGCCCGTAACTGGGCCTTCGCAAAGTTCTCAATCTTTAGAGCGGAAGAGAAGAGGTAAGTCTACCACTCGAAAATCTGTAAGGCGTAAAACCGTCGTAGTCTCTTTGCCTGCTACTAGTCAAGAGATTCCTCCTTCGTAGATGGAGAGCTCTTTTGCGAGACTGGTAGACATCCCCATTCCGGATGACTTGCTTTTGCACCAAGATACCGGATTAGAGGGGCTTCAAAGTGCCTTAAACATAGGAGAGCCAACTCCTTCGAGTACGGCTATTACAACCGGTTGGTTGGGGGGGGGGGGTTTGCGTATACACACTTCATGGCACCACACAATTTCTCATCATAAGCTATTCATCTCTGGAGATTACCAACTCCATTTCTGTTTTCTTTTTACAAATACGATGTCGAGGTGGGGTTCTATGAATGGTAGTCTCCGCTCTACACGCCATTCATTTGGCTCATATTTTGAGTCTTGCAAACATGAGGCCAAAAGGGAATTCGATCGCGGCTACTCCAGTCAAGAGAAGGAGTGCTATGAGAGGGAAAGGGATAGAGAGAGGCAATATAGGTGCCATTCTCGGTTGTGCTCTCCACCAACTAGAGGTCCAACACAACCTTCTAGTTTTGGCAAACAACCCTCAGAATCTTCACATTAAGTACCACCTCCTCTATGACGACCCGGAATTTTTAAACAAATGAAATCGTAATATTTAATTGATTTTAAATATTTAAAAGTTAATTTTTAACTTGAATTCAAATATCACCATTTATTCGGTAATTAATTATTAAATTATATAATTTGAAGTTGGGTAAAATGTTGAATCTGGAGTTTTAAGCCTGTAAAAAAATAATCTGAAGGCTTATAAAATTTATATTGATAATACTGAAGAGAATAGAAGTGTTGAAATCAAATTTAAAAAAAATGGTTTGTTAAGTTTTGAAATTTATATCGTTTACATTGAATTTAAAAATAGCCTTCCGAGGCACTGTCTCGGAATTTGATGAAACCAGTTCCATTGGTCCGTAATATTGTATTATTATCGGATTTCAAATTTCGTAATGTTTGGAGTTGTTGTGTGAGCGTACGATATATAAACGCGCTGAGATTTATATCGAAAATTTAATATTTTAATTCGATTCAAAAATTTATCTTCTCCATATGATCGAATTAGGACTCGAAATCTTTTCCATTGCGTTCGAAATAGGGATATAACACTAGGAACGCCTAGCGGCACGCCTCGATAGGAAGTCAAATTTCGTGTTGCGTTTATCGACAAGAGTTGAATTTAACTTAAATATATATATTTCTATATCTGGTCACCATCAACCATTTCCTTTCCTATCAGCCACGATTCTATCATCTTTCAAAACACTATAGAGAGTATTCTCCCACACGCTTCCCTCTTTAATAATTACAGCCGAGCCTTCTTCTAAAACTATTCGTTCAGATAATAATAATAATGGCCGAACCAACAATTCCCTCTTCAAATTTTTTCAAAAAAAAGGAAAGAAGAGGAAACAGCAGTGGGAATCAAACTCTAATGGCCGAGTCTTTCTTCTTATTAGAAATCGAATTCCTGAATGAGGAATAAAATCCCAAATCAAGACTTCAACGTGTCCCTTGCTCGATCTCTCAGTAGGACGCATCATAGGGAAGGCCGGTGCAAGGAGAGAGAGCGAGAGTCGCGACCGCGATTTCGATTTGAAGGCCGGTGCAAGGGGAGAGAGCGAGAGTCGAGACCGCGATTTCGGTTTGAAGGCCGGTGAAAGGCTAGAGGGCGAGAGTCGCGAGAGGGTTTTGCAATTCTAGAAGCTGTCGGTCCTGAGTCGCCTGAAGCACATTCACCCGCCTCTGTGTTTTTGGGATCTACCGCCGTTCGATATTCTTCGCCTAGAGACGATGTATCACAAAGTCAAACTCCATCACGTCGTTTTGATCAAGTGACGACGGGCTCTGGGATTCGTGAGTGCTGCGATCTGTGTTTGGGCATCTCGGGTTTTGGATTTGAGCAGCAACGTATAATTTTCTTATTCGATTTAAATATAAGAAGTTTGTGTGTAAAAATAAAAATAAAACAGTATTTGATTTTTGATTTAAACACATATATATAAATTAGATGCACATGTTACAGTAAGGATAAGTTTACGGTAAGGTATATCAGTTTGTTTAATTTAAATTAATGAATATCTATAGATTAGAAAAGAATACACACACACACACACTCACTCACCGTAAACCTGCTGCTTAATTTTAAAAAGGGTATATTAAGGTGACTAACTTGTTTTATCAACTTATTTTAGTCACTAAAGATTTTTAAAAGGGAAATTATTAGTTTAGATTAAATTAAGTTATTAGTAAATTAAATTCTGTTTTATTGGTAATAAAATGTGTAGTTAATTAAATTATAAATGGAAATTTAAATTGTTCAAATTGACTAGAATGTTGATAAAAAAATATGTAATGTTTATACATGGTTATAAACTGGGAACCAAGTCAGAATTGAAGTGGACTACAAACAATGCAAAGGTGAGTTAATCTTACTCAGTTGAATTTTAATTTAAATGATTAAATTTAAATAATTGGTTGAATGGTTGAATTGATTGATGTGCTATATTATAGTATATACTACATCTTGGAATGTTTGATTTCCCGCATTATATAGCGGATGAGACCCTATGCGCCGCATAATAGTGGATAATATTTTATTTAATCCCATATACTGCGATATTCCACCTCGAAGTGGAATTGGTATTTTATATTGTGCTAACATCTGTGGATGCAGGGAAATAGGTTGGAGGGATCCAATTGGATTTCTCAACATTTATTTATTATTTAATATTCTCTACCATGATTATTTGATATTTTATGATGAATTATATTGGAATATGGAATGCTATGGTTTGAATGAATATATTTGGGTATAATGAGTTACCAAAAATATATAAATTGGATTTTGGAAAGAAAATAAATGAAGTAAATTTGTAAGCGAAATAATTATAGAAATTTGAATAAATTAAGAATGAATTGAAAAGAAAAAAAGAATTTTGAATAAATAAAAATTAATGAATTGTAAAATTAATTAATATCATGTTAAAGGAATAAAGAATTATTTTAAAATTTAACGTTTAAATTTATTTAAAAGGATAAAGAAGTAATATGAGAAATCTAAAATTGGTATTTTCAGTTAAAAGTACTTTAAATCATAATTAAGGAATAAAATCTGAATTAATGGATTTTGGGATAAAGGGAGTAAATTGGAAATCAATTTGGAAATTGATTCAAGTGTTTGAAATTGAAAATTTAAAGAAGAATGTGAAGAGAAGTATATTTCTCTGGAAGCCAAGTACGTTCAAAGTAAATTTTTTAAATATAAGATAAAAAGTTTTAGCGTTGTTTTAAAAAGCATGTTTTAGAAAATTTATTATTTCTAATCATTTAAATTCTTAAGTAAATAATTTTCAAATCTATTATCGTAGTAATTATTTAAAAAGTGACTTAGTATTTTGATTTAAAAAACGAAAACCTAGTTCTATATTTTATAAAGTAATCTTATTTTCAAATATTCATATAGTATGTATTTTTAACCAATTATTGAAGTAGTTTTCAACTTAAATGTTTTAAAGTATATTTCAAAGTAAAGCGTTTTAAATCATTTTAAAAATCTAAAATTTTGTGCTTGGTAATTTAAGTGGAAATAGAAATATTTGGGAAAATTTTATTCTGAGAAAGGAAAATAGTTTGAAAACTGTTTTCAAAAGGGTTTGAAAAGTGGAAATATATCTTGTGAAGATATTTTTGGGATTAATGAATAATCCGGGGAAAATTATTTATTGTTTGGTCATTGTTGTAAATGTTAATTGATAGTTAAACAACTGACTATCAATATTGGCCAAATGCGCTGATCGTTTCGAAGAGACCGGGATCGAGATTTATTTCTCGAAAACCACTTCGATCCGGTTTGTAAGTTTTCGTGGAAAATGAGTTTGGATTCGAAGATGGAGCAGTGAAGTGCAAGGGCTAGTCGTTACAAATCCTGAGGATGTTTCCAAAATGGATGTAGTAGGAATAGTGCCTTCGGTTCCTTTCGAACCCAGGACGGACTTGTATGGATGAATGCTTTCGGAACATCGTCAGGTGGACAATGGGAATTCTAAGGGATATGTTCCAAAAGGTAATGCTTAGCCTCAAGCCTCATCAACCGGGAATAACTGAAAATCAGGGGTTATGCAGTAAGGCTAGGTGGGTAGCACCCATTCAGGGTGAGGTCATCCCTGTCTAGATGTCCCTTTTTATTCGGCTTAGTAGTACGGTTGCTGATCCCAACCGTGGGGTGATCTCACTCGGGATTATCCAGTAAGGGGTAGTCCCGGTCTTGTGTTGCAGGGGGTCGGGAGTGATCATCGGTACTATGATCTAGGCCACGTACCGTGACAGGTGGTACCCCAGTGCCTATTCATTAGTTGGAAATCCATTCTCCCTACGAGCCTTGTACGAGTTTTGTTTGTATTACCCACTCCGTGGTTAGTAGCTGGAATTTAATCATGTAACAATTTCGGCTATTTTAGTAAGTATTTGTATTTAGACCCTATTATAATATCAAAGGATTTTAATAAGAAATGTTTTAGCTATCCTAAGGTAAAAATCCGACATCTTTATTTGTGGCGTGGTCTTACGAGATGCTTTTGTTTTCAAAGGATTTTTGAAACTTTAATAATAAATTGAGTGTGATTTCTCACGCTGGTATATCCAGACTGACTCGGGTGTTATTTAACTGTAATGCTCGGGTCAGACCGAGTATTATAGGATATAGGATATAATGCTGTGGAACTCAGGAGACGAGCTGGATGGCGATACGTACTTTCGTACTTGATTATTATTCCGCTGTGTAAACAGTTATATGTTATTGATGTGGAACTCTGATGATGTATTCTGATGATGTATGTATAAATAGTTATAGTTTTCTTTTATGTAAAGATCGGTTATTATATATTATGTTTTATTCCGCTGCGTTGGTTAGATTCTATTGTTTTTTTTCTGTTTTCTCTTCTTCTACCTCTTCTTCTTTAACCCTAATGGTTCGTATTTCTGTTCAACTTGAGTTGATTGATGGAGAATAGCTTTAACTCAAGGGGTACGGATTTCTGGGTCGTTACATCCTCAAACTTCAAGGCCCCATGTACAACATTGGAGGATCGAAACTGAAACCCCCATCACCACTGAACAAGCCATTACAGAACCCATCGAGGAAGGAGCGATTAGAATCGCTAAGTTGAAAAAGGATTTCTCGAATGTCTGCTTCAACGGCTTTATATTTCTTCCACACTTGAAGTGAATTCCCAATGAGGCAGAACAAACGATGCATGACAACGAGAACGAGTCTTCACGGAAAGCAAAGATGGAAGCCACTCAGAAAGCCGATGAGGCAAATATGTCTATAGAGAAAATGAGGCAGGAACACTCGGCCTTGGTCAAAGAGATGGGCCATAGGACCACCACGGTCGTAGCCGAAAAGGACGCTGCACTAAAAGAGCTTGAGGAACTCAAAGCCAAATTTGCTGAAGCCGTCAAAGAAAAAGAAAATGCTAATAAAGTCACTCAGGAAGCATGCGAGTAGGCTGTGATGCTCATGGATAAGAGGGATGCAGCAACGCTAAAGGTTCAGCAAACCGAGGCTAGGGTTGAGGGAGAAGTGACAGCGGCAGAGGCTAGGTTGGAGGGTGACTTTGAGGATCTCCTAATCACATACAACGTCAATGTTCTGAAGCACCGCAACCTAAGCTGGCTCGACAATTATCCGCTTCATCCGTACAATGCTTTGTGCCACTTGGTTGAAGATGAAAAGTCGGACCATCACATAACATCTATTGATGAGTTTGAGCTGGACAATCGGGTGTTGACCGAGGAGGAGAGAAAAGTTCTCCATGATGCCATTGTTACATACGAAAAGGAGAAGCTTGCCACTCAGCACTTGGAAGTTGAAGAGGGGTCTGGAGTTGAACTTCACGAAGCGAGTTTTGAAATGCCTACAACAACTCAACCTGAATTCATGTCTATAGTAGATCCTCCAATTATTCTAGCTTATGACCCGGATCAGCCGCATTTGACCCCGATCAGCTTTACCTCCACTCATGAGCCGATCCGAGGAAGGTATTTTGAACACTTCCTGTATTCATTCAACATCTGGAGCACTATCAGTGAATGTTAGTAATATCTTTTCTTATCTCCATTCAGTTATAGGATCTGCACTAACCGAGCTTCCTACAACCCAAGAATTGCATCACGAGCAGGAGGCTATTATGACGGAGGCGATGACGACCACAGCTGCTACATTGACCGGGGAAGTTCATGGGAGTGCTTTTATTCTCGATGAAAAATGATGGAAGAACTCCTCGGTCATCAGAGGATCCACTTATCAGCCCGCCTTTTGTCATGGGAAAAGGTACGTTCACAGCCAGCTCCTCGGGCCCAACTAGCAGCATTCCCATGGATGCTTAAGCAATTCATGAGGAAGAGATAATGGCGGACATCAATGCTGAAATAGAAGTAGTCGCACAAGCCAGTAGCATTGGAGGTGGTATGGAGGGTCCTGGCCCGGCCCATTTGCGTATGATTTCTCTCGGCGGTACAATCATTATCACTGGCATACCTCCTGTATCCTCTCATATTGAAAGTGCCTCTGTTCCTGCAACTTCGCATCCACAAAGTATCCCAATCTCCATGAGTTCGGAGGAAGAGACTACCAGAATCCCCCCAACCGGGGATCAACCAGGGAAAGACAAGAGCTAGAAGAGACATCCGAGCGGTAGTTCCAGTGGATAAATACCGAAGAAGAAGAGGAAGAAGAAACATAGGGAGTAAGCATGTCTATTTATTTCCCTATTTTTGGTAGATAGGTAGAATGGGACTTTATTTTGCTTTCTGTAGGCTGTGTATAGATGCAGGTTCGGCCCCTGATTATAGGAGTTCTTGGAATATTTTTTTTTACTTGTTTTGTTTCCAAAGAATAAATGAAATAAAATCTCCTTTTGTTTTTCGACATAACTCTGAGTTTATTTTCTTAAGTGTTTTAGAGCTCGAATTTCCGTTCACTGTACTTGTAAAGCTTTACTCTCTAGATCGGACTTGAGTTTGGTTGTTAAATCCCAGAGTCATGGCTTCGGGTCGTAACCAAATGTCAATTCTAGTCCCAATGCTGCGCTATCTCGGTTAAAGGCTCGTGCTTGAGTTATGCCCCCAGTTCTGTAGATAATTGAGGTAGTTGGACGATAGTCGCTATCCGTCTTCAACAACTTTAATTTAACTTAGTCGGAACTAAGTCAGAGTTAAATGAGTTCGAGTGGTCGGATCGCACCTGCTTATTTATTGGCAATCGCATCCACACTCTAGGGATTGAACTTTTGCGCTGGCAGTCGGTGATGCCTATTTGACGTTTAAAATTATGTCCACACTATGGGGACTTGAGTTACTTTACGAGCGGTCAGCCACACCTGTTTGATATTTAGAATCTCGTCCGCACTCTGGGGACTTAGATTGATTTATGGATGGTCAGTCATACCCAATTTTTGTTTATACTCCGGTCCACACTCCGCGGACTCAAAGTTGTCTCACGGGCGGTCGGTTCACACCTGGTTTGTGTTTATATTCCAACCCATGCCCTAGGGCAGAGTTAGTCGATGGGTGGTCAGTCACACCCATTTTGATGTTTATACTCTAGTTCACACTCTGGGAATCTGGAGTTGATCGAAAGACGGTCAGTCACATCTGCCTAAGTGTTGGAATCTCGTTCGCACTTTGGGAACGATAAGTTGATTAGGGATGTGGACGGTCGGATCACATCCATCCTGAGTAGATAGGCAAAGTTATAGATGGATAGATCCATACTCCTCGAGTTTAGATTGTATATGGGCGAACTCGTGGGTGGATGTGACCACCCTCCTCGAACCTACGTTTTTTTTGCAATTTATACCCTAGCTTGCACTCTGGGAACTGGAGTTTGTTAGGGGATCGTCGTGTATCAATCCTTTTTGGCTTTTGTGTGGTAGCTTGCCCCCGAGCCCGGGGTTTCACTTAGCAAATGACTGGTCGTATCACAGCCACTCCCTATTTGAATAAGTCCCACCGTAGGATGGAACTTAGCCTTTCGTGCATCGTGTAGCTCGCATGACACATTTCGGAAGTCGCCACTCTGGCTTGATGTAACGATCCTGAATTTTGAACAATTTAAAAATGAAGATATTTAATTAATTTTAAATATTTGAGATAATTTTAAATTGAATTCCAATAAAAATATGAAGTTGGAGATTAAATTTTAGAATTTAATCTATTTAAAGTTGAATAGAATTTGAATTTAACTTTGAAGTTGAAATTGAATATTGAAGTTGTATCTGAAATTCGAGCTAATGACTTAGAAGAAAAATAAATTTAGATACAAGAATTATTATTTATGAAGATTAATAAATTTGTGGTTAGTTTAATAACATTTTTCTTTAACTTAAATAAAGGAATAAAATTTTAATCAATATAAAATAAATTGAGAAACACGTTGATATAAATTTGTACTTGATAATTGAATTGCAAAACGTTTATAAGTTTATTTAAGAAAAAAAAATTAAACAAAACAATTGAATATAAAATGAAAAAAATAAATAAGAAAAGATAAATAAAATAAATATAAAAATAAGGTATACATTACCTTACTTTGATCGGCTGTAAACACGCCTTAATTTACGCCTAAAACCCTGCCTTTCATCACGCTAAAATCACGACCCCTTCTGCTTAAAAACACGAAGCTCCCTTTACCAATTCATTCGAAAACCCTACCTAATCAAACCGAAGAAATAAAAAATGGCGGCCGTGTAATCGTTCTTCGTCTTCGATTCAAAATCTAGGGCTTCGGCTTCAAAAAAATTCGCTCGCGGCTTCAATATCGATCGCGTGCTTGCGTGCTCTTCATTTCGTTTGCAAAGGTGAGTTTTTTTTACTCACGATTGATTTTAAATCAAGTATTTGAATTTGATTGAATTGAATGCTTGGTTGCATGCTATGAATTGGTGTTATTTGGCTTCCATTTGCTCGGTTAATTTGCATGTATGGTTGTTGGGGTTATTTACTATCGTTTGCTCTGATAATTCGATATTAAACTGTTGAGGACAGATACTCTGTGTAATTTGTTTTTTTTTTAAAAACAGATGCTGTTAATTTGTTTTGAACCGTTGAGAACAGATGCTACCCAAATTTTTGTTTTTTTTATTGATAAGAACAGATACTATAATTTTATTTAAACTGAAGAGAGCAAATGCTATTTAAATTTATATTTAAATTGATGAGAGCAGATGCTATTGTTTTAAATTTAAATTGTTGAGAACAGATGCTACCCAAATTTTTGTTTTTTTAAACTGTTAAGAACAGATGCTACTTAAATGTTGTTTTAAATTGATAAGAACAGATGCAAGATAATATCGAAGTAATTTGTTTGTATGTATATGAGTTTCTGGAAATTAGTATATACATTAATGTATATATATGTGATTCAGGATTTTATATATCTGTTCTTGGCCTTGAACTAAGTTTTTTTAAAAAGAAATCCATCATAAACTAGTTGATATCAGTTCAGATTTGTCATAGAAATAGAAAATCTGTAGCCTTTGAACAAGTACAGCAGTCAACAAGTTCTAATACGTAAATAAGAAACTGCTCTGTGTTCTTTGTTTAACCTCAAAATGTTTAAGTTGTTAGCTGTGCATGTGAATATATATAGGAATAAGTATGTTGTGTGATTGTTTGTTGATGAATGTTTTTGTGTGAACATCCTATAATCTGAAAATAACAAAATTGACAAGTTTAAACCAATTGTTTGATGAAAATGATGCATGCTAAAGTTCTTGGAACCATTATGTGAATATGCTTTTATGCATATGCATGTCACTGTGAGTAAACACTTACAAATTAAAGCTAAGTAGATAATTATATGGTTGATTTTAAAATCTGTGATGATAACTGTTATGTATGTATGCATGTGAGTAAACTTTTTACTAAAGTTTAATTAGTTATTAGCTGTTGCTATGAGATTGTGATGATGTTACATACATATAAGTTTGCCTCTGAAGTAGATAAGTATGAGAACTCGAAGTGAAAGAGTGGGTGTCTCGGGTTTATGGGTTGCAGGTTTTAAAGGTCTGTAATTTTACAGTTTTTTTTAAGTCTTGAATGAAACTCTTATTTTAAAGATTTAAAATTTAATCAAAAGTAAGATTAAACTGAATTGATTTTGCAGTTTTTAAAAATCAAATGTAAGATTTAAATTCTGTGTGAATCAAGACTTGAAAACAGTTCAGGTTTAAGCCTGAGAAGCTTTGCAGTTTTAAATTTTAGAATAAATTCATATTTTAAGTTGAAACTTGATTCAGGTAATATTTGAATCTGAATTCAAATATAGTTTTGAGTTCAAAGTTTTTTAAAAGTGAAATCTTAAAATTAAATTCAGTTTTAAATAAAAATTAAAACAGTTTGCAGGGTTTTATAACAGAGAAGTTGCAGTTTTCATGTTTAATGAAATTCATGTTTAAGTTGAAGACTTAATTCAAGGTTTTGAAAATGAAATTTTTTGTCTGCACTTTGGTTTATTGATGTTGATCTCTTGAGTTGTTTCACTGCCATACTTGTAGCTTGGTCATTTGATGCACTGCCTTGATTTACATTGTCTCTATTATTGATTCTTGATCATTTCATGTTGGCATTTACTCCACTTTGCATTTGTGCATTGCTGTCAATTAAGTTGGTCACTGCTGCATACAGTGGCAGTTCCATATATATATGTCCATGTACTTGAAACTACTTGAGGTTACACTCTTGTGCTTTGCCTTGATCACTTCTGCTGTTGTCACTTCTGCAGTTGGTCTTGCATTTGATGTTATTTATGTCTTCATGTTCATTGGAGTTCTGTTGCACTTGTACCATTCTGTTGCATCTGGACTTGATGTTTCGGGCCTGCATACTTTTCAGTGCTTCATTGTTGCACTATGTTGGTATAACTGTTGTATTTGGGTTATTTTGTTGCACTAAATTGTAGTCTGCACTACCATATATGTCATCATTAAGATTGCCATTAAGGGCTTTTGAATTTTGTGCATTGGTGCAATCGGTGGTACCACTGCACTTTGTAGATGCTGATCATTTTATACATACATTTATGTATGCTTGTCTTTGGCCTCTGTGGTATGCACTATTGTAGTGCTACTGCACTGTGTCATTGTTTGCTGCTGCACGTGTTGTTTTCTACCGTGTCGTCTCTGATGTTGTTTCATTTGTGCACTAATTCAATGCTTAGTGCATTGTGCATCTGTTTTGGACTTGCAGTTTGAATTGCGTTGAGTTGAGTCGAGTTTGCAGTGATGTGTTCGATTTGCACTTGCACACGTGTTGGCGAGGCAGTGCACATGTGTGCAAAGTATACGTGTGTACTGCAGCCACACGGGATTGACAGATTTTAAAATTTTAAGTTGTTAATGATGAAAATCCATAATAGATTTAAATTGATTCATTTGTTTCGTCATCTCTGTCACCATTTTATTCAGTTCATTGCAAATTTAATTACTTGAATTAAGATTAATCCTGACTCGAGTGTTTTGTGTTTTGCAATTAACGCTCGGGTCAGACCGAGTATTTTTACAGCTTGAAGATTTTCAGGCCGTGAAGTTAGAGAGAGAGGGGAAAGCACTTCACTAAAGTTTTTCAAGAAATTTTTTTCTTGTACTTAATGAAAATAAATTGTTCCGCTGTATAAAAATTTAATGCATTGTACAAACTCTGATATATGTATGTAAGAAAAATTCATTTATGAATAATATTATGATTATTCTGTGATTCTGTGGCTGATTCTGTTTAAACTCTATAAACTGACTAACAATCCGTCATTTTGAACGTTTCTAGCTGGTTTAATTACCAACTAGAGGCGGTCAGAGCGGCGGGTCGTTACACTTAGAGATTGCAATTACTGTTGAAATAAGAAGTATGGAAAAGTCGGTTGTCTTATTACAAGTTCAAATTTTGAAATGCATAAACAAATTTCTAATGAAAAGTAGACTAAATGAACGAATAAACCATATTATGTGTAGTAGCGATGGAGACTCCCGCTATTCCAAGCTTTCGGCAAAGTGAGACCATCAACAATTGATAATTTGAATGTGCCGTCTCCAAGTCTCCGCTCGATGACATACGGTCCGTCCCATGTTGGTTTCATATGCGAAGGGACCAGATAGATTCTCTTGAGTATAAGATCGCCAAGTTCGAAGGTTTGGGGTCGAACCTTAGCATTGTAATTGGGCGACTCGACTTCCGTGCACGATTGCCCTCAAATCAGCCTCTTCACGCTTCTCATCCAATAAATCCAAAGATTCGACGAGTAATATGGCATTCTTCTTTGGGTCATAATATGTCACATGATGAGGAGGTACTTCCAATTCAACTGGAATAATAGTTTCAGAGCCGTAAGAAAGTGAAAATGGAGTGTGGCCGGTCGTGGACTTTTGGGTAGTTCGATATGCCCATAGGTCCATGGAAAGTTCATCGACCCATCTGCCTCCAGTCTTCTCCAGTCGTTTCTTTAGAATGGACTTAATAACTTTATTAACAGCTTCGACCTGTCAATTTTCTTGAGGGTGAGCAATTGTTGAGAACTTCTTCTAAATATGGAAACGGTGACAGAAATTTTTGAACTCAACACTATCGAATTGGGCTCCGTTGTCAATGATAATTGTTTATAGGAGGCCAAAATGACAGATAATGTTGCATATTACAAAGTCGATTACTTTTTTCATCGTGATTATGGCAAAGGGCTCGGCATCCGCCTATTTGGTAAAGTAGTTAACTGCAACGATGGCATACGTCGCACCACCTTTGGCCAAGGGTAGAGATAAAATATATCGATGCCCTATAAGGCGACGACCATGGACTGGCCATCTGAGTAATTTTGGTAGGAAGGGCTCTCGAAGTTCAAGCATGTTTCTGGCATTTGTCACATCTCTTGGCATAGTCCGATGCATCTCGGTTCACAGTTGGCCAATAATACCCGTATCAGAGTATCTTCTTAGCAAGAGCTTGCTCCCTAGTTTGATCGCCACATTCTCCCTCGTGTACGTCATGTAATACTCATTTGATTTCGTCATGGACGATACGCTAGAGTAAAGGAATGGAGTATCCTCTCCTGTACATGACTCCATTCTGGATAATGAATCGTGAAGCTTTCCGTAGAACTTGTCTTGTCTCACTTCTGCGTTCGGGCAAAGCTCCATGCTCAAGATAATTTCTGAAAGGGGTCATCCATGACTCCTTCTCTGGTGTGGCTTCATGCACCCAGTCTGTCTCTATCTAATCGATACTCGGATAGATAAGTGTTCCACAAGGACGAGTCCCATTTTTGTTGTGCTTCACCAATGCTGTTCAGATTTGCCAAAGAATTGGTCTTTTGATTGTGATCTCGGGGTATGCAATAGATGTCATAATAATCAAACTAATTTAGCACTTCTTGGACCCGAGCAAGATAAGTAGCCAACCTCCAGTCTCTAGCTTTGTATTCTCCGTGAAATTGGTATACGACTAATTGTGAATCATAGTAAATCTCTACAGCAATAATTCTCAAATCTTTGGCAAGTCTATGTCCCACGGGTAAAGCTTCATACTCGGCCTCATTATTAGTCGCAGGGAAATCAAAATTCAAAGCATAACATACAGATCGACCTTTTGGGGTTACGAGTACTACTGCAGTGCCTGAGCATCGGTCGTTTGATGCGCCATCTGTGTATAGCTTCCATATGTATTTGAGAGATTCACTGATTTCGAGAAAGTCCTCTGGTATAGTAAATTCAGCGATGAAGTCTGCCAGAACTTGTCCTTGGATGGCTCATCTTGGTGTATAAGCAATATCAAACTGACTCAACTTGATGTTCCACTTGAGCAACCTACCAGAAGTCTCAGGCCGTGTATGGACCTGTCGTAACGGCTGGTCGGTGTAGACTGTAATCGGATGGGCTGGAAATATGAACTGAGCTTTCTCGAGGCAATGACGAGGCAGTAAGCTAGCTTTTGCAACTTCGAATAGTTCCTCTCCGCCCTGGTCAATCGCTTGATAATGTAATAGACCAGTCGTTGTATTCAATCCTCCTCCCGAATTAATGCAGCACTGATTGTGTTTGCTGAAACTGCCAAATAGGTGTATAGTCTCTCATGATCAATCGACTTTGACAGAATAGGTGGCATTGCTAGATGTTGAACTAGTGCTCGGAATGCGCCTTCACACTCCTCAGTCCATTCAAAGTTCCGCTTTCCTTTCCTGATCAGATCGAAGAAGGGAATGCACTTGTCGGTGGATTTGGAGATGAATCTACTCAAAGCTGCCACCTTCCCATTGAGGTTTTGTACTTGCTTTATAGTTATGGGAATCTTGAGATTCCAAATCACCTGGATCGTCACAAGATTGGCTTCAATCTCTTTAGCATTGACAATGAATCCAAGGAAATTCCAGATGCGGTGACACTTCAACAGGTTGAGCTTCATTCAGTAGTCTCAGAGGATGTTGAACATTGTTTCCAAGTCTTTGACATGATCGATGAAGAGCCGTGACTTTACAGGCATATCATCTACGTACATCTCCATAATATTCCCTATTTGTTTAGCAAATATTCGGTTGAAAAGTCTATGTAGCTCGTCCCAGCGTTCTTAAGTCCGAACAACATCACTTTATAGTTATAGATTCCTAGATCGGTGACAAAAACTTGTATGCTCCTGATCGGGTAGGTGCATTGGTATCTGATTTTAGCCGAAATATGCATCCGTAAAAGATATTGAGCTCGTATCTGGCCATTGAATCTACAAGATGAACAATTTTGGGAAGCGGAAAGCTATCTTTAGGATAGGCTTTATTTAGGTCTGAGTAGTCCACACAAGTTCCCCATTTCCCATTTGGTTTCCTGACAAGCACTGGGTTGGATACCCACTCTGGATATAATGCATCTCAGATGAACCAGTTCTTCTTGAGTTTATCCACCTCTTCTTTCAGGGCGACAGATCTCTTTGTATCCATACCGTGCCTTTTATGTTTGACCGGGACATGCCGCGGGTCAATATTCAATGTATGGCTCGCGATGTTTGGCAAGATTCCACATATGTCTGAGTGCGTCCAAGCAAATACGTCGAGGTTTTCCTAGAGAAATTCAACCAATTCCTCCCTTATCTACTGGCTTAGCTGAGATCTGATCTTTATCATTCTCGAGTCGTCGTCATCATCGACCGGAACATCGATCGTCAACTTTGCTTGGGTAGCCTGAATATCTTTGACTTCCTCTTCATTATCATCATCTCTTGGATCAAGATCTTTTAGGAATTGGTTATGGAACCTGCGCCTAGGTGTTAGCTGTCAATTATCAGTAAAAAGGATGCAGAGAGAATCCTCTACGTCCTTGCCCTTCTCCTTCCACTGCGCCTCCCGTAGCTCAACAACATAACAGGCATGTCAAACCGCCTGATCTCCTTGTACAACTCAATTCCGTTGTCTGTGGGAAACTTAAGGGTTAAGCACCATGGGGCAATGGATGCTTTGAATTCAGCTAGGGTCGGTCGGCCCAAGAAAGCATTATATAGATACTTAATGTCCAACACAACAAATTGTAGAATCCGGACTCTCCGACGATCTCCTATTCCCAACTCCACCGGTAACTCCACCATCCCAATGGGTATCATTGCACTTCCATTAAAGCCATGTATGAAAGATTGAAACGGATTCAAGTCATTAGCTTCCATTTTCATCTGGTCATAAGCTCATTTGTAGAGGATGTTCATGGAGCTTCCCCTATCTATCAAGATCCACTTCATCTAAGCAGGACCACTTGAGCAGATATGACTAGTGGATCAATGGTGGAGGCTTCAAATTTATCGGCATCTCTATCTCAAAAAATGATATCGTTTGTCATTGTCTTTTGTTGTTTTGCCGAAGCCCCATCATCAAGATTGCTGCAATATTCGAAGTCCGCATGCCTAATAGAGCTGGCATACGACTCCATTTCCTTCAGCTCCAATTAGCTGGGTGATGTGCACGTAAATGTGCATATTTTTACCATAATATTTAATATATTTAAATTAAATAAATGATCATATTAAGTGTTTTAACATGTTTAAACCAAAATTCAAATTATTTGAAATCATCACATATTCATCTTCATCCAAGGACAAAATGGTCATTTTTGTGCATATATTAATTCGAGAAAATTTAATTGGAAATTTCTGTATTATTTTGTAGGAATTTGGCTTCGTATACAAGTGATTTCATGAAGATATATGCATGCACAAGAGTGAATACAAAGGAATGGAGATGGAAATAATTCATTTCATGGATCATATAGTACCCCACATACCCGCCTATCTTAATGTACAAATTAGATGCTAATGCACATGCTAATAGAGTTTAAAGCTTCATGCACACTTAAATGATGATTATTTGATGCTAATGTTTACTTAGCCTCCATACTTCCTAAGAGGGTATTTTGAGCATTCCCAAAAAATTGGATTAGCGTTTCATATATGTATAAATAGCCCTTATGCTTCATTTAACATCTCTTCCTCTTAGGCGCTCTTCTCTTAGTTTAGTTTAGGAGCAAAAATAAAATGAGAGCTCTCTTTCTTTTCATGGCTACTTGGCCATTTCTTATTTCTTGTAATTTCTTTTTTTATGCAATTCAATACATGCTTTTTTCTCTTCTTGTTTATTTCCTTTCATGTTAGTAGTGTAGATTTACTTATTTATGCAAGTAGAATGGATTTTATTTTATGCAAGTAGAATATTTCTCTTTTCCATTAGCTTTCATTTTCCTTCTTTTTTTAGTTTCATGTTGCATGCCACAAATGTTGATATGATAACACAAATGAGAGGCTAAACCCCTTCAATTTAGGGCTAATAAAGCTCTCTAATTATGTAGATTCAACATATTGCCCTTTTTTGTGCTTAATGACAATGCTTGAAGTGGTTTAACTTGTTGTTTTTTCTTTGAATTTGATAGTCTATGTCGTTGACACCAAATAGGTTATGATTAAACAATCACAAACGATAAGTATCTCTTTATCTACATATGATGATGGTAATGTAGTGAATATTTAAATTAAAATTTGATGGCCTATATTTCTAATCAATAGTTAATAGGCCATACTTAAAATAGATTTCATTTTCAACTTTGTTGTCAATTCATGAG
This sequence comes from Allium cepa, assembly GCA_030765085.1. Classification (NCBI taxonomy): domain Eukaryota; kingdom Viridiplantae; phylum Streptophyta; class Magnoliopsida; order Asparagales; family Amaryllidaceae; genus Allium; species Allium cepa. The sequence continues at coordinate 137,564,906 of CM060945.1, forward strand.
AGTTGGTAAGTGGTTTAACGGGTGTGCTATAGTTTGATGGCTTATGTTGAGCTAATTAATAGCACAAATAGGCCATATTTATGAAAAACACATCATTTAAATTCATAAATGATCAAAAAGGAGAGATCATAATTTCATTTTTGTTGAACTATGTGATCTAGAGAGTGGATTTATCTCTAAATTGTCTTTCTACTCTCATGTTTTTATCACTTTCTTTTTGTCATTTTTCTTACATTTTTTAACTTATCACTTTCAAGTTTGGTTTAATTTGATTGAATAGATTTTCAAAATCTAACAATTCCCTACGGATCGACCCGTACTCGTCAGGTACTAACATTTGTACGTCATGCACATGCGGTTTATTTTAATTTTAAATTTATCGACAATTTTTTTAAACTCATAGAAAAATCGTCATTAAACACAGGGTGAGGACCACTGCTAACCGTGTTAATAACCAACCTCTTGCCAGTACGTGTGAGTTCCTCCGGTCTAGCCTGATTTTGAACTTGATTCTGATTTGATGGACCTGCACCACCAGCCTCCGATGCCCAAACATATTGTTCCAACTTCCAATCTCGGATTGACTTCTCAATGATTTCCTGTAAATGGCGACTCTCATTGGTATTGTGACCATAGCAGTCATGGAATCTACAGAAATCCCAGATTGAATTTGCTTCTCAAACGACGGTTTCAGAGCAAGCTTTTTATATTGTCCAGTGTTACATGTTTGCAAATAAATATTCTCCAGGGATGTATTCAATGGAGTATAGGCGCCAAACATGGGAGCTATGGATCACGATCTACGATTTTGATCTCGCTTCTTACCCTGACTTCCATCACCTTTCTGCCGATTCTGCTTATTTTGTATATTTAACTTCATTTTACCGGAATCCCCACTGGTTTGTTTTACAGCGATGTTAATTTGAATGCCTTCCACACGGACCCCGCATCATCCTGCTTTCTAGATTGTCTAGCGTCTTATCGCCTTAAGAACTGGGGTGCCTCAACATAGAAATGATCCAGTGATGCAAGGGTTTCCCAACCAACCAGTTGCCAAATTTAGAATCAAGATCGAATCCTTTGGTCAGTGCCATCAATAAGGAATTATCATTAGGGTTACTGATCTCTGCACAAGTGGTATGGATTCTTTCCAAATAATTCCTGAGTATCTCTTCCAGAGCCTGAGTGACGCTGGATAAGGTGTTAACATCCTTAGGTCTTGTGGCATGCATATGAAATTGTTCGACGAATTTCATAGCTAACTGATCAAAGCATGAAATGGATTAGGGCGGTAGGCATGTAAACCAGATGGTTGCGATACCCCCAAAGGAGATAGGAAAGCTTCTACATTTAACCACATCATCAGCTCGTGCGGCATTCATAAGCCATTCATACTTTAACATGTGTTGGTTATGGTCTGAACTTCCTTTATAAATAGGTAAAATCAGCATCCTGAATCGGTGAGATGGTTCAGCATAGAGGAGTCCTCGATGAATGGTGTATGACTTTGAGAGATTCCCCAATCGTCAATGGTGAGGCCCTGACTTTCACAATTCATCTGACGGATCATGGTTGGAATGTCTGGAATTCGGACATTATGGGCCAAGGTGTGGTCTGGTTCCACAATGCGAGGGCGGTCCGGGCACGGTCGATAGGTCCATGCCTCGCCTCCTTGGTTCCACATTTTCGAGTACATAGGGTTCAAGAGCATGATTTTGTTGGCGAAGGGTCAGATCTGCTCGGTTTCGAAGGTCAGCTTCCAAGCCTATGACGACAGCAGCTGCATGGCTATCAGTGGGATGATAGGGAAGTGCCCCTCCTTGGGAGGAGGGTCCAGCTTGGTGGCCTGTAGAAGGACCAGCTCCAGCTTGTCCAAGACTCAAAGTGCGTTGATGTACGGGGGATTGCACATAGGTTCCATCCAGCCATGGATGCGAAGATCTGTGGTTGAAGTTAAAGGAAAATGCTATGTTGATTTTCATAAGCAAAATGCTATGTTATATCACCAACTACAAGTCTCTATGAGTTGATGGACAATAAATGAGGTAGCTTAGTTTGTATATTATTCATTTCTCTTCATAATCAATAATTAGTAAGGCCATAATGAAGCATGTTCTTTCATCATAACTACTCCATTTGTTTACATTATACGTATATGCCAGAATAGTAGAGCTAAAACACAATACCTAATTATAGTACTATCCTAATTTCCTTGCTATGAGTCAATACCTATACATGTTATACGTTGATTCAACCAAGTTCCAGTTCATTAAAAGGATTAATTACACCTAGGTTAAAACGTATAATATGAATTAGACAAGTCAAATCAGCTTCATTTTGAACTGTATATGCATGACTTGTTCAAGAATGAGTGCAATGCACCTTTCTTTTAATTTTAACATATTAAATCATGAATAGTGATACTTTAAATTTCTCTGAACAAGAAAAGGCAGCAACAAATGAGCATACAAAATAGACAGATCTAGTGTGTAATCTCTTACTCGGGTGCTAGCATGTGTGTGCATATGGGTTTATGTGGCTGTGAAATTTGCGTGAGCAGTGGGAATATGGATTTGCAATTTCGTGAGCGTATGAATGTGTGTCAGTTCTTGTGTTGTGTGCGTTTTCATGAACCAGGGAGTGTGAGTGCACTTGTATATATGTGTGTGTCGTATTTATAAGTGAGTTTGCCACGTTTATGAAAGTGGCGGTGAGCTTTATGCGATATAAATTAAGTATTTGTAACATTTTATACATATATAAACTTAAATCTATATTTACCTACATAATAAAAGTTTAATTAAGTAATATGCATGTGTATGACGATCCACTTCCCGATCGATTCGAGCTGACAATAAACCACAGATGTCTAACTCAAATCGAACGAAAAGGCAGATAGTTATGGGAATGAAAAAATAAGAGGAGAGATGAAGATGAAGTAAACTAAAACAAAAAGAGTCTCACAACGCAGCGGAACATCATATAATATAATATCAATGATCTTTACAAAAGAAAAACAGTAATATAATATACATATATCCATAATAGTAGAACAACAAATCACTTATCATAAGTTTGGACATTTATAACAAATTGTCCCCACAAACGCTGATAATTTCAACAACAATGTAGCAGAAAGAAAACATATACATGAATATTTCATAAACAACTTTAGCTCATCTGTTGAAGCTCTAAAGCGCCAAATCTAAATCCATAATGTAGGGTCTGACCCGAGCATTGAAAGAGAAGAACACCCAAATCAGTCTGGTAAACCAACATGAGAAAACACATCTCAAATTTATTTTAAGGTTATCAAAACTTTCTTTGTCAAAATAAAAGTATCTCATAAGAATGCGCTGCACATCAGCACAGACAGGTTTTTACCTTACGAAAACCTAAACATTTCATATCAAATCATTTGATATTATGATATTGTCTAGTATATACAAATAATAGTGATCATAACCGAAATTGTTGCATTATTAAATTCTAGCATGTATCTACAAAGTAAGTTATAAAAACAAAATGGCAAGCACATATTGGATAATGGATTCCATATAAATGACAAGGTAATGGACTAACTTCCGACAGCACACCTCTAGAAAACTATACCGAGGGTCCAGTACTGAATGCCTAAACCAACACAGAACCACCATACCTTTTCGCTGGATAGTACTGAATATGACATCACCCTGGTCGTTCTTGACCTATCCATTGCAACAACATATATACTCGACATATAGAGAGTAATCTAGAAAGGTAATAACTATATCCTAATGGGAGCGACCCACATCGCCCTGCTGCTTCCTCCCTATTTCTGTCATTCCTGGGTGATGAGGCTCAAGGTGCCGATTACCTTTCACATTGCACATTCCACTTTGAATGCCACACTGCCATTCCATTGTCACACAACTGATTATACAAATGTATAACTCATGAGCTCGTACATCTCAGTAAAGGACGTTAAGCTAAGAGAAGTTGCCTTCTCTGCCACCAAACAGATGATACGTTTATAGAGATTAATAAGTGTGATTAGAAATGCAACATTAGACATTCATCTATCGAAGTTGTCCAGGAAAAGGAAAAAATGAAGGAACTCTTCTATCACATCTTGTCGGGAGTAAACCCCAGGATTAGTACCGAGAAGTCCCTGCATCGAAGATTTTCATAATAAAGCACTACTGCCACAATATATATATATATATATATATATATATATATATATATAATACGCATCGCAGGTCTAGTGGCAAGTAGCCCTGCTTTATGAAGATCTTCGTCTTCAAACACTTTCGAATGCATACGTTGTTCCAAAGTGGTTTTCAGATAAATCTGATCTCGGTCTCTTCAGACCAACAATCAATAAAGAGGCCCTCAATCACATATGGAAACCAAGTCTCGTAGACTTATCACGTTTCCAACTCTCAACTTGCTATTCTTCAACCAAGAGGGAAGTCCGGTAGATAGGAGTACCATAACCACTCTGCATTACTCGGATCAACATTCTTAATACCAAATGATAATCAAGCCTACATAGTCAGCTTCGTGCTAATTGCACGACTAATCAATTCCCACATCAAGTCAAGAAATCAAAAATGACCAAATTTGATAGTCGATTATTTAACTATCAAAGAAATAAATAAAATATAGCACCTAAGTAGTCAACGGGCCCATTTAGTTAATATGTTATTTATTAAATAAATTTTCAAATATTTACTTCAAATTATTTTTAGAAAGATGTATTCTCAAAACCATTCCAAATCTTTAAATAATGGAAAACATTTCCATATACTTATATCAATACTAGAAGTATATTTAATAATACTACCATTTTGGAGACACACTAAATAGTTTTCTATAATCATACAACTCCAAAGTTCATATGCCTTTGGATGAGTATTAAGCTTAAAAAGCAATGCTTCCTATTCCACCAAGCCTTTAGTACGATCATAAGAACCACTTCGTGTATTTAACAACGGAAGGTCAAAACACAATTTATTGGGTCAAAATGAATTTTGCGTAAAACATTGTTACGATAATCCATAAACACTTGTATAGGGATTCGATTAATTATATATATAAATCCTGTGTACTACATAAACATTTCCTTGCGGAAATCATTTACTATAACAACAATGTTACAGTCCACGCCTTCCTCGCCTTTCTTGAAAACGTCTATCGCATCAATAAATGTTGAAATCTATGTTTTCAATACTTATCACATTTTAAATCATTTTCAAAATCATTTAACTCCATTTGAAAATATCACTTTCAAACATTCCTTTAAAAGATTATATTAACTTCTTAAAACGTGATGTATTTCCTTTGTAGAAATCCATACTTAACTTATCCAAATAAATTCCTTCCATATTTACAAAACTAAGTTTTGTAAATTTCATTTCTATTTTATAAAACTTCTATTTTATGGAGTCCCTATATATGTAAATCTATTCCTTTATGAATCTCATTTATAATCAAAATCCATTTATAAATCTGTTCTTTCTAAATCTCTTTTATAATCAAGATCCATTTTTAAATCTATTCTTTCTAAATCTCTTTTATTTATAAATCTCGTTTATAAACTCGTTCACAAAATTCGATTATAATCCATTTTTAACATTTATAAAACATTGTTTATATATCCATTAAAATTTATAGAATATTACTTCTGTAAATCTCTTATATAAACTATTACAGAAACATTTACTTCAAGCTATTTTTATCTTCTTAAAAACCGTATTTATTTATAAGATAAGGATGGACTTTATTTATAAGATTTAAAACCTTATGATAAGTTTCAAATATCTCCTTTTAACTTATTTCGTAAAACTGTTAAATCAATATTCCTAAATTATATTTTTATTTTATTTCAATAGACTCCTTCTTTTAATAATTCAAGAATTATGATAAACATGTAAAATTCAATCACTTTGAAAATCATTTCCAATTCAAAATCATTATTTTAGTATTTCAAAATACCAAAAACAAGGCCTAGTGCTAATATAGAACTAAATGAGTCAAATCATATGACAATCAATAACATGGCATCAAACACATCATATATCACAATATATGTAACGACCCAGAATTTTGAACAATTTAATTTGAAAATATTTTATTAATTTTAAATATTTGAATGATGGTTTGAATTGAATTTCAAATTATCAGAATGAATTTAGCGATTAAATTATAGAATTTAATCTATTGAAAGTTGAATAAAAATTTGAATCTTCAATTTTAAGCTGAAGAAAAATATTTCAAAGGCTTGTAAAATTCATATTGATAATATTGAAGATCATAGAAGCTTCAGAATTGAATTTGAAAGTGAATTGTTCAGTTTTGAAATTTAATCGTTTGAATCGATATTTAAAATAGCCGTCCGAGGCACAGTCTCGGAATTCGACGAAACCAGTTCCATTGGGTCCGTAATATTGAATTATTCTCGGATTTCAAATTTCGTATCAATCGGAGTTGTTGTGTGAGAATACGACACCTAAACGCGTTGAAAATTTGTATTGAAAACAAATTGAATTTCAATTTAAATTTAACTTTAAAAAAAATAAAAAAATAAAAATAAAAATAAAAGACAACATCCCTAGATTCATGCCTAAAGCTATGCAAAAAATCACGTTGCCTCTCCTTTGTTTCAGCCTAAAATCATGGAAGAAAATCGTGAGAACATGTCTCGTCTATTTTTAATAACCACAGTCCTCTCCCCCATTTCTCAGTTCGAACAAGAATTTTTCCAAGCTAAAGAAAATCATGGCCGAGCCTTTCGTCCCAAAATTGAATTCTCGTTCGAATCAAAAGAAAGGCCGAAGCCCTAAATTAAATCGCACGAACGCGATGGAGGAGCTCGCGATTGATCGCGTCGTTGTATGGGGTCGGCAAGGTCATTCGAAGGAGGGTGCGCGATCGTGGATGTGGAGGCACGCGCGTAAGCCGAAGTCAGGGCAGTGGGTGTCACGGCGGCGTAGGGCATGGAGGCGTGGTCGCGTTCGAATCGAGGCGAGGTGGCAGTGGTCGCGGCCGCATGTGCGCGCGATGGAGGGAAGCCGCGTGACTCGAGGAGAAGACGGCGACGTCGATGATGGAGGCTTGAGTGTCTCGAGTTCGATCTAGAGCAGTAAGGTATTGATTTATTTAATTTTTTTTTTGTAATTTGATATTAATATATATGCAAGTTTTTTTTTACTGAACAGAAAAGAAAAAAATTTAACTGCAGCAAACTATATATATGGATATATATGGATAAGTTTGAAGAAAATGTAAATCCACTGTTTTGAAAAAAGAAAAAAAAGTGAAATGATGATGACAGTAAAAATAGAAAAGATGTATATAATATTTACAGTAAGGAATTTTTGTTTTGTCATTTATATAAAGATGTATATATACACGTATAAATAAAGAAAAATAAAAATAAATGTTTGGTGGTTAGTTTATTTTATTAATCTATTCAGTCATTTTAACTACTAAAAATAATTTATATGTTTAAATTAAAAGTATTGGTTTAAAATTAATATTTATTTCCTTAAGATTATTTTTATGGGTATTCGATTTGATAAAATGATTTGTTGAAGGAAATATAGTTTAAAATTTAATCTTAAATAAATTTATAAACGAGAATTATTTACATAGATAAAACTAGGAAAAGAAAGAAAATAATTAGTTAACAGAAATTTGGTTGAAAGGAAAATAATGTTATTAAAGAAAAATTAGTTGATTTGAATTTATAAAAAGGAAATTTAGTTCAATTAGAAATTTCTAGTTAGAATTATTTTAAAAGGGAAAATTTGTTAATTTAATTTATTTAAGTAAATTTAGTTGAAATTAAATTTGAATTAGACAAACTGTTAAGAGTAATATGTTTGAAATTAAAAGGAGTTAGTTTGATGTAATAAATAGGAGAAATTTATAAAAGGAAATTTAAATTTTAGTTAAATAAAATTTTAAAGAAGAAATTGGTTTAAATAAAACCATCGGTTAATTTAACTATTAAAAAATGAAATCACCGATGAATTAAAATTATCTAATGAAAATTTATTATTCGATCTGTTCGAATATTAATAAATTGTGTATAATATTTATACAAGGTATAAATCAAGAAAATCGAGTCAAGATGGGAAATGGATTGCTAATAAAAGCAAAGGTGAGAACTTCTCACTCAAAAGGAATTTTGTTGTTTATTTAAATTTTAAATAGTTAAATTTAAAATTGATTGACTATGTTGATTGAATGCTTGAATGATGATTGTTATATGTATATATATATATATTGGATGTGAATAGACCCTATACGCCGTTAGTAAGCGGAGGTTATTTATTACACACATATACCGCGATATTCCACCTCGAAGTGGAATTGGTATTATATTATATATAGCAATATATATATATTGGCATATGTATATATTTCGGTTGATTGATTTCCCGCATTTGTATAGCGGATGAGACCCTATTGCGCCGTTAGTAAGCGGATAATATTTTATAAAATCCCATATACCGCGATATTCCGTCTTGAAACGGAATTGGTATTGTGCTAATGTCTGTGGATGCAGGGAAACAGGTTGGAGGGATCCAACATGATTCCTCACAAATATTTGTTGATTCATATATTGTGATGTTTGATTGTTTATCATGGATGATATATGATGTTTGAAAGTCGTGATTGACTATTGATGTGTTGCATCATCGGATCCAATTTTGAAGTTTAAAAATAACGATTTGATTTCTAAAGTGATTTTTGGAAATATACGTTTATAAAAATATTTTTTTGGAATTGATTCATCTTAAATAAATAAACGTTATAATTTTAATGTTATAAAAATTATGATTTTTGAGAAATACAGTTAAAAGTTGATTTTTGAAAATATGGGATTAGTGATTTTATAAAATAGTTTGAACTGGGAATTCTGAATTTATTATAAGAAGTTTAAAAATAAGATTTATAAATTTTTTATTTTATAAATCAGAATGATGAAATTATAAAAGAGTTTAAAGATGTTTAAAGTAATAATATAAATTGATTTATATTAAAAGATTTATAAGTTGATATTTATAAATTTAGAATATCTTGAATTATAAAACGAGCTTTTATAGGTGATAGAATGATTTGTAAATGAATTTCATAAAGGAATGAAATCTATAGAATTTATGAAATTTGATTATTTTATAAATTAAAATGATGAAATTATAAGGAGCTGAAAGACGTTTTAAAATAGTAATATAAATTGTTTTATATTAAAAGATTTATAAATTGATATTTATAAATTAAAAATATTGGAATTATAAAACGAGCTTTTATAAGTATTAGAAAGAATTGTGAATGAATTTCACTAATGAATGAAACTTATAGAATTATAACGGTGAAGTTCTAAATAGAATTTTATAAATAAAATTTATAAAGTTATTTAGGAAATAGATGTGGATAAATAAATGAACCTTAGAAGTTATAAGATTTATAGATTTGGGAAGTTCGAAGGAATGATTTTGTAAATAAATAAATTATAAGTATTTGACTTATAATATGAATTTTTAGTATATCATTGTGATATGAATTGAGATAGGTTAATAAAGGAATTTATAAAAAGGAGTTGATATAAAATAAATAGAAATAGGATTTATAAACGTTGTTTTATAAATCTGCAACGACTTATTTTGATAAGTGAATTGTTGTAATTTATTGATGGAGTTATATTCATGTTTTAGACAGTGAATAATTCTTTAAAATAAAATGAATAGAAGTGATGAAGTTGGTTAACAAGTATATTCACGTTTTTTGAATAGTGAATAATATGTTAAAGAAATTATTTTGGATGTGATGTTTGAAATAGAATTAAAACGATCTAAAGATGTTTTAAAAGGTGTTGAGATTCGAAACCATAGATTTCAACATTTATTGTTGAAATAGATGTTTTCGAGTAATAGAAGGAAATGGTAGATTATAACACTGTGGTTATAATAAATGATTTCCGAAAGGAAATGTTTTGTATAGTATTGGGATTTATATATCTATTTTAATTTCGAATCCCTATACTAGTGATTTTGGGTTGTCGTAACGATGTTTTACGCAACATTCGTTTTGACCCAAATAAATATGTTTAAGTGAATGATTTCCTTAAAGAATGAAATATATACTTAATTTCGGTTAAGGTATATTAAATATTTTCTAAGTATAGAAAATAAAAAGATCTGTGAATTACTTATTTTTAATAAGTATAGAAATGCTTTTCCAATATTAAGTGAATATTTGGAATTTATTTTTTTGAAGATAAATTGAAAATGAATATTAGAAATTGAATGGAAATCGTATATTCATAAATATTTTGGAATGTAAATTCAATATAGGATTTATAAATGAAATTGGAAAATGAGTTTAAAAATAAATATTGATTTATTTTTAAATAATGGAGAATGTATATCTTATAAAGATATTTTTGGGAAATAAATAATTTGGAAAATTATTTGGAATCTGGTGATGTTGGCATATCTATTGATAGTTCAATAACCGACTATCAATATTTACCTTTAAATAGGTATTTGTTGTGAATTGCTTGAATTTGAATGCCACACTTATTTTTTTAAAAATAAGCGCTTACTATTCGGGTTAACCGGGAAAGGACCTTGGGGGTCGTATAACCCATTCCGAATATGTGATACGTCGTTATGAATTGCATTCGAAGACCGGTGTTGAAGACCGGATATTTTCGAAAGCGAAAGGGTTTCTTGTTGATTGTCTCTGCACTGGCTGATCCCTGGTATTGAGATCTCCATATGTGATGGGAAATCCGAACGTGATTAGAGATTATTCGGATTGCAAGGACTTCTTTGTAAGTGCCTTCGGTTCTGTTCGAGCCCGGAACAGACTTGTATGGATTGTGTGTCTGACATTACAAATTGAGATGTAAAGCCGATTTCATTCAAATATATTTCTGTTGGTGGCGGAGAATTTATTCTTTTAGCTTAACACCCTTCTCTGAGACGTACGAGCTCAGAGGTTATATAGTTGAAGTTATCAGCGATATATTCCCAATTTGGTAATGTGACATGCTGAGTGTTGCTGTAAATGATCATTGTGTTGATTATTTGTGATAGGATCATTTATTTGATCGTCTATCTTGGTGATCATTTCTATGATCATTTGTTGACCCAAAGCATGGCTTTTGTATAAAGTATGTTTTTGTGGACGTGACTTCGTCGAGCCTCACACCCCGGAATGGTCAAAACAGGAAAGAAGCAGCAAGGTTATGAGGGGTAGCTCCCTTTAGGGTATGTACATTTCCTTCTGGATAGAGGTGGTATCATGGTATGGAGCCCAGATATTTAACCTATGTGGTTACTGCGAATTTATTACTTTGTGCTTGTTGGTTATCGGGATCCCGTGAGAAAGGTCGTTTACGATCGGGGAATGGCGTGCTCGTGTCAGTAGTTACCCAGTTAGGGGTAACCCGGCCTTGTGTTGGCAGAGTTCCGGTTTGGTTCTCGGGGACGTCCTTCCAGAGGCGTTCTCATGTGGCAATGGGAAGTTCCTTGGCCTGACCATTTGTTGGAAATCCAAAGAAACAATACGTGACTTGTACGGTTTTAGTTGTAGAACCTGCCATCTAATATGGTAGCTATTAGTAGGCATAATATAATGGTACCTATGCTGGCTAAGATTTATATTCTACTTTTGAAATATTTTCTACACTATGCACTAGTAATAATATCAAATGTTTTATTTTAATGCGTATCAAGCATCTTTGACTAACATAAGAAGAAATCTCCTCCAAGTCTGTGTTTGCATTGTGTGTGTGGCGGGAGGTCTTATGGTAGTTACATTTTTTAAAAGCATTGCGAATTGATTTAAAAATATTCCTCTATTTTTTATTTTAAAGAAAATAAACTGTTTTGAGTTCTCACACCAGTCACATGACTGACTTGGAGTTTATTGTTTTCCTTCCTAAACTCTGGGTGCCCACCAATTTCCACACGGGCAGTCAAGAGTTAAGGTTTATCAGGATATTCTAGATATTCTGGAGTTGCTGGAGGCAAGAGGGATGGCATGGCGTATTACTAGTTTATATAGTATTTCTTTTTCCGCTGCATTGTTTGTTGTTGTACACTCTGATGATGATATGATGTAAAGTATAAAATGTAATAACTGATATAGTTTTTTGTTTAAAGATTATTCATTTATTATTATATGTTGTTCCGCTGCGAATTATGAGATTCTGTTATTGTTCTATTGTTTTCCGTTCTATTCTCTTTTCTTTCTATTTTAAAGTGTTCTATTTTCTACTCTATTCTCCTATTTTCTTTCCTCTCCATCTTCTATCTTTTTCTTATCTCTTTTCTTAAATACCTTTTTCTTCTTTCTAAAACCCTAATGGTTCGGTTTTTCGGCAACGAAAAATCGCTTCCGTTACAATATATATGGAAAACAAAATCAGCAGTGGTGATGAATCCTATTGGATTCCTCCAACTTGTCCCCCTGCATTACATATAATATATAGTCATAAAATATAAATCAACCGCTTTGAGGTTGGATTGTATACAAAAGGTCATCCGCTCATATACGGGAACGTATAATATCTCATTAGCTCCAAGGGTGAAAATATATCCAAACCAACTAATAAATATAGTAAAGTATCCAAGCAAGCAACAAACATCATAAATAAATTTATCCACATTTATATAAAGATATAAGTGGGCCAGAGAGGTGAGTTTACTCATAGAAATTCCAGCAATCGTCAAAGCACTTCGGTTTGAATTAAAACCGAACAGGCATTCAATTTTAACACAAATTCCTATAAGCTCCAAAAAAATTCAATCCGCTTCCATAACGTAATATTCGCTGATACAAATACAGGCAACTCGTCGCGCTCAATTTCAACCTCGTATAAAAAAGTAATAAACTATACAAGATTCATAGATTAAATATCATAATTATTTTAATTAATTACATAATTAACGGTTAATTAACCTTGTTTAAATCCTAATCGAATCCACTTAATCATCTTCAGGCAAACACGACGTCGTACTCGACTTTGACCTCTTCCAACGATTACCGCGCCTCCCATACATCAACGGACCTCGCAGCGAGCACTCTGCCGATGCGCCTGGCCTCCAGCTTCCTATTGCCACTGCTGCAGCCTCCTCCAGCATCGCCATTGTGGTGAAAATGCCCTAAAAACTACTGCCGTTCATCTTTATATTGCCGCCGTCGATCGCACACCAATCCTACCTGTTCATGAGTCGTCTTGTCGGGACGAAAACTTCTATAGTTAGGGTCGAGGTCTAATTCGACCACTTTGGCTCCAATGAACATGAGCCGTTAGATGAGGGATAGTTTAATGGTGGATGAAATTATTTTCGTTTAGGGTTTGCAAATGGACAAAGTTCATGTCTTTTTATAGAAAATTTTGGAAGCACAATTCACACGTTAAATTTTGGAACTCCAAACGAGGTGTGTCGCCTGGCGTTCTATATGCTATACCCCTATTCCGAACACAATGGAACTAGTATCGAAAGCCAATTCCACCATATATATAGAAGTTAGCTTTCAAAATCAAATTATATTAATTTAAATTCCTTTAACAAATTTTTACACGTTTCGAGCTCGCACGACCAAATGATACAACAGATTGCCACAAAATTCAATGGTATATAATAAGTCACTATTATAGATCCAATGAAACTAGTTTCGTCGAAATCCGAGATAGTGCCCCAAAAGGCTATTTTCACACTTTAATTAAAACGAGTCATTATGTAAAACTAAGCGTTTGTTCCAAAATTAGGCACAACACTCTTTAGACGTATTTGAAGAGATTAAAATGAAGAATATAAATGGAAAAGGAGGTTGATCTAACAAATACGCCAAAAACAAACAAACAAAAAAAGTAGGAACACAAGAATTTAGAGTGGTTCGGCGTTGTAGCTTACGTCCACTATGGAAAGTTTACCGTTTGATTGACTTTGCTAACTGATTACAACTGATTACAATAGTACACTCTCAAGCACTCAAGATACAATGAAGATTCTGGCATAGTATCGGGGTAAGAGAGTTAAAAGTCCCCTTTTTGAAGGCCTAGGACAGCTATTTATAGGCATATGCTGGAAAAATCTAATAAAGATCTTGGAATACTCCTTCTCACATGTGGATAGGCCCACGTGATCGATCCAGAGCAATTTGGGATTGATCCACGATCGATATATATACCATTCGTATCGATAAAAAACAACTCTATTTAGGCGAGATCGATTAGAGACAAAGTAGATGTGGTACGCAAGCTCTTGTGAAAATTTTATAGCATTTGGAATTGTAGATCTCGAGTTATGATTGATCCATGATTGATATTACCGGTAGGCTGTCATGTTTATATCGATAACCTCGTACCGATCCCTTTGTATCCATCATGTACCATTCGTATCGATTGAACGTGCATCGAGGACGTGGCTCAAGAGTCCAGAAAGTTCCACTTCTCATGCTCGTTGACCGCTTGTTTTGTATGATCATGATTTTCATATCCATCCTTCGCCATTCCTTTCGTATCGATGCTTTAAGGCGCTTTGTATCGATGACTTAGAGATTGTCTTGTATCAATCGCATGCATCTTCTTCGTATCAATGGAAGATGCTATTTCGTATCGATAGTCTGCACTTCTTCGTATGGATACGAACTCTTGATTTTCATATCAATAATTTAGATGTTGTTTCGTATCTATCACCCCATGCACCCTTTGTATCAATTGTATTAGTGGCATGCTTCGTATCGATCGTTGGTCGATCGATACAAACCAAGTTGATGAGGAGACTGATACGAAGTACATATGGATGAGATCGATACGAAGCGTTGCTTGCTGATCGATATGAAGTGAAGCGATCATGATGGATATGAAGTAGAGTGAGCATGATGGATACGAAATAGTATTGTCATGATGGATACGAACCGATGCCTTCTCTCTTGATTTCGATCGATCCATATCTTGAGCATACGAAATCTGATTAACTTGAAATTTAAAACGTTGGCTTTCACAGCTTTGCCTGTTGTAATACATAGATTGTAGCTCGATCTGGACTCGGTTAAAATTTCACCAATATCCATAGTATATCTATGTTTAACTTGATCTTCGGGATGGACTGCCCTTGGTTTCCAGTCAATTCCTTGGTGTCACGACGTTGCCAAAAGGCAGGATAACACCAATTCTAATCACTTTAACTCAAATTCAAAGTTTACTATCTTCACTCTTATTCAAATATAATTTAAATCAACTTTCAAAATCATTTTCATTCATATTAACTTCAAGATTTTATTATTTAAACAAATCTAAATATTAAAATTTTGCAACGTAATTATCAAATAAACCGCTATATTTGAAATTCAATTTATTTAACTTAGAAAATTAAATTTTCAATATTTAAAATCAATCAAATATTTCAAATCCGAATCACCGAAATTCTGGGTCATTATATTGTGTGTGTGTGTGTGTGTATGAGTTTTTGGGTTCTTACATGTGTGTTTAGTTTAAATTCATGCGTGTGTATGTCAAATTTGAAGTTTGTTTTTACATGCATATTTGGTTTTTATGTAACCAAGTTATAGTGGAGTTACATAAGTGCATGAGTATGTTATATATATATATATATATATATATATATATATATATATTAGTAAGCATGAGTTATATATAAAAATATGGGTTGTGTGCGTCAGTATATTTAGAGTCATCGAGCTTTACTGCTACTCATGTATGGGATACAAGACTATATAAAGTTGTGTATTTCTGTGTTATGGGCCTAGTTAGTTCACCTACTTACTATTATAAAATCTATTATATTATATTTGCTGTTCTTCATAGATTTAACACTCGTTGCTTTAGATGTGTGTAAAAAATGAGCTTAGTTTGAGTGATTATATTTGTATGGGCCTTATTAGTTGCGTATTATATTTGTTATTCTATTTATATATAAGTTAGTTTTTTATGATCTATCGTTAATATGTATATTTATGTACATTTGAAATGAATTGAAATAAACATATTTAAATTCCAGAATTTATGTAAGATTGAAATTATGGCTTAAAGATTATTAATTCAATAAAGTGAATCTGAAATATTAGCAAATATATAAAATTTGATATGTTTCTTACTTGATATTCTTTGATTATCAAAGTAGTGTTATTGAAATCTTAACATACATAATATTTATAATATTTAGTTTTATAAATTAATTTGGTGATTAAAAATGGTTAAAATGACTTACTTAATACTTAATTATTTCTTAATTATATTAAGCTTTGAGAAATTAATTGATATTTTGGATGCGCATCACGAGATTGGTAGTTGGTAGGTTATGTGCCCTACATCCCCTTGTATCACATATGCCAAGAGTTTGTTACATATAGGGGCAAAGTAGGGTCATAGCAGGGGCTATGCGTAGACCAGCCACTGGTGGATGAGGTCACAACATCCATCGAGGTAACTGAAGACTCTAGGGATAAACTGTGCTTTGTGGGAGGCGAGTAGTCCTGGATCCCTAGACCATGCTATGTGTTATCAGTCTCCCTTTCTTGTTTGGGGTTATGTATGTGATGTGGATTGACATATATTATTTATTATCCTATGAGGTGATTATACTAGAGACCGTATGTCTAAAGTGTAGTCGGTCCTCGTATATCCATAAAATTCTGATTTATTCATGTACAAGGAGATGAGATTAAATTCGAATAAGTGTCCAGAATATGATGGATCCTCAGATCATTATTATATATTGGTAGGCTGCCTATCTTGGTGTATTAAGGATGATTCTTTTATTATTGATATTGAGTGATATATCTAATTATTATTGTATGATAATTTGATGACATTTCATTAATAATGGTTTCTTGATTTTAAATAATGATTTTTGGATTTGGTTGATTCACCCATCGGATTTGATGCTTTGGATTTCTGGTTGGATTTGCTTTGAGATGGGTGATAACTCCTTTATACATATATGTTTTGTAGTATTGAAGTTATATAATACATGGAGATTTGTTTATGGTGTTGGGATTATATGCAATACATATAATATGTGTTACACAGTGCCTTGGCCTGGCTGCACAGGGTTGATTACGAAGACCAAACTTGGCTATTGATGGTAAGGATGGTCACGAGATGACATCCATATGACCAAAATATAATGTCCGAGCAGTTATGTCTAGCTCAAGGTAAGCAGGGTCGATAGATTTACAATGTAGGATGTCAGATTTATGGAACTTAGTTTGTTTGAAATAGGGGTCGGCATGGAGAATTGGCCAAATTGGGTGAGATATGTATGGCTCGGCATAACATGGAGGGGTCGGCATAAAATGTTCGGATCGACATAGAATCTTTGGAAGGAAGGATCGGCGTGATACATTCGGGGGTAAAGGATCGACATAATATGGTCCAAGAATGATGGGTTGGCATGCACTTTACAGGAAATGGGTCAGCATAATATAATCCAAGAATGATGGGTCGGCATGCACTTTACAATAAATGGGTCGGTATATGTTAATAGCTATAAGGTATGGATCGACATGCTTATGATCATGAGATAGGGGTCTGCATAGTTACGTTCCAAAAGTATGGATCGGTATAGAACCCTCAGAGGATATGGATCGGCATATATATATATATATATATATATATATATATATATATATATATATATATATATATATATATATATATATAAGGAACATCAGGAGGGGTCAACATTGGCTAGGCCAAATCAAGATTCAAGTTAGAACATTACAAGGACCGGAGCTCCGCATGTCCAAATGTCATGATATTTGAAGTACCATCATTTACCATTGGAATCGCTTGCCCAAACTCAACCCATAGAAGGGTCGGTACCGACCATTATCCATTGAGAATTAGGCCTGGCCCTCCCTATGGTGGGTCCATGTGGTTAAGGTGGTCTAAATGCTGAAGTTCCAATTAGATTAGAGGTCGCCTTCATCTATAAAAAATGGGACAAAGGGACATTTTAAGGGACATTTGGCTTGCAAGTGAAACTCTGTCATTATTGTAACCAATCTCCTTTTGTTCTTCTTTGGTCTCTTGTTATTTCTTACTGATTGTAATAGTAATCAAGTGAATTGTGAAGTAATAAAGAAAGTATTCAAAGCGGACATAGGCAATCAAAGACGAACCACTGTAAATATTGTTGTTTTTGCATTCTACTACATTTTGCTTAATATCAAGCATATTTCCTCTATTTTCATTAGTTTCTTCATTTATTTCTCTAATTAAACCTATCTTTGGGTGTTTGTGGCCAATTTGATTGCAAATATTTTGGTGCTTTCACTAAGAGAGTCGATTTTCGGGCTATTAGGATCACCTTTGTTGCTACTTGATTGAAAAAAATCCCCCGAAGGAGATCTAGTTTCATTTTTCAGAAGATTGCAGATACTATTCAGATTTTTCAAGATCTAAGCAAAGGAATCTAAGATGGTAGGGCGCAACAGATCTATTTCCCCCAATGTTGATGCCGACTAAATTGCCAGTATAAAATAAGGGAACCCATGAAACCAGCCTGCTAATGTGATTGTGGAGTCTGCTGCGGTTCAGAACCCCACTGATTCCATTATCCGAGCTGAATTTAATGACTTGATGAAAGAGTTGATGGAAAGTAGAAGGTAGCTAAACGAGCAAATTCAGGCTAATGCTAACCTAATGAATCAGATTGCTCAACAATAGCACCAAAGTGCCGGAGGAGGTCTCGCTTCATACGCGTCGTCTGATAGTTCAACTTATTCGGGTGAACATCACAGGCAAAGGCGCCACACAGTCGAAGCAGCACGAGTAGGAATGTTAGAGCAACACTTAGCAGACCACCACAGCCTGCCAAGCAGGGTCAGCACTGGTTCCTCCTTGGGTCAGTACCGATCCCTCAACCAGGGGGACAGCTCCTCAACTGCAGATGGGTGGTCGTTCTCGACTTTGGACCGGGAACTTGGACACTGGAGCATGCTTGGATGCTGACCGACTACCTCTCCAAAATGATAATGAAGTAAATTCTCAGGATACATATCTAGAGGATGATAGACCAAGAAGGCGGGAAAGGCCCCGGAGACACTAGCCAGAACATTCACATGGGATGGAGCATGACCACCACGTGGCGCCACCTACCAGACACCGGATTTATCCACGATGGTCAGACAATTGATGAGAGAGAACCAGGGGTTGACAAATGATGATTGGGGAGTCTCTAGAAGCCACACCCCATTTACCGATAGTATTTTACAGGCGGAGTATCCTAGAAGGTTTAACATGCCTATGATGCTTGCTTATGAAGAGAAGACTGACTCCAGGCAGCATGTCATGAGGTACGAATGGTTGATGGACTTGGCAAGAGTGAATGATGCTACCAAATGAAGATGCTTTCTCATAACTCTACATGTGATCGCTACAATGTGGTTCATGAGACTACCCCCGTGAATGATCTCAAGATTTGACAAGCTGGTAACAAGATTTGTGGAGCAGTTTTGGATTCACGCTACTCGCCATAAAGATGTGATGTTGCTATCTAGTGTAATCCAGGATCCAGGGAAATCACTGAAGGACTACTTGCAGAGGTTTTACGTTGCTGCCATGGAAGTTAGTAACCCTAATGACTACGCCATACTTATGGCTGTGACATGGGGGTTGACCCTGTATCCGAGTTCGGTGATTGCCTGGCTGA
Organism: Allium cepa; assembly: GCA_030765085.1. NCBI lineage: Eukaryota > Viridiplantae > Streptophyta > Magnoliopsida > Asparagales > Amaryllidaceae > Allium > Allium cepa. The sequence continues at coordinate 137,584,594 of CM060945.1, forward strand.
AAAACCGTCAGCCACGCTGGAGAATTTCTGCACAAAGGAAAAACAGTTCATGAAAAAGGAAGAGGCCAGGTTGTCTAGAAAAAGCAATGCTCAGGACCAAGCGGAGAAGCAGTACAGAGCAACATCGTAGTAAAGCAATCTGATGAGAGTTCTAGAAAGGTTTTGGTCAATGTTCTAAACAAGCCGAGTCAATAGAAAGGAGTGGAGAAGGAAACCCTGATCAGAAGAGGGAACCCATAAAGTGGAGGTCAAGGCTTCATATGTATAACGATTATATACCTCATAATGCATCTTTGAAGAACATCTATCTATCTACATGTAATACTTTCCAATAAAGGAAGCCACATCCAAAAGAATCGACTAAGGAATAAAAGCAAACCGGGAAGTACTATCGGTTTCAAGAATGCTACGGGAACAATACTAACGAGTGTAGGCATCTCCATGATGCCATTAAGAAATTGATTCGTCAGAAAAAGTTGCAGCAGTTTGTCAAGAATCCACAAGATGGCGGGCATGGAACGTCTGATCCCAATCGAGGGCAAGCTCCACGCTAGGCTGAAGAACCCGCTCAGACTGGTGGGAGGTTGGCAATAAACATGATAGTTGGTGGACCACACCCTGCGGATAAGAGTTGGCAGGAAATGGAGCGCTATGCTAGTTCAATGAGACATGTGGACTTTGAATGTTGTTCGAATACGGAGGATGCAACTTCGGCCAAGCAGCATCATATAATGAAGAATGATAGAGTCTTCAGAAGCAGAGATGCCGATAAAGTAAAAGGCCCTACTATTGATTCGATGGTTATCTCTGCCATGATTGGCCCCGCTCTGGTGAGGAGAATTTTGATTGATTGCGGAAGCTCTGTGAACATTATCTTTAAGAAGGCATATGATCAAATGAGGATGGAGGCTAAAGATTTGAAACCATCTAAAGCTCATATGCATGATTTCAATGGTGTGGCAACTGAATTAGTTGGTTATGTTGAATTGCAAGTGGAGTTAGGAGAAGGTGAGTGTAGGAGGGTGTAGATCCTACCATTCATTGTTTTAGATGTGGACTCAATGTACAATGTTTTCCTGGGCCGTCCAGCCCTGGCCGAACTTCGGGCAGCATTGGCCCCGTAGTGGTTGACATTGAAATTTCCAATAAACAATAGAGTAGGTGTTGTGCATGGCGATCAGGCAACTGGCCGTGCCTGTTATGTGGCTGAGTTGAGAGAGGCTCAGCGGAAAGAGAAAAGGAAGGGTGTGGACAAGCCTATCCACATCCAAGTCACTGAAGGTTGACAAATAGCGCCTAAGCCTTGGCTTGGGCACCACAGTCGGTTATACAAAGGTATAGATCCAAGAGATGATGAGGAGGAACCCAAGAAGGCCAAGGCAGCGCCGGCTGAATTAACGATTGATATCACGGTCAGCCACGACGACCCATCGGGTGTTGAAGATTGGACCACAACTCATCCCTTCGATGATGAGATAACTTACCAATTTCCTTCGAGCAAATCTGGATGTATTCGCTTGGACTCATTCTGACATGTATGGGATCTCGTCTGCCATCTAGGGGTTGGCACAGTCGGTTAACCGAAATTAATACACGGTTCGGTTAACCGGTGATCGGTTAAGACGATCAGTCACTACCGATCGAACCGGTCAATCTAAACCACGGTTAATAGGTGAAATTAACTGGTTAACCGATAAATTTAAACGGTTAATCATTGATAGGTTAACCGTTTAAATTATCGGTTAACCAGTTTTTTTCATCGGTTAATCAATTGAATTATGAAGTGCTACAACCTACAAGCCATCACCTACGTTATGAAGTATGAACTGCTTCTGCTACAGGCATACTCATTACTGGCATTTAGCATAATAGTAACAGCACAGTACAATACATCATATCAATTCAAAGTTTTAAACCCTAAAGTCCAATACAAATTACAATACATCACAATTCAAAGTTTTAATCCCCAAAGTCCCAATTAAATAGAAATACATTAATATAATTACAAGAAAAGGTCCAAATCAAATAATGTAAAATTAATAGAATAGACTGCCAATAATACTGCAACTTCGACCCCCAATCTCCGATTCTTCAAGTCTCTGTCCAAAGGTAATCTCAGATACAAGTTAGTAAAACTTAAAAAAAAGATGTATGCTGTATAAAACTATTACTGCAACTAAAAACTTTGACACAAAAATTGAACTGACTTGTTTAATGTTTACAATAAACAACTTTATGAACTGAGTATTTACTTAGTTAATGACTTATATTTGACTAAAACTAATAGTCATGAACTATCTTTTACAGTTTTATGATTGATATATGAACTGAGTATTTGACTGAACCTAGCAAATTGAAACATCAGTTTTTGTTCGTCTCACAAATCATAACTTCCATAGATTATTGGGCTTGGAAAAGTGAAATTAGAGGTTTATGTAGATTTAGCTATGTTTTGTATTGATTCTTATTCAAATTATTTATTTATTTATCTACTGACTTGTTTACTGCCATTTTGTCATTTTTATATTTATTTGTTCAAGAAAATTCTTTAAAGATTCTTCCCAGTTTTATGAATTATAAAATTTCACCCATCTATCCATATCTCTACTACTAATAATAATATTTCAATGAATACAAATTCATCCGTATCTTTTTGAATTTCCTATAATGCCCCTCCTCCGTTCTGCCCTCCGTTTCACCCTGCCACCTATCTTCTCAACAATCTAGAATGCCCTAACTCCCGTATCTCCCTCGCTGCAAAAAGTGGTAGAGCCGATTCCAGATCCAAAGATTTTCTCCAACTTCAATTCGCTGCAAAAAGAGTTAGAGCCGATTCCAGATCCAAAAATTTTCTCCAACTTTAATTCACTGCAAAAAGAGTTAGAGCGATTTTCTCCAACTTCAATTCTCTGTAAAAAGAGTTAGAGCCGATTCCAGATCCAAATATTTTCTCCAACTTCAATTTGTTGCAAAAGGAGTTAGAGCCCATTCCAGATCCAAAGATTTTCTCCAACTTCAATTATTAATTATCCTGGAAAAAAATCATCGATCAATGACTATGGATTGATCGATGGTTAGTCCACTGAACTGCATAAACTACGGTTACTTCGTTGCGATTCCAAATCCAACATCTTCTCCAACGTTAACTTACGATCATCAATTGTAAATCGTTAACCATCAGTCATCCATTAGCGATTTATGGATCGATGGATGATCGATTAAGGTTAGTCAACTGAACAGTTATTATTTATGATATGTTTCTCATGCTTAATTTGATCGATCAATTTTGGAATTTAGACTTTTATTCCCCCTTTTCTTATATTTAATCATTATACTACACTAATCAGTTATTGATGATCGATTAAGGAAAGTTCAATTGATGCACCCATCTCCTGTGAAAATAGATCGTATTGATGAATTTTATTGTGGTACATAAAATTGTAAGTGCAGTGCATATTTTCTTAGGCATTGCTAAGCACTGTCTGATACATATTTTTTGAAATCAGCTGTTGATGATAATTGGTAGAAGTGTACACCTACACACCTAAGATATTCATAAATACCATAGAACCTTTTGTTTTTGTTTGAAGTGATATCCTATAATATAATATATTACATTTCATTTTCATTAGGCAAATTTTATAAATGTCAGGTTTATGCATACACAAAATTAATGACATTTTGTATGTAGCAGGCATGAACCTTCACATATTTTTTCGAAATTATAAGGATATAACAAAATGAAATCATGCAAGAATATAAGTGAATTTAGACCTACTAATCCAAATTTATCTACTTCAGTTATGATATAACATATTTGTTCCTTTACTGCAATGGTACACAGGCTTTGCACATGACATAGCATATTTGTACAAATGCTTTTTCATGTTAAATGAATCAATTAGTAGGTCTCATTAGAAAAATCAATAAAATGCATATCAGCGTTGATATATCATGTGCATTTTACTGTTTTTTTATTTTTATTTCTTGGCCCAATTTTTATCAGGTGTTGTGTTAAATGCACAGAGCACAAATTGCATTGAAAATTGAAATGAATGATATCTTAAAAATTGGTTATTGTACCTCCTTTTTGTTGCACTATGTGTGATATTCAATGATTAGTCAATTTGGTTATTGTGGCACAAAAATGCGCATTATTAGATGCAAATTGGAGTAAGGAGCAACAATGTCGGGAGATGAACAAAACCTTAAGATGCACCGCCAAATTTTGAAGCAATATACATGTTAGTTTAATTTTATATTTTTCATGTTATTATATATAGTGTTAATGTTAGTATTAAAACATTAACAATTATTGTGTTACTCTTCGTCAACTCAGTTCATTGAAAGTAGCTAAATTGCAATATATAATTGCATCCGTGGTTTCATAAATAATTAGATGCATTGGTAATGATAAGATCTTTGTTAACATTTTTCATGTTAATTATATAATGGTAGCTATTTTTTTCTTCCACATATATGATAAGTGATTTATTATAAGATGCAGTTTTATTTTAGAAATAAAAATCCATGAACTAAGTTCTTTCGTTCAATTTCGTATTTAAAGGGATGAAAATGGAATAAACCAACATACATAAGGTACTCAATATGTTTTTCCAAGATATAAGTAGATAAAATGCAAAGCCTATTAATTTTATCTTACACGATGTTTGATTATGTAATTAGTTGTTAAAATATTAAGCGTTCAATCAATAAGGCTATCTAATTAAAGTTGTCATCCATTGTGTGTGTGCCATATATATCTAGCTTATATACATTCAAGATCAATAATTGCTACAGTCTTAAGATAATAGTACTAATTATCAATTACAATAAAATTATACTAGGTAATAAATATATAACATTTACTTTTTTATTTATCTTAAAGTATGAAATAGATATATGATAATAAAAGTGGTATCCAATATTGTTGTTCAAATACAATTTTATTATGCTGGATAATATTTATATTACATTTACTTCTATATTTGTCTTAAAATAGGGAAATATGTAAAGCAATAAAAGCGGTTTTGACCTGAGATTTCAAAATAGCATAATTATATTTTGTGATTAGCTGGTTGCTCATTACCTATTATGTGCCTACTCATTGTGAAATTTCAATATGTGCTTATATTCTATTATTTGTAAAGTAAACGTTTACTTGTATACTTGATGATTTATAATTGTGAAGTAGAAAACAAATAATCAGAAAGAAACATGGCATTTGATCTAAGATTTAACAAAAATTTATTTACGTTGCTAATTTATTATTAAAAGTAAGAATGATTATAAAAAAGAGCAGGCTTAAATATATAATGCAATGATGCAACAAATGTGGTATAAAATCAAATGGAATAATAGCTAGAAATAAGCAATATATATTTAGGATGCTTCAATTATATGATTAGACATGGTAAGGCTTAGTAATAATTGAAGTTTGTAGTAAAAAAATGATAAACAGAGCAATCAAACTATCACGATGTTGTGTAAGTATAAAATTATAATTAACATAACGAAAGAACCATAGAAAAATATATAATGGTGTTGTTGTTTCAACTAAAAAAGTAAACTTTTCATTCTCCTTTCCTTTAGCTACAAAACTCTAATTTATTTTTAGATCCTACGTTCTTCATTTCAATTTTGGTATGTTATGCAAATTCAAATCTTTATTTATGATTTTTTCCCCAAGGGTTTGCTTTGTTAAACAAAACTTGATATCTTTCATTATCATGTTTCTTTCAATTGTTTTGTATATCTGATTGGGTTCTGTAGTCGATTCAAGGACAAATTGGCTTACCGGATTCAAGCATTCATCCAGTTAGAGGTAAAAACACTGGTTAGGTTGTAACTTTCATACAGTAAAATGAATAATTCAACTTTGATAAAATTTGTTCAACTGATAAAAGTTAATATTTTCTGCTTTTAATTGAACTGAACATTTACATAACATGAAATATTATTTTATTCAACTCACTGAATAATTTTTTACCTTTAGGTTTTCTTGACTTTCATTGTTTTGGATTGCTTTCAATAAAGTATCGGATTATTTTGCTTTGTTTTTTGTACACATACGTCTATTTTATATATTATTCATTCTTTTTTCCTCAAAGGGGAGATAAAACGTTTCTAGAATTGTTAGGTTTTCAAACTGTAAATTGGTCTCCCCTTTTAAATTGGTTTTCTAAATCTCAAAAATATATGTAGAATTGAGAAATAAGATCAAGTGCGACTTCCATTTGTTTGATTTTTTGAAAAGGTTCTCTTTATTATTTTGTTTCATAGTTTTACATGGTTAAATCCTTACTCGGCTTCATTTATGATTTTTTTATTGTAGGAAATTAACTTCATATTTATGTTTTTTGGTTAAATAACAAAAAAAAGACAAAGAATAAATTATAGTGAATTATTCAAGTATATCCGCGTAAAAAAATAATGAAATTGTATAACATCCATATTTCATAACATAATTTTTAAAATTATCTTCCATAAAAGTTCTAACGACAACTTTTACCTTATATAGATGGTTAATCAACAAGGTAGTGTACCAAAATACAGTGTTCAATTCCCACTTCATCGCTATCATGCCAAAGCATTAAGCATTTATTTTTAGTATTTTTTAAAAAGAAATCGTCTCTTTTTCATTTGTTTAATGTGTAAGTTATGTCTATCTCCATCCACATGAACAAGAGGAGGTTCTTTATGAAGTAGTTAAGGAAGCAAAGATGATTAATGTTTTAAAGGTGGTCTATGCTTAGGGATATTATTTTCTGATATCCACTAATCTTCACTTCTTTTCTAGCTGAACAATTTCGTAGTAAACGTCATAATTTATATTTCAGATTGACTGATTTGAAAGAAAATTGATGACAAGTAAATGCTTATAATTTTACTTGACAGCAAATCTCACTTGCAGTTTTACATATTCTACATGTGTGTTTTATGTTTCCTTATTAATTCACAATATTTTTTTGTTTATAGCAAACGTTTAATAGTCTGCAAAAAATGATGCATTTTTTCCTCATGTGTTGTATAGGTGTTTTTATGCAAGCTTGCTTGATATGCTTTGGAATCAGACGTTTACATTCATTTGGATGAGTTACGTTACTATATAATGAGAAGCTTGAATTACATTTTTTAGCTCAATCAAGGTAACAGACTGTTCTTAAATATTAAGGCGTAATGTTTCTGTATTATATTGTGTCCAATATTTTATTATGAGTTATGTATCTCTACGATTTTGATATCGTATTTATGAGAATCGTATATCATATTACAACTGCAATAATTGGATACACAATATATCTCACTTTAGCTATTGCTTTTAACCAAGTATTATACATGTTAATCTAAATACATATTGTTGTCAACGTAGTTCTTTGCTAAAAATTTCATATATTTTATAGCACAAAGTTCATCATAATCCCTGAGGGAGATCGCATGGCCAATGTTGTTTAGAATCATATAAAACTATGCATTCAACCATAAGTCTCCACTGTCACTTTGTCCATTCAACCCTAACACTCCTTTGAGCCCTTACAAGAAATCATCACCATGCTTATTCATCCATCGTCTATGGCATCAGATCATTTAAGTGGATGATTTAATTAGAGGCCAAATAACATTCATCGGGTAGCATTTCTAATTTACAAACTTTGATATTCCTTTTCACGAACTAGGTATCCTGCTTCATTTTTAATTTTTAAACTATATCGCACGATGTTTTGCGGTTATCTCATATTTCATCATATGTCTCATGCTTTGTGTTACTATATTATCAGTAATTTCTAGAAGCCTAGGTCTAATACATATCTTCAACTATCCTGAATAAAATTTTATGCCTCATTGCATTTTTTTTCTCTAGTTTGCGTGGGTTAATCTCAATGCAGATTATTCTGATGGTCGATGATAACAAAGCTTAGAGAAGAAATGATTACTTTTTCATGCGCTTGGGTAAGAATTCTATGATATACCAACATTTGGTTGTTTTAAGATATACCAAAATATTTCTAAATTTACAATTAGATAAAAAGGAATAGATGGCCAGCCATTGCTAAATACTTGCATGTCAACACAACATAACATCCAAAAAGTACTTCTCCTACACCCATTAAAAATAAATAAACTCAGATTACAAATTATCGTTGTTTATTTTTTTCAATGATATACCCAATTTCAAACCCAAGTAATAATACCAGACAAACTCAATTTTTGTGTGGTTATTTATTAAATTGTTTAAAAGTTTGTGAATGATTATGAAATGAAAAATAAAAGTAAAACATATAATGTCAAAGACCGACGTACGACTCTTATACTGAAAACTATCATAAAAAGTAAAGTAAAATATATTGTTCATAGTTAATTAAAAGGATGGAGTTGATGTCATTGTACAACAAAGAATGGTTACATTGAACCAGTGGTTGAAAATAATGATAAATCCTCATCTAACTTAACAACAAAAGTGGTTTCTGGTGTGTTTCATTGGGATGTTACCTAAATAATGATATTTAATTAGCGTGTAATTTTAAAAAAAAATCGGTAGTTTTAGGAGTTGGTGGTGCTAGAACTTCGTATATGATGAGTTTAATATTTTAAGATAAGCTTGCATAATCGTGATTAGGTATTACAGAGGAGTTTGTGTACATTATTTTTTGGTTGATGTTATTTGAGGGAAGTAGAATTCCAAGGTCTGGGCCTTGCACTTTCCTAACAAATAGGACATCAACGATGCCCTGTCATAAAGTGTTATAAACTTCTAACGTAAACTTTATCTGAACAAAATCCTAATAACAAATAGTTTATGCAAAAGTTTAATTTTGAATTTTAATTCATCAGAACATACAAATTATAAAATTACAATCACAAACAACTTATGCAAATAGTTTAACAAACATAGTTACAAAAATGGCAGCAACTAACCATGGTTTTTATTTTAAAATTTAATTTGCATCCGCTCCCAATAACACTTTTTAGAGTATTTCAATAATTATTTTTTGCATTATGTAGTTTTTCTTTGAATTTTAATAATTGAAATTTATTGTGAACCAAAAATAAAATTAGAAAATTAACTTGATTTTTTCCAATAATTTGAAGTTGTTGCTGTAAGTAATTAGAGTAAAAGTTGTAAATATTTGCAGTTTAGTTTCTATACATATATACCAAAAAATACATGTTCAATATTTGTGTATTTTTCTAAAAATATTTGTATTTTTTCATAAATTATGCAGATTTGCACATTTTTTTCAAAAACAATAGGCTGATTTTTTTTTTATAGTTTTTACTTTTTTACATTTGGTTGAAATGTGTGCGAATAGAAAATCAAATTAAATAAATTAATGGTATTTTCTGTTGATATTCGACATTTCATGATTTAAGTGGTTTTTAAAACATGAAGGTGCAGTTTATTACAAGATTTCAATGAGATTTCACATGTTTTGCAACCTTTAAGTAGTGTTATAAATAGTTGCAAAAAATAATATCTAAAAAAACGAAACATCATCTTATTACTTATTCTCAACGTAACATTACATGGTGTTAAAGTCCTTAAGAAAATTTGTAATAGGTACGATGTTATAGTCCTAAAGAAAATTTGAAATAGTGATATAGTAATATAAATATTAGTTTTCAAAAATGTATACATAGCATTGGTTTGCATGGTGGCATATATAAATATTATTACATGTCTGTTAAACATATATAACCCCAAAATTATAGTCTTTCATTCAATGCGAGAAAGGATACTAAAACCTATTCATGTTAAACAAACAATACATAAGCACCAATTTAATATGCTAAAAATTCCAACATCTTAAGGTGCATTAAATGAAAATTTATTTCTAACCTTTAAGTTTCTATGTAGAAATTGATATTTATTAAATAATCTTTTGCTATACTTTATTTTTAATATTTTACCTTTGACATTTTTCAGGAAGAATATTACAGCTGTCCTCACCACTTTAGTCTTCCATAATTTCACATAAATTTGTTGGTTAGTTATGTATATTTATTTGATTATTGCAATTTCTATTGCCTTCCTGTTTTTTATTTCAGTCCTACGATACACTTTTCTATCTTTTATAAGTTGATTATTGCATCTTTAATCATCTTTCTAATGTTACAGATTTGATTCAATTGTTTGTCTTTATTCGGACTATAATGTTGGCTAAGAGGAGTATAAGTTGTTATAAGGAATTTGTGATGAGATTGCATATTATTGCTAAAGAATGGTTTTATTATTATCCAGATCCTAAAAATCTAGATGAGTGGATATGTATGAAGTAGGAGATGAGGATAAAGTGCAAACCATGTTTAACTTTGGCTGTAGTTGTAGAAAAGATAGAGCATAAACATGCCATGTGGTTTTTATGAAATAGTGCAATTAGGGAGAGATATAGGTAGTATGGATACATGGAGTTGTAATGCTCATCCTAAGTACAAAAAGAGAGACATGTTTCTACCTAACTTGGAATATGCCTTGAAAGGTTTTTTGCGAAGTTAAAAAATTGATGGAATTTTAGGTACTTAAAATAATTTTGGTAAATGTATTTTTTATCATAAAAGACACTGTTGTGCATGAGAACTGAAGAGGGGTTGTATTTTTATGCAAATTTTATGTAGTAATAGTAGCAATATAAAAATGAAACCCCGGTTACTACTTTTTTAGTGAACTATTAGTCTTGAACCACAAGAGTGAATATCCCACACTTGAAAAGAAAATGAATGTTGACATTTGTCTTATTTTATAAAACGGGGCATGATATTAATAAGTTATAGAATAACGTTTCAAAAGTTATAACGTCTGACTTATGAAAATTTATGTTCATTTAATTTTATTTGAAACATATATGTTCTATTTTATATGTAGGAAGAAACTACAGTTGGTAGAAGCTTGGCACAACCCAGTGATCAAGCTTATGGTAATATTAATATCATGGTTTCATTGATGTGTTTCTATTTAATCCCTAACACGTTCCTTTAATAAGCACAAAGTATGTTTAAACAATTTAATTTGAGGCAGTTGGTTTACCTCATGTCAACTACTTACCACTGAGCAGCCCAATACACTCAGTTACATCCACTTATAACTACTATTATTAATATTACATGCCAACAATAACTGAAATGGATCTATTAATCGATGAATTTTTTGTTAATAGGTTGTAGATGTACATAAATAGAGTTAAATATCAATGAAGTGAAAAAAGTGAATACTTTGATGATTTTGACAACAGAGCTAACCGTCTCTGTTGAACTGAGGGTGGACTTGCAATGAATTGGATGAAGCTCCTATTAGCTGGAATGAAGTGAAAAGTTTTAATGCAATGAAGCAGGAGCGGCAATAAAGCTCCTATATGCTTGCCTCACTTCATTATCAATATTAATGGAATAAAGTGAAAGAAGCTGATGTAGGCTTGAATACCGAAAACAAAAGGAAAACGCCGAACTGAGGCAGGCAAGTTGGATTGTAGACTGAAAGCAGGCAGGCTCGCTCTAAACTGCATATAAAACATATGGTAAGCAGGCTGTATGTTGTAGAACTTATAGATAGGTAAGAAAATTCATTAATAAACAATCATTACAGTTGCTGAATGACATTGTTTCGGTTTCACTTACAGGCATGTATGCAAAGTGTAGTAGTATGCACATGGTAGAACTTATATTTTCCAATTGAAAATCAAACTACAATTTCATGGAATTCTATGATATCAGGACACATAGAAAACGGAAGACTCGATGAAGCAATTCCTTATGATGTAATGTCAATGTATATTCTAAAGCTGAAAAATTTGAAGAAGCTACAAATGTGAAGAAATTGATGAGAGATAAAGGTTTCAAAAAAGTCCCAGTATGTAGTTAGGTTGAGATCATGAACAAAGTTTACACATTTTCAGCTAACAACAACATTAGCAAGGAAAGTAGAGTGAGTTTGAAATTTTTGACAGAAGAAATAACTAGAGGTGATTATAAACCTGACACTAGCTAAACATTAAAATGGGGATGAAGATATGAAGACCGAGCCATTAATGTATGATAACAAAATGATTTATTTATGTTAATAGATTAAATTATGCCTTTTTTGTTACCATGTTAATCTAGGCTAATCCGGTTGCATAATTTATGTTAATAAATTATGTTTCTTCTATAAATATATTAAAGCTTTTATGCAACTAATTAATATTTTACGAACCATGCAAATGCCACATTCTTAATGTTCAAAAGTAGTGATTTTTATTTGGCTCATGCGTTCTTCCTTTTGAAGCTTCCGACAATTTTCAAAGAAAATATTTTGAGATGCAATGAATCAAATCTGATTTATGTTAAGATGCAAAAAAATTTGAGTAGGTCTGTGCATGAAATGTTAGGTGCTCTGCATCTTATATATGTTTTATACAAAAAAGCCTATCAGACTAGTCTATCCTTTTTCTAAGACGGCTTAAATATTTTTTTCATAGTTAAAATCCATATATGATTTCTTTTTCCAGACACAATTTGGTATTGCTTTGTTATCATATAATTGTAAGGTAATATGTTGTAAGCTTAGTATTATCTGCGTATGTTTTACTAACAACAAATGAATCATGCTATTAGAAAGCACATTTGAGTTAAAGCTTTGATAACATGGAATACCTCTAAACAAAAATTTCGGCAAACCAAAATGTAACAACATTTTATCATCTACAATTCAAAGTTAAACAATCAAAAAATAATGTCGTTAAAAAAATTACTGCTAATGTAACGAATGCAATTTTTCATCCACGAAGGTCGACATTAATACGTCCACTGTATCAACTGCCGAGCAATCGAAGGCCGGAAAACCATACCGTTAGGGTTAAAGAAGAGGTAGAAAATAGAAGAAGAAAGAAAGAAAGAAAAAGCAACAGAAACAATAACAGAATCTCACAACCGCAGCGGAACAACATATAATATATAAATGAATATTCTTTAAAACAAAGATCTATATCAGTTATTACATTACATTACATTACCAGAGTTTACAACAACAAACAGCAGAAAAGAAATACTATATACTAGTTGATACGCTATGCCATCCAGCTTGCCTCCAGATCTCTACTGCAACTCCTGAATTCCAAAATGACCTGATAACCTGACTGTAGACTGCCCGTGTTAAAATTGGTGGGCACCCAGAGTTTAGGAAGAGAACAATAAACTCCAGGTCAGTCATGTGACCGGTGTGAGAACTTAAACAGTTTATCTTTAAAAATAAATAAAGAAATGTTTTAAATTTGATTCGCAATGCATTTAGAAAATGAGACTACCATAGGCCTCCCGCACACATACACAATGCAAACGCAGAATCGGAGGAGATTTCTCCTTATGATAGTCAAAGATGCTTGATACGCATTAAAAAGAAACATTTGATATTATTACTAGTGCATAGTGCAGAAAACATTTCGAAAGTATAATATAAATCTTAGCCAGCATAGGCATTCCGCACTTATGCCTATTATAGCTACCATCCAAACAGTGGGGCGCCACCATAAGTGAACGATAGGTTCTACAATTAAAACCGTACAAGATCGTATTGTTTCTTTGGATTTCCAACAAATGGTCAGGCCAAGGAACTTCCCATTGCCACATGGGTACGCCTCTGGAAAGACGACCCAAGAACCTAAACTAACATTACAGTTAGATCTCTGCCAACACAAGGCCGGGCTACCCCTAACTGGGTAACTAATGACACGAATATGCCATCCCCCGGTCGTAACCGACCTTCATCCGAGGATCCTATATTCCAACAACCACAAAGTAATAAATTTGCAGCAACAACATATGTTAAGTATCTGGGCTCCATACCATGATACCACCTCTATCCAGAAGGATGACATACACTAAAAGGGGACTACCCCTTAATAACCTTGCCGCATCCTTCTTGTTTTGACCATTTCCGAGGTGTGAGGTCCGACGAAGTCTCGTCCACAAAGCCCACATATGCTCAACAGCACTTCGTATGTCACATTATCAATTTGGGAATGTATCACTAGTAACCATCAACTACATAACCTCTGAGCTCGTACGTCTCAGAGAAGGCTGTTAAGCTAAGAGAATAAATTCTCCGCCACCAACAGAAATATATTTGATAGAAACCAGCTTTACATCTCAAATTGTAACGTCAGACACACATCCATACAAGTCCGTTCCGGGATCGAACGGAACCGAAGGCACTTCCAAAGAAGCCCTTGCAATCCGGATATTCACTAATCACGTCCGGACTTCCCGTCATTAAGGGTGATAAAACCTCTATATCGGAGATCAGCCGATGCAGAGTCATTCGACGGTAATCCTTCCGTTTTCAAAAATATCCGGTCTTCAACACCGGTCTTCAAATGCAATCCATAACGACGTATCACATAATCGGAATGGGTTATACGACCCAAAGGTCCTTTCCCGGCTAACCCGAATAGTGAGCGCTTATTTTGAAAATAAGTGTGACATTCAAATTCAAGCAAATCACAACAAATACCCATTTAAAGGTAAATATTGATAGTCGATTATTTAACTATCAATAGGTATGCACAACATCACCAGATTCCAAATAATTATCCAAAGTATTTATTTTCCAAAATATCTTTACTATATATATTTTTCCACACTTCAACCATTTGAAAATAAATTTCAAATCACTTTTCAATTTATCTTTTAAAAGAAATAAATCTTAAACATTTCACTTCATATTGGAAAAACATTTCCGTACTTATTTAATAATATGTAACGACCCAGAATTTTAATTAATTAAAATTTGAATATTTAATTAATTTTAAATATTAATAAGTGAAATTATAAGTCGAATAAATTTTATTTCGAATAATTGGATTTAATTGAATAATTAAATCGATAATTTAATAGTGAAAATACAGAAATAATTGAGAATTGGTTTAAATATGATTGAAATGATTTGTAAAATTTTATTTTATCATATTGGAGTTAGAACGATATTATAGAACTTTTAAAATCGAATTAAAAGTTAATTTGTGAAAATTGAATATTTTAATATTTAATAACCGACTGTGAAATTAGCCAATTTTCGAACAGTCTCAGAATTGGACGAAATTAGTTCCATTGGATCCGTAATATTTTGTTATTACCGGATTTCAATTTTCGTAGCAATCGGAGTTATCGTTTGATCGTGGCAGCTCGAAATGCATCGAAATTGTTTTTAATATTAATTTGGCGAGTTAAAATAGCCATTTTTCAAAAAGTCTCGGATTTCGACGAAACTAGTTTCATCGGATCCGTAATGTGATATTATTGTAAGGTTTCAAATTTCATATCAATCGGATTTACCGTTTGTCCGGTGCAAGCTAAAACGCCTAGAAAATCGTTTAATCGGTTTAATTTTAAATTGAACGTTTATTGCCATAACTCGCACAGATGATCGAATTAGCTTTCGAAACCTGTTCCATTGCGTCTGGAACGCGGGATAAACCCTAGAAACGTCGGTCACCGCGCGTAAATCTAAGTTTGGAAATTCCGGAATGAATAGTGTCGTTCAAACTTCTATAAATAGGGCCTTATTCACAAAAAAATAAAGAAAATAAAAACCCTAACCCTAAACCCTTTCATCCGCCACCCCTCAAACCAATGGCCAAAAATGGTTCACTTTCTCTCCTCAATCTCTTCAAATCCGTGCAACGATTCGAGAAACTTTCTAAATGAAAGATGAAGAGCACGTCCTTCTCTACAATATGAACGGCTATGATGGGAAATGGAGTTTTGGATTGTCGCGAATTTGCGTTTGAAGTGGCCGGCTTTGGTCACGTTTTTCGAGGAAATGGGGGCAATAGGGACGTGCGGTCGGTGGCCGTGGGGTGGCGTGATGATGGCGCTTCGATTGGTGAGGAGATGATCGGGTTTCGTCGTCGTTTGGGGGGTGCGTTTCTTAACCCTAGCAATGAAAATGGGTTCGTGCGTTTTACCTGATGATGCGCGTGAATGAGGAAGAAGCATATGGACGGGCTAGATTTGCAGGGCTTGGATCCTAGGGCTATGGCAAGTTAGGGTTTTAAATATAAATATATTATGTTGTAAATTGTTTATATAAAATCGTGTAAACTTTAAAAATATATATCTTTTTCATACGAGGTCGAAAACGCGCGAAACAAGTTGCGTTGGAATCATATGGACGAGAACTACGCTATGAAATTGAATTGGAGTTGTTTGGATTTAGTGAGAATTTTGGATAAAATTAAACGTCCGTTTAATTTTATTCGAAATAAATCGCTAAAACGGAATTGAAATCAAGGTGAGAACTTCTCATTCAATCGAATCGGTTTCGATTTTAGTTTTAAATAGTTAGATTTAAAATTATTGAATGCATGTTTGAATGATGATTGATATCTATTGATTGTTAAAATAGACATTATGCGCCGTTAGTAAGCGGATGTTATTTATTAAAAACATATACCGCGAATATTTCATAAACAGTGAAATTGGTATTATATATAATAGCAATATATATATATATTGGCATATGTATATATTGCAGTTGTTGATTTTCCCGCATTGTATAGCGGATGAGACCCTATTGCGCCGTCTATTAAGCGGATAATATTTTAAATCCCATATACCGCGATAATTCCGTACTGGAGCGGAATTGGTATTGTGCTAATGTTTGTGGATGCAGGAAAATAGGTTGGAGGGATCCAACTGGATTCCTCAACAGTATTTGTTTGATTATGGATATTTCAATATTCATTGATTATCATATACGATATATGATATCGTTGTTGTCGTTATTGACTATTTGGTATGTAGCATCATTGGGCCAAATTTTGGAATTTTAAAAAGGATTTCAAAGTGATTTTTGAAAGTATACGTTTATAAAATATTTTTGGAATTGATCCATTATAAATAAATAACGTTATAATTTTAATGTTATAAAAATTATGGTTTTTGAGAAATATAGTTAAAATTATGATTTTTGAAAATATGAGGCTAATGATTTTATAAAATAGTTTAAATCGGGATTTTTGAATTTATTATAAAAGTTTAAATACAGGATTTATAAATTTGATTATTTTATAAATCAAAATGATGAAATTATAAAGGAGTTTAAAGATGTTTTAAAATAATAATATAAATTGATTTAGATAAAGGATTTATAAATTGATATTTATAAATTAAAACGTTGGAATTATAAAACAAGTTTTATAAGTGTTAGAATGAATTGTGAATGAATTTCGTAAATGAATGAAATTTATAGAATTATAAACGGTGAAGTTATATATGAAATTTTATAAGCAGTAGGTTTATAAAATTTGTAAAGTTATTTAAAGGAATAGATTTGGGTAAATAAATGAATCTTATAAGTTATAAGATTTAAAATTTGGGAAGTTAAAGGAATGACTTTGTAAACAAATGAATTATAAGTATTTAACTTATAATGTGAACCTTTGGCATATAATTGAGTTACAAATCGAATAGGTTAATAAAGGAGATTTATAAAAGAAAGTTGTTATAAATAAATAGAAATGGAATTTATAAACGTTGTTTTATAAATTCGCAAATGACTTATTTTGATAAGTAAATTGTTACAACTTATTTATGGAGTTATATTCACGTTTTAGACAGTGAATAATCCTTTAAAATAAAATGAATAGAAATGATGAAATTGTTAACGAAGCATATTCACGTTTTTGAATAGTGAATAATAAGTTAAAGAAAATGTTTTGGATTTGGTGTTTTAAATAGAATTAAAACGATCTAACGATGTTTTTAAATGTGTTGAGATTCGAAACCATAGATTTCAACATTCATTGTTGAAATAGACGTTTTCGAGAAATAGAAGGAAATGGTGGACTATAACACTGTTGTTATAGTAAATGGTTTCCGAAAGGAAATGTTTTGTATAGTATTGGGATTTATATATCTATTTTAATTTCGAATCCCTATACTGGTGATTTTGGGACGTCGTAACGATGTTTTACGTAACATGCGTTTTGGCCCAAATAAATAATGGTTAAGAGAATGATTTCCTTAAAGAATGAACTATATACTTAATTTCGATTTTGAGTATATTGAATATTTTCCAAAGGTTGAAAATAAATAGATTTGTGAATTACTTATGAATAAATAAGTATGGAAATGTTTTTCCAATGTGAAATGAAATGTTTTGAGAATTTATCTTTTTGAAGATAAATTGAAATTGAATATTGAAATCGTATATTCATAGATATTGTGAAATATAAATTCACTATGGAATTTATAAAAGAAAGTGGAATTTGTTTAAAAATAAATATTGATTTATTTTTGAAGTATTGAAATTATATATCTTGTAAAGATATTTTTGGGAAATAAATAATTTGGAAAATTATTTGGGATCTGGTGATGTGTGCATATCCACTGATAGTTCAATAACCGACTATCAATATTTACCTTTGAATAGGTATTTGTTGTGATTTGCTTGGATTTGAATGCCACACTTATTTTTAAATTATTGCGCTCGTTATTCGGATTACCCATTCCGAATAGTGATACGACGTAATGGATAGCATTGATGACCGGTGTTGAAGACCGGGTATTTGCTAGAGCGATAAGATGACCTGTCGGTTGACTCTGTACCGAGTTGCTCCGGTATAGAGTTCTCCATATGTGATGGGGAATCCGATCAGGATTGTGGATATCCGGATTGCAAGGACTTCTTTGTAAGTGCCTTCGGTTCTGTTCGAGCACGGAACAGACTTGTATGGATTGTATGTCTGACATTACAAGTTGAGATATAAAGCTGATTTCTTTCAAATATATTTCTGTTGGTGGCGGAGAATTTATTCTCTTAGCTTAACACCCTTCTCTGAGACGTACGAGCTTAGAGGTTATGTAGTTGAAGGTTATCAGCGATATATTCCCAATTTGGTAATGTGACATGCTGAGTGTTGCTGTGAAATGATCATTGTGTTGATCATTTGTGATAGGATCATCTGTTTGATCGTTTATCTTTGTGATCATTTCTATGATCATTTGTTGACCCAAAGCATGACTTTGTATAAAGCGTGGCTTTGTGGACGTAACTTCGTCGAGCCTCACACCCCGGAATGGTCAAAACAGGAAAGATGTGGCAAGGTTATGAGGGGTAGCTCCCTTTAGGGTATGTGCATTTCCTTCTGGAAAAGGGTGGTATCATGGTATGGAGCCCAGATACTTACTCATGTTGAAACACTTATTATTTGGTATGATGTTGATTACGAGCGCTCGGTTAAAGGTCCCAAAGGACCGGGGGATGGCATACTCGTGTCAGTTGTTACCCAGTTAGGGGTAACCCGGCCTTGCGTTGGCAGAGATCCGGTTTGGTTCTCGGGGACGTCCTTCCAGAGGCGTTCTCATGTGGCAATGGGAAGTTCCTTGGCCTGACCATTCGTTGGAAATCCAATTCCCAATACGAAACCCTGTACGGTTTTAGTTGTAGAACCTGCCATTTACGTATGGTGGTCACCACTGTTTAGATGGTAGCTATAGTAGGCATAGTTCGAAATGTCTATGCTGGCTAAGATTTATATCTTTATTTTCGAAATGAATTTTTCCTACACTATGCACTAGTAATAAGATCAAATGTTCTTTTTAATACGTATCAAGCATCTTTGACTATCATAAGGAGAAATCTCCTCCGATTCTGCGTTTGCATGTGTGTGTGTGTGCGGGAGGCCTTATGGTAGTCTCATTTTTAAAAGCATTGCGAATTGACTTTAAAAATATTCCTCTATTTTGATTTTAAAGATAAATAAACTGTTTTGAGTTCTCACGCCAGTCACATGACTGACTCGGAGTTTATTGTTTTCCTTCCTAAACTCTGGGTGCCCACCAATTTCTACACGGGCAGTCAAGAGTTAAGGTTTATCAGGATATTTCTGGAGTTGCTGGAGGCAAGCTGGATGGCATGGCGTATTATTAGTATATAGTATTTCTTTTCCGCTGTTTGTTTGTTGTATGATGTTGTACACTCTGATGATGATGTAATGAAATGTA
The DNA here is from genome assembly GCA_030765085.1 of Allium cepa. Classification (NCBI taxonomy): domain Eukaryota; kingdom Viridiplantae; phylum Streptophyta; class Magnoliopsida; order Asparagales; family Amaryllidaceae; genus Allium; species Allium cepa. The sequence continues at coordinate 137,604,568 of CM060945.1, forward strand.
ATGTAATAACTGATATAGTTCTTTGTTTAAAGATTATTCATTTATCTATTATATGTTGTCCGCTGCGATTGTGAGATTCTGATATTGTTCTGTGGTTTTCTGTTCTGTTCCGTCCTAATTTCTTTTCTCTCTATCTCCTATCTTCTTTTACCTCTTCTTCTGTCTTTTTCTTTTTCTTAAGCAATGAGAATTCGTATTTCTGTTCATCTTGAGTTAATCTATGGAGATTAGTGTATATTCAAGGAGTACGAATTTGCGGGTTCTCACAGGTGGTATCAGAGGATATGGTTAAGCGACAACCATGGTTCTGTTGGGTATTACTCATTAGAGATAGAGTCAGTGGTACTCTAGAATGAGTTTGAGTGTAATAATAGCTATGAGAGCGTATTTGTTAGTGAATATATATAATTGTTTTATATTGTGATGATTGATTTATTGAGTGGCATATGAACTTTCGTCAGCACGGTCTGCAAAACTATGCCGAAGGGGTTTATAAACACTTGAATAGAACAATTCGACACAGTATTGTTTTAAATTGGGTAAATGAAATAATTTTACCTTGATTATATTTTATATATAAAGGAATAATTTTTCATAATTATTAAAGTGTATATAAGTAGACTGTTTGGTTGTTGAATAAGATGTTTGAATAATCTAAATAAATAAATAATTATATAAGTAAAAAGAATTATAAGAATTGAATTATAATTAAAGTGATTTACAATTGTGAAATAAAACTTATATATATAAGAAGTGAAACTTTATGAATATGAGTTGTAAATAAAAAATGAATTTAAAGTTAAAGGAAATATAACTTAAGAGATGTTGAATGAAGTTGATATTGGTATCAAAGTAAATTAATAAAGTTAAGTGATAGATATGAACTTGAGTTATATAAATGAAATTCAACTTTAGAAATTGAATTGAATGAATGGATTGAATGTAAATCAATTGAATGTAAATAATTGATATGAAATAATGAATGTAAGTGTTAATTCATTAAAAATCTATTGTTATTGGAAGTTGAATAATTGAATGAAAATCAATTTAATTAAACCAATTGAAAGTAAAGGTGTTAAACCAAATTGAATGAATATAAGCAAGTAAATCACAAATATACATCTCATCAAGTAATGATGCATCCCGCAGGGAAAAAAGTGTAAAAGTACGATATGTAATCCGAGATATATACCTTATATATTATTAGCGAGCATATACGGCTAATATAGCGCGAAAGCGAGCTCCAAATGCGAAGCAAGCGCAATCCGTACCTACTAAACACTCAACAAACCATGAGAAACATGCATATATGAAAGTAATATCAATATACAACATATATCACTACAACAACTACATATGCCAATATAGCAAATGCAACAAAAGCAATAAATGCAACCACCAAACAACTATCATCCAACAAATCCATATCAAATTAATATACATTCACTTCTCATTATTATTCAATGAATTGGTTTTTCATTTAATCATATTTTATTCATTAACATTGGATGTTTTTACTAACATTCACTTATTCATATTCAATTAGTTTACATTCACTAATTTATATTCAAGTTAGTTTACTTTCAATTCAAATTCAAATTCAATTACATAGCTTTCCATTTATCAATTCAATTTCATTAATACTTAATGAATTATATACAATCAACTAACAATCATATAACAACCAAATCATAACCATCATAACCAAATTATTAAATTTACATTCTATTTGGTTTAACACTTTTTAACTCCAATTGGTTGATATTAAATTGACTTCCATTCAATTATTCAATTTCTCAACTTCATTAGCTTCTAATGAATTTACACTTACATTCATTATCCGATACCAAATCTTTTACATTCGATTGATTAATATTCCATCCATTTATCAATTCAATTGCTAATTCCTTTAACAATATAAGGTTGAATTTCATTTATATAACTCAAGTTCATATTCATCACTTCTCTTGATTAATTTAGTTCGATACCAAAATCAACTTTATTCAACTTCACTTAAATTATATTCCATTTCAATCATCATTTATTTAACTTAACTTAAAATTCCACTTATAAATCCAATTCAGATTTCAATTCTAAAGTAAATTATATTTAACTTTTACCAAAGCTAAATTTATTACTCATATTATAAGTTCAAAACTTATTTCACTTATATTCATCAATTTCAATAACTTATTTAATCCAAATCAATTTATTTAACTTTCCTTTAGTTAAATTTCAAATCATATGTCTTTGATGACAACTCAAATTTATTTTAACTTGGATTTTAACTTTAAATTTGTTTATCACAATCAAACTTCAATTCCCAATTTACTATGGTAGAAAATCTATCACATAGAGACTCGAAAATGATACTGATGATGCTGCAGTCATCACCCTTATTATTTCCCAGTAACAGTAGTGAATTCAGTGCTTAATATTCTTTCAAAAATTTTCTTTTATTCATAAATCACATTTATAAATCTTTTTCTTATATATAAGATTATTTTACAATTGTAAATCACATTAATTATAATTCCACACTTATAATTCATTCGCTTATATAATTTATTCTTTTAATTAACTTATACATATTCTAACATTTTCAACAACCAAACAATCAATTTATATACACTTTAATAATTCTGAAAAATTATTCCTTTATATATAAAATATAATCAAGGTAAAATTATTTCATTTACCCAAATTTAAAACGATATTGTGTCAAATTGTTCTGTACAAGTGTTTAGAGATCCCTATCAACAACGTTAATTACTCGTATTGACCGAAATCCATATACCACTCAACAAACCAATCATCACAATATAAAATAATTTATATTCACTAACAAATATGCGCTCGTATCTATTATTACACTCAAACTCATTCTAGAGTACTACTGACTCTATCTAATGAGTAATTCCCAACAGAGCCATGGTTGTCGCTTAACCATATGCTCTGATACCAAATGTAACGAATGCGATTTTTCGTCCACGAAGGTCGACACTAATACGTCCACTGTATCAAATGCCGAGCAATCGAAGGCCGAAAAACCGTACCGTTACGGTTAAAGAAGAGGTAGAAAATAGAAGAAAGAAAGAAAGAAAGAAAAAGCAACAGAAATAATAACAGAATCTCACAACCGCAGTGGAACAACATATAATAGATAAATGAATATTCTTTTAAACAAAGAACTATATCAGTTATTACATTACATCACATTACATTACATTATCAGAGTTTACAACAACAAACAACGGAAAAGAAATACTATATACTAGTTGATACGCCATGCCATCCAGCTTGCCTCCAAATCTCTACAACAACTCCTGAATTCCAGAATGACCGGATAACCTGACTCTAGACTGCCCGTGTTAAAATTGGTGGGCACCCAGAGTTTAGGAAGAGAACAATAAACTCCAGGTCAGTCATGGGACTGGTGTGAGAACTTAAAACAGTTTATCTTCAAAAATAAATAAAGAAATATTTTAAATTTTATTCGCAATGCTTTTAGAAAATGAGACTACCATAAGGCCTTCCGCACACACACACAATGCAAACGCAGAATCGGAGGAGATTTCTCCTTATGATAGTCAACGATGCTTAATACGCATTAAAAATAAACATTTGATATTATTACTAGTGCATAGTGCAGAAAACATTTCGAAAGTATAATATAAATCTTAGCTAGCATAGGCATTCCGCACTTATGCCTACCATAGCTACCATCCAAACAGTAGGGCGCCACCATAAGTGAATGATAGGTTCTACAACTAAAACCGTACAAGATCGTATTGTTTCTTTGGATTTCCAACAAATGGTCAGGCCAAGGAACTTCCCATTGCCACATGGGTACGCCTTTGGAAAGACGACCCGAGAACCTAACCTAACATTACGGTTATATCTCTGCCAACACAAGGCCAGGTTACCCCTAACTGGGTAACTACTGACACGAATATGCCATCCCCCGGTCGTAACCGACCTTCATCCGAGGATCCTCTATTCCAACAACCAAAAAGTAATAAATTTGCAGCAACAACATAGGTTAAGTATCTGGGCTCCATACCATGATACCACCTCTATCCAGAAGGAATGGCATACACTAAAGGGGCGCTACCCCCTAATAACCTTGCCGCATCCTTCCTGTTTTGACCATTTCCAAGGTGTGAGGTCCGATGAAGTCTCGTCCACAAAGCCACGCTTTATACAAAAGCTGTGCTTTGATCACATATGCTCAACAGCACTTCGTATGTCACATTACCAATTTGGGAATGTATCACTAGTAACCATCAACTACATAACCTTTGAGCTCGTACGTCTCAGAGAAGGCTGTTAAGCTAAGAGAATTAATTCTCCGCCACCAATAGAAATATATTTGATAGAAACCAGCTTTACATCTCAAATTGTAACGTCAGACGCACATCCATACAAGTCCGTTCCGGGATCGAACGGAACCGAAGGCACTTCCAAAGAAGCCCTTGCAATCCGGATATCCACTAATCACGTCCGGACTTCCCGTCACTAAGGGTGATAAAACCTCTATATCGGAGATCAGCCGATACAGAGTTATTCGACGTTAATCCTTTCAAAAATATCCAGTCTTCAACACCGGTCTTCAAATGCAATCCATAACGACATATCACATATTCGGAATGGGTTATACGACCCAAAGGTCCTTTCCCGGCTAACCCGAATAGTGAGCGCTTATTTTGAAAATAAGTGTGGCATTCAAATTCAAGCAAATCACAACACTACCCATTTAAAGGTAAATATTGACAGTCGGTTATTTAACTATCAATAGGTATGCACAACATCATCAGATGCCAAATTATTTTTCAAATTATTTTTTTTCCAAAATATCTTTACTAGATATATTTTTCCACACTTCAACCATTTGAAAACAAATTTCAAATCACTTTTCAATTTATCTTTTAAAAGAAATAAATCTTAAACATTTCACTTCATATTGGAAAAACATTTCCATACTTATATAATAATAAGTAATTCACAAATCTATTTATTTCCAACACTTGGAAAATATTCAATATACTTGAATCACAATTAAGTATATATTTTATTCTTTAAGGAAAGCGTTCTCTCAAACACATTCATTTGAGTCAAAACGAATGTTACGTAAAACATCGTTACGACAACTCAAAATTACTAGTATAGGGATTCGAAATTTAGATAGATATATAAATCCCAATACTATATAAAACATTTCCTTTCGGAAACCATTTACTATAACAACAATGTTATGGTCCACTATGTCATTATTTTTCGAAAACGTCTACTTCAACAATGAATGTTGAAATCTATGTATTCGATACTTAATGCATTTTAAAACATCTTTAAACTGTTTCAATTCTATTTAAAATATCACTTCCCAAAAACATTTCTTCAATATATTATTCACTGTCCAAAATCGTGAATATATCTCCTCTAATAAGCTTCTATATTAAATTCATCAAATTTGATAAATTTCGGATTTATAAGACAATGTTTATAAATCCCCATTTATATTTTTATAAAGACTTCAATTTACAAAATTTAAAAATCTTACTACTTATAAAATTTCATTTATAACCTCATTTTCAGCATTAACAGAACTCCTTTTATAATTCCATTATTTCGATTTATAAAATATATATATTTTATAAATCTCATCTATAAACCATTTATACTTATTCGAAAATCTCAATTAAAATGCCAAAATCTGATTTATAAGTAAATTTCTTATAAATCTTTTATTTTACAAAATCTATTCATTTTATGGCTTCATAAATTATGAATCTATAATTTTCATTCACTTATGAAATCCATTTATACTTCATTTTAACACTTAATAAAACTCGTTTAATAATTCCTATATTTTTAATTTATAAAAATCAATTTTATAAATCTTTTATATAAATCGGTTATAATAATTCAAAAATCCCAATTTCAACCATTTTATAAATTAATCAACTACTTATTTCAAAAATACATTTCAGTTATATTTCACAAAAATCATAATTTTTATAATATTAAATTTTATGACGTTAATTTATTTAAAATGAATCAATTCAAAAATTTAATAAAACATATACTTTCAAAAATCACTTTAAAACCCTTTTAAATTCAAAATTGTTACTTTAACATTTTTTTAAAACCCCAAAAATAGTCCCTATGATGCAACAGCACCAAATAATCAATCACGGCATTCAAACATCATATATCGATATGATAACAGAATATATAACAATATCTGTAAATAAATCAATACGGTTGAGCAATCCATTTGGATCCCTCCAACCCGTTTCCCTACATCCACAGATATTAGCACAATACCCATTCCGTTTCCAAACAGAATATCACGGTATATGGGTTCATATAAAAATTATCCGCTATTATGCGACGCAATAGGGTCTCATCCGCTATATAATGCGGGAAAATCGATTCCAAGTACATATATAATACCAATTCCAATTAAGATGGAATTATCGCGGTATATGTTTTTAATAAATAACATCCGCTTAATATACGGCGTATAGGGTCTATTACTATACAACAGATAATAATTTATCATTCAATTATACAATCAAGCAATTTTAAATCCAACTATTTAAAATTTAAATCGAAACAGATTCGATTGGGTGAGAAGTTCTCACCTTGCTTTCAATAACGGTTGCAGTGTTTTATTTCGAATAAAATTAAACACGCGTTTAATTTTACCCAAAATTCAAACTAGCTCCAAACGATTCCAATCCAGCTCCATCACGTAGTGCCCGTCCATACAAACCCAACGCAATTTGTTTCGTGCGTTTTCGACCTCGTATGAAAGAGTTACAGCAATTTAAAGTTTATACAAATTTAAATACAAATCAATTTACATTTTCTATTTATTTTCTAACCCTAAATCATCTCAGCTGTTTGATCCACTTGCTTGCATCAGGGTCGCACCCCCTTTCTTCCATCTCTAGTAAAACTCATGCAACAACAACCCATCGGCCGCCACAATTCGTGAATTTCGCAACCACCTACGTCGACCTATTCGACGATCAGCAACCTCCGTTTGAAGCGCCACCACGAACTCCACCTTCGGCTGGAATATTGCCGAGCTCGGCCTCCTATTTGGCCTCGAAATTCATGCCAACCGTATGAACTTTGCATCAAGATTCTGGTCGATCCACTTCATTGTTTCCAATCATGGCCGTTGGATAGGTAGTTCGCAGCGTGTTCTACAAGTTTGCTTTAGAAAGTTTTTTGAATTGAAGTGTGAATTTGAAGAAAAAAGAGGAAGAAGATGATAACATTTTGGCCATTGATGTATATGGAGGTGGCCTGAAGCTTTAGAAACCCTAGGCTCGTTTTATTTTTGCAAAAAAGAATTATAACGTCCTTATATAGAAAATTGACGAAAACACTATTCACCCAAAATTTTCCGAACTCCAAACGAAGCATGCCGGCTGGCGTTTCTAGGGTTTACCCCGCGATTCGGACACAATGGAATGTGTTTCGGAAGCTAATTCCATCGTATGTGTGAGTTATGGAAATAAACGATCAGATTTAAATTAAATCGATTTAAACCAATTTCTATGCGTTTTGGCTTGCCCCGGACAAACGGTAAATCCGATTGACACAAAATTTGAAATCTTACAATAATATAACATTACAAATCCGATGAAACTGGTTTTGTTAAAATCCGATGCTGTTTGAAAAATGGCTATTTTTACTTGTCAATTAAATATTAAAATATTCAATTTTCACAAATTTAACTTTAAATTCAATTTTAAAAGTTCTATAACATCACTCTATCTCCAATATGATTTAATAAAATTTTACAAATCATATTTAATCACATTAAACCCAATTTTCAATTATTTCTGTAATTTCAAATATTAAATTATCGATTTAATTATGCAATTAAATCTAGATATTCGAATAAAAATTTATTCGACTTATAAATTTTACTTGTTAATATTTAAAAATCAATTAAATATATGAATTTAATTGACAGAAATTCTGGGTCGTTACAGCTAAGATAAACAATTTCATAGTAATATTCGAAGCAATCTGTAGGTGAGATTGCAATAATCCATCATACATAGTCGTCGATAAAATATTTCCTCAAATGATCTGCAATGGAAGAAGGTTGAGCCTCTCTCAACTTGAATAGGCTTTCAAAAGTGGCCGAAGTGTCGAATCCATAGAAAGCAAACCGATTATTGACAGCTATATCAGCTACAATTACTTCACTTCCCTTATTCACTACTCCTGAAACAAAATAAACTTGGATAAATTTATTTCCTTCAACTATTATTTTTATCTAACTCTAGGAATACCGATTTGTGGCGATTCAGGGCGATTCTCGCATCTACTCGATTTAATTTAACTGTAGTTTCAGGCATTAAGACAAAGCGGAGTTTCTTATGACGATGTTATAGAAACATCAGCTACACCGATAGCCATAAATTTTGACTGTAGGAACATTAGGAACATGCACATTGTGATTAGATGCAGGTCCAGGTTGCATGCATATTGTGATTAGATGCAAGTCCACCTGGACGTGCATCTACACTCGTCTCTAATACATTTTCTACTTTTGACTTGCGAACATTGAAAATATAATTAGTTAATTAATTAAAAATGGTAAAGTAGGCAAGCATGGAACAAGTTGCATGTATGTTTTTGCGGGGGTGGATCTAAGATTTTCTTCCAGTAGGGGCTTAATAATACTAGCAATTTTTTTCATATAGTTTTTATTGTAAAAGGAAGAGAAATTTTGACACAAAATTGTAGCATGAGAAATAATTTCAACTGTTATTTATATTGTGATCTTGTGAAATGTTATTTAAAAGTAATTCAAAATATGGTTGACAAACTATTGACTATGTCAATACATGCAACCATAACATCATTTGACAACTGACAGTAAACAAACCAGAAATGTATTACATGTTTATAAAGTGATAAACTTTCATTTATTATTAGTATGAGAAGTGGGACAGCAAGAAATAAACACACAACTAACTGTGAATTATGCATATATAAACACACAACTGAAATTGTGTGCATATATAAATAAGGAAATAATTGTTTATCAACAATTTATTTGTAAATTAAGATAAATAAACTTACCACATCAAACCAACGACGATGAATTCTCCACGGTAAAGTAAAAGATGATTGCAATTTATGCCCACGTACAAATTCTACAACATGCCAAGCATCGCAACTTCTACAACTGCAACTCTATCCCACATGAAATAAATTCGTCATAATCTAGGACAATTCTTAATCCTTGACATATATAATTGAAGCATGTGTATGTAATTTACATTTATAACTATGAACATGTGTATATTAATTTGCATAGAGAACTATGAACATGTGTTAACAGAAAAGCCAATTTAGTTCATATGACTATTACTTATTCTCACATTTTAAATGCAAGTAAATGCATATATAAATTACAAACTAAGCTAAATTAATAATTCACAGTTTAATAGCATGTCTAAATGTAAACTTACGGTCTAAATGTGTATGTAAAATATGTATATTAAATGCAAATGATACCAAACTCACGGTTTAATTGCAATAAGGTGTGAAATGTAAATTGGACTAAATTTATAACCAATAGGTTAATTGCAGTTAAATGTGAAAAATAAAGCAATTAAATTTTTACTGAACTAAATTTATAACTCATAGTCTGCATTCACGATATCTCAGGTCAAATCGAATGCAGCACCGAAGCGAGATAAAGGAGGAGGTGCAATAAGACGGCAAAAGAAAAGCGACATAGAATTCATTGATCGATTTGAAGGAAAGTTTAGGTTTTTGTTGAAAGGGAAAGTACTAGATCTAGGTTATTTTTCTCTGTTGGAACGAGATGAAAATGAGAAGTGAATTAAAAACAGCACGAGCAAATTAAATTGGTTTAGGTTATTGGGTGGATCGGTTTTCAATGTTTGGGGTGGGAAAAAATCATTTCGGTTAAATGGTTAACTGAATATGTAAAAGTCTTAACCATTAACCGACCCGACTTTGGTCGATTAGTCAAAAGTTTGATTAACCGATTTTGTTGGTTAAAACGATTTGATTAAGGTCGGTTAAGTCGGTTAGGTCGGTTAAGTCGGTTAAATCCCCACCCCTATTGCCATCGCAAGCCATGCATTGAATATTGATTCAAAGTATGTCCCTGTGAAGCGGAAAAGGCGAGGTATGAATCCGAAGAGATCCATGGCTCTTAAAGGGGAGGTGGATAATCATAAAGCCAACTGGTTTATTCGTGACGCCCTCTATCCTGAATGGATAACTAACCCCGTGCTGGTAAAGAAGGCCAATGAGAAATGGAGAACGTGTATTGACTATTCGAAATTGAACAAGGCGTGCCTTAAGGATTATTTTCCCCTGCCTAGAATTAATCAGCTAGTTGATTCAACTGCAGGGCACGAATTATTGTCATTTATGGATGCGTACTCAGGGTACAACCAAATCTCGATTCATGTCCCAGATCAGGAGCACACCAGTTTTGTCACGGACGTTGGTTTATACTGTTATGTAGTAATGCCATTCGGATTAAAGAACGCAGGAGCGACCTATCAACGCTTGTTTAGCCAAATGTTTAAAATTAGTTTGGGAAGACGATGGAAGTCTATGTAAATGATATGCTCAAGAAGTCACGACAATCAAACGACCATATTCGAGAATTAGCGTAGATGTTTGATATCCTACGATTTTATAACATGAAAATCAAACCTCTGAAGTGCTCATTTGGTGTTGCGTCAGGGAAGTTCCTAGGCTATGTTGTCAATGCAAGAGGAATTGAAGTGAATCCAGAGAAGATTCAAGCTATTCGGGATATTTAAGTACCTAGAACTATTAAGCAAGTGCAGAGCCTGAATGAGAAGGTCGTTGCTTTGAGTCGGTTCTTCTCTAGGGCGACCGATAAATGCGTTCTTTTCTTTGATTTGATAAAGAATGGGAAGAGGAATTACAAGTGGACGCAAGATTGTGAAGGAGTATTTCAAGCTTGGGTGAGCCATTTGGAGAGACCCCCTGTTTTGTCAAAGCCAGTGGATCATAAGGAGTTGTACATTTACTTAACTATATCGCCATATGCCACAAGTGCCACATTGGTTCATGGGAAGAACCGAATCTACAGGCTAGTGTACTACGTTACTAAATGATTAATGGGGATAGAAAGGAACTACCCGAAGATAGAGAAATTGGCGTACTACTTGGTGATTGCATCGTGCAAACTTCGCCCGTACTTCCAAGCACATCCAATTAACGTTTACACCGATCAGCCTTTACGATAGGTCCTACAGTGACCCGAGACATTAGCTTAGTTCTGTAATATTGATGGACCAAAAAGGAAGTAACAAATGTTTTATTCTCTTATATGCAGCGTTTCTTTTGGTGTATGTTGCATTTTGACAAACTTTTTAATTGACACAATTTATCTTCCAATGTTAATTTAAATTGGAGATTGGCATTTCTTTTGCTTTTGTAGAAATATGAACCACGTAAACATGGTGAAAACACAAGTTTTTGGAAATAGTTTGTTCTGTAACAATGTCATCTGTTTGTTTTTAGGCTGCTTGCTCTTATAAAGACATAGGACAATATGCAGAATGTTATATTGTGCATGAAATAAAATGAATAGCGCTATGTAAATCTAGGACATATAAAAATAGTGCGTACTGTAAAAGACTGATACACCATACTATTAATAATGTATTATTTTATGATATCAGAATATGATGAACAAAAGATAAATGCTTTTATCTTTGTTCACGGAGCTTTAGAAACAAACTAGCCATTACAAATTCATGATCAGTTATCAGAATTTCATCATCAAATTAACATCAGCTTTGTAATTGTTTTCTATTTAAGATCAGCCATTACAAATTCATCAGTAAATTCAGATATACTGCCTAAAATCTATCATCAAATAATTTTTTAACAAATGTATGATAAAAAGACCGTCAGACATCAAAGAAATTGTTGCTATCATTCTCAGCTTGAATTTTTTGTTGTTGAAGCCGAACTGCAAAAAAATTCAACTGTCTAACAATGTGGTTCATTTGAGAGAATTTGTGCAGCAATTTGTGCTATAAATGCATTGAGTTGTTCTAGACTGATTTTTGATGTAGCGTCCATTCCTTGTGCAGTCTTTTGTACAAACATCATTAAAAAAACTCCATAGTGAAACCTATATTTGTTAATTTTAGTTATTGTGCAACATGCATTTTTGTATAAAATTCTCCAGTATGTTGAAAATTACCTATTGCTTTGTTGGGCACAGTTAACATTTTTAGCAATATAGACTTCCCCAGAATTGTTTTCTCTCTTGTGTCTTATAGCTCTTTATTGATGTTGTTTACCGCTGCTTTCTGCCAAATATATATATATTAGAATAATGATAAATCTATTTATCTTTTTTACTTTTTGTGTATTTTTACTTACCACATTAATAGAAAATTTTGAATGTCCACTTCTTAAGGTCTTAGATCTTGTGGTCAAGTGTAGAGAATCATAATGGTTCTAAGTACATGATTCCACTACTAGTTCTGGCAAGCTTCAATGTTCGTTGCCGTGTATAGGAAATAATATATTGCAACATAATGGATTTAGAAGTGTTTGTTTAATAAAAGGATTAAACATCTCTTTTGATTTCCATGTTTCCATCTGTTGCGCTTTTCTGTTAAAAAATAATTTTGAAAAATTTATCTTATAAACAAATTAAATTTGACATTATAGTTCACTTACTATCATTGTTGTGTTCACGAATATAATGCTAGAACTTTGTTCTAATAATTTTGTTTTTCTGAACCAAAACCAATCAATAACCTACATTTCAAAAAGAATACGGATTAAGTATAGAATTTATAATGAAGCAAAGTATAGTTTTTTCTACTTACTTGATTAGAAATATATTCTCCATAGAGAAGTTCTTCTATCATACTTTTTGTGATGGTGATGAAGTTTCCATCATCACAAGTAAATTCTCCATCACTGAAAAATTAAGATTAGTATGTTTGCAAAAGATATAACTAGTATGTTTATGAAAATACTAATTCTATTTGTTAATGTTACGGGTTTTTTCTAAGTAACTGAATTTGGGAGTCCAAAAGAACATGACAAACCAATACAATAGTTCATTGTTAATGTTATTGACTGTGGTTTTTATTGTTAGCTTTGAGTACATCTTCCGTCTTTTTATTTCCATTGCTTAAATTTGTGTAGTCTGTATCGTATATTATTAACAAACCTAAAAATGCTAAGCAACAAACCTGAAAATGAAAATATAAAGATAAATTAATTTACCTTTTTTAGTTTTGTTTAGTATTTTTATTTTTTTATTTGTAAATCATCAGATTTTGATGCTGAAATAAAAAGCTTTATTCGAATTATATGTTGTTATCATATTGTACCAGAAACAATATCATATTGGAATAAATCTATATTTAAGTCAATTAATTGGAAAGTAGTTTAGTTACTTACTTGTTTCCTCTAAGAATTTTGAAATTTTTTTTGACAATTTCTTTTTGTTCTTTAGTAAGATATTTGAGGAGTGGACAATTCTCAACATTTGTTGGCTTTTTCTTCTTTTTTGGTTCTTTTAGGACAACATCTTCGACAACAATAGGATTTTTAGGAGCAGTTTCTTGAGTAGGCATTTTCAGATTGTTAGATTTTAAACTATCTTGTGTCTTCTTTTCTAGTATGAAATCTTGAGTTTGCATTATGTCAAAAGTTGGAAAATTAGTAGAACTGTTTATGTGAATTGTACCAACAATTTTTCTATTTTTTCCTTACCTTTTCAGCTTTAGGTTTTTTGTTCAAATTATCTTTTTCCTTCACATCATGCTCTTCTAAATTTTCCAACTTCTGGAGCTTTATTTCAAGAACCTGGATTCTTTTTTCATCCATTTCTCTTAAACGTCTTTCCTCATTTAATTGTTCTCCAACATTTTTCATCTCAGTGGTCAAAAAGGTGACTTTTGACTCTAGATCTATTATGTTATCAGCACATTCTTTGGCATATTTTTTCTGACTTGTATCTTCCTGGTGCTCATCTAATTTTTTGTTGTTGTTTTGTTCTTCTTCGACCTCAATAGCTATTATTTTATTGGAAAGAAATTCTTTCTCTTCTTTTGTTACAGCTGCAAAATTTTTTAAAATCTGCAAGGAATATATTTAAAGTTAAGCTTGCACATATATTGTCATTCAAGTACTAGAAAAGTTACACACAATCGGTTTTGAGATAATATAGTTCTGAGCTGAATAATTAATGAATATAGTTATTTTGTAGAATCAAAGAGTTGTAGGATAGTCCCACTTTCCTAGAACATGAGAAGTTGATCGTTTCTATTTCTATCGGATCAGTTACAAACTTCCTATTTGTTGTTATTATTAGATATTTATAGAAATTAGCACCCTTAACTAATGGGAAAAAGTGCAATATGTCAAACTTATAAAGTGGAATGTGACTTCAGTATTTAAGCCTTTAATATAATATTGTTATGCATTTCACATATAGGTATGATCCTGTATTAGTACCAACTGCAACTAGCTTACTTTCTATACTCATTTTGTTTCTATTATTTAGGTTGCTAACATTTCAAGAAATGGCATTCCAAGAAATTAAAAAAATGTACAGTTAAAAGAAAGTAGCATACTTTTTCATTGTCAACTTCAGTGAGATCCAAATCTTTCAGTTTTGATAAATCCCATTTTCTCATTCTTGGAATATTGGTTTGCAGATTTTCCTTCTCATTAATTATTTTTGTTTGTTCACAAAACCAATACTGCAAGAAAAATATAAATGCATTTATATTTTTGTAATAATTATAAATTTGAATATATCTGTATTTAGTTAAAGTTCTGAAAGTATACCGTTAACACCATAGTACAGCTTGGTGTACTTCTAGGGTCAGCATGATACTTTTTAACATTTTTCAAAACATTTTCACATATTGCCCATGGCTAGAGGATTGAATTTAACTTTTTTAAATTTAGCAACTTCTGCAAGAAACTCCATTGCATAGAGCTTTGGTTATTTGGAAAAAGGAAAGTTATAACCAGCAATAAATAGTAACAATTTCACTAAATCTTCATTTCCTTTTTCCTCTTCTAACAGTGTATTCAATCTTTTTGTTACTTTTTTTGGCTGCTAATGTCTTCTTCTTGAAAATTGGCACTTAAAAAATTGGAGAAACTTTCCATGGCTGAGGGTTTGTTAGAAGATGGTATAGAAAATAAGTCTTCTCCAGCTAATGACATTCCAAATATTAAACTGACTTCTTCGGGACTTATTTTGAGTAATTTGTTTCCAAATGTGAAAGCATTTTCTTTTACATCAAAAGAAGTAATGATGACATCTAAATCCGAAGCACTCTTCCTTAAATCTTGTCATTCTATTGAATCTCTAAGAAAAACATTGAAAAAGTTTTAAATGGTGTTTTTTTTTCTAAAAGCTTTTGCTGCAGGTGAAAGAATGTTTTTCTCCTTTGTAATTGACTTCACTTTATAGATTGCATCCAAATTACATCTATATATACATATGTATTATTGCCTTTTTTGCTTCTTGGGTACTTCGTGACGACCCGCCTTTCTAACCCCATAAAGACGTATCATCATTAAGAAAGAAAGGGATAGAAATAGAAAAGAATAGAAAGGATAACAACATCAGAATCTCACAGCGGAATGGAACAAAATATAATACATCACATAACTATTACATAATTATACATACATCAGAGTCATACGATATCATATAACAAGACTGTCATATACATATATATGTCCATACATATATCCAAAGTACAGCATACATTAACTACACAGCGGATCTACATATATATAGATACATATGTCTGGTCTTCTTCCCAAAAGCTTCTTCAGAAAATCAACACATCCAATACCTATCACTTGGCTACTCATAAAAATTTGAGTACCCAAGAGTTTATGAAAAACAAAATATAAACTCCGGGTCAGACATGGGTCTGGTATAAGTAAACAGGTTAAAAGTTGCTTAACTTTGAAAATCATTTGAAATAAAGGTATCACGTAAGACTCCCCACAAATAAATACGGGTAAGTTTTTACCTTACACTAACCAAAACATTTTATAGGAAATTCAGTGATATTATAATAGTGTCTAGGGTTTTCAAATAAATAGAAAATAGCTTAAATTGTTACATCTATTAAATTCCAGCTACTAGCCACGAAAGTGGGTAATACAAATCAAAACCGTAGGGTCTCGTAGGGAAAATGGGTTTCCAACAATGGCTGGGTTACTGGGGTACCGCCCGTCACAGTACGGGGCCTAGATCACCGTACCAAGGATCACTTCCGACCCCCTACAACACAAGGCCGGAACCATTCCTTACTGAACAGTCCCGAACAAGATAACCCCACAGTTGTGGCCAACAACTGCTCACACAACCGAAATAAAAAGGGACATCTAGGCAGGGGAATATCTTGTCCTGCTTGGGCATGACCCACTTAACCTTGCTGCATCTCCCCTGTTTTAGCCATTCCCGGTTGATGAGGCTTGAGGCTGCGATTACCTTTATTGAACATATCTCTTAGAATGCTCATCGTCCGCCTGACGATGTGTTGAAAGCATTCAATCCATACAAGTTCGTTCTGGGTTCGAACGAAACCGAAGGCATTATCTCGTTACACTCATTTTGGAATTACCCTCGGAGTTAACAACGATAACCCTTGCATTCTGAAACACCATCTCGATCACCAAATGATAAGTCACGACTTATCATTTAATTTGGATCGATGTGGTTTTCGGAGAATCAAAATTGATTCTTCCGATCCCGGTCTCATCGGAATCCAAACGCCATTTTAAGGGCCAAGTTGTCTATTTAAAAATTTACAATTCATTTTAGATAGCAGTTATCACAGGTAAATTATCTACAACCAGAATAGACATATCACAGATTAATATCACAACTAGTCATCACAAAACAGACATTCCAAAAGTCACTCAACAGAATTATCAATGTATAATTTTATTTGTTAAATCAACTTATATTAATCCACTGTTTGATAAATTAATCATAAATTTATTTATTTATCGATTCATTTCAAACATCTAGTTGACACTTCTTAATCATCTTTAAAATCAATTTAATTATCGAGATTAATTATTTATTTAATTCAGTTACGTTTGTTGATAAATTTAAACTTACTTATATTTAAATGTATTAACATTTTTTTTTCTTTCAATCCTTAATTACAAAGTTATGCGATCTCCCATCACTAAATATTCTATGACGACCCGGAATTTTTAAGCAATTTAAATCGGAATGTTTAATCAATTTTAAATATTCAATAGTATAATTTTCAATTGAATTATGAATATCCCAATTTATTTTGATAATTAATTATCGAATTAAATAACTTGAATTTGAATAAAATGTTGAATCTAGAGTTTTAAAGCCTGTTAAAAATAATTTGAAGGCTTATAGAATTTATATTGATAACATTGAAGATAGTAAAAGTGTTAAAATTAAATTCAACAATGATTTGTTCAGTTTTAAAAATATACCGTTTAAATTGAATTTAAAAATAGCCTTCCGAGGCACAGTCTCGGAATTCGATGAAACCAGTTTCGTTGGATCCGAAATATTTTATTATTATCGGATTTCAAATCTCGTAGTGTTTGGAGTTGTTGTGTGAGCGTACGACGTACAAACACGCTTAAATTTATATCGAATTCAATGTAATTTATTCTTTGTTGGCTAGTCAAATTAATTCCACATCAGTGCATTTGCTTTTCCCATCAAAACATTTCCTTCACTTCAAAGTCAAAGCCATTGCCGCCTCTCTGCAAGTTGAGGCGTATACGTTTCTGATTCCTTCTCGCGTACGTTTTTTTAAGGGCATATAAGTCGATCTCTTCTCATTCAGAAGAAAAAAAAATAAGAACCGAACTTTTCGTTCTATTCGAAACAAAACGTAAATCGCTCGAAGGGAAAAAAAATGGCCACTCATTAAAAATTTCGTTCGAATCGAACGCAAATCAAGGTATAACCTCGATTCCAAATCGATTCCAAAAGGGGAGAGATCGAGTTGCGATTTAGGGCAGGATGTTGTTCGATTCCTCCACGTTGAAGCTCTCGCGCGCGTTCATCGGTGACAACTGGCGTGGCGAGGGGCGATGGGGTTTTGAGAGTCGAGTGAGTCGAAGCTTAGGCTGGAGGCGAGTTGCATCGCGTGCGCTAGGGTTTGCTAGTCGCGATGTTTTCGGATGAGCCGTTGGACTCATCGATTGATGGTTCGAGTCGCGACTGTGGATAGGGTGTTGACATGCTGGAGTGTTCGATTGGGGTTTCTGTTTAGCACGACTGTGTATTGCAGAGACTGATGTGATGGCCGCAAGGGTGTGGATGTTGTTCAAAGCCCAGGTTGCCTCCTTTCTGTAAGGTAAGGCAGTTCTCTTTCGATTGTTAATCTTTATGGTTTTGAGTCTGAAGGTGTATATGAGTGTTAATCAGCAGTAAGGTAATGATATACCTACAAGATTCTAAAAAGAGAAAATAAATTATGTATATAAAAGTTGGTTTCGAAATTTCTATAGGTTTTTGGTATTATGCAATTCAAAGAGAAATGAATCTACATATGTACACGTTTTAATCTACAGGTTATTTTAAATTAGTGTATTTTTGGAAATTAAATTATTTAATTAACTTATTACATATTTAGTTGCTAAAACATTCTGTTTAAAATGAGATTTAAATGGGAGGGAATTAAGTTGAATATAAAAAATAAAAAAATAAAAAGAAAAAAAGAAGGGATTTACTTGAAAATAAAATGGGCTTAAGTATATAAGAGTTTAGACATTAAAGTAGTTATATAAAGTTAATCTAAGATAATTTTAATTTAGATAAATTATTTTTATTTAAATTTAAATTATCAAATGGAAATTAATTAGTTTGATTGATCAAATATTAATAAAACATTTAATATTTATACAAGGTCCAAATAGCATGAAGGAAATAGTCGAGATGAAGTGGGTTGAAAAATCAAAAGGTGAGTTAATCTCACTCAGTTTAAATTTAGATTTAAAATGATAAAATTAAATAATTGTTTGTCTGGTTGCATTGATCGATGTGATATAGTATATTTTGGTAATTGGTGCATTATATGGTACTAACATCTGTGGATGCAGGGAAAACAGATTGGAGGGATCCAACTGGATCCCTCAACATTTATTTAAATTATTTAATAACCCTGTTGTGATTATTTTATACTATGTGATGAATATTGCTGATAACTGGAATATTGGATGATATGGTTTATCTGAATATTTTCCGGTGCACTAAGTTATCAAGATAGATAGAATTGGAATTTGGAAATAAAATGAAGAGAATTTGTAAGTGAAATAATTATAGAAATTTTAAATAAATTAGAATAAATTGGATAAGAAAAATAACAATGTTGAATGCTAATTAATAAAATCCTGTATATGGAAAGGAATTTTTGAATAAACAGAAAATTAATAAAGTTTGAAACTTCAATGATATTATTCAATAGGACAAAACATTTATTTAATAATTAATATTTAAATTATTGAAGGAATAAAGAAGGAAATGGGAAAAGCCTGAAATTTGTATATTTCTGTTAAAAGATTTAAAATCAAATAGCAAATAATAATAATAAAAATAAAGTCCATAATTAATGAATTTTGAAATGAACCAAGTAAGTAAAGAAATTTATTTCAAATAGAATAAATTGGAAAATAAATTTGGGGAAATTGATTTAAGTGCTTGAAGTTGGAATTTTCTCTGGGTGGCCAAGTACACGTTTTTAAAAGTAAATTTGTAAATATAAATTAAATGTTTTGAAGTGGTTTTTTTAAAGAAAGCAAGTTTGTAAATTTATTATTTCTAATATTTAATTTCTAAAGCAAGTATTCCCTTTGAATATATTATAGCATTAATTATTTAAAGTGACTTAGTATTTGTTTTAAAAGTGAAAACCTGGTTTTATATTTTATAAAGTAACCTTAGTTCCTCATATAGTATGTATTTTTAACAAATTATTTAAGTAGTTTTATCCTAAATGTTTTAAAGTATATTTCAAAGTAAAGTGTTTTAATTTATTTTAAAATCTAGTTTTGTGCTTGGTGATTTCAGAGGAGATAGAAAATATTTGGGAAAGTTTATTCTAAAAAGAAAGATGGTTTTGAAACTGTTTTCAAAGGATTGAAAATAGAAATATATCTTGTGAAGATATTTTTGGAGATTAATAAATAATTTGGGAAATTATTTATTGGTTGATGGTTGTTTGTGAATATAAATTGATAGTTAAATAACCGACTATCAATATTGGACAAATGCGTTGATCGTTTCGAAGAGTCCGGGATCGAGATTATTTTCTCGAAAACCACTTCGATCCGGTTTGTACGTTTCGTGAAAAACGATTTTGGATTCGAAGATGGAGAAATGAAGTGCAAGGGCTAGTCGCTACTAATCCTGAGGATATTTCCAAAATGGATGTAGTAGGAATAGTGCCTTCGGTTCCGTTCGAACCCGGGACGGACTTGTATGGATGAATGCTTGCGAAACATCGTCAGGTGGACGATGGGCATTCTAAGGAATATATTCTAAAAAGGTAACGCTTAGCCTCAAGCCTCATCAAATGGGAATGGCTGAAAATCAGGGGATATGCAACAAGACTTCGTGGGTAGCCCCCACTGGAGGGTGAGGTCATCCCTGTCTAGATGTCCCTTTATTTCGGCTCAGTGGGCGGTTGCTGATCCCAACCGCGGGGTGATCTTGCTCGGGACTGTCCAGTAAGGGATGGTTCCGGTCTTGTGTTGCAGGGGAGTTAGGGTGGCTCCTCGGTACGCTGATCTAGACCAGGTACTGTGACAGGTGGTACCCCAGTGCCTAGCCATTAGTTGGAATCCATTTTCCCTACGCGCCCGTACGGTTTTGACTGTGCCCAACTATTGCTGAAACGTGAGATGCAAGCATTTCAACTAGATTCTATTTACTTTCTATAGACACTATTATAATATCAGAGGATTTCTATAAAAATTGTTTTAGCTATCGTAAGGTAAAAACTTGTGGCATGGTCTTACGAGATGCTTTTGTTTACAAAGGATTTTTGAAACTTTAATAATCAATTGGGTGTGATTTTCTCACGCTGGTATTCCAGACTGACTCGGGTGTTATTTAACTGTAATGCTCGGGTCAGACCGAGTATTATAGAATACAGGATAGGATGCTGTGGAGCTCAGGAGGACGATACGTACTCTCGTACTTGTTTATATATATATATTCCGCTGTGTTGTGTAGCTGTGTTTCCAGTTGTATGTTATTGATGTGAGCTGTGATTGATGTACTCTGATGATGTAATATATGTAAACAGATGAATTTGATTTTGAGTAAAGATTATTTATTATCTATTATATTTTAATCCGCTGCGATGGTAGATTCTGTTGTTGTTTTCTATTCTCTTCTTCTACCTCTTCTTCTTTAACCCAAATGGTTCGTATATCTGTACAACTTGAGTTGATTTAAGTAGAATAGTGTTGACTCAAGGGGTACGGATTTGCGGGTCGTTACACTTGGTATCAGAGCATAGGTTGTGATAACCTTGGCTCTGGTGGGAATTACTCATAGAATAGAGTCAGTAGTACTCTAAAATGAGTCTGAGCGTATTAATAGATATGAGCGCGTATTTGTTAGTGAATATAAATTGTTTTAATATTGTGTTGATTGGTTTATTGAGTGGCATATGAACCTTCGTCGGCACCGTCTGGACAACTGTATTGAAGGGGTTTCTAAACACTTGAATAGAACAATCGACACGGTATTGTTTTAAATATGGGTAAATGAAATAATTTTACCCAAAAATATATTTTTGATATAAAGAAAGTTTTTGGTAAACTATATAGCTATTATATGGTTGCTTGGATGTTAGAAATGATAATATTAAACTATTATCACTGTTAAGTGAATTTAACTAGAAATTGAAAGTATAACCAAAGTTGAAGGATTATAAAATGAAATTCATAAGTATGAGTCATAAATGCAAAATTGGAATATAATCAAATGAGTATTTATATTAGCATAAGCCGTGCAAATAAAGTATAGTTAAAATTGATTTAAGCAGGATCTGGAAATTTAAATCCCGGAGATTTTGGAAGTGTTTTGAAGATAAATGATAGCATTGTTGTTTTGGAGATATTTCTGAAAGGAAATTGTTATAAATGGATTTTGGAAGTAATATAGCATTGAAATCACTTGGATTATTGGAAAATAATTCTGATGATGACGGCCGCATCATCAGTTTTCATTTTCGAATTTCTAAGTGAAGAATTGCTACCAAATTGATTTGTTTAGAAAAGCAATTTGTTTTTGAAAATTTCAAAGGAAATTGGTTGGAAATAAAAGCCAGGATTGGTTTAAATTTTTTGAGAAATATGGTTTGAGATGTTGGAGATTTCAAAATGATTTGAAACCAAAGCCGGGAGTTTAAAAATCCTGATAGGATGGGTTGTAAGCTTATACATTAAGATGATTTTTAAATCAGGAATGGAATATAAGCTTTGAGGGTTGGAATTTAAATTTAAAAGGAAAGTTGAAAATGAAATTAACTTGGATTTGAAAATAAAAATTTGACTGGATTGAAATTAATTGAATAAGCTGAAAGAATATCCAGTTGTATTTGAATTGAGTTGAAATCGAATTGAGTTAAATAAATCCGAGTTAAAGTAAAAATTGAGTTGGGATGAGAATTCAATTTAAGTAAATAAATTAGAATAACTTATAAAAGAATTAAAATCCAAGGTAACAAAAATATGATTGGGATATAAATAAATAGAAGGCTTGAGTTAAAAAAATAAAAGATGAATATATTTAAGCTTATGATGAATGGAATTGTATAAAACAATAAGTTGTGACTTGTTAAATTTGAAGGTGAGATAGAAAACCCAAAATAAATATTTTTGATGAATTGAAAAATAAATAAAAATCCAAACTTGAATTATAAAATAATGTGAACTAAGAAAATTAAATGAAGGGATATTTGGAAATAAAATCAAGTATTGTGCTATAAAAAAGGAGAGAACTAATTTGTTAATAGATTAGTTAATGAAATTGAATTGTGAGTTTATGATGAGGTTTGAAAATAAACTCAAGTTATAATTAAATTTGATTTACATTGTCGATGAAGAAAATATAATTAAAAGTGGCCTTGAAATTAATTAATTGATTTGTGAATGACATTGCAATGTAAGTTAATAAAATTGAATGGTAATTTAAAAGTGAATGGTAATTTGAAAATGAATAGGGGATTCAAAACTTGAGATATAAATTTAAAATTTAACTTGAAGTGTTAACAAATTAAATATAATTGGGAATGTATCAAATAAAAATGTAAATGGATTAAGATAGCAATGGTTTGAAAGTGCAAATAAAATCCAAATAAGTGAAGATAACCTGGAAAATAGCCAGGTAATAAATTGAATGAGTTGAATCTGGAAAGTTAAATTTTATAATAACCAATCAAATGAAATTTGCAGATTTAAAATGGGATTGAATTAGAATAAAATCAAGTTAAATTGGAAAGAGAAAATTTACTTGTAAAATGAAAATGAGCTTAAGTGTAAAATTTGAATAAATTGAGGTTAATGGACTTAAGCTAAATGAATGAAGGAAAGTTGAATTGAATTCAACTTACGACCAAGTTTAAAGATATTGGATGGAATTTAAACCAAGTAAAAATAATTTTGGATCGGAATAAAATTTGGTGGGTTGTAAATAATATTTAAGGCAATAAAAATTCACAATGGATTGAGTGGATAAACTAATTATATTGAGTAAATGAATAGATGTTGACATTTTGTGAGAGAGTCGATAAAATGTTTTGGGAATATTGTGTTTGGATATTGGTGCTAAGCAGGTATGCAGGTATTATAAAGAGAAAAGAAAATTGGGTTTGATATGAAAAGATAAAATTTGAAATGCTCGACAAAAGGTACGTATTTAAATTTGGTATGGAATTTGATTGGGATTTGGATTTGGATTGAGCCACTTGGCTTTTTGTTTTCGTTTTGGATTTGGGAGGCCGTAGAGCCCTTTTGTAGTTGTACCGAGTCAGCCGCGCAAAGGAGACGCTGGCAAAAATTTAGGGAGTTAGAAAAATTTTGAGAAAATTTTTAATAATTCAAAATTTAGTTTTGAATTATAATTTGAATGATTGTATATATAAAGTTGTTAGGGAATTAAGGGAAAATTTAGGAAGTTAGTAAGAATTATAATGGGCCTTCGATTAAAAAGATAGTTGGTAAGATGTTGAATTGTTAAGAACTGATTGGTTTTGGGAAAAGTAAACGTGTATCGGATCATTCTTCCTAACTGGTAATTTCGGGGACGAAATTCTTTTAAGGGGGAAGGAATGTGACGACCCGGAATTTTTAAGCAATTTGAATCGGAATGTTTAATCAATTTTAAATATTCAATAGTATAATTTTCAATTGAATTACAAATATCCCAATTTATTTGATAATTAATTATCGAATTAAATAACTTGAATTTGAATAAAATGTTGAATCTAGAGTTTTAAAGCCTGTTAAAAATAATTTGAAGGCTTATAGAATTTATATTGATAACACTGACGATAGTAAAAGTGTTAAAATTAAATTCAACAATGATTTGTTCAGTTTAAAAAATATACCGTTTAAATTGAATTTAAAAATAGCCTTCCGAGGCCCAGTCTCGGAATTCGATGAAACCAGTTCCGTTGGATCCGAAATTTTTTATTATTATCGGATTTCAAATCTCGTAGTGTTTGGAGTTGTTGTGTGAGCGTACGACGCACAAACACGCTTAAATTTATATCGAATTCAATGTAATTTATTCTTTGTAGGCTAGTCAAATTAATTCCACATCAGTGCTTTTGCTTTTCCCATCAAAACATTTCCTTCACTTCAAAGTCAAAGCCATTGCCGCCTCTCTGCAAGTTGAGGCGTATACGTTTCTGATTCCTTCTCGCGTATGTTTTTTTAGGGCATATAAGTCCATCTCTTCTCGTTCAGAAGAGAAAAATAATAATAAGAACCGAACTTTTCGTTCTATTCGAAACAAAATGTAAATTGCTCGAAGGAAAAAAAAATGGCCACTCATTAAAAATTTCGTTCGAATCGAACGCAAATCAAGGTATAACCTCGATTCCAAATCGATTCGAAAAGGGGAGAGATCGAGTCGCGATTTAGGGCAGGATGCTGTTCGATTCCTCCACGTTGAAGCTCTCGCGCGCGTTCATCGGTGACAACTGGCGTGGCGAGGGGCGATGGGGGTTTTGAGAGTTGCGTGAGTCGAAGCTTAGGCTGGAGGCGAGTTGCATCGCGTGCGCTAGGGTTTGCTAGTCGCGATGTTTTCGGATGAGCCGTTGGACTCATCGATTGATGGTTCGAGTCGCGACTGTGGATAGGGTGTTGACATGCTGGAGTGTTCGATTGGGATTTCTGTTTAGCGCGACTGTGTATTGCAGAGACTGATGTGATGGCCGTAAGGGTGTGGATGTTGTTCAAAGCCCAGGTTGCCTCCTTTCTGTAAGGTAAGGCAGTTCTCTTTCGATTGTTAATCTTTATGGTTTTGAGTCTGAAGGTGTATATGAGTGTTAATCAGCAGTAAGGTAATGATATACCTACAAGATTCTAAAAAGAGAAAATAAATTATGTATATAAAAGTTGGTTTCGAAATTTCTATAGGTTTTTGGTATTATGCAATTCAAAGAGAAATGAATCTACATATGTACACGTTTTAATCTACAGGTTATTTTAAATTAGTGTATTTTTGGAAATTAAATTATTTAATTAACTTATTACATATTTGGTTGCTAAAACATTCTGTTTAAAATGAGATTTAAATGGGAGGGAATTAAGTTGAATATAAAAAATAAAAATAAAAAAAGAAGGGATTTACTTGAAAATAAAATGGGCTTAAGTATATAAGAGTTTAGACATTGAAGTAGTTATATAAAGTTAATCTAAGATAATTTTAATTTAGATAAATTATTGTTATTTAAATTTAAATTATCAAATGGAAATTAATTAGTTTGATTGATCAAATATTAATAAAACATTTAATATTTATACAAGGTCCAAATATCATGAAGGAAATAGTCGAGATGAAGTGGGTTGAAAAATCAAAAGGTGAGTTAATCTCACTCAGTTTAAATTTAGATTTAAAATGATAAAATTAAATAATTGTTTGTCTGGTTGCATTGATCGATGTGATATAGTATGATATTTTGGTAATTGGTGCATTATATGGTACTAACATCTGTGGATGCAGGGAAAACAGGTTGGAGGGATCCAACTGGATCCCTCAACATTTATTTAAATTATTTAATACCCCTGTTGTGATTATTTTATATTCTGTGATGAATATTGCTGATAACTGGAATATTGGATGATATGGTTTATCTGAATATTTTCCGGTGCACTAAGTTATCAAGATAGATAGAATTGGAATTTGGAAATAAAATGAAGAGAATTTGTAAGTGAAATAATTATAGAAATTTTAAATAAATTAGAATAAATTGGATAAGAAAAATAGCAGTGCTGAATGCTAATTAATAAAATCCTGTATATGGAAAGGAATTTTTGAATAAATAGAAAATTAATAAAGTTTGAAACTTCAATGATATTATTCAATAGGACAAAACATTTATTTAATAATTAATATTTAAATTATTGAAGGAATAAAGAAGGAAATGGAAAAGGCCTGAAATTTGTATATTTCTGTTAAAAGATTTAAAATCAAACAGCAAATAATAATAATAAAAATAAAGTCCATAATTAATGAATTTTGAAATGAACCAAGTAAGTAAAGAAATTTATTTCAAATAGAATAAATTGGAAAATCAATTTAGGGAAATTGATTTAAGTGCTTGAAGTTGGAATTTTCTCTGGGTGGCCAAGTATACGTTTTTAAAAGTAAATTTGTAAATGTAAATTAAATGTTTTGAAGTTGTTTTTTTAAAGAAAGCAAGTTTGTAAATTTATTATTTCTAATATTTAATTTCTAAAGCAAGTATTCCCTTTGAATATATTATAGCATTAATTATTTAAAGTGACTTAGTATTTGTTTTAAAAGTGAAAACCTGGTTTTATATTTTATAAAGTAACCTTATTTCCTCATATAGTATGTATTTTTAACAAATTATTTAAGTAGTTTTATCCTAAATGTTTTAAAGTATATTTCAAAGTAAAGTGTTTTAATTTATTTTAAAATCTAGTTTTGTGCTTGGTGATTTCAGAGGAGATAGAAAATATTTGGGAAAGTTTATTCTAAAAAGAAAGATGGTTTTGAAACTGTTTTCAAAGGATTGAAAATAGAAATATATCTTGTGAAGATATTTTTGGAGATTAATAAATAATTTGGGAAATTATTTATTGGTTGATGGTTGTTTGTGAATATAAATTGATAGTTAAATAACCGACTATCAATATTGGACAAATGCGTTGATCGTTTCGAAGAGTCCGGGATCGAGATTATTTTCTCGAAAACCACTTCGATCCGGTTTGTACGCTTCGTGAAAAACGATTTTGGATTCGAAGATGGAGCAATGAAGTGCAAGGGCTAGTCGCTACTAATCCTGAGGATATTTCCAAAATGGATGTAGTAGGAATAGTGCCTTCGGTTCCGTTCGAACCCGGGACGGACTTGTATGGATGAATGCTTGCGAAACATCGTCAGGTGGACGATGGGCATTCTAAGGAATATATTCTAAAAAGGTAATGCTTAGCCTCAAGCCTCATCAAATGGGAATGGCTGAAAATCAGGGGATATGCAGCAAGGCTTCGTGGGTAGCCCCCACTGGAGGGTGAGGTCATCCCTATCTAGATGTCCCTTTATTTCGGCTTAGTGGGCGGTTGCTGATCCCAACCGCGGGGTGATCTTGCTCGGGACTGTCCAGTAAGGGATGGTTCCGGTCTTGTGTTGCAGTGGAGTTAGGGTGGCTCCTTGGTATGCTGATCTAGACCAGGTACTGTGACAGGTGGTACCCCAGTGCCTAGCCATTAGTTGGAATCCATTTTCCCTACGCGCCCGTACGGTTTTGATTGTGCCCAACTATTGCTGAAACGTGAGATGCAAGCATTTCAGCTAGATTCTATTTACTTTCTATAGACACTATTATAATATCAAAGGATTTCTATAAAAATTGTTTTAGCTATCGTAAGGTAAAAACCCGACATGTTTATTTGTGGCGTGGTCTTATGAGATGCTTTTGTTTTCAAAGGATTTTTGAAACTTTAATAATCAATTGGGTGTGATTTTCTCACGCTGGTATTCCAGACTGACTCGGGTGTTATTTAACTGTAATGCTCGGGTCAGTCCGAGTATTATAGAATACAGGATAGGATGCTGTGGAGCTTAGGAGGACGATACGTACTCTCGTACTTGTTTATATATATATATATATTCCGCTATGTTGTGTAGCTGTGTATCCAGTTGTATGTTATTGATGTGAGTTGTGATTGATGTACTCTGATGATGTAATATATGTAAACAGATGAATTTGATTTTGAGTAAAGATTATTTATTATCTATTATATTTTAATCCGCTGCCATGGTTAGATTCTGTTGTTGTTTTCTATTCTCTTCTTCTACCTCTTCTTCTTTAACCCAAATGGTTCGTATTTCTGTACAACTTGAGTTGATTTAAGTAGAATAGTGTTGACTCAAGGGGTACAGATTTGCGGGTCGTTACATATTCCTTATTTATTGGCTTAGCTTTTAAATACCCTACCATTGATATAATATCCAAATTAACCTTCCATTAGAAAACTAGTTATGAAAACTGTACAACTTCTCCTACACAACATAAACTTGACCCGAGAAAACTCCTGGCAAAACTCGGGTTGGACCCGGGCATTTCCATGTTTTCCCCGAGTTCTCCCCTGTGCTTACCTTCTTCATTTTTTAATAACAGTTTAAATTTAAACTGTTTCTTTCCAACGCAAAATACAAATTACACGGGCCAACTCACCTCCTACTCGAGTACTCCTTCGAGCTCCCTTCAGCAAAATACTCAGGCAAGATTTCAACGCCGTGCACAACCATCTGTGCACGTACACCCCTCTCCAGCGCTCTTCCATCACCTGGTCTGATCGCTGACAAGTCGATCGCCATCCACTCTTTGGATTCCAACACCCCAAACTTCGATGCGACCCGTGAACGAAAAAAGAAGATTCGAGCTCCCAATCCAAAGAAATGCTCTGACCAACTCTCGCCTTGTTCAGGCGAGGCAAACCTCCTGGAGCTTCGAAACTCCGGCTGCATCACCCTCAACCTCCACACTACCTTCCCTTCCACGACCCTCGTTACGCACCGTGATAGTCACCGCGATCGAACTTCCAATTCGTTCAGAAAATCGAACAAAACCCTACCTTTACCTCAACCTCAAAATCCATGCATTCGAAAAATCTTTCACCATATTTCCCATATTCTTGAATCAATAACCTAACTTCACAATAAATTTCAGCATTAACTATTGATTAATTCGACAGGAATTGATGAAAAAGTACTTTCGGTTCTTTAATGAATTGCTCAATAAATCCATGCCTAAATTTATCATTTTTGGTTTAAAATTCCTACCTTTATATGTATAATCAAGAAATGAAATCAAATCAACAATTTATGATATTCGAATTTTACATATTTATTTGCTTTCTACTGTAAATTTGAATTACAGGACTTATATTCCACTGCCAACCATCAAACAATTTCCAAGCTCTGATCTTTAGTTTTAAATAAATTTATTTAATTAAATTTCTAAGTTAAATGTTTTTATATGAAGAGTATAAACCATTCTTTGCTTCTTTTCCCTCAGAAACATGAAAAGCTTGAAGAACATCATAAGACAGAGCATCCAGTAATTTACAAACATCACATAATAGTATATATCAACATAATATTTGTTATGAACCAATTATTGAGGATAAAGTTTTGACAAAAATAGGTTTACTCACAAGAATAAAACCTTGAACAGAAGGCAAGGTGTTGATGGAACTGCAGAAGAAATTTCCTGAAGCCTTTTCACTACTTTGATAACTAGTTTGAAAATATAAGGTGATGTTTATTCTTCTCTTTTTTTTATAAACTCAGTATGAACGAGAATGAAAGATAGGGTGGTATATATAGATGAAAGTTACAGCTGATGAAGTTTTGGCAAGATATTTTAATGTACAAAATTTGTAGGCTGAAAAGATTGATTTGTGGCTTCATTAATTAATTTACCTTGTCTTACTTAAGAAGCTTGCTCATGAATATAAGTGTGTTATATTATTGTATTTTAATTTTTTATAGTGCAGCCTGATTTTGATTTCTTTGTTTGTTGAGTGTAACTATAAATATAACTTGTGAATTTCATATTACATTGCTAAGAGTTTATGCTTTTACTTGATTTCTTGTTTCAATTTTTATATATATTCTCTTTGTATGTTGACTAACAATATTTAACTACATTTATAAGTTTACTTACATTTAACATTTATCGTTTAGTTCGATAGTCTTTGATGTATTTCAACATTATAACCTATATATAATATTTATCAATTATAAACAAAGTGAAATATTTTAATTCAATTATATAAGATAAATACTATGTAAGAGATTTATTTTGAATTTTCAAATCTAACTGTTATTTCCAAAATACACTCTTATATAAACAAATGGCAATCATTCCAAAAGATTTATTTATTTAAGAATGATCGGTTTACATTTTATTTAATTGGATTAAATATTTATTGAGATAAATAGGGTCAAAATCCTGGGTCGTTACATTCCTCCCCCCTTAAAAGAATTTCGTCCCCGAAATTTAAAACAACAGTTAATTCAAAAGTTTTTTTTATATTAACAATCCAAACATACATATCATTCATACAATAGCAAACAATCAAATAGTCAACTTTAACCAACATTACTAGTTATCCGAACATGAATCCGGATAAGCATTCCTAAAACTATCGAGAGTTTCCTAGCTACAATCTCTGGGATCCCCACTCCACTGCACCTTGACGAGTTTCACCACTTTGTTCCTGAGTTGCTTCTCGTCTCGATCCATAATCCGAACTGGATTTCTAACCACGGTTAAATTGGGTTCAACTTCTAAATCTTCTTGAAATACCGGTTCCACAACCAGTGATGGATCATGAATAAATTTCCTCAAATGTGATACATGAAACACATTATGAATCCCAGACATCCGCTCTGGCAATTCAATCCTGTAGGCTACATCTCCAATTCTTTTCGACACTCGAAATGGTCCAATGTATGTCGGAGCAAATTTTCCCGTTTTTCCGAATCTTATAGCACCTTTAATTGGGGAAACTTTAACAAAAACCAAGTCTCTGATCTCAAATTCCAATGGTCTTCGTCTTTGGTCAGCATATTTCTTCTGTCGATCTTGAGCAGCTTTCATCCTTTTCTTGATAAGCTCAACCTTCGCAGAAGCTTCACGAATAAGATCGGGTCCGAGCACAAGACGATCCTTCGATTCAATCCAACAAGGTGGGGATCTACACGGACTTCCGTATAAAGCTTCATAAGGAGCCATTTTAATACTCGCTTGATAACTGTTATTATAAGAGAATTCCACTAGATGAAGATCCTCCCAAGATCCTCCAAAATCTAAAACACAAGGTCGCAACATATCCTCAAGAATACGATTAAGCCTCTCCGTCTGTCCGTCCGTTTGAGGATGATAGGCTGTACTCAATCTCAAATCTGTTCCCATTGCTGATTGCAGAGCTTCCCAGAATTTGCTGGTGAAAATAGGATCACGGTCACTTACTATGCTGACTGGAATACCATGCAATCTAACTATCTCCTTCAAGAAAATTTCCGCCAGAGAAACTGCAGTACGGGTTGCCTTTACTGGTATAAAATGGGCACTCTTAGTTAAACGATCCACAATAACCCATATACCATCATTTCCCTTCCTGGGTCTAGGCAATCCGTCAATAAAATCCATCGAGATCATTTCCCATTTCCAATTCGGAATTTCCAAAGGCTGCAATAACCCGAAAGATTTCTGTTGATCACCTTTAACTTGTTGGCAGATGGCATAACTGTTCACAAATCTAGCAACATCCTTCTTCATATTCGGCCACCAGAAAGCTCTCCTCATGTCCTTGTACATCTTCGAGATTCCCGGATGAATATTCAATTTGGAGCGGTGACTTTCAGACAACACTTCTTGCCTCAACTCCTTATCATTCGGAACACAGATTCTCCCGTTAATCCTTAGTGTTCCTTAGTCATCGATTTCAAAACTGGGACACTGACCTTTTCTAACTCTTTTAGTGATCCTCCTCAACATCTTATTAGATTCTTGTTTGCTTGAGATCCTTTCAATAAGAGATGGAACCACTTCCAGAAGAGATAGAACCGCGTTCCTACTGAGAGCATCAGCTACGACATTCGCTTTCCCCGGAGTGTACAAAATATCCAAATCATAGGATGCTAGGAATTCAACCCACCGCTGTTGTCTCAGATTAAGATCTTTTTGAGAGAAGAGATATTTCAACGGTTTGTGATCCGTGAACAATTCGAATTTCTCTCCCAAAAGATAATGTCTCCAAATTTTCAAAGCAAAAACAATGGCTAGCAATTCAAGATCATGCGTAGCGTAGTTTTTCTCATGTGGCTTCAGTTGCCGACTAGCATACGCAATAACCCTTCCGTTCTGCATCAGAACTGCTCCCAAACCCACTATACAAGCATCATTGTAAACCTCGAATTTGCTTTTCCCATCCGGAATAGTCAGTACTGGTGCACTAGTTAACCTTATCTTCAATTCCTGAAAAGCTTCTTCACACTGAGGTGTCCATTTGAATTTTGCTCCTTTCCTGGTCAGCTTAGTCAGATGTGAAGAAATCTTGGAATAATCCTTGATAAATTTCCTGTAGTAGCCAGCCAATCCTAGAAAACTGCGAACTTCCGTCGGTGTCTCTGGCTGTTTCCATTCCAGAATAGTTTCAACTTTCGCTGGGTCTACAGAAATGCCTTCACCAGAAACAATGTGCCCTAAAAATTTAACTTTCGATTTCCAGAAATGGCACTTCGAAAACTTCGCCTTCAGCACATGCTTTCTCAGAGTCTCCAATACAATCCTCAAATACTCCCTGTGCTCTTCTTCGAATTTCGAGTAGACCAAGATATCATCAATGAATACCAGCACAAACTTATTCAACACATCCCTAAAGACTCGGTTCATGAGGTCAACGAAGTAGGCAAGAGCGTTGGTTAATCCGAACGGCATAACCAACCACTCATAGAAACAATTCGGTCCCCTAAATGCAGTCAAGGGAATACTTTCTTCCGCTACCCTCAACTGGTGGAAACCTGAAGCTAGATCTAATTGAGAAAAGATAGAAGCACCATGCAATTGGTCAAAAAGATCATTGATGCGAGGAAGAGGATATTTGTTACGGATAGTCACTTAGTTCAATTCTCTATAATCCACACAGAACCTCAGAGATCCATCCGATTTGGTCACAAACACTGCCGCCGAACCCCAACAAGAAAAACTAGGTCTAATCAACCCCTTCTCTAAAAGATCCTGAGTCTGCTTAATCAACTCTTCTCTTTCCCTAAGAGCCATTCTCCTACTGGGCTAAACCACCAGCACAGCTCCTGGAATCAAATCAATACGGAATTCTATTTCTCGATGTGGTGGCAGACACTTAACTTCTTCAAATACATCAGGAAAATCTTGAACCACATCGATGTCTTCAATCTTTTCTTCAGAAGTCTCAATTCCATGCAAAAGACTGCCCAAGTGAATTCCAGAATTATCACACGACACTCTGGCAATTCTACCCAGATCAGTTTCCAACGAAACTGTTCTTTCATCACAATTCAAAACGGCTTTATACTTATCCAGCAAATCCATTCCCAAAATAAGATCAAATCCCTTAAAATTCAACACATACGGGTAACAAGAAAAACTGTGGGATAGATAAGAGATCTTCAAGTCCTTACAGATAGTGTCTAATTTGGTCACCCCTCCTATAGGATTAGATACCAAGATAGGACTGTCTACAGAACTAGGAGTAAGAGAGAACTTTTCAACAGAGTCCAAAGAAATAAAACTCAAGGAAGCACCCGAATCAAACAAAACTCTAATATATTTTCTATCTAAAAGTAAAGTACCTTCTAATACTCCTTTACCCATCGAAGAAGAAGATGGTGCGGCTTCCAAAGCAAAAACTTTATTCTAAGGTGACCTTTACAGAAGTGGACAATTCTTGATCATGTGTCCTGGCTGATGACAATTAAAGCACAGTGATTTCTGAACCTTAGCTGATCCTGGGCCACTCCGATGCGGTTGCTGTTGCTGCTGCTGGAATCCTTTTCCAGGACACTTATTTGCCAAATGTCCTTCCTTTTGACAAATGTAGCACTTTCGGGGTCCGTTGTTATTCCCAGGTTTCTTCTTGTTCGGCTTTCTCCATTTAGGATCGAACTTTCGCTTATTTGAATTAGTGAAATTCCCACCTGAAGCTACAATTGGAGCCATCGGTTTCTTACTCATCAAACTTTCATATCTCAACGCCATATCAATCAAATCAACAAAAGATCCTTCAAAAGCACCGTCAATTTTCCATGGAATTCAGGCCTCAATCCTTGCACAAATTTTTCATTCATTTTCAGAGGAGTATCGATGAGTCCTGGTCCATAACAAGAGAGTTCGTTGAATCTAGTTTCATACTCCGAGATAGACATACTACCCTGCTTCAAATACAGAAAATCCTGATACAATTGGGTCTCCTTAAATCTGTCCCAAGAAATGTCATCCTCAGAAATATTTGCAATTGTTGAATCCCACCATGCTGCTGCACCACCTTGCAGTTGCCACGATGCCATATGCCTCTTACGCTCATCATACAATTTCATGCTCTTGAAAATGCGCTCACAAGAGCGTAGCCAGTCTTGAACTTCAATTATTGACTCTGAACCTTTAAATGGTTGGCCTCCGAAATTTTTGAAATCTTTGCATAAAGCTGCAAAACTAACTTGAGGCGGTACTGGATTAACAGCCTCACTAGCATTTTGACTCCGTCCATCATCTGTTAAAGTACTGGCCCTAACTCTACCTCTTCTTCCGGAACTCATGTCGGTCACCTGAACAGGTAACTCAACAAATTTATATAGATACATATAATTATATGAAAATACAAATACGAACTCTCAGGATATAATACAAGAGCCTAGGTACTCGCTCAACCTAGCGCTCTGATACCAACTGTGACGACCCGCCTTTCTAACCCCAGAAAGACGTATCATCGTTAAGAAAGAAAGGGATAGAAATAGAAAAGAATAGAAAGAAAGGATAACAACATCAGAATCTCACAGCGGAATGGAACAAAATATAATACATCACATAACTATTACATAATTATACATACATCAGAGTCATACGATATCATATAACAAGACTGTCATATACATACATATGTCCATACATACATCCAAAGTACAACATACACTAACTACACAGCGGATCTACATATATATAGATACATACGTCCGGTCTTCTTCCCAAAAGCTTCTCCAGAAAATCAACACTTCCAATACCTATCACTTGGCTACTCATAAAAATTTGAGTACCCAAGAGTTTACGAAAAATAAAATATAAACTCCGGGTCAGACATGGGTCTGGTATAAGTAAACAGGTTAAAAGTTGCTTAACTTTGAAAATCATTTGAAATAAAGGTATCACGTAAGACTCCCCACAAATAAATACGGGTAAGTTTTTACCTTACGCTACCCAAAACATTTTATAGGAAATTCAGTGATATTATAACAGTGTCTAGGGTTTTTCAATTAAATAGAAAATAGCCGAAATTGTTACATCTATTAAATTCCAGCTACTAGCCATGAAAGTGGGTAATACAAATCAAAACCGTAGGGTCTCGCAGGGAAAATGGATTTCCAACAATGGCAGGGCTACTGGGTACCGCCCGTCACAGTACGGGGCCCAGATCACCGTACCGAGGATCACTCCCGACCCCCTACAACACAAGGCCGGAACCATTCCTTACTGAACAGTCCCGAACAAGACAATCCCGCAGTTGTGGCCAACAACTTCTCACACAGCCGAAATAAAAAGGGACATCTAGACAAGGGAATATCTTGTCCTGCTTGGGCGTGACCCACCTAACCTTGCTGCATCTCCCCTGTTTTAGCCATTCCCGGTTGATGAGGCTTGAGGCTGCGATTACCTTTATTGAACATATCTCTTAGAATGTTCATCGTCCGCCTGACGATGTGTTGAAAGCATTCAATCCATACAAGTTCGTTCTGGGTTCGAACGAAACCGAAGGCATTATCTCGTTACACTCATTATGGAATCACCCACAGAGTTAACGATGATAACCCTTGCATTCTGAAACACCATCTCGATCACCAAATGATAAGTCACGACCTATCGTTTAATTTGGATCGATGTGGTTTTCGGAGAATCAAAATTGATTCTTCCGATCCCGGTCTCATCGGAATCCAAACGCCATTTTAAGGGCCAAGTTGTCTATTTAAAAATTTACAATTCATTTTAGATAGCAGTTATCACAGGTAAATTATCTACAACCAGAATAGACATATCACAGATTAATATCACAACTAGTCATCACAAAACAGACATTCCAAAAGTCAATCAACAGAATTATCAATGTATAATTTTATTTGTTAAATCAACTTATATTAATCCACTGTTTGATAAATTAATCATAAATTTATTTATTTATCGATTCATTTCAAACATCTAGTTGACACTTCTTAATTATCTTTAAAATCAATTTAATTGTCGAGATTAATTATTTATTTAATTCAGTTACGTTTGTTGATAAATTTAAACTTACTAAAATTTAAATGTATTAACATTTTTTTTCAATCCTTAATTACAAAGTTATGCGATCTCCCATCACTAAATATTCCTTATTTATTCGCTTAGCTTTTAAATACCCTACCATTGATATAATATCCAACTTAACCTTCCGTTAGAAAACTAGTTATGATAACTGTACAACTTCTCCTACACAACATAAACTTGACCCGAGAAAACCCCAGGCAAAACTCGGGTTGGACCCGAGCATTTCTATGTTTTCCCTGAGTTCTCCCCTGTGCTTACCTTCTTCATTTTTTAATAACAGTTTAAATTTAAACTGTTGCTTTCCAACGCAAAATACAAATTACACGGGCCAACTCACCTCCTACTCGAGTACTCCTTCGAGCTCCCTTCAGCAAAATACTCAGGCAAGATTTCAACGCCGTGCACAACCATCTGTGCACGTACACCCCCCTCCGACGCTCTTTCATCACCTGGTCTGATTGCTGACAAGTCGATCGCTATCCACTCTTTGGATTCCAACACCCCAAACTTCGATGCGACTCGTGAACGAAAAAAGAAGATTCGAGCTCCCAATCCAAAGAAATGCTCTGACCAACTCTCGCCTTGTTCAGGCGAGGCAAACCTCCTGGAGCTTCGAAACTCCGGCTGCATCACCCTCAACCTCCACACTACCTTCCCTTCCAGCCACACGACGCTCGACGCACCGTGATAGTCACCGCGATCGAACTTCCAATTCGTTCAGAAAATCGAACAAAACCCTGCCTTTACCTCAACCTCAAAATCCATGCATTCAAAAATCTTTCACCATTTTCCCCATATTCCTGAATCAATAACCTAACTTCACAACAAATTTCAGCATTAACTATTGATTAATTCGACAGGAATTGATGAAAAAGTATTTTCGGTTCTTTAATGAATTGCTCCTTAAATCCATGCCTAAAATTTATCATTTTTGGTTTAAAATTCCAACCTTTATATGTATATTCAAGAAATGAAATCAAATCAACAATTTATGATATTCGAATTTTACATATTTATTTGCTTTCTACTGTAAATTTGAATTACAGGACTTATATTCCACTGCCAACCATCAAACAGTTTCCAAGCTCAGATCTTTAGTTTTAAATAAATTTATTTAATTAAATTTCTAAGTTAAATTTTTTTATATGAAGAGTATAAACCATTCTTTGCTTCTTTTCCCTCAGAAACATGAAAAGCTTGAAGAACATCATAAGACAGAGCATCCAGTAATTTACAAACATCACATAATAGTATATATCAACATAATATTTGTCATGAACCAATTATTGAGGATAAAGTTTTGACAAAAATAGGTTTACTCACAAGAATAAAACCTTGAACAGAAGGCAAGGTGTTGATGGAACTGCAGAAGAAATTTCCTGATGCCTTTTCACTGCTTTGATAACTAGTTTGAAAATATAAGGTGATGTTTATTCTCCTTTTTTTTTATAAACTCAGTATGAACGAGAATGAAAGATAGGGTGGTATATATAGATGAAAGTTACAGCTGATGAAATTTAGGCAAGATATTTTAATGTAAAAAATTTGTAGGCTGAAAAGATTAATTTATGACTTCATTAATTAATTTACCTTGTCTTACTTAAGAAGCTTGCTCATGAATATAAGTGTGTTATATTATTTTATTTTATTTTTTTATAGTGCGGCCTGATTTTGATTTTTTTGTTTGTTGAGTGTAACTATAAATATAACTTGTTAATTTCATATTACATTGCTAAGAGTTTATGCTTTTACTTGATTTCTTATTTCAATTTTTATATATATTCTCTTTGTATGTTGACTAACAATATTTAACTACATTTATAAGTTTACTTACATTTAACATTTATCGTTTAGTTTGATAGTCTTTGATGTATTTCAACATTATAACCTATATATAATATTTATCAATTATAAACAAAGTGAAATATTTTAATTCAATTATATAAGATAAATACTATGTAAGAGATTTATTTTAAATTTTCAAATCTAACCGTTCTTTCCAAAATACAATTTTATATAAACAAATGGCAATCATTCCAAAATATTTATTTATTTAAGAATGATCGGTTTACATTTTATTTAATTGGATTAAATATTTATTAAGATAAATAGGTTCAAAATCCAGGGTCGTTACATACTTTTTTAATTTCATACCGATCAACATCATCTGAATCAGCAGTTTCTTCAGCCAGTTGTTGTGAAATTGTTTTTTCTTCATCAGAGTTTTATAATTGATTATGCCTGAACTTCTTATATGTGAAGTCTTTTTTTTCATTAGCATCAGATAATTCTTGTGTTGGTCCATGATAGAAATCTATTTAGAAATCAATCTGCTTGCCATTGTATTCCACTTCCAATCATATATATATATGATTTACAAGAGTTAAGATAGGCTACAAATTAGCCAATTGATGTGCTAAAACAAAGGTAACTAAATAAATACTTCCCAAATAAGGATATCGTCAAATCAACTGATTTGCTTAAAGAAATGTAACTAAATAAATATTTTTCAAATAAAGATATCGTCAAATCAAAGAATAAATGAAGGAAACATCAGAGAATAAATGCAGGAAATATCAGAAAATATTCTAACGCCTAGAATATATGTAAAATATATTCTATCACACCCCTTCGATTGAAGCAGGAGGTTCTCGTATGTTTAGACTGTCCCTGAAATCATTAAATAATACGCGCGGAAGCCCTTTTGTAAAAATATTAGCAATTTGGTAACGGGACGATACATGAAGCACACACACTTCACCACGAGTTACTTTCTCACGGATGAAATGAATATCCATCTCAATTTGTTTAGTGCATTGATGTTGAACAGGATTGCCGGATAAGTATATAGCACTCACATTATCACAATAAACTAGAATGGCCTTTTGAATAGGACAATGCAACTCTAGAAGCAAATTTCTGATCCAGCACGAATCAGAAACAATATTAGCAACACCCTTGTACTCCGCCTTAGCACTACTAGGGGAAAGAGTAGGTTGCCGTTTCGAAGAACAAGAAATCAAATTATCTCCAAGGAATACATAATAACCAGAGGTAGAGTGACGGGTGTTAGGACAACCACCCCAATCTGCATCTGTATATGAGATAATACGATTAATCTTCGATTTGTACAAGTGAAGACCAAAAGAAAGGCTACCCTGGAGATAGCATATGATACGCTTAAGAGCTTTCATATGCTCATTAGTCGGGGCATGCATATGAAGGAAGATCTGCTGCACGGCATAGAAAATGTCTGGTCGAGTGAATGTAAGATACCGAAGAGCACCTACAAGACTATGATACTTAGTCGGATCATCATAAGGAGTGTCTGCGGTGGCACTTAGTTCGGACTTAGTG
Source organism: Allium cepa (assembly GCA_030765085.1). Lineage (NCBI taxonomy): Eukaryota > Viridiplantae > Streptophyta > Magnoliopsida > Asparagales > Amaryllidaceae > Allium > Allium cepa. The sequence goes on from CM060945.1 coordinate 137,644,830, forward strand.
TCAACAGGAGTAGGACATGAACTGCAGTTAGACATTTCGACACGTTCAATAATTTTTGCAGCATACTATGTCTGAAATAAGAAAAGACCATGGGCATGACGAGTGACGGCAATACCCAAAAAGAAACTCAAAGGACCTAGATCCTTCATAGCAAATTCAGAAGCTAAGAGAGTCATAATATACTTACGAAGACGATCAGAAGAAGCTGTAAGTATAATGTCATCAACATATAATAGAATATAAGCAATATCAGAACCATTCTTGTAGATGAATAAAGAGTGATCTGATGTACTATGAGAGAACCCAACGGTAGCAACAAAATCAACAAATCTTTGGTACCAAACTCGAGGAGCCTGATTTAATCCATACAATGATTTCAACAAAAGGCAAACATGATTCGGATAATTTTTGTTACGAAAACCCATGGGTTGATGCATATAAACTGCTTCATTAAGATGACCATGCAAGAAAGCATTCTTGACATCCATTTGATGAATGGGCCAAGATTTAGAAAGAGCAATGCTGAGAACCGCTCTAATGGTGACCGGTTTAACCAAAGGCTAAACGTTTCATCACAATCAATGTCATGTTGCTGTGTATTTCCATTACCTACAAGACGAGCTTTATAACGCTCAAAAGTGCCGTCAGGTTTATATTTATGACGAAAAATCCACGTAGACCGAATAACATTAACATTAGGCAGCCTAAGCACTAATTCCCAAGTTTTATTGTCAATTAAAGCATTAAATTCATCCAACATTGCACTTTTCCAATTATAGTCACTAAGCGCACTAATAGGATTTTTCGGAACAGGAGAAATATCTATAGTGTTGGCAGTGTGGTAATTAGAAGAGTATTTGGGGTTGGGTTTAAAAATGCCACTTGATGCACGAGTGGTCATGCGGGTTGAAATGGGGTTGGGAGGCATTGGGGTGGTGTGAGGAATGGTCAAAGTGGGGGAGGTCATAGACGGGGTTGGACTGTGGGGAAGAGAGGACGGGTCAGAGGAGGAAATAGAGGAGCGAGTATGGGCAGCAGCGGGAGGTGTGGAATTTGGGCCTGTGTGAGACCGTGGCCCAGATTGAGGAAGAGAGGACGAGTCGTTGGGCTGCGTTGTTGGGTCAAGCTGCATATTTTGTGGTGTGGTATTTTGAGATAAATGATGTATTAATTGAGGATTAATATTGTCATTCAAAAATCATAATTCGAAGGTTTTGTTTTGTGGAGTTTGGAGAATGGAAATTTTGTTTCAACAAAACGAACATGATGACAAATTATGATTTTACCACTAGACATGTCATAGCATTTGGAGCCACGATGATTAGGAGCCGGACCTAAATAAGCACAAGGAGCCGACCTTTCTTGTAATTTATGAATAGTAGAAGAAGGGAATAATGGGAAACATAAGCAACCAAAAACACGTAAATCCGAATCACTTTGATAGAGGATTTGACCGGTAGATTGGTAATTCAATACCTTGGAAGGAAGGATATTGAGAAGATATGTAGCCATGGAGAGAGCAAGATGCCAAAAGGAGAGTGACATAGATGCATGAGCAAGAATAGTCCGGATGATATTATTTATGGATTTTATGTGTCTTTCGGCCTTCCCGTTTTGAGGAGATGTATGAGGACATGAGAGACGAAAAAGCATGCCATGTTGCTCGAAAAAATCCTTAAAAGTTCCATTAATGTATTCCGTATCATTGTCGCACTGAAAAGTCTTAATATTACGTTCAAATTGTGTCTTGACTAAAGTAAGAAACGCTAAGAAAACTTGTTTGACCTGAGATTTTTTGCAATAGGAAAGGTCCACAAAAAATTTCTACAGTCATCAAGAAAAAGAACATAATAACAATGGCCGGAAGTACTAACAATAGGAGAAGTCCAAAGATCACTATGAATAATATCAAACGGAAGAAAAGTATAGGACACTGAATCATAAAAAGTTAGCTTAGAATGTTTCCCAAGAGGACAAGAAGAACAAAAAGTTTTACAAACCTTATTACAATCAACAAACTTTTTAGTACAAAGAGACTTAAGAATAGCATCGCCGGGATGACCTAAACGATTGTGCCAAATATTCGAAGGCAAAGCATTAAAAGCAGAATGATTGTTGGAAGAAATGGCTTGAGAGTTGGAGAAAAGGGGATATAATCCCTCAGTGCTATCACATCTCATTAATCTGTTCCCCGTCTGTAAGTCATTAACAGAGAAACCAAAAGGGTCAAAAGAGATAGAAACCATATTATCTATGGTAAATTTACTAACAGAGACCAGATTTTTAATCAGCCTAGGAGTATGTAACACATTGTTTAGGGTAAATGGTGGATAAGGTGGAGGCAATGTAGTGTGATCGTGACCTATAATTGGAATTAAATGACCACTACTAAAAAAATGTTATGATGCTTATTGCTTGAATTGAAATAAGAAGAGAGAATATGCATCCGTCGTCATGTGAGATGCAGCACCAGTAGCCATGTAGTAGTTCCCATCTGGTTGGGAGAACGAAAGAGCATGCATAGCGGCCTCAATGTCGGTGGGCATGTAGCTAGGAGCAGGAGGAGCAACTGCATTGAAAGCTTGAGGTCTAGACCCATGTAAACCTGACCTAGAAGAGGAGGGACGTTGGCCCGCTGGATTAGGCCTTGGCTGCCAAGAGTATACGGGAAATGGGCAAGGAGGAATAGTCCACCCTCTCCAACCAGGCTGTTGCCACTGTGGTGGTGGGGCATGTTGACGTTGCTGTCACTGGTGCTGTTGATATGGCCGCTGACTAGGATTAGACCCATTAGTACTTTGGTGGACCTTTTTCTTCCCATTGTTTTTAAATTGTTCCTTCCTTTATTATTGCTATTGCGCTTGTTGCTTGCAGATGAATCAGTGGCAACCATGTCAACCACTGGACCAACTCCCAGAACCACCAGTTTCACGAGCTTGACGAGCCTTAATAGTATGCTTAGCCATTTTCAACATTGAACGACAACTCTCAAAGGATGGCAAATGCTCTTGATTTTGTATATAGTCTACCGTACCACTATACGCTTCTGGTAAGGACTCGGTAAGACGTAAAACTAGACGACCATTTGTCACCAGAGCATCAACATCAGCCAATATATCCACCAGAGATTGTAGATAATTACAATAATTGTCGATCGAGTTGCAAGCCTCAAAAGCAGCATTTGTAAAGTCCTCCTTGAGATGGGTAGCCCGAGAGGCTTTGTTGTCCTAAAAAAGAGCTTCAAGATGGTTCCATGCCCCTTTGCCGAATGGTGCTGTAAATCCATTGCAAGACAATGGCATCCAAACGTCTCCAAAGCGCTGGATCAGTGGACTTAGCCTGGACATATGCAGCCATAACCTTCTCCTCCGTTGGTGGAACCAAGTATCGTAAAGATCATGAGCCCTAGCAAGATTGGTAAACAGAGTAGCCCAAGAATGATGCATGGCTTGCTCATTGTCTAATGTTATGGGAATAAGAGATTTAACATTAGTGATGGTGAGTGTGGGATGAAAATTGGACGAGTCTTCCATGGAAAAGAATTAAAGATAGAAGAAGAAGAACGGAGAAGAAGATAGGTGAGGCTAGGGTAAGGGGAATAGCTCTGATACCATGATAGAAATCTATTTAGAAATCAATTTGCTTGCCATTGTATTCCACTTCCAATCATATATATATGGTTTACAAGAGTTAAGATAGGCTACAAATTAGTCAATTGATTTGCTAAAACAAAGGTAATTAAATAAATACTTCCCAAATAAAGATATCGTCAAATCAACTGATTTTCTAAAAGAAAGGTAACTAAATAAATATTTCTCAAATAAAGATATCGTCAAATCAGAGAATAAATGTAGGAAATATCAGAGAATAAATGCAGGAAATATCAGGAAATATTCTAACGGCTAGAATATATGTAAAATATATTCTATCAGTCCAGTCTGATTCTACATTATGAAAATCATAAAATCAATTGGGAGGTAAAAATAACAAGTAGATCAAAAAAATATCATACTGCACAAAAATTTGAATAAAAAGATAATATGCTTTATCTTTTTGATTATTTTGTATTTCTTTTGGGATTAAGACATTTTTTAGTATATGAAGTATCTCTTTTTCAAAAAAAAAAGATAAAGCACTTTTAGTATATAAAGTTCCTCTTTTTTCAAAAAAAATACAAATTACATCCAACATGTTTTTTTGTAAAGAAAAAATGTCTGAATTTTTTCTTTTACACCAATTTCAATTTGCACAGTTTAAAATTTTCTTATTATAAACGACATGCAGACATTAAAGTATCTTAACTAGTTTATCAATGAATAATTGTTATTTCACAAGGTAAATATCAAACATCTTAACTGAATATTGCAACGTATATTATTGAGAAAGTTTTTGGTAATAAATGCTATGCTAAGCTAGTTAGAAAGTTAAACTAAATAAGACTTTAGGTGAAAATTAATAAAATAGAAAAGTGAACATTCACAACTAGAAATCAACCAGCATTATTTTATGAAATGAAAATTTACAATTAGAAGCAAGTGAAGAAAGTTTCAAAGTGTAGAAAGATAATATGCTTTATCTTTTTTAGTTGTCTAAGTAATGGTCAATTCGAAATTTGAAATTTTAAAGAGAACGAAACACAAAATAGCCAATATTCATAATTAATAACATGTTTTTAAATAACTAAACATGTTTGTTAATATTCATAGTTTAGAACAGTTATCATTCAGAATTAAAAACATTTTTTGGGAGAAGCAATTTTGGTTGTGGTTGTAGAAGGTAGAGAAGAAATGGATGGTGATAAGTAAGGAGTAGCGCGTGACAAAGATCAAACGTTGTATGGATATTGGAAATAGGGGACAGAAATAGGAATAGCAATGATGAAGGTAAAACACTAAGTTGAAAATGCAATAGCAACAGTAAAAACACAAAAATAATCAATGTAACAGCCGATGAACACCATAAAGTGAGTGAATAAAGATATTAACGTGCAGATATCAGTGAAAACAATGAATGGAAAATAGTGAACGTATATTGAAAATTTTCACAAAAAATTGCAATATGATGACAATAACAAATAATGGATGAAAATAGTGAATGAATATTGAAAATTGTGTTTAAAAAATGCCAAAATATCTTTATAGGAATTTTTATGAAAAGATTATATGTTTTATCATTTTTAGTTATTTAAGTTTTTCTGAAATTATGCTACTTTATAAATAGTACAAAGAGAATGAATAAAGAGTCTAATGTGTAAACAGTAAAGAAAAAGTGAATAGAAAGCAGTAAATATATTTTTTTTGAGAAATTTTTTTGATCTTCTAGAAATAGAGGAGAGGACACATAAATTTGTACCTTTTATTATTACCTCTTAAAATAGAAGATGCAACTTAATAATAACAAGAAATTGTGAATAAAAGCGGTGAATGGAAATTGCAAATTAGATTATAAAAAATGCCAAAATATTTGTACAAGAATTTATATAAAAAGATAATTTGGTTTATCTTTTTTAGTTGTCATAATCTTTTTTAAATTTAACTATTTTTTATTTAAAATGTGGTATCCAGCTTCAAATTTAATATGTATATAAAAATTGAAGAGTACAACTAAATATTATAGGAAACATAAGTAGGAAAACTGTTACCGATGGAGTTAAAGAAAATAATGGTCTCTGGCTATGTTCACTGTAGAAAGGACTAGATATCGGTCTTATGTTTATGCATTGAGTTCCTCCTTCATTTATGAATATGCAAGTATCTTTTCGAATGAGTAACTTTGATTTAGAAGACCTTGTGTGCATCTTTACGCTGCATAAAAATTGTCATATATAATAAACTATTAACAAGAGTGAAGAATAATATTTTTGTACTTAAAAGTTAATTAAGTATGTTTATTTCACATAAATCCTTCAGCAAAACTGCAATTGACATAAATTCAGTATTTATTATGTTATATGTAGTAGCTAATATAAAAAATTATCTAGGATTTATTGTGTATTTTAATGTTTTAGATAAAAACATAAATGCTTTTACCTTTTCGAACTAGGGTTTAAATTAGTTGAATATTTTTTCTAATAACTTTAAATCATGATAAAAAAATTATATCTAATAAGTAATAGTAATTATGAAACACACCTAGGGTTTAGCATGTAGTCTAAATCTTTTACATTAATAGATAGATATGTTTATCTTTTTTAATAGCTAAACAATAACGTGTTCAGTTTAACACCTAGGGTTTAGTATCATCTGCCATTGAATATTTAGGTATATTTAATTAAACAAATGTCGATTATGTTAAATTATAACAAGAACTAAAATACCTTAAATCCATTATAAATGCTATTATCAGCATCGGTAAGAATGAATATTTAACTATGATTTATCATCTAACTAAAACATTTACATCAAAATAAAATACAACTTACTTGTTCTGCATTTAAGTTTAAGGTGACTGCAGAGATTGATCGATGAAAGTATTTTAGTTTAAGCTGAAATCGATGATGCCGAAGTCCTTGTAATTGAAATGCAGCTCTGATAAATGGTTTGTAATCGTTTTAGCAGAAATATTGTGAAGAGAAATCAATCGTTTGTTTTTTAAAACCTAGTTTTGGAGTTCTGAAAAATCGTACAAAGTGAAAGAGAAAATGGAACGAAAGAAGGGATGAAGTAACTGATTGAAGGGCTGAGGGAACGTGTATAAAATTTTGTCCTGCAAAGTAAATATTTTAAAATTGTGTCCTACAAACTTATTGTTTGATGAAATGAAAGGAGGCCCTGATGGTAAAATTCCCCAAATAAATATGTATTGGAATTGTATTGGCTTGTGGTGAGAGATATATTGAGATATTATGCACCCGAATAAGTTTATAATGCAAATTTTAGGAAATATGTGTGTGTCCATACATATATGCATATACATATACATACATATGCATACATACATACAATACATACATACATACATATACATATATGTATATGTATGAAAATGGCCATTGAATAATATTTAGATTAAAAAAAGATTTTTTGATACGTAAGAATGCTATTAATTATTGGAAAATGAAGTTTGTAAAATTATTCCAACATGAAAACATGATTTGGAAAGTATTTATTTATAAATTCACGTGGACTACTTGAATAGCCAATGATAATCAAAGAAAAGTATTTTTGTATAAGAGAGAGTGTTTTTGAAATTAATATTATGCAATTTAGTTTAAAGTAAAATTATTTGAGGGAAAAGATTTGGTCCTAGAAGTTTAAGTGTAAATAGAATGTTGTGCGAATTATTTTAACAGTAATTTGATTTATATCTAAATAATTGATAATGATAGAACAACTAGCTTTGTTATAGATTTCCCTTAGGAAATTGCGAGGACGCGATTTTAGTAAAGGGAAAGTCTGTAATAATTTGATTTTTAGGGGTAATGAATAATACATAATTAATTACTTAAAAATGGGTTTTAGAATTTTAAATATATAATTTGAATTTATTTAGAATATCAGAATTTTATAATGAGATAATAATGATGAAATTAAATAGTTTCATGAATAAATGGGTGTTTAAGAATTGTGGAAATAATTAATTTGGAAGTAATGATAAATCAAAATTATGTGATGGTGTAATCATTAGGATATAATTTTGTGAAAGAATTAATTTTATGCTTAGAATTGAATAAGAATTAATGTTATATTTGAGCATGAATTCGGATTGTCACATAAACTAAAGAAAGGAAATGATTTTGTAAAATAATAGAATAATCATATAATTTAGCAATCGAAGAAATTTAGTGGGTGGGCTTGGATGCATAAATTGATTATATGAAGTAAAAAAGCAAAATAAAGAAAGTAAATAAATAAATAATTCCCCAAGCCAATTCCCTAAAGCCCAATCCTTATACCAAGTCTCTTGAGGTTTCTAACTCCAAATTTTTCACATATCTGGATACTTCACCTTCATTTATATATACACAATTATTCTCGTTTCACAACCCATAAATCTTATATCTTCTATAACTTAATTTAAATTAAAGTAATTATCATAAATTCACAAAAGTGGGGAGCAAGCCTCTAAACACTATTGTACCTATACGTTCGTATGCAAATTAGATTTCGTGAATGCGAGTGAAGATTCGTATGCAAATTAGATTTCGTGAATGCGAGTGAAGATTCGTATGCAAATTAGATTTCGTGAATGCGAGTGAAGATTCAGTGCTTGCGTTTATAAAGGAAGAAAATGAAGAATGCTATGTTGAGTTTCATAAGCAAATTGCTATGTTATATCACCAACTGCAAGTCTCTATGAGTTGGTGGACAGTATACCAGGTAGCTCAGTTTGTATATTATTCAATTCTCTTCATAATCAATAATTAGTAAGGCCATGTGGTTGCATATTCTTTCATCATAACTACTCCATTTATTTACATTATACGTATGTATGCCAGAATAATAGAGCTGATAGATACAATATCTAAATATAATACTATCCTAATTTTCTTGCTATAAGTCAATTACCTATACACGTTGTACGTTGACTTAGCCAAATTCCAGTTCATTAAAAGGATTGATTACATCCAGGTTAAAACGTATAGTATGATATAGACAAGTCAAATCAGCTTCATTTGAACTGTATATGCATGACTTGTTCAAGAATGAGTGTAATGCACCTTTCTTTTAATTTTAACATTTTAAATCATGAATAGTGATACTTTGAATTTGTCTGAACAAGAAAAGGCAGCAACACATAAGCTTACAAAAGAGACAGATATGATGTTTGATTTCTTGTTCGGGTGCTAGCTTATGTGTGCATATGGGTTTTACGTGGTGTGTAAGCAGTGGGAATATGGCCGTGCAATTTCGTGAGTGTATGCGTGCAGCGGCATAGCCAGGACATAATACTAGAGTGGGCACAAAGTGATATGGGGTTCAGGGACAATGATCCTTTAGGCTTTTTTTTTATGTCACTGGTATTTAACAAAATTTACACAAGAAACTTATATGATTGAAATAAGGCAAATAGTACTTTTAACATAATGGACTTCAGATTCACTACAAAAACGATCAATAATTGATGTTCCAAAAAAAATTGATCATAACATACATATCTTAAATTTGTTCTTTACGAGTTCTCATATTTTGAAAACGATCGATAATTGCATCATTGTCAATGGTATCAAAGACATCTCTTCCAATGTAAGTGATACAACTATCATTCAGCCATTCATCCCCCCATTCGATTCCGAAGATCCGTTTTCACTATGTTCATAGCTGAAAAAGTCCTTCCAACTGTTGCAGTTGAAACAGGTAGAATTAAGGATAACATGATAGGTATATAAACTAAATTATAGACAATATGCTTTCCCGTCAAGACCATCTTCTTAGCTAAATCATTAATGCTTTTCACTTCATTGAATTCATTATTAGATGTCATACCCATCACACAAATCTCTAATTGATTGTAAAGATCCATACGTTCCGCTTCGGAAAAATCATTTGGATAAAGTTCAGATAGATGAACTAATTACATGACATCAAAAGAAGCAAATAAATCGTTAGGATTCAAAGAAGCCATGCATAGAAGCAATTCTGTGTTAACATCATCAAAACGATTATTAAGCTCCACGAGCTGTTTATCCAAACAAACGTAGAACAAATAAATTTGATAATGATGCAAGTTTGTTAACTTTGGCCCTCGTCTTGATCTACCTAAAAGAAGATAATTATTCTCCATATTTAGAATAAGAATATTTTGCTTCATGCAAAAAGAACTTACTTCAACAAATAGGTTATCCCATCCATCGTTTCTCATTTTTTGTAGCCGTTCCTTGGATAATTTCACCAAAGTTATAGCATTGACGATATCTTGATCTTTTCGTTGAAGTGCTTTTGAAAGATCATTGGTGATGCCAAGTACATTTTTCATCAAATATAATGTGAAAACAAAATCAAAATTTTGCATCACTTTTATCAAATTTAAAGATTCTCCTTTTTAATCTTCAAAGACATCTTCCACCAAATCTGTAAGAACGTCTATTACAGAGGAGAAAATAACAATCAAATTAATTAAGGTTCCATAATGTGAACCCCAATGTGTGTCCCCCAGTCGTTTCAAACTTCTCTCTTGATTCAATCCTCGGCCACTACACAATTCTCCACCCTGTAGTTGGTTGAATACCCTTTCTGCTTCTTTTTCTCATAGGATATCTCGATGCTTACATGGCGCTCCAGCAAGATTCACCAAATTGTTAACTAAGTAAAAAGAATTCAGCAATGTGGTTTATATCTTTCGCAATACGAACAAGTGCTAATTGAAGTTGGTGTGCAAAACAATGCACGTAAAATGAAGAATTTTTCTCTCTCAATATAAGTATTTTGAGACCATTGAACATTCCTTACATAATACTTGCTCCCTCGTAGCCCTGACCACGCAACTTTGTAAAGCTCAACTTGTGTTTGGAAAAAAAGCTTCAAGTGATGTTTTAAGTGAAATTGTAGTTGTATTGGGAACATGTATCATGCCCATAAATCATTCAGTGACACAACCATTTTTATCGACAAATCGTATAACTATTGACATTTGCTCTTCAATTGAGTTATCAAGTGCTTCGCCAATTAAAATTGCAAATAGCCCACCATCAAGATGCTTCAAGATAGCATTGATAACTTCGATAGCAATTGAGTTTACAACATCCTTTTATATATCGGGTGAGGTCATTTTGGAATTTTGTGGAGCATTTTCCCAAACAACGACATTAATAGATGAGTTTTGATTTGCAAGCCATTGGAGAAGTTCTAAAAAATTCCCTTATTCATAGAGTTTTCAGATTCATCCTGACCATGAAAAGCTAGTCCTTGACGCAAAAGATATCGAATGCAATCTATAGTAGCATTTAGTCGAATTCAATAGTCAATTCTACATTGTTCTGTTTGCCTTACAATCAGTGGTTCAATGTGTCTGGCTTGAATCATTAAATTTTCAGCTTTCATATATGCGGTGTTATATGCTTCTGATTGAACATGTTCTTGGAATCTTATACAATTTTTTCAATTTTTGTACCCACCCATTATAAAATCCTCACTCATATTTCTGCTCACTAACTCTGGACGATATAGATAACATTTCAAACAAAAAACTGAATCTTCTTTTACACTCTATTCTAACCAACTACCAAATTGACTAAACCAAATAGCATTAAAGCGATGGGCCTTTACTCCAATGAGAGTTTGTGGAAATACTAATAAAGAAGGTTGATAAGAACCTTTTTGTAAATGAGCTCTTCGAACTATATCTTGATCATTTGGGTCAAAGTCCGAAATTCAGTTTCGTAAACCTGGATTGGAAGGAAGATTTAACAAATCAAAATGAATGCAATTTCGAATCACTGTTTTTGGAATAGCTTCATTTTGAATATCATTATCTACAATGTTGGAAGAAGATCCCACATTGTCGGAAATAATATCATGAGTTTGTTTATAATATTTATGGAAATCTGAAAAGAGGATTAACAATAATTAGATAATCTAACAATTACAAAATGGTCTAAAGTAAATTCAATTTTTTTCAACCTGTGATTTGCACTAGTATTTCTCATGCATTGTGTTGTTGAAGGAATACTTTGGTGATTTTTTTCCATCAATAGTTGTGTTAGCAGTGGTTCATCACTAGATCAATTATGAAATCAAATCCTTTCAACGTTTATATTCAGAGAGTTTAGACCACTGAGTACTTACCAATTACCTGGAAGATAAATTGACTTGTGATTTCTGGTATTTGGATCATTTTGGTCATATGGTAAATGTGTGTTGTACGTACATGTTCATAGTACATAAATCAGTTTTTACAAATTGTATGTCATACAAACAATGAACAATTGTCTAAATTAATCAAATTAAACTATCTAGCTTAATCCCTAAAATATGCACATCACAAGAAATCAAAGAAAAAACAAAATATGATTACCCATTTTATAAAATTTCTGATTAGGGTTTTGCTTTCACAAAAGATATCTCGGCTGAAGTTGAGAAAGGAGACGCGTTTTTGTTCGTTTTTAGCTGTTGGAGAAGAAGAAATCTGCCATAGTCTGTGCTTGATGAAGATTGGAGGTGCAGACGAGCAGCGATATTTTTTTCGTTCTTTCTTTTATGTTTTTTCCCTCCTTTCTTCGTTTGGGATAAAGCTCGGTTCTTGTCTTACTTTATTTGGAGCAAGGCGAGCATCTTTATTTTTTTTTCAAAATACTGGGGTAGGAACGTGCCTACCCTATATACATGTGGGCTCCGCCTCTGTACGCATGTGTGTCAGTGCTTGTGTTTTGTGCGTTTGCATGAACTAAGGAGTGTGGGTGCACTAGTGTGTACATGTGTTGTATTTATAAGTGGGTTTGCCAGGTTTATGAAAGTGAAGGTGAGATTTTTGCGAGAGAAATTAAATATTTGGAACGTTTTACACATATTTAAACTTAAATCTACATTTACCTATATAATAAAATTTTAATTAAGTAATGCGCGCTAGTGTGTGTATGAGTTTTTGGGTGCATGCGTGTGGGTTTAGTTTGAATTCATGCGTGTGCATGTTAAGTTTGAAGTTCGTTTTTACATGCATATTTGGTTTTTCTGTAAGAAAGTTGTAGTGGAATTAGATGAGTGCATGAATTATATATAAATACATGGGTATTTGTGTGCGTTAGCGTATTTAGAGTCATCGAGCTTTGCTGCTACTCATGTATGAGATATAAAACTATATAAAGTTGTGTATTTCTATGTTGTGGGCCTAGTTAGTTCACCTACTTACTATTATAAAATCAGTTATATTATATTTGCTGTTCTTCATATATTTAAACCTCATTGCTTTAGGATGTGTGCAAGCAATGAGCCTAGTTTGAGTGATTATATTTGTTGATATGGGCCTTGTTAGTTGCGTATTATATTTATTGTTCTATTCATATATAAGTTAGTTTTTGTGATCTGTCATTAAGCTATATATTTATGTACACTTAAAATGAAAATAAACATATTTAAGTTCCAGAATCTATATATGTAAGGTTGAAATTATGGCTTAAAGGTTATTAATTTAATAAAGTGAATCTGAAATATTATCTAATATGTAAAATTCGATATGTTTTTAATTTGATATTCTATGATTATCAAAGTAGTGTTATTGAAATTTTAACATATATAATATTTATACAATTTAGTTTTATAAATTAATTTGATGATTAAAAATGATTAAAATGACTTATTTAAAACTTAATTTTTTTCTTATTTATATTAAGGTTTGAGAAATTAATTTATTATCATCAACAATATAATTAACATCGAGTTATTTCTTATTATTTATGTTTATCTATTCATTGTTCAATTATAAATAATCATTTTATGGGATCAAAATCATGTGCATGATTTTATTAAGAATAGATTTAGTTATTTATAATTATATTTAATTCAGATAACCTATTTCATAGTTTTTCCTATTTAATCTTTAACGTACATCGATTTAGGATGTTTGAAATAATTTTGTATGAAATATTTAACTCTGTATGAAATATTTAACTCTAAAACTATTTTCAAATAAGTATTTACTATTCATCTTTTGGAATTTATTTTGTTATATGAAATTATATGTTGTGAATGATTTATTCTTAAGTATAGATTCATTTATTTATTTATTTTCATTTGAATAATCTATTTTTATATTAACCTCAAATTTCAGATTTCTATCTTCTTTACATTGATTCCAGTAATGTAAGAGATTCACCATTGATATCAATTTAGTTAATAATTTGATATGATCCTATGATGACATCTTTATAATTGATTTGTGAGATTTCATTTCTATGTGACAAAAAATATGAATAGATAGTTTAGTGATACCGTTTGGATGAGACTTTTGGTAACTTTTCCAGTTACTCATCGGACTTGTCATATAGAAATATATTGTGTGGTCTGAGTGTAGTTTATGAGTACTGAATAATTACCCGAGTAACATATGGTGGTATGTGATGTCATTATGTTATTCGTTTGATCATTCTTTGTAAGTGAACATCACTCAAACAGGGATTACTCATGTATATGATGATATTCGCTGCGGTGAATATATCATAGTCATGTGGTGATATTATAGTTATGAGGTGATTTAAGGGTATAGCCGTGTGTCGAATTGGGATTAGAGCTCTAGTATATTATTGTCATGTCATGACTTATATGGAGCCGTGTGTAGGCTTATGACTAGAGTTGTATGTGGATATTGGATATGAGTATTACATGTTATGTACTTGTTGTCCAACTCGCTTTATGGTTCAGAACTAAACCAAATCGACTAGCATCCACCTTAGTGCCCCAATCGTGGGGTTGCGTCCTAGATCCGCGACACCATTGTTGGATATTTTGGATGCGCATCATAAGATTAGTAGTTGGTACGGTAGGTGGCTTACAGTCCCTTGTGTCACATAGGCCTACAGTTTTTTATATATAGAGGCAAAACAGGGTCATGATCGGGGCTATGCATAGACGAGTCACTGGTAGATGGGGTCACCATATCCATCAAGGTAATTAAAGTCTGTAGGGATAAACTTTGCTCCACGGGAGGCAAGTAGTCTTGGATCCCTAGACTATGTTGTGTGCTACCAGTCTCCCTTTTTTATTCAGGGTTATGTATGCGATATGGATTGACATATATTATTTACTATCCTATGAGGTGGCTATATTAGAGACCATGTGTCTAAGATGTAGTCAGTCCCCATATATCCATAAACTTTTGATTTATTCGTGTACGAGGGGATGATATTAAATCTGAATAAGTGTCTAGAATATGATGGATCCTCGTATGTTTATTATATATTGGTAGGCAGCCTATCTTGGTGTATTAATGACGATTCTTTTATTGTTGATATTGAGTGATATTTTTTATTATTGTTGTATGATAATTCGATGACATTTCATTAGTAATGGTTTTTGGATTTGGATGATTCACCCATCGAATTTGATACTTTTGATTTCTGATTGGATTTGCTTTGAGATGGATGATGACTCCTTTATACATATATGTTTTGTAGTATTTGAAGTTATACAATTCATGGAGATTTGTTTACGGTGTTGGGATTATATGCAATACATGTCATACGTATTTATCTATAGGTGTTATTATATTAATTGATGATATTAGATTATAAATGTTTTTCCCTACAATATATTCATAGTCTGGCCAGTGTATTATTTATAATACTCTAGTCAGTCCGAGATATTTCAGGAACAGGGACAATATGGTCGGTATTTGTTTTCTTGGGACTAGTAGAGAATTATATTAGGATTTTTACTTGATAGATGTATAACATTGATTTACTATGTATATCCAGTATTGTTCTATCCTAAAGGCATGCGTGTTTATTTCTTTGTCTCGATATAGTGTACGTATAAGTGAGTAGTATATTCAATGTTTTAAAATGTACCAGTGTTTGCCCAAGAAAATATCCCCATGGTACCCCATATAGCCTCATTCTCTGTATTATCTGATAGTATTATTTTGTAATACTCTTGGATAGTATGAGTATAGAGATGGGGTGTTTCTTTTGGTATAAGAGCAAGGTTTAGAACGATATATCCTATAAGAAAGATACGGGTCATTGACCTAGATGAGACTTAGAGTCTCTATCCCTTTGGGTGATCTGAGCAGTTACCCTATATGGAGAATAGTAGATATATAGGATAATTAATGAGTTGGCCATCAGGGAACGCATTTGTTATTTTTTTATAGTACTTGAATATCTTTAATAATGATGCGAAATAGATTCAATTTTAATCTTTTTATGCTTATTTGTTATGAGAATATGTAAGATGTTTATTTGGTATTCTATGATGCTTAGTGAAATGGTTATTATTTATAAGGGATATTTGGAAATGTTTTGATAAATTGTTGTAGGAAAAAAAGCTTATACCTATATTAAAATTTTGGATTTAGAAGAGTTTTATGAAATAAATATGTATTGGAATTATATTGTCTTGTAGTAATTGAGAGATATATTAAGATATTACGCACTTGAATAATCATAATGAAAATTTTGGGAAATATGTGTATGTATACATACATACATACATACATGCATATATATATATATATATAAGAAAATGACCATTGAATAATATTTAGATTAAAAGAAATTTTTGAGTAAGAATGCTATTAATTATTGGAAAATGAAGTTTGTAAAATTATTCCAACATGAAAACTTGATTTGGAAAGTATTTATTTATAAATTCATGTGGAGTACTTGAATAGCTAACGATAATCAAAGAAAAAAAAATTGTATAAGAGAGAATGTTTTTGAAATTAATATTGTGCAATTTAGTTCAAAGTAAAGTTATTCGAGGGAAAAGATTTTGCGCTAGAAGATTAAGTGGAAATAGAATACTTGGCGAATTATTTTGATGGTAATTTGATTTATATCTAAATAATTGATAATAATAGAATAACTAGCTTTGTTACAGATTTCCCTCAGGAAAATGCGAGGATGCAATTTTGTTAAAAGGGAAGTCTATAATTACTTGATTTTTAGGGATAATTAATAATACATAATTAATCAATTAAAAATGGATTTTAGAATTTTAAATACATAATTTGAATTTATTTAGAACATCGGAATTTTATAATTAGATAATAGTGATGAAATTGAATAGTTTCATGAATAAATGGGTGCATAAGAATTATGAAATAATTGATTTGGAAATAATGGTAAATCAAAATTATATGATGGTGTAATCATTAGGATATAATTTTGTGAATGAATTAATCTTGTGCTTGAAATTGAATTAGAACTAATGTTATATTTGAGCATGAATTAGGATTGTCACGCAAACTAAAGAAAGGAAATGATTTTGTAAAATGAAAGAATAATCATATAATTAGCAATTGAAGAAATTTAGTGAGTGGGCTTGAATGCATAAATTGATTGCACGAAGTAAAAAATGAAAAATAAATAAATAAATAAATAAATAATTCCCAAAGCCTAATTACCCAAACCCCATATTAAGTCTCTTAAGGTTTCTAACTCTAAATTTTCGTTTATCTAGATACTTCACCTTTATTTATATATCTACACAATCATTATCATTTAAAAAAATCAATCGCAACCCATAATATTATATCTTCTATATCTTAATTTAAATTCAAGTAAATTATCATAAATTCACAAAGGCAGGGAGCAAGCTTCTGAACGCTGTTGTACTTATATGTTCGTATGCAAATCAGATTTCATGAGTGCGAGTGAAGATTGGGTGCGTGCGTTTATAAAGGAAGAAGAAGAAGAATGATGTGTTGAGTTTCATAAGAAAAATGCTACGCTATATTGCTAACTGCAAGTGTCCATGATTTGGTGGATAGTAAATCAGGTAGTTCAGTTTGTGTATTATCAATTTCTCTTCATAATCAATAATCAGTAAGGCCATATGGTCGTAAGTTCTTTCATCATAACTACTCCATTTATTTACATTTACGTACATGCTAGAATAGTAGAGCTGATAGACAATTTTTTTTTAATATAATACTATCATAATTTCCTTTCTATAAGTCAATACCTATACACGTTGTACGTTGATTTGGCCAAGTTCCAGTGCACAAAAAGGATTAACTGCACTGGGGTTAAAACGAATAGTATGACATAGATAAGTCAAACCAGCTTCATTTGAAATGTATATGCATGACTTGTTCAAGAATGAGTGCAACACATCTATCTTTTAATTTTAATATTTTAAATCATGAATAATGATACTTTGAATTTATCTGAACAAGAAAAGGTAGCAACAAATGAGCTTACAAAAGAGATAGATCTGGTGTGTGATCTCCGATGTGGGTGCTACATTGTGTGGATATAGGTTTATGTGGGTTGTGAAATTTGTATGAGCATTGGGAATATAGCGGTGCAATTTCATGAGTGTATGCATGTGTGTCAGTGCTTGTGTTGTGTGCGTTTGCATGAACCTGGGAGCGTGAGTGCACTTTTATGTATATGTAATGATCTGCCTTTCTTACACCTAAAGACGACACTTAATACAACCTCGGTATTCATATGCCGATCATTTAAGTGTCCGGAAGAAAAGTCATTAGTGGTGAAAGAAGAAAAGATGGAACACAATCTCACAAAACATGATAAGTAATATATAATATAAACAAGTCTTTACAAAAAGAAATCATCTTATTTATACACATCATTAAAGTACATTAACCTAATATCAGCCTAAATAGTTATAACTGTCTATCCTTATAATTGCTAATTTGTACAAATATGAACAAAGCAAACAAAACACAGTGGAAGAATATAAGATACATGAATACGTTTTGGAGAATCCAGCTCGTCTTTTGAAAGCTCCAAAGAATTTAGCTAAATTTGTAAAATATGCTCGGGCCGATGCGAGCATTATAAAAAAAATAACACCCGGATCAATCTGGTAAAACTAGTGTGATAAACTCAAATCACAAGAAATTTATTTATTTAACTTGTAAAACATTTTCTAAATCAAATGTATCTCATAAGACCACAGCACACATAAACACAGATGAGTTATTACCTTACGATAAACAAAACATTTTCTACAGAAAATCCAATGATATTAGATTAATGTCTATAATATAAATACATATTGATCATAGTCGAACTTGTTATATTATTAAATTCCAGCATAATAGGTATACAATCAAACCCGAAGGCACTTACTGAAGAATGGATTCCAACAATGAAAGGGTAAGGGTCTACCCACCGAATCCGTATACCTTTAGATAAAATGTATGGGAGGCTACAAGTGGTTGCGCCTCTGCTACTCAAGACCAACCCTACCCCTTGCTAGATAGTGCCGAATTTGATCACCCCTGGTTGTGACCGAGCAACCATAATGGCCCTCGAGACATACATAGAGATATTGACAGTAGATCTTGGGATAATTATACCCTAATGGGAGCGACCCTCATAGCTCCGCTGCACGTCCCTGCTTTAGTCATTTTTTCGGTTGATGAGGCTTGAGGCTATGATTATCTTTTTATATAGCAACCATCTTGGAATGCTAACACCGCTCTCCAAATAGCAATGTAGTGCTAACATTCATCCATACAAGTTTGTTCTAGGTCTGAACGAAACTGAAGGCACTACCTCTACTACATCCATTTTGGAATCACCCTTAGGATTAATAGCAAGTAGCCCTTGCACTTCAAAATCTTCGTCTTCAATCATCTTTAAGATATCTTTAGTTCGAAACGCTTGAGTTGGATCGAAGTGGTTTTCGTATAATTTATACTTATCCGATCCCGGTCTCTTCAAAACAACTTTTGATAGCTCTGGTAAACTCAACCTCGGTTCTTTTGGAAATAGTCAGACAATACATAGAAGTAGTGATCACCTCTTAGCCATTTAAGTGAACGGATCTCCCTATCATTTGTCCTAGGAGAACAAATGAGATTTAAACGCACGGTACAACATCATCAAAAATCACTGCGCCATATAACTCATATGTTTCTCTTAGATATTTCCAAAGTTATATTTCGGCCTTGATTTGATAGTCGGTTATTTAACCATCAAATATACAAACAACAACAAATTCAGAGATTTCATTACCCATAGCAACCATTGAGCCTCAAACTAAATCTTTCATTTATTAAAACTCTTTTCAATAAAAAAAACATTCATATACTTATCTCACCGACATAAGTATATTCACAAATCATTTGTGAAAGATTTCTCATTTCTAAATCACATAAAAGGATCAAAACAAAATGTTATTTAAATTATAGATAAAGATAACCTCAAACAATATTCCTTCGATGTTAAGTATGGAACAAATGTCCATACCACCAGAATTAAGAAGATCAGTTAAAGGAAATCCAACCTCAAATCCTTTTATAAATTTCCTTCTATAAATCCTCTTAATAAATCTCTTTTATTTATGAATCTTCTTTACTTAAATTTCAAACCTATTTACAAACTCTTTATAAATCATCAAGTTAAATTTACAAACTCTTTTACAAATATCAAAACCATTTATATATCTCTTTATAAATCTTCAAAATTATTTATAAGCTTCCTTTATAGATATCTAAAATCATCTATAAAATTTTCTTATAAATATTCCTTATTTAAAACAAAACTGTGAGAAATGCGGATTACGGATCTTAAGGCTAGAACTAACACTAGAAGGTGGTGAATAATGTTTTAAGGAATTACTACATCTTTTTGAGTTTATATTAATTTGAACACAAATGTATGCAATATTCAGACACAGATATGATCACAGAATCAAACATAGATGCAGAAATAAAATAAAAGCAATAAAGAAAAGAGCACACCGGATTTTATACTGGTTCAAAGTTACCCTACATCCAGTCCCACACACAAGTACGGTTTTCCTTTCAAAATCAAATTTTACAATTACACCCTCGATTTCAAGGCTACGAGGTATACCACCCCAGATTCACAATCCTCTGGGTAGAGATACTTGATTTTATGGGCAACAAGTTCACCCAATTGATTTCAAAGGCTACAATCATACCTTTTTCTCGCTTGATTGATTTCACAGGCTACAATCACACCTTTTCTCACTCAATTTATTACAAAGAAGCCTATAACTCTGAATAGCACTGAGATCTTGTTGAGATAGTGATAGAGAAGAAAACCAAAAATAATCTAGTTAGATTCAATGCTGATATCGGCAGAATAATGGTAAAATTATATAAAGAAATATAGAAGAAGAAGAGGAGTGAAATCAAAGAAAATATCAATGCAAATTCGTTTAAAATTCGTTTAAATCAAAGGAAGTGTCTATTGAATATCAATGCAAATTCGTGAAAGGATATGACCAATAGACACTTCCTTTGAAATTCAATTTTTTGAAATAAACTGCCACCTTGTCGACAAGGTTATATTGGGGTTGTCGATAGGCCTAAGCAATTTTTGGTAATTTGTTTTTGTTTAAAAATAACTTTTATCTTGTATTAAAACTATTTTAAACTTTATAAATATACTTAACTATAGTTAAAATACATAATTAAGTATAGAGAATAATATTTTGGTATATATATAAAATTTTTCCTATAATTTTATATTTAAATCTAAGTATAAATATTAAAAGTTAAATATATTTGAATTAAAAGATAGTTTAAAACCAAGGATAATTTGATTTTGAAGATAAGGATTATTTTGAGGCTAAAAGTATTTTAAAACCAGGATAGATGTTTTTGATTCTTTTAAAACGAAGGTTTTGAAATCATTTGGAAAACAATATATAATTTTGTAAAAACATTTGAATAAAAGTTAGTGGATACAAAACAATGTTCCACTAGTTTTTTAGTAGGTTCCATCCTACTTAGGGTTCCATCCCTTTAACGGGCTCGAAGTGGATTCCATTCCACGAATAAATTGGGTTTTAAGATGCCAGTGCTTTTCTAGGAGTTTTAACAAAATTCCTAACTAAATTACTTATTATTGAAATCTTGAACTCTTGATAATCTTGATACTCATGAGTCTTCAATCTTGATATCTTCAGTTTTGAATCTCTATATTGTACAGTCTTCATTCTTGATACATGTATGGTTAAATCCTCCATATACATATATATATATATATATATATATATATATATATATATATCTAAACTATAATGCTAGTATTTATTTTATAATCTTATTCTAAGGTTGTTGTCATCAAAAACATCTTCTCAGGGACTAACAACCTCCCCCTTTTTGATGATGACAACCTTTATTTATAAAATATTACTTCTATCCTAATAATTCCCCTAAAACTAATAACCCCCTCTTAATCTATGCCTAACTATCCTATTTTATACTTCTCCTCCTTTGTCAGCAACAAAAACTAACTCTAAACTATATAACTTCCCCTTATTCTAATACCATATGACATGTGATTATAATGATAGTGTTATCATAAATAATCATCACTTAATTCTAAAACTAAAACTTAGTCCTTAATTACTAACTATCCTAACTAAGATTCCATATATGATAATACTTATAATAGTGATAATTATATATAAGAACACAAATGTGAGAAATCAAATATAAGAACACAAATCATTTATTAATTATATATTGTTATATTTACATTTGCGTAGAAAACATAAGTAAGATCATATAACGATAAGAAAGAGAGAAAAGAAACTAATGTGTATTTATACATATTATGTTTTGCACACCAATTATCAATCCACACCAAACCAAATCAAATCAAATCAATCCAAGCAATCAATTCAAATCAAACAAAGCAATCAAATAAAATCAAACATTACGAGGAACTTCCACCCATCATTCTTCTCCAAATATGTGGTCTGCTTTAATGGCATCCCAATTTTCATTTTCATTGGTGAGATAGACTGGAAGATGTGCTTCATTATCATCTTTGTGTAGGGAGGAAACCATCCATCGTATCGTATCGAAATGCTTTTCTTGCTCCTTGATCATCTGCATGTGACTCAACTTTAAGTGTCGCTGATTATAAAGAATGAAAGAGAGAATATTTTTAAAAGAGTTAAGGGTTTCTTCAGGATTCTCGGTCAAACTATGAATTGTATTGGCCATATTTGAGTTTGTGAGAAGAAATAGAGGTAAAGTAGATAAGAAATAATTTTGGGTGATGAATTCTGAAAGAAATATGTATTTATAGGTGTAGAAATTCGTTTGAAATGAATAGACACAAGGTAGTTATTCAAATTTCAAATTTAGAATGAAAAGTCATTTCTGACCAGTACTTGACGACATGGTCTAGGGGGTTGTCGACAAGGGTCAGTTAATTTGGATGACTCATTTTGATTTTGTGAATAATTGTGTATATATATTTATATAATATACTAACATTTATTCTGGAGATAGGATAAGCTAGATAACAGAAAGTAATTCAATTTCATTTCATAAAAGAATGATACAATGATTAAACATTAAGAACTACATGAACATTCAAATCAAAATAAACTAAAACTAATACAACAAGACATGAAAAGGTAGAACTAGTTAGAGGATGCCGAAGATGAAGATAATCCAAGCTTCTTGCTGACTTTGGAGAAAAACTTGTTCATCTTGGATGACATTTTATCCAACTTCTTACTAACGGATCGTTTAAGTGTCTGTTGATTCTCAACAATGATCTTTTGATTTTTGAGTAAGGTTTTGTTGATTGGATTATAGGAATAGTCAATACTTTCCAAGAATGTTTCACTTT
Organism: Allium cepa; assembly: GCA_030765085.1. Lineage (NCBI taxonomy): Eukaryota > Viridiplantae > Streptophyta > Magnoliopsida > Asparagales > Amaryllidaceae > Allium > Allium cepa. Next base: position 137,668,021 of record CM060945.1, read on the forward strand.
CTTCTTCTTCTATTTCCATTTCATCCCCTTCTTCTTCTTCCTCTTCCATCTCCTCATGAACCAAATGCTCTTCCTTTTCGGCAAGAGTTTCGTATGGTTGAAAAACATATGGAATTTTCATAAGAGAAATTTTTGAGTGATTAAAAACTTTTCTTGAAACAAATTCTTCTCCTTTGAAATCTACTCCAAAATAATTAAAAATTCGAGTGAGATAGATTCCATGATACAAAGTGTTTTCACCGATTTCAAGATTTTTGGAATGAAATTCATCCAAAATAACGCGTGCCCAATTAATATCATAATTTTCAAAAATAGCAAAAAGTGCTTTGCAAACTTTTAAAGTTGGATTGTTAAAACTCCCCGATCTTGGGGTCAAAGTATGCTGTAAAAGAAGATTAACAATTCTAGCTTTGGTCGAAAGTTTCGATTTATAAAATCAAAGTTATCTCTTTTGAAAATGTGATGAAACGTCTCACAATCATTTTCATCGATATTAAAACTAGAAAGATCCATTCCCGTGCTCTTGCAATTGAGAATGGTACCCAAAAGATCACAATTTAAATGATTCTAATGCCTTTGACACTACTCCAAATTTCATCGTCATTTCCATTATAAAATCCACGATTGAGATTTGCATAGAAATTTTTAACAAGATTTGGATAGCAAACAAAATCATTTTGTGAAGCATCAGCAAGACTAAGAACTTGATTGTTTGAAAAAAGAGAATACATTTCATAAGAAGAGAAATCTTAAAATAAAGCAAACTTTACGGGATGGACTTTTCTATAGTTAGCATAGTTGATATATGTTTTTATAGCCTCTGGATCATTGAAAAGTTGCTCTTTTATCTTTCTGGAAATTCTCATTGTGAAAGGGTTGTTTGAAGAAGCCATTAGAGTAGAGAGTAGAGAGCTTGATATTTTGGAATAAGAGTTTGAATATGAAAAATAGAGTGAAAAGTTGTGATAAGAGATAGTGAATAAATAGATTCTCAAAGGACATGTTCTCTGGTCAAAAGGTGAGTTTTGAGAGACTTGAATGAAGTGAAAAGATGGAGGAAAATTTAACATTTGAATTCAAATTTTGAATTTCAAATTTCGGTACCGTTGTCGCCAACATGGTGGGGACCTCGTCGACAGGTGTCTTTGAATTTTCATGATTTGTTTCTCTTAAGTATTCTAATATACATATATAGATATACTTATTATTTTTAATGTCTACATATATCTGGAATATTACTAGAATTATAGCATATTCCATAAAATATTATGATACTGCTAAAAAATAAAAAGAAAAATAAAAATAAAATAATAGTAAAAAATAAAAATAAAAATATTAAAATTCAAATAACACATCAATTCAAAATCAACCAATCAAGCATCCAATTCTAAGCATGCAATTTCAACCAATGTATCGTAAATGTGTACCTTTTTCTGAGTCCGTTTCTCTTAATTCGTCGGAGTCCTGAACAGCGGTGGAACACATATTTGAATTATTTGTCTTCTAATCATCATCGCTTGAAGACGAGTCTGAGTCATCTAGAGTAGCAGTAAATTCACGTTTTCGTTTCTTTGCGGAATCATTATTTGTAGGAAGATTTTGCCTATCTAGATGCGGACAGTCTCTTTTGATATGGCATGGTTCTTCACAGTTGAAACATTTGATATAGTTTGATACTACATTCTGATTTCCAGAATTCTTATAGGTGTTTCTCTTGAGATTATTCATCTTTCTATATTTTAGGAATTTTCGAAAATTCTTGGTCATAAAGGCTATCTCTTCGTCATTATCGATGTTTTAGTATGACCCATTTGCCAATGCATTGAACGCCATTGATTTCTTTTCAGATGCTTTGCTTTCTCTTCTCTCAATCATTTGGACTTCAAACGACATTAGATTTCCAATTAATTCTTCTATCTTTAAGGTACTGATGTCATTTGCCTCTTCGATCGCAAGTATCTTTTGATCCCATTATGAAGTAAGAGAATTTAAGATTTTTCTGACTTGATCTTCTTTTGAAAATTCCTTTCCCAAGGATATTAGAGAATGCACAATATTCTAAAATCTACTATATATATATATATATCTGAAATATACTCATTAAAATTCATTTTAAATAATTGAAACTGATTTATGAGCATGGAAATTTTGGTCTGTTTAACTTTGCTTGTTCCTTCATGAGTAACTTGCAAAGTTTTCCAGATTTCATATGCAGACTTACAAACTGACACTCTATTAAATTCATTCCTATAAAGCGAATAGAACAAAATATTCATAGCTTTAGAGTTGTTTTGTGCAACGGTCTTTTGCTCAGCAGTCCACTGTGCAAAATCAGTAGTGAGTTCAAAATATTCAGTCTGTGTGATATTCCAAGTGTCTAGTCATACAGATTGTAAATATATTTTCATCCTACATGCCCAATATGCATAGTTACTGCCATTAAAAAGTAGTGGTCTGACAGTAGACTGACCTTCTACAAATGAACTAGTTACAGGGATAATAGAACCAGTGTTGGTAGTATTAAAAGTGCCAGTGTCGGTAGCCATTTTGAAAATTTTTCAAAATTCAGATTATGAAACTTTGAAAACCTTGCTTTGATACCAAATGTGAGAAATGCGGATTACGGATCTTAAGGCTAGAATGAACACTAGAGGAGTGGATGAATAGTGTTTTAAGGAACTACTAAATCTTTTTGAGTTTATATTAATTTGAACACAAATGTATACAATATTTAGACACAAATATGATCATAGAATCAAACACAGATGCAAAATAAAGTAAAAGCAATAAAGGAAAGAACACACTGGATTTTATACTGGTTTGGAGTTACCCTATATCCAGTCTCGCACACAAGTACAAATTTCCTTTCAAAACCAATTTTTACAATTACACCCTCGATTTCAAGGCCATGAGGTACACCATTCCAGATTCACAATCCTCTGGGTAGAGATACTTGATTTTACGGGCAATAAGTTCACCCAATTGATTTCACAGGCTATAATCACACCTTTTCTCGCTTGATTGATTTCACAGGCTATAATCACACCTTTTCTCACTCAATTTATTACAAACCTATAACTCTGAATAGCACTGAGATCTTTTTGAGATAGTGATAGAGAATCAAATCAGAAATAATCTAGTTAGATTCAATATTGATTTCGGCAGAGTAATGGTAAAAATATACATAAAGAAATGTGGAAGAAGAAGAGGAGTGAAATCAGAGAAAATATGAATGCAAATTCGTTTAAAACTACACCTATTTATAATAGAACAATAGCCATGTCCATTCGTGAAAGGATATGACGAATAGACACTTTCTTTGAAATTCAAATTTTTTGAAATAAACTGCCACCTTGTCGACAATGGTATACTGGGGTTGTCGACAGGCCTAAGCAATTTTTGGTAATTTGTTTTTCTTTGAAAATAACTTCTATCTTGTATTAAAACTATTTTAAACTTTATAAATATACTTAACTATAGTTAAAATACATAATTAGGTATAGAGAATAATATTTTGGTATATATAAATTTTTGCTATAATTTTATATTTAAATCTAAGTACAAATATTAAAAGTTAAATGTATTAAAATTAAAAGATACTTTAAAACCAAGGATAATTTGATTTTGAAGATAAGGATTATTTTGAGGCTAAAAGTATTTTAAAACCAGGATAGATGTTTTTGATTCTTTTAAAAGGAAGGTTTTGAAATCATTTTGAAAACAAGATATAATTTTGTAAAAACATTTGAATAAAAGTTAGTGGATACAAAAAAAAAGTTCCACTAGATTTTTCGTAGGTTCCATCCTACTTAGGGTTCTATCCCTTTAACGGGCTCGAAGTGGATTCCATTCCACGAATAAATTGGATTTTAAGATGCCAGTGCTTTTCTAGGAGTATTAACAAAATTCCTTACTAAATTACTTATTATTGAAATCTTGAACTCTTGATAATCTTGATACTCATGAGTCATCAATCTTGATATCTTCAGTCTTGAATCTCTATACTACATAGTCTTCATTCTTGATACTTGCATGGTTGAATCCTGCATACATACATACATACATACATACATATATATATATATATATATATATATATAAACTATAATGTTAGTATTTATTTTATAATCTTATTTTAAGGTTGTTGTCATCAAAACCATCTTCTCAGGGACTAACAAAAACTCCTTTAATAAATTCATTTGATAATGTCCTTTTGATAAACAAACTAATTATTTAAAACACCTTTACTAAAATCATTACCTAACTTGAAACCATTATCAAAACAATAACATGAAATGTTTGATTTCACAAACCTAGAAAGAGCCTTAGTGACCATAATGGTTCGTTTAACTGAGTTTAACTGATCTAAATTATAATATGGGTATTTACATATAAGCAGATATGTATAAGGGAATCAGTCAATAATAATCAATCATATAAGTAAATGTCCAAGTTACTATAGTAGCAGATGGAGATTTGTTTTGATAAACACATGTCCAAGTTAATATAATAGCAGAATGAGTTTTTATTTTGCTTAATAGATGTCAACATAATCTACTTGGGAAATTACGGTAGATCTATGATTTATGCTACCAGAATAATGTCTAGTATAACTTAATTAGCAGAAGGTGTTTTATTCTACTAAACAGATGTCATTGGGTTTCATATTCAATTAGGATTACTTAAGGGTAATCGACAATGAAATCCCTTGGATTAAAATGTTCCTTTAAGAAAGTCACTTTAAAACAAAATAGGTATTCGGAATTAAAGTGGTTTAAAAATTTATATAAAAATTAAATGACAACTAAACTCTTCACTTGATAATAATTAAACCTTTAATTAATAATTAAATTATACTTAACTATTAAATAATAATTATCTTTTTAAAAACAAATAATTAAACCATAATTAATTATTAGATAATAATTTAAACCCTTAATTATTAATTAATTATTAATTACTTATTAATTAATAACAATTGATTAATTAAATATTCCTTAATTAAAACTAAAATAATTAAGTTAAACCTTTATTTAAAATAAATTAAATCATAATTAAGCTTTAATTACATCTTTACTTAAATTTAACTTGATTAGCAATTAATTCATAATTAAACCCTTTCTTAAATAAATAAATAATTTAATTAATCTTAATTAAATAATAATTAATTCTTAAATAATAATCAACTTTTTATTGATTAACAAATTGTAATTACTTACTTAAAAATAATTAAGTGCTAATTACCCTAACTTAATTAATGATTAAGTACTAATCCACACTTCATTAAAATTTATAAACCTTATTTATTACTTAATTGATTACTTATTATTGAAACTTAATTAGTTAAAATTAATCATTAAACTCTTAATTGACATTTTAAAACATCATTATTACGTTTACAAACATTTCAAACCTCTTCAAAGTTTGAAACTTACTTTTGAAAAATTCAAATGTTATCGAAGCTTCATCCATAGCGACTGTCGCTATTCGCTATGGATGTCTTTTCCCAGGAATGCTTTTCGACTTTCTTCTTTGTTAACTTATCACTTAAAAACTTTCTAACCTTTTGATCATAAAGTAGATATTTTAAAAACAAAGCAAAGTTTTCTAACTTTAAAAATGATTTTTAATTTCAAAATCGAAGCTCGTAATTTCACAAATGGATTCCTTTGTCGATAAACCAAGCCAAAGTGCTAACTTTCTAAGCAACAAACATATAAATCTCACAACTCAAACTTAAGCAAATACATATTCATGCATACATAACCAATACTTTATACTTCGAATTAAAGCCTAACTTTTCAAACACATAACAACATCATTCAAACATATTCAACTATATCAAAACCTAACAACATCAAGCCACATACCATACATAATTTTATGAAACATTTAGAAGTAAAACTTAATTTTTTAAATCAACAAAAGTTTACTCATCAAAAATCTTTGAAAACTTGAAATGCTTTAGAATTTGGAAATCTTGGAAAACCACAAAAATCACTCGAAAAATAGGTCATCTCCCCCTTGATTTTTGGCCATCTTACTAACGGAATTTGGAAAAGTGATAAAAAGAAAAGTTTTAGTAAATTATTTTCACTATCATTTCGAAAAAGAATCACTAAATTTAGATTGGTTTTGAGGGAGATATGGTCAGAAGAATGAGTTCTATTTTCGGGCTTGAAAATATGGGTCCAAAAACCAGTCAGAAATAAATGCAATTTTGACCCAAAAATATTCAAAATTTGAAAAATCAATTAAAAGGAAAGTTGTATCCACTAAAATTTTATATGATTTGTAAAAATAAAATCTTGATTTGGAGTAGTATGAAGGAAGTTATGGACAAATGAAATGACAGGACAATGGAGAAGAAAAAGAGTTTTAAAACAAGTTTGAATATATAAACAAATTTAAAACTTTTTATTTTTTTTAAATCTTAAAAACTAACATAATAAGCCATTAATAAGCTTTAATAAGTTTGAAAACCAAAATGGATTTTTTTGAAAAGAGAAAAAAATGTTAAGAAATGAAAATGAACGAGAATGGAAAAAGAGAAAAAGCTTTTACATAAAATGGTATAAACGAACTACTAAAATATCCCTTTGAACATTACCTCCATTCAAGCCTTGCCACCTCATCACCATGCCTCCTCCATTCTTTGAAATCATGAAAATCTTGTCCCTCTTTAGTGTTTGACCAACATGCATTTAATAACATTGTACTTATGTTTTTAGCGATGTGACTAGCTAAATTTTAGTATATTTAACTTTTCACATCTCACTTTTATTTTAACTTAAGAAAGTACATATATAAATGTATATATATATGAAAACATGTACTAACTATTTGTGAATGTATGTAAATATACTTATTCTAGCGTTCACAACGTTTTCATAACTTTTAGCTGACGAAAAGTCGAAAATTCGAAAAACGATTTCCGATCACATTTTTGATTTTTCTTCGACCTAAATATATTTGTAAAAAAAATTGAAAAACTATTCACCGTTATTATTTACTGTCTAAAAAGTTTTATTTTAATTATAAAATCCATTATTTGAATATTTAAAAGTAACTAAATATTTTCACGTATTTAGAACATTTTACACATTCAAACTTAAATCTATATTTACCTATACAACAAAATTTTAATTATGCAATACACACACATGTACATGTGGGTTTAGTTTGAATTCATGCGTGTGTGTGTATGTGTCAAGTTTGAAGTTCGTTTTTACATGCGAGTTTGGTTTTTCTGTAGCCAAGTTGTAGTGGAGTTATATGAGTGTGTGAGTATATTTTTTTTATATATAATATATTAGAGTGCGTGAGTTGTATATAAAAATATGGGTATTTGTGTGCGTCATCATATTTAGAGGCATCAAGCTTTGCCACTATTCATGTATGGAATGCAAGACTATACAAAGTTTCGTATTTCTATGTTGTGGGCCTGGTTAGTTCACCTACTCACTGTTATAGAATCTGCTATATTATATTTGATGTTCTTCGTAGATATTATATTTGATGTTCTTCAAAGATATTATATTTGATGTTCTTCATGGTTTTAACACTCATTGCTTTAGTACGTGTGCAAGCAATGGGCCTAGTTTGAGTGATTATATTTGCTGTTATGGGCCTTGTTAGTTGCGAATTATATTTGCCGTTCTATTCATGTATAAGTTTGTTTTTGTGATCCATCCTTAATATATTTATTTATTTACATTTAAAATGTATTGAATTAAACATATTTAAATTCCAAAATCCATGTAAGAATGAAATTATGGCTTAAAGATTATTAACTTAATAAAGTGAATCTGAAATATTATCTAATATATAAAATATGATATGTTTCTAATTTGATGTTCTATGATTGTTAAAGTAGCGTAATTGAAATTTTAACATATATATTATTTATAAATGTTAGTTTTATAAATTAATTTGGTGATTAAAATGACTTATTTAATACTTAATTTTTACTTATTTATATTAAGGTTTGAGAAATTAATTAATTATTGTAAACAATAAAATTAACATTAAGTTATTTCTTATTATTCATGTTAATCCATTCGTTGGTTAATTATAAATAATCATTTTTATGGGATCAAAATCATGTGAATGATTTTATTAAGAATCGATTTAGTTATTTATAATTATATTTAGTTCAAATAACCAATTTCATAGTTTTTCCTGTTTAATCTTTAATGACATTGATTTAGGGTGTTTGTGATAGTTTTGTATGAAGTATTTAACTCTAAAACTATTTTGAGATAAGTATTTATTATCCATCTTTTGAAATTTATTTTGTTATATGAAATTATTTATTGTGAATGATTTATTCTTAAGCATAGATTCATTTATTTATTTTCATTTGAATAACCTAATTTTATATTAGCCTTTAATTTCTGATTTCTATCTTCTTTACATTGATTCCAATAATATGGGAGATTCACCACTAATATTAATTTAGTTAATGATTAGATATTATTCGGTGATGACATTTTATAATTGATTCGTGAGATTTCATTTCTACGTGATAAGAAATTTGAGTTAATGGTTCAATGATGCCGTCTGGTGTGTGACTTTCAGTAACGCTTTTTCGGTTATTCATCGGACTTGTCATATAGAAATATCCAGTGTGTGATGAGTGTAGTTTATGAGCATTGAATAATTATTCGAGTAACATGCAGTGATATGGGGCGTTATTATGTCATTCATTTGATTATTCTTTATAAGTAAATGTCCCTCAAACGGAGATTACTTATGTATTTGACGATACTCGCTGTAGTGAGTATACTATAGTCATGTGGTGACTTAGGGGTATAAATGTGTGTCGACGTGGTACTAGAGCTCTTGTATATTATTGTCACGTGGTGACTTATATAGAGCCGTGTGTAGGCTTATGACTAAAGATGTATGTGGATATTGGATATGAGTATTATATACCATCCACTTGTTTTCCAGCTTCCATTATGGTTCGAGAGTAAACCGGATTGGCCAGTATCCACTTTGGTGGCTTGATCGTGGGATCGCGCTTCAGACTCGTGACATCGTCGTTGGATATTTTGGATGCGCATCACAGAATTGGTAGTTGTTAGGGTAGGTTTCCTACAACCCCTTGTGTCACATAGGCTAGCAGTGTGTTATCTACACGGAAAAAGCAGGGTCGTGACGGGGGCTACCTGTAGACGAGCTATTGGTGGATGGAGCCACGATGCCCGTCGATGTAACTGTAGACAGTAGGGATAGACAATACTCTAGGAGAGGCGGGTAGTCCTGGGTCCCTAGAGCATGTTGTGTGCTATCACTCTCCCTTTCTGGTTTATGGTCATGCATGTGGTGCAAATTGACATATATAATTTACTATCCATGATGTAGCTATACTAGACACTGTGTGTCTAAAGTGTAGTCAGGCCCCGTATATCCATACTATTATGATTTATTCATGTACGAGGAGATGATATTAAATCTGAATAAGTGTCCAAAATATGATGGATCCTCAGATTTTATTATATATTAGTAAGAAGCTTATCTTGGTGTATTAATGGAGGTTCTTTTATTGTTGATGTCGAGTGATGTATTTGATTATTGTTGTAGGATAATTTGATGATATTTTATTAATGATGGTTTCTTGATTTTAAATAATGGTTTCTAGATTTGGATGAATCGCCAATCAGATTTGATGCTTTTGATTTCTGATTGGACTTGCTTTGAGTTGGGTGATGACTCCTTTATACATATATGTTTTGTAGTATTTGAAGTTATATAATACATGGAGGTTTTGTTTACGGTGTTGGTGTTATATAAATACATATAATACGTATTTATCTATAGGTATTATTATATTTACTGCTGATATTATATTATAAATATTTTACCCCATGATATAGTTATAGTCTGACCCCCGTGTTATTTATAATACTCAGATCAGTCTAAGACATTTCAGAAACAGGAACAATATGATCAGTGTTTGTTTTATTGGGGCTAGTAGAGAATTATATTAGGATTATTACCTGATACTTGTATAACATTGATTTACTATGTATGTCCAGTATTATTCTATTCCATAGGCACACATATTTATTTCTTGGTCCCAATAATGTGTACATATAAGTGAGTTATATATTTGATGTTTTAACATGTACCAGTGCTATCCCAAGAAAATATTCACGTATGTCTCCATATAGTCTCATTCTCCTATTATTTGACAGTATTACTTTGTAATACTCTTGGATAATATGAGTATAGAAATGAGTTGTTTCATATTTGACCGCTATAGATGTCTAGGTACAATAATGTACTTGCTCCATTAATTCTTGGACCGCGATAGAAGTCTGGGTACTAGTGTATTGGCTTTATTAATTATTGTACCACAAAAGATGTCTGGATACGCTAGTATACTGACTCTATTAATTATTTGACCGAGATAGACATCTGTATACGTTTGTGTACTGACTCTATTAATCATTGGATCACGATTGATATTCATAGTCGACATCACCCATTTCTAAGGATGGGTACTGATTCGTATTACCTAGTTATCTCTCATTCGTTACGTCGTGTGTGTTATTAGTTGACTGCTTTTTGTAATTGTTGCATTTACTATCATTCTGTGCTTAGCGATAGATTTGTATTATGATTACCCTACTTTTGGATGTTGGGTTACCCGTACCATGGTATGGTTGTTATGTTTTAGTCACATTTATTGGTTGTGCCGACTTATTGATTTCAAAAGAAGAGCATGTTATAGTATGATATCCTATCTTTTGTGATGGGCTTACTTTACTTGTGCATCTGCTTTTTGGAATACTCATGAGCCATGTTTGTGGAGAGTATCGAATGTGTCTTAGTAGTTCCTTTTCTATTTTGTATAGTTTTGATATACAATATTTTGGGATAGTTCCCCTTACACCAAGCTTCATGTCTGACCCGCGTTTTGTCATTTTCTATTTATGTAATGACGACTCTCGAGTACTCGATTGAGTAGTTTGAAAGTCATGTGCTTTTATAATACGCTATTGGAGTAGCGCAGCTGAAGCTTTGAAGGCGAAGATGATAGTTGGATATTTATACTTTAGATTTTAATTGTACATGGCAAAGATTGTGTATATGAGACTTATTTATGAGATGTTTTATTTTGACTCTCTGTATTGATATTTATTTATCAGTTATTTTCACTAGTGTAGTCTTTTATATATTGTTCAACCTATTCTGTTGAATGTATATCCAATATATTATATGTTATTATTTCGATGCGAGATTGCGTCGTTGTGTCTGGATATTGTGTTTTGTTTCTCCTTCTTTCTTTATTTTCTCGACAAGCCATGTTTTGCACTACAATAAAAACTATATTTAGTTGTATTTATTGACGGTGTTTATGGTGTGAATGCAGCAAATACTAATTTTTTACCTTTTCCTTTTTGCTTTGTTTTCCTAAGTTCAACACTGCCAAATTTTCGCAGCCTTCCCGTCCAATTGTGAAAACCCCATCATGTTTTTCCCATCTCCTTCTATCTCCATTGTTACGTTTCTACCTATATTCAACAAAATTCCTCTCGCTTCTGCATTCATGCTACTTATCTCCGTCTCTGCTACTTATCTTTATCAAATCTGCTCTACTCAACTTCGTCGATCCACTCTTCCTTCAACCTACTTGCATTTTCTTCCTTGATATTTGTTCGTAAACCCTAAATCGACAAATCAAGGTAATCGCAAAACCCTAATTTGGCTGAGGTATTTTAATTTTTGCACTATGTTTCCTTACTACAAAACCCTAATCACCATATTTTGTTATTATCATTGGTGTTGACGATAGAACAAGGAAATGTCTTTTGTAATCATTCACGAGTTTTGCATTTTTTTTCTCCAGAGTCTACCGTGGCTATGTATCAAAACTCTACGATTTAGACAAGCATATGAAACTAGAAGGCATAGAGCCAAAGGTGTTACTTGCATAGTACATTTGTTAGGACTAAGTGGCTTTTGAAATAGACAAATGAGATTACAAAAGAGTAATATCTTTACAGAAGAGTAATTTTTTCTGAAGTCTGGTCGAAATGTAATATTTTTACCTGAAACTTTTATGTTGCTTTTGCAAAGCAACTTAAGTTTAGTTTAATTATATTTTCATAATACCGGTGAGCATAATATATCATAGCACGACAACATCAGCTGATACAACACATGCATGACAGGTTAAAAGGATTTGAATAATTGTACTGTGAAGCTGTTTTGTTAGAATAAATAGTTCATATTTCTAGTCAGTTCAAAATATTTGTTCCAAAGAGTTGATAATGTCAAAATTGATTTAAGGGTTGCAGATATTGCATGCTAGTTTACTACTGTAATTAATAGCACACATCCTTAGACAAAAAAAATTCTTGATCCAATAGTTGTGTCTATCACTTTGGGAAGCTTGAACCAATGACTATTTACTGTCAGTACTATATACAAGAATAATGAAAAGTAGACATGAACAAAATGCTTACAAAAGTGAAGGACTTGCATTGAGGGCGTGTTCTTAAAATTTTGAGGCTTTAACCTTAAGCACCCGATCTTCATTTTACCATTCATCTAAAAATATTATTTTAGATAGACTAATACCATAATTATTCACTATGCAAAAGATCAAAATGAATATCGTCATAATTAAAGCAGTTTTAAAGAAAATGCATATGGTATGCATTATTTCAAAAATAACAATGAGATGTAAAAATGCGAATTATCTATAACGTAAACAAACTTAGAATATGTGAAACCAATGGGATGGAGGTAAAAATATCTATTTTTGTTGATAATTTGTTGTTAGTAATAATATTGTCCTTATTCAGGTTTCATAAAATTCTAGCAAAATTATAAGGACCAAGATTGTTATTGGTTAAAATATTGTCTTTACTATTGGATTTGCAATACGACTTTAGGAACCAAATGTATCATAGGTAAAATCCTAGCTAGACTTCAAGGACCAGGTGTGTTATCACCTACTATTGCATATATAAAGTTCCAATGTGACTTTTAAGGATGGCAATGTAGAAATATAGTTTAAGATAGACTATAAATAGGTGGTAACCATCTTCTAGAAAATGAATGAAGAATAGTGAATAATTTTGCCCTGTTGTGTTGAGTGCACAATGGAATTTGGAATACTTAGTTTAGTAACAAAATTTTTTAGTTGGCAAATGGAAGCTAAGGAGGAAGTAAAATAAATGGTGCTTAGGGCAAATACAAGTCTTAACCACTAAAGCATGAGATCATTTGCACTAATTTAAACTTTGTTTCATACATATAAAAAATATTGTAATTCTTAGCAAACAAGTAAAATAACCGTTGATAAATAAGCATTAAAGCTAATATGATTACCGAGATAGTAGGCTACTGGTTGAAGAAAACCCATATTAAAACAATCAATTAATTGTTATATATCATTAGCCAATCGTGGAAATAAGTATCACCAAACAAGAGAATGATTCTTAATAATCAATTACAAAATGAAAGTAATTACTAGAATAAAACAAATAAGACTGATTTGATTAACAAAATGATCGTAGTTTGTTTAAAACATGTATAAGTAATATAGAATGGTTTTTTGGGTCTAGCTACTAGATAATAATAGATGACCACCAACCACCATCGACGGCAATACTTGATAAACTTGATTGTTGGTTTACTGATCAATAAAGCTGGTAACCAAAAAGTCTTTGGTCGGTACTGGTTTGCATTTATAATGCACCGTGTAATCGAGTTTGTTTATATTTCAACCAATTATATAATGTCATTCTATAATTCATAGTTCTATTTTTCTCAGAACAACTAATACACAGAAGTTTTTCATAAATCAATTAGGATGCTTTTAAGGTCAATTTATTAAGTTGAATGATGTTGCATATTGAAAGTCATAGATAAAACTATTGTATAATTATAACATCGTTACAAATTAAGTAAGCATTCAATTAATATAAATAAGCACACATTTAGTTAATTATTAGAATGATAAATACTTAACCAGTAATTAAATGTTTTATAATCAACCAAGTGCAGATAAAATTCAACGATTCTAAGTACATGTCTAATGTGAAATATCATTTACGAATATAAGATCATTACATAGATGATCAACTTAGAAGAAAGCATAAGCAAATAATAATGAATTAAGTGCTCGCTCTTATGTCTTGAGATGCCAAGCTGCAAGAAGTGAAATGAGTGTGCATAAAAGAATTATGTTCGCATGATGAGAGATTGGGCCTAGCAAGTGAAACGAGGCTCAAAAGAGTGGGCTTTCTCGAGTACAATATTGCAAGGTATTGACATGAGGATCGCAACATGAAAGAGAATGAAATCTGAAGCATGTAAAATTGAGAATATGGCAAGATATGCAACAATGTTGAAATTGAAGCAGGGCAATGCAGAGGCATGCAACCATTAGGTCAAGTAAAGGATGCAGGGCTGCATCTGAAGTGGTGGAGCTAAAGATGCATGGACTGAGACTAATGTGGATCTAAAGTGATGCGAATGACGATATTGTAGCTGATTACAAAGCATTGGGCAGGGGAAGTGCATGCAGTTTTCCTGAAGCTGGGCCGATGGTCTGAAAGTAGACGTTGTGTTTGAATCCGGGCTGAAGGAGTTAGGGTCACAGATGTTGGTGTTAGAAACCTATGATGATCTGAACCGGATAGGAGGTTGCTGGTGGTGCTGCCAAACTGGTCACAGGGGCGTAGCTGATGCCCGACCATGTATATTATGGAATAAAGCTACCAATAATAGTATGCTATGCAGATAAGAAGTAGGCTACTACGCAGCTTTGATGCCTGGTGCGAGAAATAGACAATGCAGAAGTAAAATTTTGTAACCAAAGGTGCCATATGGAACTACTGCTGCGAGAATGAGCTGTCGCGCGACTTTAGACCATCAAAAAACTTAAATGTACAGATGGATTGTGTCAGAAGTTGATGAAAAGGTTGCTGCATACAATTTGAAGAATAGGTGGCCCGCTGAAAAGAAGGAGGTGAGATCGTCGATGCTGTTGAATGTTGCTGTCTGGAGAGAGGTAGAAATGGAGCATTGAGTAGCTATATGGAGCGAGGTAATATGTCGCATGCAAGTGCGGTTAGGATGTACACATTGATAGTTGAGTAGAGAAGCAATCCGGACTTGAGAATGGCTGAAGGAAGTAAATGGTAAATCTGATACGTGACAGGCGATGCAATTCTGATTGAAGATTGCAGAAGTAGGTTGAACTGAAACCAGATTCTGATCGGAGTGAGCAGGAAGAGGCCTGAAGTATGCATATGCAAAAGCGAATAATAGCAAAGCTGCTAGTGAATGCTGATGCACTGAATGCATAACCTGGAATGGCTTTTGGACAAAGTTCTTTGTGCGTTCCCACCTAAGGTTTACATTACTGGAATGGCTTTTGGATACTTATTTCTCACTTGTGCATCTGTTGGCAAACTACTTTTTAATGCTCCGGCATACTAATTGTCACTGTGCATAAAGCAACCAATGGTAAAAAAAATTATTCTGTTTATGGAAAAATCAAAAGTTTTCCTAAAATGCACGCATGGCTAAAAGAGTAAACCAATCTATATTTTGGGATGGGTTTTTTTTATGTGGAAACTATTAAAACATGCGCCATGATCTGTTTATTTGTCCCCTTCAATTATCTATGCCCATCTCATGCGAAGGAGATGTCCTGATATAAGAAACCCTAAATCCTTATTTCCAATTTTTTATTAACTTCAACAATAGTTAATACCTTTGCAATATTTTGTTCTAATCATTGGCATACAAATTATGGCAGAATTTTTTTATATCGATCAATTTTTATAGAAGTAATAAACTTGTTTGAACGAGGGAAAAAAAAAAAAGAAATTTAGGGTTTTCCTCAGCCATGGGGAAAATCTCTCTCCCCATAAAAATCTCTCTCATCTTTCATTCTCAAGACATCAAAACAGACCATCAGAATCTCACATCAAAGAATCAAGCAATGAAATTATCGTAGATAAAGATGAGTTCCAACTAGTTCAATCAAGATCACAAAAGAAACGACAATCCTATATGCCCGGATATCAGAGAAATCTGAGGGGTAATAATACTAAAATGAAGAAGACAGATGGTCAGAATTCAACCATCCCTCTTCTGAATATGAGAAATCAATCGTATCAACCGTGAAACCCACAAATTTCTCTCTGAATAAGGAGCAGGGGAAAAAATCTTGGGCTGAAATCGTTTCTGAGCAATCCAAAGAACCAAATGATGATGAATGCAATCTTGAAACTATTGCTCCTATCAAAATCAATAGTAAAAAATATGGTTTGATAAAAGAATCTGTCTGTAAAAGAGCTATCGATTGCTGGAGCAATTCGATTTTGGTTTATGTTGTTGGTACCAAACCATATTATATGTTTTTCAAAGCATATATTCAACGTATATGGAAGCCTGTTGGAGAATTTGAAATTTTTACCAAAGAAAATGGGTTCTTTATTGTCAAATTCAAAGAAGTTCAAGATTTCAATTCAATCTAAAAGAATGGCCCATTCTTTTATAATGGAAAGCTCATCATAATGAGAAGATGGTCCGAGTCCCTAAAAATGGATAGGGACCTTCTCAGTACGATGCCGATATGGGTTAAATTACCCAATGTAAATATCAAATTATGGGATCGTGAAGCGTTCAGTGTAATGGCCAGCATTATTGGAAAACCCATAAAAATGGATGCAGCTACAACCTTGAAAACGAGATTGAATTATGCTCGTCTCCTGGTGGAGGTATCTGCAGATGATGAACTTCCTCAAGAAATAAATCTTACACTATACAACGGGGAAAATATCACTCAAAAGATTAAATATGAATGTGTACCACCTAAGTGTAGTATCTGTGAATGTTTTGGACACATTAGAGAACAATGTGTCTCGGTACAAAGGTGGATACCCAGAGCTCACAATCAAAACAAAGTAACTGTCACTGATCAAGAAAATGATGCAGATACAACATTTCAAGAAGTGCATCACAATGAAGAGATACTAAAAGAATCAAGAATTCAAAAGAATTACGATCGAGTCAACCAGAAAGGTATCATCTTCAATCAAGAAACTACGTCTCATTTGCTCACTGATCAAGATGACCAGATCATTGCTTCGGAAGTTCATCATTCAGAAAGCATAAAAGAAAATTCGAAAGATAGTTCGCAATACAGCTCAAAGGAGGGCATCAGTAACAAAGAGGTCTTTAACTCTGAAATCCCTCCCATTTCATAGTTATGTTTAATTACAAATAATCATAATAAAGACACAAGAAACATCCCGTATTTGAATTCCAACCAGTGTCCTGAATATAATATGGAGAGTGAACCTCCATCAGATAATGCTGCAGAAGTTGAGGACAATGTTGGCATCCACTCAACCTTGCCTCGCATTGCTGAGGAGTTTGACATCTCTCGCATTCAAATCCTAGAGAGTTATATTGCATCAACATCTGATAATGCTTTGGTGGAATCTGAAAAGCAATTTGATATATCAGAACTACATATTCCCAAAACCAAAGCAATTGGTAAACACAGGAGTACAAATAAAGAGAAGAAAGCTTTTGGGCAAAAATACATATCAATCAATCCAGACTGGAATAAAATGACTACAAGGCTTAAAGCTAAAAGCTCAAAGAAAAAGAAGAAGGGTAAGGGTAGCAGTGTATCAGGTTCAATCTGAAACCCTGTATACTTTTTTCACTTTATCCTTTTTTTTATTATGTCTATCATAGCCTGGAATATTAGGGGTATGAATTCCCCTGCTAAACAAACTGACATTTTAAATATGGTTAGAATTTACAAACCATCTGTAGTTGCCCTTATTGAAAACAAAATGGATGATCTAATATTGAGAATTCTGTTTCAAACTCTCCAATAACTGAAAATCCATAAACAATAATGATTGTGGTAATAAAGGTAGAATCCTTATTATATGGGATTCTAACATTTGGAATTTAGTTAATGTCAATAAGTATATTCAATTTATTGATTGCAATTTCAAAAATGTTGGTGGTTTCTCCCTCCAAATAACCAATATATATTGTAGCAACTTTGAGAATGAGAGGAATAGTTTATGGTATAGATTAAAAGCTCTTAGTCAAAACTACGATTTCCCTTGGATTATTTTGGGTGACTTTAATACTGTTTTTCACGTTAATGAAAAATTTAGTGGTAATAAAATTCCCCACAGTAAGCTTGAAAAAATTAATAAATTTTTAATTGAATCTGGGCTTATTGAACCTAAGATGTTTGGCAATAAATACACTTGGAAATCTGGTAAAATGAAAAACATTCATTGCCAGCTTGATAGAGTATTAATTAATGAAAAGTTTTGTTCTTTCTTTCCAAATTTTTGTTGTTACTCTATTGAGCAAAACACAAGTGATCATACCCCTTTACTGATAAACTTCTTTCAAAATCAAACAAATAATAATATTAAAGCCACTCCTTTCAGATTTAAAAATGGTCGGGTTTTAAGCAATGACTATAATAAAATTATTAAAGGTTGTTTTACTTTTTCTAATAATGGTTCTTATCAGTCTCAGTTCAGCATGTTTCTTAAAAACACTAAAAATATAATTAAAAACTGGAACAAGAATAGCTTTAGTGAAAATGACTGTTTAAATAAATTAAGAGAGGAAGGGAAATTGTTACGGAAGCTTGCTGATGATAACCCTGATATTGTTGATAAATTCTTTTCTAATCAAGCTAAGCTTTCTCAAGAACTTTTTATAAACACTATCAATTTCAAGCAAAAAGCTAAAGTAGACTGGCTTACTATGGGAGATGAGTGCACCAAATTTTTTCATGCTAAAATGAGTTGCAGTAAGCATATCAACAATATAGGTAAAATTATTAACAGTAAAGGTGAATGCATAAATGACTTTGAAAAAATTGTCAATGAAGCTATTAATTACTACTCTCAGTTGTATTTTTCTGACTCAAATGAAACTAAATTTCCCAAAATTGTTTGTAAGCATGTGTTAAATGACAATGCTGCAGATATCTTATTAACTCCTGCTGGTATTGATGAAATCAAAGCTATTATTTTCAATGCCGGTGATAACAAAAGTCCTGGTCCAGATGGTTTCAATGCTAAATTTTTAAAAACTCGTTGGGAGAATATCAAAGATCATATTTCTAAAGTAGTTAATGAATTTATGAATGAAGGTAAATTGCTTAAAAGTTTTAATCACACTTTTATTACCTTAATTCCTAAAAACAAAAATCAACTTGTATTGAAGATTACAGACCAATATCCTGTTGCAATTTTATTTATAAAATCATTGCTACTATTTTAAGTAATAGAATAAAATTGTTTCTTCCCTTTTTAATTTCTGAAAATCAATGTGCTTATATACCTGGCAGATTAATATATGAAAATTCCTTGCTAGCACATGAAATGGTCAGGGATTTCAATAAAAAAAAAGGGGACAAAATGTGTCTTAAAGTTGATCTCCAAAAAGCATATGATAAAGTTAACAGAAAATTTATAATTCATATCATGAAATGCATGAATTTTCCTGATAAATTTTGTAAGTTAATTTTTGAATGCATTAATACACCCAACTTCTCAATATTATTTCAAGGTAAACCTGAGGGTTTTATCAAAAGCAACAGGGGCATCAGACAGGGAGACCATCTTTCTCCCTATCTTTTTACCTTAGCTATGGAATATTTTTCTATTCTTATTTATATTGAAACTATTACAAACAACATTTCTCCAATAAATAAAGTACAACCATGTATTACTCACCTGATTTATGCTGATGACCTTATGTTGTTCTCTAAAGCTAACAAAGATAATGCAGAGGCAATTAGTCAGGTTTTTGAAAATATGTACAAATATGCTGGTCTTAAAATTAATGAATTTAAAACAAAGGTATATTTCAGCAAATATTGCAGGTACAAAAAAGATGTTCTGGATGTTCTTAAAGTGAGTGAAGGTAATCTTCCTATTAAATACTTAGGCCTTCCTCTATCTGCTAATCAAATCAAAGATAGGGACTGTTCCCGTTTAATAGAAAAAATTCAAAACAGAATGGAAACTTGGTCATGCAAACTTCTATCTATTGCTGGTAGAATTGGGCTAATTAAAACTATTGTTTATGCCATTATTCTATACTGGTTTCAAACACATCATATTCCTATTGCTACAATTAAAAAAATTGAAAGTAGATGTGCTGAATTTCTTTGGAGAGGTAAATATCATAAAATCAGTTGGGACAAAGTTTGTAGGCCCAAAAATGAAGGTGGGCTTGGGATCAGAAATCTTAATGATCTTAATTTAACCTGTCAATTAAAACTTTTTTGGAGATTTATAAGTAGTGATTCTTTATGGATGAAATGGACGAATTGCAAATATCTTAAAAATGAAAACTTCTGGACTACTTTACCAAAAAATAACTAATCCAATGCATGGAATCAAATTTTAAAATGCAGAGTTTTGGGAAAATCTTTAATTCAAAGAAATTTTAAAGCTGGGCATGAAACTAGTCTTTGGTTCGACCCTTGGTTTCAAAATGACTCTTTTATTAATAAGGTTGGCTTGAATATTCTTGCTATTTGTGGTGAAGCTAATGCTAGGGTAAATTATCATTATTAAAAATAATCACTAGCAACTCCAACTTCATCCAATTACTAATCCTCATAAAAATTCTATTAATATTCTCTTATATCATGATGTTGAAAGTGATTACTGGGAATGGCTAGCTAGCAATAATGGTAAATTTTCTTTCAAAAAAACCTGGGAGCACATCAGAAATAAACAACCTGCCGTGGAATGATATAATTGCATTTGGAATAGGGTGAATAATCCGAAGATGGCTATCTGCACACACTTTGCTATTAAAAACAGATTGCCAACTTTAGATATAATCAATAAATGGGGCATAAATAATTCCTCACTCTGTTCCTTTTGCAATTAATCAAACGAAACAGTGACTCATTTATTCTTTGAATGCAGCTGCAGTTACTATATTTGGAGTCAAATCAAATCTAAGTTGAGGATGAATAATACAAACAGCATGGATCTAACTCAAATCATCAGAGATATCAACAATCATTTCAAAAGTAAAGCCCTTGAAAGAGATATGGCGAATGTTCTTTTAACTACTGCAGTTTATCATTTATGGAAAGAAAGAAATAACCGTACTCACAACAATATTAAGCTGTCCAAAGAGCAAAGATGGAACTTTATTGAAAATGATAGCAAAATCATTCTCCCGAAATCAAAAAAAAAAAGATCAGAGATCAGACCAGATTCAATTTTCTTTCTGATTATTGGACCAAAGAGGCTGGCAGTAAGCATATCGAGCATTATCTTCACAATCCGAAGATTTATCAAGTTGATTCCAACATTCATCAGAGTATCAATCAAGTCAACTTCGTGCCTAGAACCAGCAATTGCTCCATTAATGGCGAAGGTAGCTGCGATTCTAAAGATCTGGGTTGCGTTAACACCAGATCTATTGATCTTAGCCACGCAACGTGCAAATCTTC
Organism: Allium cepa; assembly: GCA_030765085.1. NCBI lineage: Eukaryota > Viridiplantae > Streptophyta > Magnoliopsida > Asparagales > Amaryllidaceae > Allium > Allium cepa. The sequence goes on from CM060945.1 coordinate 137,689,535, forward strand.
CCTGAGTAATCATATCAACTCGAACAACGCTGATAACAGCATGAGAAGGAAATTCAACCAGAGTCTTTCTTACTGGGAGAGGGGCGAGAGTAGTAGGAGTGAGAAAACGAAGTAGATCTATCTTCGCTTTCTTTTTTCGTTTTATTTGTCGCCATTGTTTTAGCTTAGTTTGCTTGTGTTGTCGGCTGCTTTGCGTGATGTATCTAGGGTTTTTAGGCGTCTTTATGTGGTTCGGGTTTATCTTCCGATACCCGCTTTTTGTTGGGCTGGGCCCTTTTACCTTTTTCAAAAAAAAAAAACTTGTTTGAATCTCAATCGCTGCTATAGGCAAACTTCTATTACATATATAACATTTGGATAACTTTTTACTTAATAATGAAGGTAAACATCTCTAAACTAATAGTAAATATCTGGATAATTTTAACTAATAGTAATTATTTGGATAATTTTTCATGCACATTACGCTATTTTTTCAATTAAATTGCCTAGCCTTAGATATACTTAACTAGACTATTAATTTTTCCAAGATATCATTTTTCAAAAAAGCTAATTACTGGCTAGTATATTTACATGTTCTTGTTATTGTTGATCGGTTTTATGTCTTATGGGGATTTACTTTTTTGATGGCTAGAATATGCATAGTTATGTATTTGTCACTTGGCTATGTGCTACTTGCTGAACCTACTCACTTCCATTTTTTATTTCTTGATGTATTGATGATTATGCATTATTTTGTATTGAAGAAAGGACAAATTTTCAAAAGAGGCTGGTTTTTCAAACTATTGGCATAAATAGACTAGTTTACAAACTATTTTTAAGTTTAGACTAGTTTTGGCCAGCACAACGATGAGCTGACCAGTATTTAAAAAAATATCACGGGGCGCATTTATTGCGTCCGTACAAAATTACACTGGTGCATCTGCCAAATGCACCTGTGTATTTTTTTGTACAAACCTAAACAGTAAGCAGCTTTTTCTTTCCCATTTTCTACTCTTTCACACTTTCACCCAAAATCTCTAAAACCCCAAAATTTCGAAATCCACATCCACAACATCAGTTTCAATTTTTTCTTCATCAAATTTGCTAGAAAATGGAAGGATCGTCATCTTCTCAAATTAGATGTATAATCTACATCATTTAACCAATTTTGATTAGAGGTATAATCTACATCATCTAATCATAATCATTATCTTCTCAATATTGACAAGTATTTTGTGTATAGAGTTGGATCGGATTGGACTGGATTGTTACAAGTATTTTGTTCAAAAAATGTTCAAGGATTGTTAGAAGTATTTAAGTTATAGAGTTGGAAGATGATGCTACAAATATTTTGTTCAAATTAGATGGCATGATATTCAAATATTGAATTGCTACAAATATTGTTCAAGCGTGTTGAATTTGAATTGAAATATTGTTCAAATGGTTACTTGAACACATTTTTCTTATAAAGTTGGAACCCGGTCCCATGAATTCAAGGGTTTTGTATCTTCAAAGTGAGCATCGAAGCAATAATAGGAACTTAAGATGGTAGTTTTTTTTTCAACATTTTTGCTTACATTAGAATGTTTTATATGGTTACTAATTCAACTTTTTTTCCTTTTGTTCGTTTTTGAATGTGTAGAGTGATGAGCCACTTGAGTGTCATGATCATTCAATTAAATTAAAATTCATCAGGTCTAATAATCCAAGAGTTCAACTTGCATTACAAAGAGCTGGATTCAGGGAAATATCTCGATTGAGCTCTTCCAAAATAGATCATGCGTTAGTTACTTCATTGGTAGATTGATGGAGACCTGAGACTTCAACCTTCCATTTTCCTACTAGTGAAATTACCATCACATTAGCAGATGTTAGCTGTCTTCTAGGTTTTTTAGTAGAAGGAAATCCTATTACTATTAGACAACTATGTAATTATGAAGATATTTTTCAAGAGTGTTTAGGTGTGATTCCACCTTGAAGTGAGATAAGAGATGCAACAGTTAAGTTGACATGGCTTCACGATATGTTTGCAGATGATCCATCATCAAATGCTTCAGATGTAGAAATTGAATATCATGCAAGAGCTTTTATTCTACATTTGTTATTTTGTCGTCTATTTCCCGATCATTATAAAGGATGATTAAGCCTTTTTTGATTATTGTTTTTGAGAAATTTGGATGAGTGTGCACAACATTCTTGAGGCAGTGCTATATTGACAACATTATATAATGAGTTAACAAATGTTGCACTCATGAAATCCAAATCCATAGCTGGTTGTCTCTCGCTTTTACAGGTATAATATGAATATGTATAATTGTTATATACTCATATGTAATATTTAATTCTAGTGTATTCAAATTTTTGATTAATTTTACAGCTTTGGTCATGGATGCATCTTCTTATTGGTCGTCCAAATGAGTCTTTATCCATACAGATCGAAAGGACATTGCCTTATAGTGGAAGGTAGTTAATTTCCAACTTGCACACTCATCCAAATTTCTCAAAAACAATAACCAAAAAAGATAGTTTGCTTTTGTAGTCGAATTAGAATTTCTACTTTGATGCTAATGTAATCGAATTCTAACTATGTTATGGTAGAAATTGTTTAATGGTAATTTTATTTGTTGGCTTTTATGTGGGTAAATGTTTGTTATTATTTAAGATTGGAATATTGTGTGGTATAAATTAGATTGTTTGATGGTGAAGGAATTTGGTGAAGGATGCTGCTGCTTGCTGTCCAAGTTTGGACAAAAAAATATACTTGCGCACTTGGCAGATGCGCCCGTGTATTTTGGTATGGCCGTGGCCGCATTTCACAAATGCGCCCTATAATTTTTTTTAGAATACTAAGCAGCTCATCGCTGAGCTGGCCAAAACTAGCCAAAACTTGCAAATAGTTTGTAAAGTAGACTATTATGCCAATAGTTTGAAAAACCAGCTTTTTTGAAAATTTGTCTTTGAAGAAAAGTTTACATTTTAGTTCTTATCCTGGTTATGTGGGTTGAATGTGTAGTTATATTTGAAATTCAGAATCAACTTTAAATTCCAATATTCAAAAAGTGAGGGAATATCGATACTTTATGACAATGATAAGATACATAATAAGCTAGTAATTATATATTGGGTGAGCTAACAATTGTAAAATAGACGTGGAGTGGTTCCTGGGTAAGAATTACAATAATAGCACATGTTATGGTTAATATTGCTTGGCATCTGTTTTTGCAATACATATTAAGGATTGACCGTTGGACCATTTAGGGTGCATTCACAGTCAAAAACTAATCATCTTTAATTTTCATAGGTATGTCATGTACCAAAGATTCAATTTTGATTAACTAATTCTATAAAAAAGTTAGGTGTTTTATTTAATGTCAAGAAAAGGCAATTAGTCAATGTAACCATCACCAATTCTTGTTATATTCTATTGGAAATATCTATAGATTTCTCATTATAGCAACTTGGTTACCAGTATTTCCAAGCTGAATTTAAAATAGATAGTTTTGATGTGTGAAATCAATATGGATTTGTACTGCTGTAGTTTCGAATAATATTCTTTTATTTCAATTGTATTGCCTTTAGCCATTTAAAGTGCTACACTATTCCAGAATTTATCATTTCAACCATTTTTGTGAATGTCTATATGTGTGTGTATATATGTCCATGAAATACATCGAGCATGCATTTATCAAATATTATGTTAAGAGGCAAATTAGGGTGATAGAAACTTACATATGTCAACAGTTCTTACGTTTCACTTATCTTGAGCTTTAGCAATGATGAGTCATCCATATTATAAGGTAACCTCCACATTGTAAAACTAATATAAAATGTGGTGCACGTACTTATCAGACCGAGTTTTACATATTGAATTACAACAGAGTTGTAATTTTCTAAGATAGATGCGTAAAGGAGAGCACTTATGTTTTTGACAAAAGGAAGCTATGTAAGTTATCTTATGTGGGGTCATATAAAAAATCTACATGCCCTTGTCATATGACTTAGGATCAATTTATAAAACCGGCTAAAGGTATATGTTACATGATATTAATTTATGTTGTATTTATCTAGATATTGAGTTAACGTAGAAAATAAATAAATTGCTTGAAAAAAAGAATATTTTCAAACAAAAAGGCTTTTGTTTTGGACTGCACTTGAATTTGTAATTTTATTCTGTTAACACTAAAAAGATATTAACAAGCACTGTTTCAATAATAATGCAATACACCTAAAATCCTTGCCTCTGCAATATATATGTTAATAAAATTACCTCCTATAAATTCAGTTGCATAATCTACCACTAGGTTCACCAGTAGATCATATTCCACTAACGTTCCTAGGGATGAAAACTTGGGGTAGGCACAAACCACACCATTATGCAGAAACCATTCACAGCAAACTGCAAAAACGGTGCGAAAACCTGCACTAAATCATCTAACCTAAGCAAATACCCCAAACCGGACTGACCCGCAATGGTACGGTTCGGTTACGGTTTGGACGATTGAACTGACCATAATAAACTGGACCAAACTGATTATTTACACTAGTAATCTTATGATAAAAATAAGCGATTCCTATTTTTCTATTTTCAGCTTATATTAATAATAATCATTGTCATAAAGGAAGAAGTTACAGTATTACTATGGTATTTTTCAACTCATTTTTTGGATAGATGCTAATTATAATATTTGGTCATTTTTCTTAATGATTACGCATTGATTAATATTGATGATTAGTTAATCTACATAGAAAATCTCACTTGTAACTAAATGTCCACTACAAGAGAAACCGGCTATGCCAACAGATCCCGGCCGTTGGGAGCCGTTGGAAAAGCCATTTGAATAGCATTCACGCTTTCCAACGGCTTCCAACGGAAGCAACGTGGCTATTCCAACGGCTTTTCCAATGGTTTCAAACGGCATTTAGCCGATGGAGGCCGTTGGTTTAAAATGACCAAAGAGCCGTTGGTAGCCGTTGATAGCCGTTGCTAATCTAGGTGAATTTTTTTTTATAACAACAAGTCATTCACCTTCCAGCCACACACAATCAATATATATCCATTTTCATTCCATTTCGATTCCATTTCCACTCCTTTTCATATATATATATATATATATATATATATATATCACATATCTAACACATTATACCACAAACAATATAAACAACCAAAAATCAACATCAAACATTACATTTTCAAACCAAACTCCAAGTTAATATGTACATAAACAATAAAACCCTCACCAACACCAACTCTAACTCCATATTCAAGTCAATATATACAATGCAAACACTTAAACCTCACCATTCAAAGTCAATATATACACAATAACCATCAAACACAATCCTCACCACCTCAAAGTCAATATATACAATAACCAACCACAAAGACAATAATCATCATACCTCTCAAGCATCATCACCTCCGGAAGCACCAGACGACGAAGGGAAGGAACCATGCCTTTGCACGTACTCCGCTAAACGTTGATTCAGTTGCTCCATATACGGTCCTGCTCTTGCAGCTGCTTAACCATGGCTCTAAGCTCTTTTATTTCAGCTTTGTCACATGCCTTTTAAGATGCCCGAACCTGCAAATAGAATGTGAGATGTTCACATTTGTATTATAATCATTTTCTTCAGCAATGCATATTTTAAAATATAGAAACGTAAATGACGTGATCTTAAGCAATGCATATACCACAAGGAAATACATATTTTATTAAATGATAATGGTGCAGGATGATAAACGATAAAAAAGTTTGCCTTTCGATATCAATTTTGGTGTATGATACCAAAATACCAGATTTTCCCCTACTTTACAATGAATTAAGTAAATTCTTAATCTATTTCCACTTGTTTCCGTTTTGAATGAAAAATAAAAATGAAATGTGTTAGAGCTATACAAACTTGATTTGAACTATTGGAATTTTTTTGAATTTATTTATTTCTACAATAATGTCTTACATTGTTCAATTAAAATAACGAATCAAACGTAGAATGTTCTTTTATGCAATTTTAGTTACTTTTATTGTACATTACATTTTTATATCACAAGCTAAACCCGTCACTACTTTGGTTCATTGCATTATTAGAGTCTAAGGTATATAATGATTTTAAATTTTGTTGTTTTTGGTAAAATAGTTTGGATATTATATTGGCAACAACAATACATTTCGTGAAATTATATAATATAAACACACTAGATATTAAAAATATTATAAATTTGGATTGTACCTTATATTTTAATATTACAAGTAATTTGAATTGTCACTAGTGAAATTAATTTGATTTTTTTTAATTTGCATTTAAAATTTAGATTATTGATTTTTTATTGTTATGAATTTGAGTGTGATTTCATTATTGTAAATTTTAGGGATTTAATTTACGACATGCAAAGAGATATGGAGATTTCATCTATTTTCATAAATAACAGGGGTATAAAGCATGAGTTTCCCTTTAACTTTGTCATATAAGACCTCCATTAGTGTGTTTTTTTTAGTTCCATTTATTATTGTTAATACTAGTACTTTTTTTTGGTTCATGTTTTTGGTTCCTAATGTAAAATAGCGAACCCTTTTCTTGGAATATATACCACAAGGAAATGGATTCTTTTTAATACAATACATAGGTGTTAAAAGTATTCTTATATATATATTTTTTTGTTCATCCATTTTCATCATATATCTTTGTATATTTTTCCTTTTTTACTTATCTAATATTTATATATCACGTATATGTTAGATTTAACTCAGGTGGAAATCATCATATGTATAGCGTATCTATCGGCGTCAAAATTGTTGACTAGCCTTAGTCTTAGAAAGTAGAAAGTCGGAGAGCAGAAGAGAGGATCCCTTTTCTGAAGCTCTACATGCTCTATTTATAGACACGTCCAAGTAGTTGTTGGGCTCTCTAAATAACCTGAGCCCATCAGGGCCGAACGGCCCACGCCGAACCAAAATGCCTCACCGAACGCACTCGTATGCCGAACGAGGTAGCCGTGCCAAACGTACTTGTATGCCGAACGAGGTAGCTGTGCTGAAAAATCCATCCAATGCCGAACGCTCCTTGATGCCGAACAATCCATCCAATGTTGAACGCTCCCTGATGCCGAACGATCCATCCAATGCCGAACGATCCATCAAATGCTGAGCGCTCCCTGATGCCGAACGATCCGTCCAATGCCGAACGATCCTTAATGTCGAACCTCCATCATGCCGAACCATGTCTGATGCTTAACCATGTTTGATGCCGGACAATTTCTAATACCGAGCGTCCATCATGTCGAACGATCTTCTAATGCCGAGCGCTTCTAAATGCCGAGCGCTCCTGGATGTCGAGCGCTACTGAATGCCGAGTGCTCCCGGAATGCCGAACCACCAATGAGTGCCGAACAACCCAAATGCCGAACAACCATCGAGTGCCGAACGAGTCGAATGCCGAACCACCAATGTGTGCCGAACGACCCAAATGCCGAGAAGGCTTGTGCCGAGCGAGGGGAGAATGCCGAGCGAGGTTTGTGCCAAACGAACTTAGTCCACTGCCGAGTAAACCTCTTCTCACTCCAATGCCGAACAACTTTTGACTTCCAGACCGAACCACATTTCCTTGACCCAAATTATAGTCGATCCATCTCTGTCCAATCCAATTTCCATCTTTCAAGTGCGTTGTGTCATCCATCCATCTAGTGGACTGAATCCATCGTACACCAGCCTTGACGAACATGCAGTTGATTAAGTTAAACCCGCCTGCCCGTAGCCTTGTAAAAAGGCGGGTTAACACTTGCCCCCCAAAACATGCCTTGCTTTTGGAAGGTGTGTTTTGAATAAGTCCGAATCCGATATCCAAAGTCCATATCCATCCGAACTTGATAACCGAGTCTTAGTCCAACCTTATCCAATAACCAGTAACCGAATCCATGACCTCTCCGGATCAATATCCGAATTCGTTACCTCTTCGGGTTCTTGCCAAGCGCAATTTCTACATGACGACCGTGGTCCAGTGTCTCTGGACGTTGAGTAATGCCATGGCTTAAGTCCTAAGCCGAATCCTGGTCACTCCGGACCCTTGTCAAGTATAGTCCATACCCGACGACCTGAAATAATAACTAATAATACAGGGCCTAAGTCCTAGGCCGAATCCTGGTCTCTCCGTACCCTTGCCGAGCATAGTCCATACTCGACGATCTGAAATAATAACCGATAATTTGGGGCCTAAGTCCTAGGCCGAATCCTGGTCTCTCCGAACCCTTCCCGAGCATAGTCCACACTCGACGACCTGAATAAGTCGATTCATCGCGTTTGGGCGAAGAGACTTACCCCTTGCCAGGCACAATCCATACCCGACGATCGTTTACCAAAAACCAGACAAAAATCCAATCAAAAGCAAATCCAAATCCAGATCAAACCAAAAAACAATAAATCCATATCAAAAATCCAAACCGATATCCGAACCAGAAAGCAATCATCCAAATAAAAGTTCAAACCAAGAAACAAACAAAACCAGAAGTCCAAACCAAACAAGGAAAAAGCAAATGTCCAAGCCAAAAAAGAGAAAGCAGATTTCATAAACTAGAGTGTCACGGTTTATCATCATCTCAGAGCATGCCTAGGGGTTATCTCCATCCCCGTACATGAGTAAGTGACTTGGCCGTTTGCCCGTAGTTTGCTACTTATTTCATAATATTCTAGTCAACTGATAACCAATCGACCATTATTCCTGTGCCTCGTACCATCACTGCGTGAGGTAGATGGTGGTTGCTCCTGCCCCACCGCTGCATTCCAAGCTTCGACGTATTGTCGCAACTGTCCATTCCTTACATGCTCTTCAATTATGTCCTTTAAGTGCCTGCAGCTGTTGGTATCATTCCCGTCTAAATCGTGAAAGAGGCAATGTTTTCCTGATGCCCTCTCACGTTCGGAGGGTTCTCTCCTAGCCGGCCATCGGTAGGGAAGGCGATTCCGAGTCTCCAAATAAATCTGTTCCAACATCTCGTTCAATCCTGGATAGGTGGAGAATTTTGGCTCTCTCCACTATTTCCTAGCTTCTCCTAATTCATCATCCAGCTTTCTTTTTCCTTTGCCTTTATCTCTTTCCAAGCCTCCGTTAGATGGCCCTCCATCCTCAGCCGCGTTCACCTCCTTTAACTTCATATCTGAGCACGCATCTTCCTGCTGGAGGAACCTCTCAGCTTCGTGAAAGAATTCCCCGAGATCCATTGGAGGGTACCGTGTCAGTGACACTTTGAAATCCGAATTCTCTCTAACTCCTGACACCGCCGCCATTAAAACCATCGATGGATCTAGCCGATCCACGAAGCAACCTCTGCATTGAACCGAGTTAAGAAAGCCCTAAGTGATTTGTCTGTCCTCTGTTTTACCGATGTCAGCGTCATTACATTCTTTGGCCTTTTGATATGTACCCGAAACTGCTTCAGAAACCTGTCCACCAACTCTGTCCATGTCCCGACAGATCCTTCTTCCATCTGCCTGAACCACATAACGGCTATGTCCGTTAAGAATAAAGGGAAACATCGAGCCATAACTTATTCCGATGCCCCCAGCACCTCCTTATGTCTTGTATATCTCATCAAGTTGTCTGTTGGATCGGCCTTGCCATTGTATATTTCCATGTTAGGTAGCTTGAAATCTGGCGGATTCCGAGCTATCCTGATTTCACGAGTGAACGGACTCTTGTTTACTCCTTCCAGATCTGTATTGGTCAAACCTCTGCGCATGGTTCGCCTGATAATCTCGGCTAATCCAGCATTGTACGTCAAGGGTTGCCCCCCGAGTTCCCGAGGGAATTCTGGTACATACTCTTCATCTCTTGCTCTTACATTCCTGCCATCATCCTGTTGCGTGGTGTTAGCTGGAACCCCTCCATGAACTAGTTCGGCATTATCTGGTGGTGCGCTCCCGAGTACAGGTCCATCCAGATTGTTAGTTGCTTGCTGGTTGGGGGTTTCCACCTACTGAACTATCCCTATGCTTGCTGGTTGAGCGCTTCTGATCTGGCTCCATGGATCTGAGCTTCTGCATTTCCTGCTTGCATAAATTGTCTGAAAAGAGCCTGCATCATCTCCTCTTGTCTTTTCATCATGGCTTCCATTTCCTCTTTGGTGATGTAGATGGATGCTCCTCCTACTCCATTTCTAGAGAAAGCCTCTTGACTTCCCTCCTGATTGCTCCTCTCTATCATTTGCTTCCTTACTGATGGTCTAGCCATTGCTCCTTAGAATCCGAGTTTCTAACTCCAAAATTCCTGAGTACTTCAGTTCTCAGTGAAAGAACCAAAGTGTTGGCGCCAAAATTGGTCACTAACACCCAAATGTGAATGAAAGCACCGACTAACAGTCACTGATAATAGATAAAGTGTGTGTAGAGAGTAATAATACGAAGAACGGTCAGAATAGAAATTAAGCAGTAAAGAACAACAGGGTTTATAGTGGTTCGGCTAACTCCGGCCTACGTCCACCCCAGAAGTTTTCTTTTATTGATGTAACAATTGATTACAGTTACAAAGTGGTTAACTAGCCTTAGTCTTAGAAAGTAGGAAGTCGAAGAGCAGAAGAGAGGATCCCTTTTCTGAAGCTCTACATGCTCTATTTATAGACACGTCCAGGTAGTTGTTGGGATCTCTGAATAACCTGAGCCCATCAGGGCCGAACGGCCCGCACCGAACCAAAATTCCTTGCCGAACGCACTCATATGCCGAACGAGGTAGCCGTGCCTAACGCACTCGTATGCCGAATGAGGTAGCCATGCCGAACGATCCATCCAATGCCGAACGCTCCCTGATGCCGAACAATCCATCCAATGCCGAACTCTCCCTGATGCCGAACGATTCATCCAATGCCGAACGATCCCTGATGCCGAACGATTCATCCAATGTCGAACGCTCCCTGATGTCGAACGATCCATCCAATGCCGAATGCTCCCTGATGCCGAACGATCCATCCAATGCCGAACGATCCTTAATGCAGAACCTCCATCATGCCGAACCACGTCTTATGCCGAACCATGTTTGATGCCGGACAGTTTCTAATGTCGAGTGCTTCTGAATGCCGAGCGCTACTGAATGCCGAGTGCTCCTGGAATGCCGAACCACCAATGAGTGTCGATCGACCCAAATGCCAAACAACCATCGAGTGCCGAACGAGCCGAATGCCAAACCACCAATGTGTGCCGAACGACCCAAATGCCGAGCGGGCTTGTATCGATATTAATAAAATAAGATTTAAAATATGCATACATACGCAGCCGTCGCCTTATCATCATCATCCCACTGATCTATAATATTGCCAGCATTGTCTGCTTGTCTTGATGTGTGGGTGCGGGTAAATACCTCCATCATAGACATGGGACATCCAAGCGATCTTTCCTGCAATAAATAATTTATATATTTTGATTTTTCATAGCTAATTACGGAACTGATTAATATATAAAATGTAATAATGGTTTAGATACGTAATTGATAAATTTACCAAGTCCTCACGGTGATACTGAAAAGATTAACTATATATTTGGTAGATTAACTCCACCTGCAGTTTAAATTGAATATTATATTTACTAATTGCGAAATAATTTACTATATTTTTGGTAGATTTACCTTGAACTCGTCGGTCTTCCACCAACTCATCCAAGAATTCCATACGGAAGCGTCCATCCAGTTCGGTTTCTTCTTCGATTTTTTAAAAGCTGACATTATCTCACTGTAATTTTTGGCGACCTTCGAATTACAGTGGCGTTGAACCATGGTGACATCGGGCTTGCCAAGTCCACTTGCCCTTGTACAAGGAGAAAATATTACTAATTGTTCATTTATACTTATTCATATAGTAAAATGGTATAAACTCACCAGAGAATCCTGCCAGATGGTCTCCCTGACTTGGTCAGGGTTCTTACTCTACTTAGGCCAGCAATCTGTCATCCTGCTCATATATGATTGCTTGGAAATGCCAAGCACAACTCCTGAGGGCTCCATATCAAATCCCTTGTGTTAAATATAAAATAAAGCTTTAGACAAGTATATATATGTATGAACTAATTTATATTGTTATCATTTTAATTTTGATACTTACGCTCCATCAGCCTTCGGCTGCAAATATACAAGTGGTCGAGCCAGAGGCTCACCACTACTCTCGCCGGTCGAGCGAGAAGAGCTACGACGTCTGGAGCCTGACATAATACCCGTTGAAAGTTTCATTTTCAACTCCTTCATACCACAATGTTTTCAAGTCTTTGATTAGCGATTGTAAGTAAACATCGAGACCCTATGTCGAATCATCAGGGCCAGGGACGACAATTGTGAGAAACATATATGGAGTTTCATACACATCCACGGGGGAAGATTGTAAGGTATATTGATTATAGGCCAAGATGAATATTTAGAACTAAACTGAGAAAATGGTGAAAATCCATCAGTACACAAACCTAGTCTAACGTTACGGCTCTCCGCTGCTAAATCGGGATATTTCTTATCGAAATACTTCCATGCTTCTCCATCAGATGGGTGTGATAACGTACGTTCTTCAGGTGTTCTCACATTGTGCCATCTCATATGATGCGCTGTTACAGATGACGCATATAACCTTTAAAGACTAGGAGTGATAGGTAAATAATGCATACGCTTGTATGGAACTTCTTTTCCCTTTTTTCCTTGGTTTGTATCTTTCTTGATTACATATTTTACAATTCCGAAGACTGACATCATATTTCCAAAACAACATGCAACCATTTATACATGTATCAATTTTTTGATACGGCAAACCGAAAGATGACATAAGTTTTTTCACTTCATAATATTTTTCGCACATTAAATTATCTGATGGCATATGGCATTTAACAGCTTGTACAACAACTATAAATCCGGCTTCTATGAGGTTGTACTTTGATTTCATTGCAATGTACTCTGCACTTGCCGATAATTAAGTGCCGCTAGTGCATCCATTCCAATGAGGTTCTTAGCAGCATCCAATAAATCATATATTTTTTTCGCTCCAACATTTGGTTCCTCTTCGATGTTAACATTGTCGTTATTAATTTCAACAGTAGGGAACATTGATCGTGCTGCATCTTCAACCATATGTTCTATGAGATACGTCGTACTAACTTCATCACTAATGACCTCTATTGACTGTTCTTCGTTACGTGTTATAATTTCTCCACGACGATCCCACATCAAATAATTGATTACGAAACCATATTGGCGCAAATGAATTCTAACTATATTCGGTACTAAATGCTTCAACAATTTGCACCTACTACATGAACAATGAATTTCTACGTCGTTTTCAATATTACTTAAAGCAAATTCGACAAACACATTTACCCCGTTAAGAAAATGTTTACTTATTAAGCCTTCCATTTCTCTTCTTTGATACATCCAGCTTCGATCAATAAAATAATTGACCATTTTTCCTACTGTAAAACCTATTATTAATAGTAAAAAAATTATTAATCAAATTCGATAAACACATTTAGATTTTACTGTTTTTATAATCCATTTTCGTTTACATACAAAATCATATTTCTTGATATTTTGTTCACATTTTTGTACCTTTTGTGATGGTCGGTCATCCTACTTCCCATTACAAACATAATAGTAATTACATTTCTTAAATCATATCATTATAAACGATTTCCCAAAATTTTGACAGCACTTTCCTCGTGTTCCTTGTATCGTACACATACGCATGTACACAAGTAACGAAAAGGAAATGCCATCGAAATTTTGTGAACCGTTTATAACGATATGATTTACGAAACGTAATTACTTTATAGTGTTTGTAACTTGGCCAATGTAGGGATGAATCCAACAAATATTGTATCAGATAAATATGAATATCCATTTTGCAATAAAAACGAATATTCATACAACGATCACATACAACACTTGTCAGACGGGGCCAAAAATTCACTAAGGGATTTAAATTTTGTTTATATGTTATCGTTTTATTAAATATATAAAATAAAGCATATTATGCATTATTTTATTTATATTTTACTAAATATATAGTAAATTATATGATTTTTACTATTTCACAAAATATATAATTCATGTGTGTATATATATATATATACACTAAATTATATACTTATCTAATGCTAATATATTTTTTAAAAGATATAATTCATGTTCGTAAATTATTCGACTAACTCATGTTTACCTAATATTTTACAAAACACACACAAAATAATTTAAATCAATCCTAACTATTCTAACGCTAACTTAAATGCACATTTACACTAAATTATCAATATATGTATATATTTGCATAATATATATACACAAACAATTTGTACATTTGGATGGTAATAATTGTAGTTATCACTTAGTTTGGTATAATAAACAATCAATAGGCCATTAGATATAACTATAACAACAAATTAAACACAAAATTAGCAAAATTTAAAATTCTAGGGTTTTAGGCAAAACCTGATTTTGGAGATGTATTTGGATGGAGAGACGCCGCTGGTGTTGACAGATGGCGTCGAAGTGGCTGCCGGTTGCATGGGGGGCTAGGAGCAAGAAAAGAGGAGGAGTGGAGGAAGATGGTGATAGATTTGGGTGTTTTTAGTAGGAAGAGAGAATGATTTGTGCTCTCGGCTTGGATGCAGGTTTACACGAATAATTCCAACGGCTTCCAACATCCACAAATGGCATTTTACAATGGTTAACAACGGCTACCAACGGCTTGTTAAAAAATAATGAGTCGTCGGTAGCCGTTGGAAATTCCCGTTGGCAGCCGTTGAAACCCTGTCGTGGCTATATAATGTTGTTCTAGTAGTGGTCAAATTGAAATATTCATACAATTAAGAATTAATATTTCATTTCAGGATAACACTGTGTGTTTTAATTTTTAAATATAAAAACTTCACATAGTTGCCTTCTTAAATTGATTGTTGATAGAAGTAATTCTCTTATTTCATATTTAATATGAGTTCAAACCAGACCGGACCGAAACTGGACCGACTACATTAAATCGAACTAAAATCGAACCGTTTAAAAAATTGACATAATGATTTGCGTTTTTGATTAACCGTTTGATGCGTTGTGGAAGCGGTTTGGGTTCCAAACCGCACCAAACCGACCCACGTCCACCCTATTGAAAACAGAAAATATCACAATAGTTAGTATACAAACAAACAACAATATTATATCACAAAACCATGGGATTAGACATGAATTAACCAATCGCTACAACCTGCTTGCTAAAGGCGCTTAGGAGCAAGAGATTACTACAATAAAATATCAATTTTTTTTATTTATTAGCACTGGTAGCTATTTAATTAAAGAGGCACTCTAGTACCTCGGTATCACTACAACAATATTTGCAAAAATACCTAACTGCATACCTGATGGAGAATGCATTAGGACATTTTTCATCCACCATTATAAATTGCATAGCAATTGCATATCCAATTCTTGCATTTGAGTACTGTATTTAGCAGGCTTATACCTTCATTGTCTATAGTGCATGACCGATGAATGATAACTTTGGTATTAATCGATAAAAAATAACGATTTAGTGCATTCTTACTTCTTACTGATGCTGAATTTCAATAGTGCTTTTAATGTTTGATAAATCGATGTTATTACTAGGTAGAAGTGCATGACGATGTGCTAAAGTAGAACTAAATAAAAATTATTTTACAACCATGTTCAAACATCCTTAAAAACATATATAAAATTTGATTCCAAACATAAAGAAACTATGTATTTATGTGTAAAGAGAGAGGGGCCGAACATCAAGGTTATATATTACGAGTATATATGCATGCCTAGATGGACCTATATCTAATCACAATGTCTTATGCTAGATCACCTGCTTCATCCTTTTACGTGCTTCATGGTCAATAGTCTCTCATATATCATTTACATTTTATTTTTTTATTTTTTAAATTCACATTTTCTTGAATATACTTGTTAATATTTTTGTTAAATTTGTGATTGTGAAAAACATTACACGTTAGATGATTGAAAAATTCAAAGTTGGAATCAAAGATGTTTTTGCTTTAACCTTATGATACCATAATTTTCACAAGGTTAGGAAGTTAAATTTTATTTGCCAGGATAATTCTTCCTCAAGCAAATGGAATTGCAACACTGTTCAAAATGAATGCAAGCTCTCATATGTGGTGTTTCGGCGTTGCCTTTATCTAGATAGTATGAAGCCCGTGCATTGCACGGGTGTGAAGTTTTATAGAGTACAACTTGTCACATAAATCATATGATAAAATATATATCAGTTTGTGTACGTGTATCTTTGTATTTGCGTACGAACGCATACATACATACATACATATACATATACATACATACATACATACACACACACACACACACACACACACACATATAAGATATTTGTATGCTTACTGATGATGAATACTTATTAATCTGATATTTACTAACAGTTAAATATTTTGTAATCATGGCAGGTACTTGGATGTTTTATGTGGCATGTTAATGACAAATAAAGGATATAATATGTAACTAAATATGTCCATTATTTATTAAGGCATTCGAATAATGAATAGTTGACAAATAGTACAAAGCTAATGTTTTATTTGTTTGTAAACATTTTTATGTGTTTATTCTATATAAATGCGATGAATGATGAGAACACACACATGTATGTGTGTATATATGTGCTATCCAAAAAATAATGTCTACAGAAGCCGAGTAATAATTACCTAGTTAGATATGGTTATTTATCCAAGTTGTTAACTGTTATGCGTATACACAAACAATCATGTATGGATCACTTAGTTAAGATTTTCCTTTAAGATGAAACTAAAATGTTTAATGATATATAATGAATTATGAAATATACGCGCTACACCGAAATTATCAATCGAAACAATTTACTAATATGATATTGAACATTGCACATGTTCTCATGGCAACCAAAAACTCATAAGCTCACTCCATATAGAGTCAATACGACGGCTTAAAAATCATCAAATATTTCCAGTTCATAAAAATGTTGATTCTTCTGGTACATATACACATAACATAGTACTAAATTTGCACCCTCATAAAGACAATTGAGTTTAACCATTCCAACCTTCACATACAACACATTTACACATTTTACGTTCCCCTGTTGCTCATTTTCACATATCCAACTATTTATACATAACAAAAGTAACCACAATTACTCGGTTCGGTAATCATCTAACTAACCACCGGGGTCAAACCAAATGTACTAAAATGTCCAACCATAGCCTCATCATCACTTTCTCCATCTTATTAGATTGCTTTGCCTGACATATACATTAGATATATTTTAGATTTAAATAATAAAAAAGCAATACTACCTAAAAATTGAATAAATATTAGTAATTAGTAGCATCAAATAATTTGTTCGCTAAATTTCCACAAATGAAAATTGTTTCAAATTTCTATCATCTTTCTCATTCCCTCCTATACTATACGTTATTCCAACAATTGAATTAAAAGCTTGTGTCAAAAAGAGATGTAAATATTACCTAAGATTATATTGTCTTTCTTAAAAAACATTGGTAGTAAAGCATTTTATCCATTTGGATGAAATAACAGACCGCACATTATTAATCTGGGCATGCTTTAATATACTTCATCATAGTTATCATGAATAGCGACCTCTGCCAGATAAGCACATAGTGACAAACAGGTTGGCAAAATGGCATCAAATCCAAACAGTCAGTCTTCCTGTCACATTGAAATACCAAAAGAGAAATAAAGATTTGAAAGTACATGAATAAACGTATCTTAAGACGATGAAATACTCAAAATTTATGAACAGCATGTAGACATGAAGCTGAAGTAGGATATACCCAAATATTTTTAGCTCACTCAAATTAAAACAATGTACAATAAATATCTGTGAAAACTACTAAATCAAAACAGTTATCAACCATGTTATCTTCATATTGATATTACATAAAATTAGCAGTACAAAGCATTGGGAGTAAGAGTAGTCAAACAGTGCAAACTGTAGTTTCAAGTTATTAAAAAATTTCATAGAATGTGTATCATGGTAAATAATAAATTTGTAAATTATAGTGTCAAACTTTCAGACCTATTTGGAAAATCATAGTACATATTTGCGAAAAAATGAGGTAACATAGTGTCAAAAGAGAAATATTAGTCAATATTATTCTACTAACCAAGTTCTCTTGACCAATAATTCAGTCTCTTTGTAAAATGCTATCACAGTTGTAGAGGCAGCATGATCAAAAATTTCTATTGTAAGATGATATTATAAAATGGTTAGTACATGCCAAGCAGTTTGAATACTGTAGTATGTATACATGTTTGCATGTTTGGATACGTCGATGTTGCACTTAGGACATGTAAAATAATCGTTATCATTTCACATAATCAAAGAAATCTTGTAAATTTGTCTTAGTTAACGTTTTATTTTGGAAGACATTTTGTTTCAAGACAGCGTATGTATTGGAAAATAATAGGAAAGTAATTATGTTGAAAAAAATGTAGCAATTACCATTGTACATTAATTAATTCAAATAGTTGATCTTGAATAGATCGAATTTTTATAAAAGCATAAGGGTGGGTAAAATATGATTTCAGAAAGAAATGCATCAGCATTATATATCTGCACATAATGAATTTGCCTACCCAATTGAATTATTCAATCAAAGTAAAGTTGTTGGTTACTACATACTTGCAAGGTAGTAAATATTCCTTAGGAAACAACCTAACTGAGTATGACAGTATTTTCAGTTCCGCGTGGTATAAAAACGAAAGAATACGTAGTTCGGTCATATTAGCATTTAGTGAAAATGCATTAGCACAAACAAATCATGATATAGATGTACGTTGACCAAACTGAAAGGAAAAAGAAATTAGGAAAGTACACTGTAGCAGCTAATTACAACCATGACAACCAAACTAAAATAAATTTACATACTATTAAAAAAGTACAAACAGGACAGATAGTAAAAAGGGTAAAGAACCACACTTACTAAAATAAAATTACATGCTATAATAAAATACGAAACAGACAGCAAGGGCTAGGAAGTGGTTCGAAATAAGCAGTACGTTTCCCTTTACTTATCATTTGTTCTTCCATGTGGCATGTTTGGATGAGCTTCTCATATTTCTGTATAATGCTTTGCTCGCTCTTGCTTTACTAAGTTTATTACTGCATCTTCTATTTGTTTGTCTTTGTCAAGTTGCATACTCATAATGATGTGAGAACTCCTCTTTCAAACCAATTGGGAACTTAAGCATTATTTTAGCCTGACATTTACAACTTTATCATCAGATAATTTAAATAATATATGTATTTTAAATATGAAAACACAATGTGTATGTTAGTAACACTAAACATAAGATCATATCATAAACATTGTTTGACATAATCCAATATATTGCAAGTATCGTTTGTATTTTCATTATAGGCTTTCAAATATGTTTATTCAGAAGAAGATTGGTGACAACTAACAAAAAGCATATTGATACTTAAAATAATTAATTATCAATTTACCCAAAATATACACATATAAAGAACTCAACATCTTGGCGAAATATTTGAAATGGGACTTCTAGAAAACTTCAGATAGAAAGAATTGAAAAAAAAAATATTAACTTTTGCAACCTTTAGAAACTTTGATCTATTTTCAAACTGTAGTCAAATCTAGTTTCGTACTTAGATTTCTCATTATTTTAAGCTAATGATAGTCTAAAGATACCACCAACCTAGTTTCCTCCAAGAAACTCCATCTATAATAATCCATGGTCCATACTCACTCAATAGAATAAAAAACTGATAGAAATCGTAGAATATAGTTTGGTAAATATATAAAGAATGAGAAATTTTAGTACATCTAGCAATGACATAAATTCATTCATTTCTTTTTTGTGCCATGCCATCTTAATGCGAATTAAAAAATTTCCAATCCAATCCAAGACAAAAAAATAAAACGAATCCATTCAAATGAAAACACCATGTATTTAATCTCTCAAACATATAATATAACAAAAAAGAAATAGTAATTGTTGACAGTCATAAGAGGAAAGAAACTTTTTTATAAAATTTGAATTTACAAATGTAAACGTAAAATAGTTGGTTAAAATGGATGTTCATCTTCGATCTTTTTTATTCTTTTTCCAAATTTGTGGTCGGGATGAATTGGGGAAAAATAGAAAGAAACATGCGATTATTTAAACACAAAATTGCAAATTATAATCATTATGCCACTTGATGGAAAATTAACATGTACACAATAATAGATCTTACTCCTATTATACTCATAACACATTGATTGTTATGAGATGTACATACCGTTTATTATAAAACCAATTGAATAAGAAACAATGTCCATAGAGGCAACATTGATTCAAAATTTTCTTAATCAATCTTCAGCCATGCACAATTAAATCATGACAGAAAAGCACATATGAATCTATCTAAATATTCATACATATTCTACGATGAAACACCTATATTAATAATAAACACCTATGTCGAACCGTTGGAAAGCTTGTAGAATCCTCTACGGTTTGACATATACAATATCACCACATTTAACACATTGATTAGGAAATTGCATGTAAATGCATTACAAACAATCACACATAGAATATGTTATCAATTACAAAACCGAAATCACAAACAATTTCAGTGTTAAACATGAAAAGAACTAATTTCATTTAAGTCATTCTAGAAGTCAAGGCATTAACCCTACAAAAATATCTAAAAGAAAATTGAATGCGTACCTTTCTTCAACTCAACCTGACTTCAACGAAAGTCCATTGTCGCTTTTGCCTTTAGCGACAAATAGCTAAATCTTAATCTTAATATAGAACTATGCATTTTCTATTGGATTCAAAAAGATGAAAATTATAATCAATGATTTTAAATAGTCTACACGTAGTTATTAATATCCATTTTGAAGGCATACTAGGAAAATTGATGTGATTTTATGACTGGAAAGAAGTAAAAGCAGTAAATAGAGTGAATCATTTCAATTGTTGTTGAAAAAACATTAGCAGAAAGATGAAACAAATAGTGTTAGAAATTTGTTAAACGAAATAGTGTTAGCTTAAATACTGGGATTAAAAATAGTGTATTTAGAGCTATTCATTATTTCAATTAAAGATCAAAAAACAATCCACAATAATAATAAAACTGTTACTATAGATGACAAAAACCCTAAAACATTGATTTTGAACTCAGGATTGCTGCTACTAATTGTGAAACTACTTCATTCAAGCATTTTGATCCCTCGGGGTAATATAACAAAGAGTGTTTGCATTAATTGCATCTTTATAGTTACTATTTAATGTTGAAATTTAGTATGCATATATCAATTAAATCACAACAAAAAAGGAAAAGGAAAAAATGCAATCATGATTAAACATTTACCTTCTTTAAAATCCTAATCTAATTTAAAATCAGCATCATAATACCTTTCTCCTTATATACATTGCTTTTTAGTGCTTTTCAGAAACAATAATATTAGTGTGGTGCATTAATTAATGATATAAAGACTTGCATTAATTAGTGTCTGTTTGTTTGCAACTATCCGTAGCTACAAACTGCAACTAAGAGAAGTTTGGGCTTACATACATCCCTTTTTCTCCCTATTCTGACACGCTATGCCATAGATATTTTTATAAATCCCTAACTGAAGCAAATCAAATGAAGTCTTTTACAAATAGTAATAAATGAGTACATTATTGAAACTAAGAAAAACAATGGTTTGATAAGCCAAGCATGTAATGAAAAGAAACATGTATGAGGAAAAGCATTTGAAAGCTAATCAACCTTTAAGAAATAAATTTTATCAAATATAAATAGCAATATTTATTATACAATGCCATATGTATTCGTTATATTAAATTTTAGTCCTGTTTGAAGTAAAGTATTAAGCTAGCATATAAAACTTGTAGTAAAAATGATAAATTTTCAGAGAATGAACCACAGATAAAATTGAATCTAGGAATACATGTAAGAGTATTGATGGTAAAAAGGAATACATGAAAGAGAACAGTTGTTGGTCAAATGCAAACAAACCATAAACATTACTGTATACAAATTTCTTAGCAAGGGAATACCTAAATTACCGTGTGAAACAAATAAAATGACATACATCAACATATACAAACTCATATTGAAATTATGCACAACCATTATCAATATATTGATCAACAACAGTCAATTTTAACATTTAGAGTTCATCAGCCCAAAATTGTAGGGAATCAGAAATGAAGAAATTAAAAAAAAACGACGAAGGAAGAGGTGATCAAAAACACAGAGTAAAACATAAAAAAATAGACAACATGAAATTAGCACTCAATTGTCAATCAATGAATAAGTAAAGGGCTAAAATAAATTCAAACAAATCGAACCTTAGATACGCATATGGCTAGGGATGGAGTGTAACGACTCGCCTTTCACTCCACAGAAAGACGCATCATT
Source organism: Allium cepa (assembly GCA_030765085.1). Taxonomy (NCBI): domain Eukaryota; kingdom Viridiplantae; phylum Streptophyta; class Magnoliopsida; order Asparagales; family Amaryllidaceae; genus Allium; species Allium cepa. Next base: position 137,711,946 of record CM060945.1, read on the forward strand.
AAAAGAAAGAAAGGGATAGAAAAGAGAATAGATAGAGAAGAAAGAACAAAACAAAATCAGAATCTCACAGCGAAACGAATAAAATATATTGATCACATAGATATTACATAGTATACAACATCTATTAAAGTTACACAGCTTTATCACAACACAAATTAGACAGTTATAAAGATCTACCTATTGTACAACTCAAGTTTCATACAAGACATAAACACATAGATCAACACAGCAGAACCACTATATATCTACATACGTTGAAGCCTCATGCTCCAATTCTCCTCCAGAATTCGTCAAAGCTAACTTGAATCACTTAGCTACTCGTAAAAATTTGAGTACCCAAGAGTTTAATAAAACAGAAAATAAACTCTGGGTTAGACATGGGTCTGGTGTGAGTAAACGGGTTAAAGTTGCTTAACTTTGAAAATCATTTGAAAACAAAGGCATCACGTAAGACTTCCTACACATAAACATGAAAAAGTTTTTACCTTACGATAACCAAAACATTTGATAGAAAATCTTGTGATATTATAGTAGTGTCTAGGTTTTCAAGAAAATACAGAAATAGCTGGAAGGCTTACATATCACGTTCCAACATAGTTGGGCACAATCAAAATGTACGACACTTATTGGAGATTGAATCCCATACAATGGCAGGGCTACCGGGGTCCGTTGTCACAGTACGTGGCATAAATCACCATACCAAGGATCCACCCTGATCCCCTACAACACAAGGCTGGAACCATCCCTTACTGGATAATTCCGAATAAGATAACCCCACAGTTGCCACGAACAACTGCCCACACAGCCGAATAAAAGAGGACCTCTAGACAGGGGAAATCTTATCCTACTTGGGTGCTACCTACTTAGCTTTGCTGCACCTCCTCTGTTTTAGCCATTCCCAGTTGATGAGGCTTGAGGCTGCGATTACCTTTTTAAAACACATCTATCTTAGAATGGTCATCGTCCTCCACTGACGATGTTCTGAAAGCATTCAATCCATACAAGTTCGTTCTGGGTTCGAACGAAACCGAAGGCACTATCTCGTTACACCCATTTTGGAATCACCCTCAGAATTAATGACAATAGCCCTTGCACTCTGAATCTTCATCTCGATCTTCACTTGAAATTCACGACCTATCATTTAATTTGGATCGATGTGGTTTTCGGATATTGTAATGGTCCCATTTTTTCGACTTTTGAAAGTCAACATCGATACGTCCACTGTGTCGAATGCCGAACAATCGAATTCCAAAAAAATCGAACCGTTAAGGTTTAAGAAAAAGAAGATAGAAGAAGAAACAAAAAATAGAACAATAACAGAATCTCACATTTCGTAGCAGAACAAATATAATAGATAAATGAATATCTTTAAAACAAAGAACTATATTAGTTATTACATTACATCACATTACATTATTAGAGTGTTATAACAACAAACAGCGGAAAAGAATATAACATATATAAGTGATACGCCTCGCCATCCATCTCCAATTCCTGATTTTCACAGCAACTTCCTGACTGCTCTTTATCTCTGTTCTTTTAAAACTTATGTTTAAACTGCTGAAAAAGCTTACAATAACGCGAGAAAACCCGAGCTAACCCATCTCCTACTTGAGCGCTCCTTCGAGTTTCTCCCAAACCCAAATTTCCTGACACAAAAAACGATGTCGCGCACGCGCACGGCATCGCCGCCGCCGCTCCGGTGAACGTCACGACCTTCGGCAAGTCGAAAAACTTACCCACACTCGAAATCAAACTTTGATTCGAAGCCGAAAAGTCAAAATAAAAAAATGGCAGTTTGGTCGAAAAACTGCAATCGACCGAACCAACAAAAACGCCTCACCGCCGTTGCTCAGACCACCAGAGACGCCACGACTTCGGCCACACCACATCAACACCCTACGCTAACATTCCCCTGGAGGACATGCAACTTGGTGCATCAGAGGTGATGAAATCACCTCGTTTCCAGGCACATCAAAAACTCGAATACAAATCCTAAAATCACCTTGCCCCTTTAATTTACGCAATGAAAAAATTATTCGACAAATTTCCCGAGATCATCAATGGCCAAGCAACCTTCAAGCAGAATCTTAACACTCAATAATTCCTTGATCGATGGCAATGGCCGAAAAAACATTTTTGGTTCAACTTGAAACTGCACTTAAAATACTTCACTAGAAATAACTAATTTTGTTTTAAAAATCTTGTTTTTGAATGTTGATTCAAGCTATATAATTGAATCAGTATTTAACAATATTCGAATTTATCCAAAAATTTACTTTTTACTGTAAAACTGAGTGTTACAGAGTCACACTTCACTTTTAAGCTTTAAACAAATTTTAGGCTGTGATTCAAGTTTAAACAAACTTATTTTGTTTAAAATCCTAAGTTAAAAATATTGGTATGAAGATTTATTTGATTCTTTTTCCAATTTACTTTGCTCTAAAACTGGAAATGAAGGAGAATAAAAAAATCACAGTACAATAGAAATACACAAAACTTCTTGTTTAGAACATACAGCAAAGCACATACCATTCATAAATCAAATACATAGTTTAAATTTTTGAAAACAACATGTTTACTCACTTGACAAAGTTTTGAATAGAGACTTGTTTTGAAACTGCAGTATTGATCTTCCCTCTTTTTTTTTCAGCAGATTGTTTTTGAGTTTAAAAATATAGTGATGTTTTGCTTCTTTTTCTTTCTGGCTTTGCTATGTTTTGATGAACAAAATGAAACAAATATGGATGTGTATATATAAAGGAAACAGTTTGTTCAGGTAGGTTTTTTTTGGTGTAAATTTTTCTTTTGGTCAGAGTGTTTTTTTTCATTGACCAGAGATATTTTCCTTTAAATTGGAGGCTGAAATGATTTCTTCTATTTCGAAATGACTTCTTTTTTTTGTGCTGAGAAGAAAGCATTTAATGTCGTGTTTCCATCTAAGTTTACATGTAATCCTATTTTTGTATGTGCTTAGATCTGTTTGTAGTTTTTTTCTTGCATACATTTTTTATTATTATCTTTTTGTTTACATAATTCATACACAATTCTATATGTATTCCATATGTTATTTTTATAGTTTATCTTATGTTGCTATATAACCATAAAATCTTATTACTAACATAAATTCTAAATTTTATTTCTATTCAAAATTTAACGATCAACATTTAATTTATAACATATATTTTATTTATGGTTTAACATAAATTCTTGTTTTTATATTTTTTTATTATTATCTATTTAAAGCTAAAACTACTAAATATTTTATTTCTATCCATATAACTTTGCAATATTTAATATTAATAATATTTTATTTCTTTTGAAACTTTTCAAATTAAATTTCAAAAGTTCAAACAAGCTACCAAATTTAAATTAATAAATTTTGGGATGTTACAAATATCCCCCCTTAAGAAAATTTCGTCCTCGACATTTGAAAGAGAGAGAAAAACAAACAAAGAATATATGAATTCAGAAAAGGATAGAGAAATGGCTTACTATTTTATGCCGAGATATCCACTCTGCAATTGGGACATGATTTCTGCATATTATCTTCAGTTTCCCAAGTGTTGTCCTTTGGATCACCACTCCACTGTACTTTAACTAGTTTCACAACTTTGTTTCTCAACCGCTTTTCATCACGATCTACAATCTTTATCGGTTCTTTTTTAACTGTTATATTGGAAGTGATCTCGAGATCCTGCTGAGCAGCTTCTTCAATAATACTATCTAGAACGTGCACATACTTCCGAAGATTAGAAATGTGGAACACATCATGCATGCCAGATAATCTCGTTAATCCCTTTTCTTCGTTGAAAGCCGATTCAAAATCAAACTTCTCTCTGTTAAAATAAAAATGGCCGCGAATACTCCTTCTCAAATCTCGCATATAAAATAAAATCGAGGCCGAGCCTCCTCTCAAAAATCGAGAAATTCATTAGTTCGTGAATCAAAACCCCAAATCGAAAAGAAGAGGCCGATCTCTTCGCCCAGTGTGGGTCGAAGTGTAAATTCCTAGAAGCGAAGGGGGCATCATGCTCGAGCGCGGCGACACTGGCTTCGCGACGGCGGAGCAGTTGCCTGGAAGAGGTGGCTATTGCGACAAGTTGCGATACTCGAAGCCGGACCCAGGCACGGTAGTGGGATTCGAGTGGCAACGTACGCAAGTGCTTCGGTGGAGATTGATCGGAGGTGCGGCGACCTCTGTAGGATGTACGACTGTGCGCGAGGCGAGGGAAATGGCGATTAAAGTGTCGCGATAGTCGGCGTGATTTTGAGAGCGATCGTTGTTTTCTGGTTCGAGCTTATTTTCAAGTGCGGTAAGGTATTGGAATTTCTTTTTCCAATTAAAATTGATTTAATTTAATATTTGTGCGAATTAGTAAAAATATGTAAATTTAAAATAGGAAATCATTTAGAAAAAAATATATGTGTGCAGTTTATAATTTTAACAGTAAAGAGAAAAATATATAAAGATAGGATTTTGGAATATATATATATATATATGCAGTTTTTAAATTTTTATATGCATTTAGAAGGATATGATTTTTGCAGTAAAGAAATTTGTTATTTTACCATTTACAGAAAAAAATAATATACGTCTGTGTTTTAAAATTTGCTTGTTTATTATAAAAGGGTTTATTTTAAAAGGAAATTATTAGTTTGAATAAAAAAAAGTATTAGTTAATTAAATTTATTTGATAATAAGTGATTTTTCAATTAGTTCAAATATTGTATTAAAGGAAAATTTGTTTGAAATTAAATTAACTAGCTAAAATAAAATTTATAAGATGGAAATTGATTTGTCGATTGTTTCACATATTAATAAATCATATAATTATTGGTTACAAGGTCTAAAATCGAGAAACATGCCGGAAAGGAAATGGATTGTAAAATAAAAAGTTCAGGTGAGATCTTCTCACTCAATCAATATTGTCTGATTGAAATTTTGAATGATTAGATTTAAAATTGATTGACTATGTGCTTGGATGATTGATTTATAATAATTATTCACCGGATGATATTATATATATAGTAGTATATAGTATATATTGGGTGATTGATTTCCCGCATTATATAGCGGATGAGACCCTATGCGCCGCATAATAGCGGATGATATTTTATAAATCCCATATACCGCGATATTCCACCTCGAAGTGGAATTGGTATTTAGTTGTTATGCTAACGTCTGTGGATGCAGGGAAAACAGGTTGGAGGGATCCAACTGGATTCCTCAAATATTTGAATTAGTTTCAATATTGTGTGTTGATTATTTGTAATCTGTGTGTGACTATCTATGATTGAGACTATTGAAGGCTAAAATTTAGCCAAATATATTTTTGGTATCGTAGGATACCGGAAATAAATAAAATTTAATTTTTGAAATTTAGTAGAAAATTTATAGTATTAATCTTAGAAAATTGAATAGATTTAAAAGAAGGAATTTGTTTCAAAAGATAATAAATTTGGTGTTGAGATAAATTTAAAATTAAATTTTGGAAATTGATTTGGTATTTATAAATAAATTTGGAAATCAATTTAGAATTTAATTTGGTGCTGAAAATGAATATTTGGAAATCGATTTGAAAATCATATATCAATGGATATTTAGAAGTTTAAATTCACAAAGGGAATTTATAAAGGAAAGAGAAATTTGTTTTAAAAATAAACATTTGGTTATTTTTAAAGTGTGAAAGGAATTTACGGATTCGGAACGCAAATTTAAAATAAATCAAGAAAGATTTATTAATTGATTTGAATTAACCATTTTGAAATGAAAAATGTATTTTCGCTGAAAAGCTGAGTATGATTTCGAAGTAGCCAATAAATATAAAGTGAAATTTTTTAAGGATGGTTTTAGAAATATTACATATATAAGTGATACGCCTCGCCGTCCAGCTCCAACTCCTGATTTCCACAGCAACTTCTTGACTTTGCTCTACAGTAACTGATAACCTGACTCTAGGCTGCCCGTGTGGAAAATTGTGGGCACCTAGAGTTTAGAAAGGAAACAATAAACTCCAGGTCAGTCGTGGGACTGGTGTGAGATCTTAAAAACAGTTATTTTCACAAAGAAAGGAAAAGAAATCCGCTATGCTTTTGGAAAATGAAACTACCATAAGGCCTCCCGCCACACACACAATGCAAACGCAGAATTGGAGGAGATTTCTCCTTATGATAGTCAAACATGCTTAATATGCAAAATCCTTTCGATATTATTATTAGTGCATAGTGCAGAAAACATTTCGAAAGTATAATATTAATCTTAGCCACCATAGACATTCCGAACTATGCCTACTATAGCTACCATCTAAACAGTGGTGACCACCATAAGTAAATGGCAGGTTATACAACTAAAACCGTACAAGGCGTGTATTGGGGTTTGGATTTACAACAAATGGTCAGCCTAAGGAACTTCCTACTGTCACATGAGTACGCCTCTGGAGGGACGTCCCAAGAACCTACCCGGATCTCTGCCAACACAAGGCCAGGTTACCTCTGTAACTAGGTAACTACTACTCGAGTATGCCATCCTCCAGTCCTTTGGGACCTTTATCTAAGGATCCACAACCACAAAGCAACAACCACAAAGTATAATAAAATTTGTGGCAACAACATAGGTTATGTATCTGGGCTCCATACCATGATACCACCCTTTTCCAGAAGGAAATGACATACCCTAAAGGGCGCGACCCTCATAACGTTGCCGCATCTTTCCTGTTTCGGCCATTTCCGGGATGTGAGGTCCGATGAGGTCTCGTCCACAAAGCTACACTTTTCATAAAGTCATGCTTTGATCAATAAATGATCAGCAACACTTCATATGTCACATTACCAAATTGGGAATATATCACTAATAACCATCAACTACATACACTCTGAGCTCGTACGTCTCAGAAAAGGGTGTTAAGCTAAGAGAATAAATTCTCCGCCACCAACAGGAATGTATTTGATAGAAATCAGCTTTATATCTCAAAGTGTAATGTCAAACACACATCCATACAAGTCCGTTCCGGGATCGAACGGAACCGAAGGCACTTCAAAAAAACCCTTGCAAATCCGGATATTCAAAAATCACGTCTGAAATCCCCATCACAAAGGTGATAAAATCTCTATACCGGAGCAACCCGGTGCAGAGACATTCAACAGGTAATCCTTTCGCTTTCGAAAATACCCGGTCTTCAACACCATCTTCAAATGCAATCCCATTTCGTCATATCATTATTCGGAATGGGTTTTACGACACAAGGTCCTTCCCCGGCTAATTCGAATAACGAGCGCTTATTTTTAAAAATAAGTGTTCATTCAGATTTCAAACAAATCACAATAATTTCCACCTTGATCTTTTAAACAAAAGATCCATCACAATCACAAAGGTTCGATGTGGGTTTTCGATAACTGTTTGGAATCCGACCCCTGGTCGCATTGAAATTCTAATGTCGTTAAAGGCAAATATTGATAGTCGGTTATTTAAGTATCAATAAATATCCATAACAATCACTAACATCTAAATAATTTCCCAGTTATTATTTTCAAAATATCTTCGCAAGATATTTTTTTTACACTTCAATCATTTGAAAACAAATTTCAAATCACTTTTCACTCGCGGAATAAGATTCTCGATATTTTTATTTATTTCCACTGAAAGTCCACCGAGTTCAAATACTTTAAATCACTTATCCAATATATATATATATATATATATATATATATATATATATATATATACTTGGAAACATTTAGATAAAACTATTTTAAAAGATATATTTAAATATTAGTTATGAAAAGGTTATATAAATGTCTCATACTAATTTTAAAATAAAATTAGTAGATAAGGTATAAGTATTTAAATAATCGTTTCCTAAAACAAATATCAATTTTAATCTTTAAAATAACCCCTTCTGTAAGTAATTAAATAAATCCATACATTAAAGATTTGAAACCAGTTAAGAAAATAATTTATCCAAAGTATCCTTTCTAAAACCATCCTTCAAAATTTTCAGTTTATATTTATAGGCTACGTCAAAATCATACTCAGGTTTCCACGGAAAATACAATTTTCATTTCAAAATAGTTTATTCAAATCAATTAATAATCTTTCTTGATTTATTTTAAATTTATGTCTCAAATCTGTAAATTCCTTTTCAACTTTTAAAAATAACCAAATGTTTATTTTTAAAACGAATTTCTCTTTCCTTTATAAATTCCCATTGTGAATTTAAACTACTAAATATCCATTGATATACGATTTTCAAATCAATTTCTAAATATTCATTTTCAGTACCGAATTAAATTCTAAATTGATTTCCAAATTTATTTACAACTACCAAATCAATTTCCAAAATTGATTTCTAAATTTATTTCAATACCAAATTGATTATCTTTTGAAACAAATTCCTTCTTTTGAATTTATTTAAATTTCTAAAATTAAGTTACTATAAATTTTCTACTAAATTTCAAAAATCAAAATTTATCTATTTCTGGTATCCTACGATACCAAAAATATATTCGGCTAAATTTTAGCCTTCAACAGTTTCAATCACAAATAGTCACACACAGATTATAAATAATCAACATACAATATTGAAACAAATTCAATTATTTGAGGAATCCAGTTGGATCCCTCCAACCTGTTTTCCCTGCATCCACAGACGTTAACGCAACAATTAAATGTTCATTCCACTTTCGAGGTGGAATACCGCGGTATATGGGATTTATAAAATATCATCCGCTATTATGCAACGCGTAGGGTCTCATCCGCTACATAATATGGGAAATCAATCACCCAATATATACTATATACCACTATATATATAATATCATCCAGTGAATAATTATTATAAATCAATTATCCAAGCACACAGTAAATCAATTTAAAATCTAACTATTTAAAATTAACTGGAGAATTTAATTGAGTGAGAAGATCTCACCTTTGCTTTTTATTTTGCAATCCATCCAAATTAGCTTGCTTTCTTCACGGTTTTGACCTTGTATAAATATTTACAGTTTATAAATATTTGAATTGATCGAATAAATTATTTTCCATTCAATAGATTTAATTAGATTTAATTTACTAATAATTTTCTTTTAAGAATCCTTTAGTAAATAATTAGACAGGTAATTTGACTAAACTAATCATCTAAAATACATAATTTAAAATAAAGTAGTAGATTTAAAAGGTATATAAAATTATTTTATTTTCATTTTAAAACTGCATATAAAAAAAATTTATATCAGTTAAATTTCCTATATAAACCCTTATATATTTGCCCCAAAATCATATATAAAGTTTCTGTACATAAATTTCAACTTTACAAATTTGAAAACCGGACAACAACATTCTTTAATGCAATTTAAAATTTCCTTTCCTATTTCTAAATTCGTATACATACGTGTATATATAAAAATTAAATTTAAAATAAAAATCGAAAAGTTTATACCTTACTGCTAACAGAGAACCCAGATCCTCACGTCGCTCGCGAACCACTGGCCACGCTTGCTCGCGGTAGCCACCTCCGACATCGAGCCCTCCCCATCGCACATGCGCGTAAGTGTCATTACCCGCCGCTCGAACACAAGTCTACCACTCCTCTCGACAATCGCCATCGCGAACATCCAACTACCTCGACTTACATCCCACTCCGATCCATCGCGATTCCATCGCCACCTCGACGCTCCAACCACGTTTGACATTTTGACCCAACCCCGGCTCATGCGACTACTCCCCTCCACGGCGCCACCTCACGTGGTCGCCACCACATACGAGATTTCGCCACCGTTGCTTAGACCACTAGAGACGCCATGACTTCGGCCACACCATGTTAACCCTCTACGCTAACATTCACCTGGAGGACATGCAACTCGGTGCATCAGAGGTGATGAAATCACCTCGTTTCCAGGCACATCAAAAACTCGAATACAAACCCTAAAATCACCTCGTCCCACTAATTTATGCAATAGAAAAATTATTTGACAATTTTCCTAAGATCATCAATGGCCAAGCAAGCTTCAAGCAGAATCTTAACACTCAATAATTCCTTGATCGATGGCAATGGCCGAAAAAACATTTTCAGTTCAACTTGAAACTGCACTTAAAATACTTCACTAAAAATCACCAATTTTGTTTTAAAAATCTTGTTTCTGAATGTTGATTCAAGCTATATAATTGAATCAATATTTAACAATATTCGAATTTATCTAAAAATTTACTTTTTACTGTCAAACTGAGTGTTACAGAGTCACACTTCACTTTTAAGCTTTAAACAAATTTTAGGTTGTGATTCAAGTTTAAACAAACTTATTTTGTTTAAAATCCTAAGTTAAAAATATTGGTATGAAGATTTATTTGATTCTTTTTCCAATTTACTTTGCTCTTAAATTGGAAATAAAGGAGAATAAAAAAAATCATAGTACAACAGAAATACACAAAAATTCTTGTTTAGAACATACAACAAAGCACATACCATTCATAAATCAAATACATGGTTTAAATTTTTGAAAACAGTTTGTTTACTCACTTGACGAAGTTTTGAACAGTGACTTGTTTTGAAACTGCAGTATTGATCTTCCCTCTTTTTTTCTTCAGCAGATTGTTTTTGAGTTTAAAAATATAGTGATGCTTTACTTCTTTTTCTTTCTGGCTTTGCTATGTTTTGATGAATGAAATGAAACAAATATGGATGTGTATATATAAAGGAAACAGTTTGTTCAGGTAGGTGTTTTCTGGTGCAAGATTTTTCTTTTGGTCAGAGTGTTATTTTTTCATTGACCAGCGATATTTTCCTTTAAATTGGAGGCTGAAATGATTTCTTCTATTTTGAAATGACTTCTTTTTTTGTGCTGAGAAGAAAGCATTTAATACCATGTTTCCATCTAAGTTTACATGTAATCCTACTTTTGTATGTATTTAGATTTGTTTGTAGATTTTTTTCTTGCATACATTTTTTTTATTATCTTCTCGTTTACATAATTCATACACAGTTCTATATGTATTCCATATGTTATTTTTATAGTTCATCTTATGTTGCTATATAACCATAAAATCTTATTGCTAACATAAATTCTAAATTTTATTTCTATTCAAAGTTTAACTATCAACATTTAATTTATAACATATATTTTATTTTATGGTTTAACACAAATTCTTGTTTTTATAATTTTTTATTATTATCTATTTAAAGCTTAAACTACTAAATATTTTGTTTCTATCCATATATCTTTGCAATATTTAATATTAATATATTTTATTTCTTTTGAAACTTTTCAAATTAAATTTCAAAAGTTCAAACAAGCTACCAAATTTAAATTAATAAATTTTGGGATGTTACAGATATTTAATCCGGAAATCCGATCCCGGTCTCACCGAAATCCAAAATGCCATCTTGGAATGCCAAGGTGTTTTAAGCTAAAACAATTTAATTTATTACCTATATTCACACAGATAGATAATTCTCATTACACAGATAGATAATCCATAATATCACAATTCAACCAAAGCATCTCATATCTCTAAGCAGCACATATCACATATCAGAGATATCAAAAATCAAGGCGTTCAATATCATTCAATCATCCATAAGCAAGATTAATTAGTCATACCATTTCTAATTATTTTAAATTAATTTCTTAAATCACTCTTAAATCCTGCTTACTTAACATTAATTAATTACAAACCAATTAATTAATCATCCTTTAATTATCCATCTTAATTAATCATCTATGATTAATGATTCTTAAATTACATTAAGTAATTTGGCCTTTAATTAATTACACGAATTAATTTTCCTTTAACCATTCACAGTAATTAACCTTTAATTAATCTCTCATTAATTAATTTACTATAATTAATTACATTGATCCTTAATTAATCACATTTAATTAATTATTCTATAATCACTTACATAGATTAATTATCCTTTAATTAATCACATTCATTAATCAACCTTAATTAAACAGATACAGTAATTAACTATTCTTCAATTACTTTCTTTTATTAATTAATCTTTTAATTAATTATATTAATTAATCTTTTAATTAATTATATTAATTAATCTTTTAATTAATTATATTAATTAATCTTTTAATTAATTACACTAAGTGATTAATCATTAATTACTTCCATTGAGTATTTATCCTCTAATTACTTTCACTAAGTAATTTCCCTTTTATTAATTACATTCAGTAATTATCCACTAATTACTTACACTAAGTAATTACACTTTATTAATTACATTAAGTAATTTATACTTAATCAATTCCATAAGTTATTATCCTTAATTAATTAAACTATTTTATTAATATTAAATTAATTACATTAATTAATCATCTCATGATTACTAGTTATTGATCTTTAAATTACATTCATTAACTATCCATTAATTACTTTCATTAAGCAATTATACTTGATTATTAACATAAATAAATTAGCCCTTATTAATTAGATTAAGTAATTAATCCTTTATTTAATTTCACTAATTAATTATCTTTAATTAACCACTACCTTAATCAGTTAAAGATAAATTCTTTATCTTCAATAATTACTTCATTTAAACTTCATTAGAAAAACATTTAGGAATTAATTACATAACTAACCTAATATATAATTTATATAAATCAACCAAATTTTAAAACATTTAACTTTAAAATTAAACTTTGAACTTATTTTAAATCTTATTTAAATAAATTGTTTTGGAAACATCCCTTGAAAACTTATCCTCTTTAAATACACTTTAAAACCTGGCTAAACATTTTCTTTTGCCTTTTTTTAATAAAACTTGTTAAAACATTATTTAAACCAAAGTAATTTTTTTCAAAGAAAACATATAACTTAGAATTAAAACTTTGAAACTTGTTTTAAAAACTAGATTATCTTCTTTTGAAAACTCTTTTATTTTAATACACATTAAAATTTGCATTAGCCTTTAAACTTAATACCTTCATATGTTAAAACCTGGAAACACAATTACTTCACATATTAAACCTGGCAACCAAAATAAAAAAAATGACCCGAGCCCCTGTTATCAAAACCCGAGCCAACTAGATACTACCCGAGAAAACACGAGACTCCGCTTCCTCTTCTTCTACTTCGAGTCATCTCCCAAATATCTCGAGCTTAACCCCGAGAATCCTAACATTTACCCGATCCCAAACATCACCAGACACTAGCGTGCACGCGTGCAGATGCACGTTTGTCTAGTCGACTCCAACGCCTCGCCAAGGCGACCCTCAAGTCGACGACCATCTCACTGTCTCGCCCGATCCTTAAATCCGATGATCTCTCCTACGTTTCGAATTCGAACAAATCCTGGATCCAACCTGGATCGAAAAACCCTCAAATCGTCGATGATCCTGACCTCGAGAACCCTCGCCGACCTCACCAAAACTTCATCATGTCATCACGCTTCTAACCCCCCTCATGCGATCACCTCCGGTGATCAATAGACATCGCACGAAGCTCGCAAAAACCTCGATGAAAACAAGCCTCTGAACCCTAGTTCGTCGCTGGCCGGCTACCACGGCTACTGATAAAATTTCTCGCGTATTTCCATCAATCACCGTCCTTCCAGCTATCTCTGTCGACAAGCCTGGCCTCCAAAAACGTTCATTTCATTATATCACAATGGATACAAACTTAAAAATTATGATTTTCATATTAAAATTCATCACTTTGCACTACGAATCAAATTCTATAATCAAACCTTGAAAATAACATGATCGATTTTTGACATCTAATTGATTTTTACTATAAATCCTATTTTTGAAATAATTTCTTAATATAAAATTTTGAATTCATTTTTAAAAATGATGATATATTCTTACAATCAAATTCACTTTAATAATCATAGCCTAACAATGATTATATGAGGAAAATGGAATTTATTTAGATAGTTTTGAGACTGGAATGTTACAGAGTCATATGAACATGCATATACACAGACATGCCAGGCATTTATCATGATCACATACATGCATTCACATCTTTATACATTCATGCAACCATCATTTACGACATTACTACTAGATTTTATCATATGCATCAAAGATACAACCAAGTATAAGCCTTTTTTTTAAATTTGTTTACTCACTAGAGAAGCAAGCTTTGTTTTATTTCTTTTGATCAGAAATTGTATTTGATTTGAATCTGATCTTTGGAACTGTAGTGCTTGGATCTTTGAGTTGAATTCATGCTGAGTTTATCTACTTTTTGAACTCAGGTTTGAAGCCTTATTGAATTTGAAAACTGATGTTATATTGATTTTTTTCTTTTGATTTTGGTTTTCAGTTTTTAATTTTAGAAGAAGAGAAAAAAGATGTTTTGAACTGAAAATGAAAACCAGATCTCTCTCTATTACTACATAATTTATAATCCAGAATTGATAAAGAAAATTATTGCCACTTGTTAATTAAAATTATACAAATGTCAATGCATAAATTACTTAGCTTACAAATGTAAATGCATGATTTAGTTCTCTTACAAATGTTAAATGCATGCATTTCTATGTTTAAATCCTTATTTTAAAAAGTACTTATGTTTTATATATTTATGATATGTGATTCTATTAGTTTATGTTTTATATTTATTTATATATTTACAAACTATCTTATTTAAAATTTAAACTTAAGTAAAAATATATTTTAAACAAATAGACATTTACCTTAAGTGTTTTGAAATATATGGTTAACTTTTAAATAGCTTTTAAAAAGTTTTATATTAAATTCAATCATAACTTCCAAATTAAAAAATATAAATTAAATTTTGAAAACATGTTTTTATTTGTTAAATTCCAACCAAAGTTTTCCCATTTATAGTATATATAAATATAAATATAAATAAATATACACACACACACACACACATTATAAATAGAAAACATTTTAATATTAGCCTTGAAAATTATTATATTGAATTTTGAAACATAACTTCAAATCACAATATATATACATACATATATATTACAATTTAAAAACATATCTTTTATTAAATTAAAACCAAAGACTCCTATTTACAATATGTACCAATAGAAAACAATTTTATTAGCTTTAAAAGATAAAATTCACCAATTAAATATTTATAAAAGAAGATTATTAAACCAATTTAAATACTTATTAATAAATATTATCAAACTGTTATTGCCTAAAATTTTGGGTCATCACATTCCTCCCCGTAAAAGAATTTCGTCCTCGAAATTTAAAAGCAAAGATAATTTAATAATCCAACAAAAGTTTTATTTCCAAACAGCAAAGCATACATACCAACCATATACTAACAACCATAGCAACCAATTTATTCTAACAAACAAAACTAATTATCCTGACACAAACCAGGATAGACCTTCCTAATACTATCAAGAGTTTCTGAGGTACAAACACTGGGATACTCGCTCTACTGAATCTAAACTAGCTACACCACTCTGATCCTTAGCTCCTTCTCATCACGATCTACAGTCTGAATAGGATATCTGACCACAGTCAAGTCCGACTCATCACCCAAGTCCTCCTGAACTGCTGGTTCTAAAACCAATGATGAATCATACATGTACTCCCTCAGAGATATGTGAAATAAATTGAGAATCCCAGCCATTCGAACTAGCAATTCAATCCTGTAGGTCAAAGAACTTATCCTTTCGAGAACATGGAAAGGTCTAATATACTTTGGAGCTAGCTTCCCAGTCTTACCAAATCTTACTACTCCCTTTACCAGAGAAAACCTCAACCAAAAACAAAGTCTCCAACTTCGAATTCCAAATTCCTTCGTCTCTTATCCACAAAACTCCCCTGACGATCCTGGGCTACCTACATCCTTTCTGATCAACTCAGCTTTTGTAGATGCCTCTCGAAACAAATCTGGACCAAGAACAAGGCGATCTCTGGATTTTACCCAACAAAATGATCCTCTCAAGATTTACCGAATAATCCAAAACACAAGCTCTATTCCATAAGCATTAGTAGACTTCAAACTTACTTCTCCTATCCGGAATAACCAAAACAGGTGCACCCGACAAACTCGCCTTCAGATCCTGAAAAACTTTCTGTAGGAGTCTGTAGTTGCTTCCACTCTTGCACTGCTGCTACCTCGCTTTCACTGCGCAACTTTGATCTAGAGTAGATGAAAATGCTTTGATGAACACGAGCATAGACTTGATCTACATCCCGAAAACATGGTTCATCAAATTCACAAAATCTAGAGCCTTGGTTAATTCAAAGACATAACCAACCACTCAAAGAAATAGATGGGTCCTCAGTCAAGGGTATTGTCTTCAGCTACCCTTAGTTGGAGAAAACTCGAAACTAGAGACAATAAAGAAAACAAAAAAGTACCAAGAAGTCATGAGTTTCCTCACCAATCCTCTCTCTAGGAGCCATCCTTCTACTTAGCTAAACCACTGGTATCGCTTCTGAAATCAAGTCGGCACGAAAATCAATCTCCAATGCAGACAAATCTCTGACTTCCTCGAAGATATCTGGAAAAAATTCTGACAACTTCGATAGCTTCTACATCCTCTAGAGATGCCTCAATCCCAAACAAAAGATTATCCAAGAGAACATTCAAACGATCGCAAGTCATTTTTGCGATCCTACCAATTCAATTTCAAAGAAACTGTTCTTTCTACGCAAAGCTGAACAGCTTAGGCTTGACTAACCTATCTACCGAAATTCCAAAATAAAGTCAAACCCTTCAAGAACACCTTCGCCTATCAAAAGAAACTGATGGTCCACTCCGCTTCTTCTGAATTCCACCTCAAGGCACTGCTTAGCCAGGTGACCTTCCTGCTGGCACACAAAACATCTCCGAGTTGCATTGCTGCCTCGGATGCCAAAGACTTCTAATCCATAAGCTCTTCGACCTTCAAAGCCATATCAACCAATTTCACAAAGAGCCTTTAAGTTGAGTAGACATCTTCTCAAAAACTCGGGCCTCAAACCAAACACAAACATCTCACTTCTCTTAAGGGGTGTCCATAAAACCAGGTCCGTAGAGCTAACTTGTTGAACTTCATCTCATACTCCGATACAGTCAAATTCCCTACGATGGGTAAAACTGTTCCTCAAATACTTCCATAACATACTCCTAGAGAAAATATATTTGGGAACAATCCATGGCCACTGCGTTTCACCATGCAACTGCTACTTCCCGAAGTTGCCAAGATGCTATCACTCGCTTCTGCACAACCGACAGATCCAAACTCTTGAAAATCTGCTCATATGAGCACATCCCAGCTTTTACTTCAATGATGGACTTCGAACTTTCAAAAAGACCATCCTCCGAGATTGATGAAATCCTTATACCATTGCAATGCTTACTCGAGGCGGTATTGGGTCTATAACCTCGACAGATACTCTTCCAAACTCAACATTTAGACTTCTACCCTTTAGTAGAAGTTGTGCTACTCACACCACTACCCTTCCTACTCTAGAACTCAAACTACCAGCCTAACTCATGTGGGTAAACCGGACAGGTAACCCAACAAATTAGTAGAAATATAGATATATAGATATATAGATAAAAATACAAGTATGCTCTCTCAAGAAAGATATCACTCCAAAGCCTAGGTATTCTCTCAACCTAGCGCTCTGATACCACTTTATCGACCAGCCTTTCATTCCACAAAAAGACGCACCATTAAAAGAAAGAAAGGGATAGAAAAGAGAATAGATAGAGAAGAAAGACCAAAACAAAATCAACTATCACAGTGGAACAAATAAAATATATTAATCACATAGATATTACATAGTATACAACATCTATTAGATTTACACAGCTTTATCATAACACAAATTAGACAGTTATAAAGATTTGTCTATTGTACAACTCAAGTTTCGTACAAGACATAAACACAGAGATCAACACAGTGGAACCACTATATATCTACATATGCTGAAGTCTCCTTCTCCAATTCTCCTTCAGAATTTATCAAAGCTAACTTGAATCCCTTGGCTACTCGTAAAAATTTGAGTATCCAAGAGTTTAATAAAATAAAAATAAATTCTGAGTTAGACATGGGTCTGGTGTGAGTAAACGGGTTAAAGTTGCTTAACTTTGAAAATCATTTGAAAACAAAGGTATCTCGTAAGACTTCCCACACATAAACATGAAAAGTTTTTACCTTACGATAAACAAAAATTTGATAGGAAATGTAGTGATATTATAATAATGTTTAGGGTTTTCAAGTAAAATACAGAAATAGTTCGAATGCATACATCTCATGTTCCAACATAGTTGGGCACAATCAAAATGTACGGCACTTATTGGAGATTGGATTCCATACAATGGCACGACTACCGGGGTACTGCCCATCACAGTATGTGGCCTAGTTCACCGTACCGAGGATCCGCCCTAATCCCCTGCAACACAAGGCCGGTACCATCCCTTACCGGATAATTTCGAATAAGAGAACCCCACAGTTGCTGCGAATAACTGCCCACACAGTCGAATGAAAAGGGACCTCTAGGTAGGGGAAATCTTATCCTACTTGGGTGCTACCTACTTTGCCTTGCTACACCTCCCCTATTTTAGCCATTCCTGGTTGATGAGGCTTGAGGCTGCGATTACCTTTTTAGAACACATCTATCTTAGAATGCTCATCGTCCTCCAATGACGATGTTCAGAAAGCATTCAATCCATACAGTTCGTTTCGGTTCGAATGAAACCGAAGGCATTATCTCGTTACACCCATTTTGGAATCATCCTCAGAATTAACGACAATAGCCCTTGCACTTTGAATCTTCATCTCGATCTTCACTTGGAATCCACAACCTATCGTTTAATTTGGATTGATGTGGTTTTTGGATATCCAATCCGAAAATCCGATCTCGGTCCCACCGAAATCCAAAATGTCGTCTTTTAAGGCCAAGTTGTTTTAAGTTAAAACAATTTAATTTATTATCTATATTCACATAGATAAATAATTCTCATTATCACATATAGATAATCCATATTATCAAAATTCAACCAAAGCATCTCGTATCTCAAAGCAGCACATATCACATATCAGAGATATCAACAAGGCATTTGGTATCATTCAATCATCCATAAGAAAGATTAATTAGTCACACCACTTCTAATTAATTTAAATAAATTAATTTAATTTCTTAAATCACTTTTAAATCCTTCTTACTTAACATTAATTAATTACAAACTAATTAATTAATCATCCTTTAATTATCCATCTTAACGAATCATCCTTGATTAATGATTCTTAAACTACATTAAGTAATTTAGCCTTTAATTAATTACACAAATTGATTTTCCTTTTACTATTCACAGTAATTAACCTTTAATTACCCTCTCATTAATTAATTTACTATAATTAGTTACATTGATCCTTAATTAATTACATTTAATTAATTATTCTATAATCACTTACATTGATTAATTATCCTTTAATTAATCACATTCATTAATCAACCTTAATTAATCACATACAGTAATTAATTATTCTTTAATTACTTTCTTTTATTAAATAACTCCTTAATTAATTATATTAATTAATCCTTTAAATGATTACATTGAGTGATTAATCCTTAATTATTTCCATTGAGTAATTATCCTCTAATTACTTTCACTAAGTAATTTCCCTTTTATTAATTACATTCAGTAATTATCCATTAATTACTTACACTAAGTAATTGCACTTTATTAATTACATTAAGGAATTTATACTCAATCAATTCCATAAGTGATTATCCTTAATTAATTAAACTATTTAATTAATCTTAAATTAATTACATTAATTAATCATCTCATAATTACTAGTTAATGATCTTTAAATTACATCAATTAACTATCCATTAATTATTTTCATTAAGCAATTATACTTGATTATTAACATAAATAAATTAACCCTTATTAATTACATTAAGTAATTAATCCTTTAATTAATTTCACTAATTAATTATCTTTAATTAATCACTACCTTAACTAATTAAATATAAATTCTTTATCTTCAATAATTACATCATTTAAACTTCATTAGAAAAACATTTAGGAATTAATTACATAATTAACCTAATATATAATTTATATAAATCAACCAAATTTTAAAACATTTAACTTTAAAATTATGTTAAATCTTGTTTAAAATGTTTTGAAAACATCCTATGGAAACTTATCCTTTTTAAATACACTTTTAAAACTTGGCTAAAAAATTTCTTTTGCCTTTTTTAATAAAACTTGTTAAAACATTATCTAAACCAAAGTGATTTTTTCAAAGAAAACATCTAACTTAGAATTAAAACTTTGAAACTAGTTTTAAAGACTAGATTATCTTCTTTTGAAAACTCATTTATTTTAATACACATTAAAATTTGCATTAGCCTTTAAACTTAATACCTGTACATTTTAAAACCTGGAAACACAATTACTTCACATATTAAACCTGGTAAAAAAAAAAAACCGACCCGAGCCCATATTATTAAAACCCGAGCCAACTACGATACTACCCGAGCAAAACACGAGACTCCACTTCCTCTTCTTCTTCCAGTCATTCCCCAAATATCTCGAGCTTAACCTCGAGAATACAACATCTACCCGATCCCAAACTTCACCAGACACTAACGTGCATGCGTGCACGTGCACGTCGGTCTGGTCAACTCTGATGCCTTGCCAAGGCCACCCTTAAGTCGACGGCCATCTCACTGTCTTGCCCGACCCTTAAATCTGATGATCTCACCTACGTTTCGAATTCGAACAAATCGATCAAAACCTGGAACCAACCTTGATTGAAAAACCCTCAAATCGCCGACAATATCGACCTCGAGACCCCTCGCCGACCTCACCCAAACTTCTTCACGTCGCCATGTTTCTAACCCCCCTCATGCAATAACCTCCGGTGATCAATCGACGTCACACGAAGCTCGCAAAAACCTCGATGAAAACAAGCCTCTGAACCCTAGTTCGTCGCTGGCCGGCCACCACGGCCACTGATAAAACCTCCCACTAATTTTCCATCAACCACCGTCCTTCCAGCTATCTCTATCGACAACCTAGCCTCCAACACCTTGTCGATCGATGACAATTGTCGAAAGTACCAAAACCGTTCATCTCATTCTATCACGATGAATACAAACTTAAAAATTATGATTTTCATATTAAAATTCAGCACTTTGCACTACGAATCAGATTCTATAATCAAACCTTGAAAATAACATAATCGATTTTTGACATCTAATTGATTTTTACCCTAAATCCTATTTTTGAAAAAATTTCTTAATATAAAATTTTGAATTCATTTTTAAAATGATGTTATAGTCTTACGATCAAATTCACTTTAATAATCATAGCCTAACAATGATTATATGAGGACAATGGAATTTATTTAGATAGTTTTGAGACTTGAATGTTACAGAGTCATATGAATATGCATATACATAGACATGCCAGGCATTTATCATGATCACATACATGCATTCGCATCTTTATACATTCATGCAACCATCATTTACCACATTACTACTAGATTTTATCATATGCATCAAAGATACAACTAGGTACAAGCCTTTTTTTTAATTTTGTTTACTCACCAGAGAAGCAGGCTCTGTTTTATTTCTTTTGATCAAAAATTGTATTTGATTTGATTCTGATCTTTGGAACTGTGGTGCTTGGATCTTTGAGTTGAATTCATGTTGAATTGATCTACTTTTTGAACTCAGGTTTGTAGCCTTGTTGAATTTGAAAACAGATGTTGTATTGATTTTTTCTTTTATTTTTGATTTTTAGTTTTTATTTTTAGAAGAAGAGAGAAAAGATGTTTTGAACTGAAAATGAAAACCAGATCTCTCTCTATTACTACATAATTTATAATCCTAAATTGATAATGAAAATTGTTGCCACTTCTTAATTCAAGTTATATAAATGTCAATGCATAAATTACTTAGCTTACAAATGTAAATGCATGATTTAGTTCTCTTACAAATGTTAAATACATGTGTTTTTATGTTTAAATCCTTATTTCAAAATGTACTTATGTTTTATATATTTATGAAATGTGATTTTATTAATTTATGTGATATATTTATTTATATATTTACAAACTATCTTATTTAAATTTTAAACTTAAGTAAAAATATATTTTAAACAAATAAACATTTACCTTAAGTGTTTTGAAAATATACGGTTAACTTTTAATAGATTTTGAAAAGTTTTATATTAAATTTAATCATAACTTCCAAATTACAAAATATACATTAAATTTTGAAAACATGTTTTTATTTGTAAAATTCCAACCAAATCTTTCCCATTTATAGTGTGTATATATATATATTATGAGTAGAAAACATTTTAATATTAGCCTTTAAAATTATTATATTGAATTTTAAAACATAACTTCATATGACAATATATATACATACATATATATTACAATTTGAAAAGATATCTTTTATTAAATTAAAACAAAAGACTTCCCATTTACAATATATATACCAATGGAAAACAATTTTATTAGCTTTAAAAGATAAAATTTACCAATTAAATATTTATAAAAGAAGATTATTAAAACAATTTAAATAATTATTAATAAAGATTATCAAATTGTTATTGCCCAAAATTCTGGGTCATCACACGGATCGTAGGAAATCTACTGTTGAACCGATTAAAAGGTAAGACGAAGAGAAAAAATTACCTAGATTGATAAAATCGATCGATGAGAGATGAGAGAAGATAGGTACAGGCGGCCACAATGTTTATTCTTCTGTAAATAAAGAAGGATGGAGGAGGAAGAAAATTCGATAAGATCGATCGTTGAGAGATGAGAGAAGATAGGTACAAGCGACCGCTATGTTTATTCTTCTGCAAATAAAAAAAGGACGAAGGAGGAAGCAAATTCAATAGCTTTTGATATAGGGTTCCATAAGAACAGGAGAAACTGAGGAGGAGGAGGTTGTTGTGTATTGAACATTTCGCGATGAGTAGGTTTCGAAATGAATTAGGCGAGAAAGAAGATGTAAACGTAAATGAAAAACGACATTTTTGGAACTCCGTAAAGACACGATTGAATCATGTAGATGGAACTTTTATTATTAGTAGTAAAGGTAAGCAAGTCCTCAGGTAACTTTGTTTTCCCTTGTTGTAGTGTTGCCAAACATCAATATCAAATCGATGTCTATGGTTTGCAAAGATCTTGGTATAGCAGCACTGATTAACATCATTGAATTTATTATTTGACTTGTGTTGACCTTTTACTTGCATTTGATATTGAACATTATTACGGTTATCATATTATATCCTTCAGTAAACCATGAATATTATGATTTGGCATGTGCACATGAGTCTACCTATTTACCATAATGAATAGTACTTAGGTAGATCATTGCCAACTCATATTGCTTGATTCCGGTGAATTTTTTGTGTGTGTAATGCTTCATATTTAGTGCCAATCAAAAAGAGAAAGTGGATACATTGGGGACACATAATTTTATTTGGGATTTTCATATGATTATGGTGGATTATGCACTTTTGGTATTAGCCTTGTACAACCTCAGCATTTAGCTATGCGGTAATTTTTCTATTATGCTATTGTAACTCAGTCCATACATGGCAGTTTCTATTTATAGCCACGTTACTTGTTTCACTCTGTTTCTATGAATCAGCTTCAGTCTCAATAGTTTCTCTTCAACCCTTCAGCTTGCCTCAACATGTACACATTCTGAGCCGCTGAATGTCCTAACCTATAATATTTTAGCTTGGAAGTTTCACTAATTCAATTCATCTCGTACACATTTTCTAACGATCACCTTACACCACCGGCACCCAATATACATAAAATAGTGTGCTATTGTCATGCCAATCGATGTAGGACGATCATCAAAGTTTAAAATGAAGCGAAACATCATAGAATTTGTATTATATCTCACAGCGCACGAAATAAAATATATATCACAAATATAAAAATAGAAGAGAAAGTAATAACTAAGTGATCCAAATATCAGAGTATTGATATGTAAAATTATACATCATGAAATAGAGTTTATACAACATAAGCAAATCATAAGACTGTCTCATACTAATACTAGTAAGCAGCACTGTCAAGGCTCTACATTGTTGCGCAGCGGAATAAAAATCCATATATAATACGAGATAGCTCCCTTTAGCCTGTCCTTTGCACGGCTACTGCGTTGCATCTAGACGTACTATCTAGTCCACTCATTGAAAGCACCTGAGATAATAAGTAGTAAAGCATAAAACCTTAAGTCAGACAACAGTCTGGTATGAGTAATAAATGAATCTCAAAATACTATACAAGTTGATATAGTAAGGAATAAAGGTATAACATCATACCTGATCTATTTCTACAAGCAATGAGTTAACATATAATAACATAATATGCTACTCTAAGTGTTCTAAAGGTGAAATACAACTATGTATGATAACGCGTGTCCAATATCACTACCTCCAATACCTATCTTCAACGACTACCCAAGAGTGATAAGACTATAGGGAGAGAAATCAAAGCAATCATAGCATCCATCAAACAATCCTCACCGTCACTTTATGTACTCTGAATATATGATAACTTGTATGATCTTTCTATTGCCAGGGACTAATGGAAATCTTGGTTTTTAGTGTACTCTCTTTAGCCCAAAGCTAATACTGGACCCATTCAACTGGTCTAGGTACATGGATCCATTCAACCGATCCGAGGCAACTTTCAACATACCCATGAGTGTCCTTACAACACCTCTTCTTTGAGTACAACAAAAAACACTTCGAGTATCAACGATCCCTTAGTACACGTATCCGAGCTCTTTCCATTACTCCAACTAGCTTCCATTATCATGAAGGAACCATTCTAAATTCCCCCACTCAACGACTCATTTCAACATCAAACCATAACCTTCAAGGACATTCTACCTTCCCCAATCTACTACTCATTTCTACATCGAGCCGTCTTCTTCGTAACCTAACTCCATTCAACATCGATTTGCCATTCGAAAACTCTAACTTCACCATGCTGTTACATCGCCATCAGTCATCATGCGAATGAACCAACATCTCTAGCCCGACCTCCGGAACTCCTATACCAACCACCAAAAGTTCCATCCCCGTATGACCAAGAAGGGGAGCTCGATACCAACCTCTGAACTCAGACCAACCTCTGTACTTGGCCAATTAGTAATCAATTCTCTTTCCATCTCATTCCTTGCTTCTAGTGCTTCTTGCCCATATGCTTTGACCCTAACCTTTCCGCTCCAGATCAAGTCATCATGTCTTCAAAGCACTCTACTTCGAATACCACAAACAAGTCATCATACCTCAAGCACTTAGCCAATCTCCAATCTATCACATTAGGCAACCTCTACTAGCTAACATCTCCACCTTCCCTAAGTCGCTGACGACATGGACCAATGCAGAGAGCTTATTACAGACCTCTTTACTTGATGAATTTTGAGTTGTGACTAGGACCACGGGCTCTTCCCATACTCCAAAATCCACATTCCAAGTTTCATCCAATTTCGACCAATTCTCCCTCTGATTTTCCCATTCTCTCACCCTATCTATCTAGCATCAAAAACACTAGCAAACAACATCAAAGCATAACATACAATTAGGGAATGGCATGTGTATACATCCATTCATACAACGAATACATGAGAATGTGACAATTAAACTAGTATCATCCTAAATCTAAGTTTTACATTAATATATGCATGTATAAATTATGGGATTTACTCTGGCATGTGAATATGAGTAAATAGATTACAAAACCAATTTTAGAGCCATTTCAAAATCTCCAATTTATTGTCATAAACATGTATGAATAAGTGGTTAATGTTAGAGAAACCTCTTTTAGATCAAAATCATGTTAAAAATAACCATTTTAACTATATAAGAAAGTATATACGAGTGAGTGGCGAAGAACCACTCGCCAAATACCTAAAATACCCAATTTCTTCCTTAGTTATGAAGTGGACAGTAAGGAAGAAGGACCCAAATTAATAAAAATGATAATCTCTAGCTTCTATATGCTAATCTTCTCTCTAATTAATAATTTGACAAAGAATAGTAAGGAAAATACGTGATTTTTAATTAAATTAGGGATAATGGAGGTTTGGATCTATTTTATGGAAGAAGAAAATGACTTAGGTCAGTTCTTATAGCCTTCCATTAGCACAAATTTTGAAATGAGTTAGTGGACCTAAGCACGGGCTTAGTTAATTACCACTAAAACTGGCCAGTAGCACCAAAAATTAAAACTATAATAACTTTTAAAGGACATGTCCATTTTTCTACTATGACCAATGGAATCAGAAACCACGATCCTAAAACAATGGAAGTGGTTTGGTAACCTAATTCGGTCCCCATCAAAAGTTATAGCCAAAAAAGATTCTAAGAGTCAAAACGGTCACATAGAAATTCAATAAAAAATATGGATGTGGAAAATGTACCTAAGACTCACTTTCCAAAATCTTAACTTCATACGACCTCACATGAATAAAATAAAAATATTTTACGATCCTCCAATACGTAAAACATGATCGTTACACTCTCCCCCTTTGGAATTTCGCCCTCGAAATCACCAAAGAGACATAGAAAATCAATCATAGTTACTCCACATGCTTAACAATCATGTACATCATCAAACATGTTAAACATGCAACCATGCAATCAATAATATAGATAAACATATCCTAGCATGCGAGATAGTGAACTACCTATATGATATCGAAAGTGAAAGTAAATATAATAAACAATGGGCCTTACCATGTAAAGAGCTCCGGATGTGTGACCTTCATACTCTCCTTGGTTTTCCATGTGCAGTCTTCTTCACTTTTTCCCTATTGAACCTTCACTATCTCCACCATCTTCCTGCTAAGCTGTTTCGTATCACGTCGGACAATACATTCCCGCCTATGAGGCCTTAAAGCTTCTGGTTTGATCTCGATATCATCAAGCTGATTCGGTGCAATTGTTATGCTAGAGTAGTGCACAAACTTCTGCATATGAGAAACATGGAAGATGTTGTGCACACCTACCATTTTCGAAGGTAAGTTGACCCTATATGCTAGGATCCCATCCCTCTCTGCCATCGGAAAAGGACCTATGGATCTTGGTGCCAACTTCCCATTGCTACCGAATCGAATAACATTTTTCAAAGGAGAAATTTTCACGAATACCATCCCTCCGATTGAAAATTCTAAGTCTCTACGCCTTCTAGTAGCGTAACTCTTTTGCCTATCTTGTGTGGCTTTCACCCGTTGCCGAATGATCTCTATCTTTTTTGAGGTTTCTCTAATCACATTTGGCCTAAGTATCAGTTTCTCGCTCGGATCCCACCAGCATGAAGAGGCATTACACGGTCGGCAATACAATCTTCATATGGTGCCATGTTGATACTAGACCAATAGCTATTACAATATATGGGAACTCTACTCAATGCAAGTGATCATCTCATGAGACTCCGAAATCGAGAATGCAAGCTCGTAAGAGTTCCTATAATATACGATTCACTCTATCGGTCTGCCCCATCTTTTTGTGGATGATAACCCTATTAAGATGCAGCTCGGTACCCAATACCTCCTATAAGCTCTTTGAAAACCCACTAGTGAACAACGAGTCTCAGTCGCTTATAATGCTCTTCGATATTCCATGAAACAATTCATTTCCATTACAACTCGGCCAGTTTGGCTGCCGTTCTGCTTGACTTAATGGGTATAAGTCTAGCGCTCTTGATCAATCGATTGACTATGACCCAGGTGCTGCCGTACCTTGCTCGAGTCCTTGGCAGTCCATCAATGAAATCCATCGATATCTTCTCACACTTCCACTTAGGAACTTCAAGCAGTTGTAATAGGCCTCTCGGTTTCTTTTGCTCCACCTTCACCAACTAACAGTTCATACACTTCGATATGAATGTACCAACATCCTTCTTCATCCCTTCCCAATAGTAGATTTACCTCATATCATGGTACAACTTATTACCGTCGGGATGTATAGTCAATCTCAAATGGTGGTACTCTTCGAGTACCTCATCCCTCAACCCATTAACGTTAGGATCAAACAATCTCCCATCTTTACGGAGCCAACCATCTCGGTCGAGTCTGTACCGTCTTATACCCTCAAACTCTACCCTTCCTTCTATTTTCGCTATGATCTCAGCCAATCTAGCATCTCGCTTCTTACTGGCACCAATCCACTCAATCAAAGTAGGACTGATTGTCAAACTTGCTAACGTATCTGGCTCTAACTTGCAATGAGGTCTGAAATCATAATCAACAATGTACTCTAGCTATTTCCACTCTAGGAACATCGCCCCAAAACTGGCATATCTTCTACTTAATGCATCGACGACCGCATTCCCCTTATCGGACGTAAATGAAATGCCAAAGTCATAGGAGGCTAAGAATTACAACCATCGATGCTGTCGAAAGTTGAGATCCTTCCGGGAGAAAAGGTACTTCATGGATTTATGGTCCATGAATAGCTTGAAACTTTCCCCTAAAAAGTAGTGCCTCTAAATTTTCAAAGCAAACACTATCGCCGCCAACTCCAAATAATGAGTTGGAGACTTCTTCTCCTGCGGCTTCAATTGTCGACTAACGTAGGCGACAACCTTTCCCTTCTACATCAATACTGCACTTAATCTAGTACCACATGCATCTGTGTATACTATCAACTCCTCATTTCTGCTTGGAATGGTCAATACATGTGCGGTCATCATTCTCTCCTTCAGACTCACAAATGCCTGCTCACATCCCAAGTAGAAGTCTAATTTTTCTTTGTCAAATTGGTTAATCGCATGACTATCTTTGAGAAGTCCTTGATAAAGCGTCTATAATATTTTGCCAGTCTTAAGAAACTCCTCACGTCAGTAGCATTCTTGTATTGACTCCAATGTTGAACCACTGCCACCTTGGCAGGATCTACTGTGATACCCTGCTTGGACATGACATGTCCTAAAGATCTCACTTTCCTTCTTTAGAAGTGACATTTTGACAAATTTGCTTTCAACTTATGCTTCCACAACACTTCGAGTACAATCCTCAAGTGCGCCTTGTGTTCCTTCTTTGTCCTGGAACAGATCAAAATATCATCCACGAACAGAAGTACAAACTTGTTTCGTTGATCCTTGAAGACATAGCTCATGAGATCAACAAAGTATGCCGAAGCATTGGTTAGCCCAAACGACATTACCAACAACTTGTAGAAACCAGACGATGTACGAAATGTAGTGATCGACACATTCTCCTTTACTACCCTGAAATGGTGAAATCCTGTAGTCAAATCCAATTAGGTGAACACCTTCGCACCATGGAGATGATCGAACAAGTCATCAATACGTGGGAGTGGATAATCATTCTTCTTTGTTACCTTATTCAACTCACGATAATCCACTCGCAACCTTAGAGAGCCATCCGACTTAGTGGTGAATACTATAGGTGCACTCTACTTAGATATACTCATACAAATGAACCCTATTTTCAACATGTCATTTACTTGCACCTCCAACTCCTTCTACTCTCTAAGCACCATACACCTGCATCACTGTAGGTTTGTCATCCTTCGTCTATATGAAACCTGATCTCTCTATGCGGTAGGAATATGGTCATTTCCTTAAATGTGTTCGGATACCCCCTTACAATAAGCATAAATGACAACTCATCCTATGGAATCTCAAGCGAATATAGAAAACCGACCATAAACCCATCCTCTGGCAGGCAGCGAAATCACTACCATTCGCTCTTCTAGGTCCCACTTGTGACCAACGACTTCTCACAATCCACTACTGCCGCATATTTCCTTAGCCAGTCCATTCTTAAGATAATCTCGAACCCAACGAAATTCAGAATGAAACAATCACAACCAAATAAGCATCCATTTCTCGATAAGACCGAACCACGACAAACTATACACAGGCTAGTGGTGCCTCTAATGCGGTTTGTCACAATCAATGGTTGGTCAACTATTTCCGGTTTCAATCCTAGTCTATCTACTAGGTGAATAGATATAAAGGAATATGAAGCCCTAGCGTCGAATAAAACACGTATGAGAACATCATAAATGGAAAGTATACATTGAATAACAATGCCTTCCCTTTTCTCTTTCACTGAGACGAAGTTAGAACAACATCTAATGCATATGCCTTCATAACCTGTTTCTGTTGCAATGGTTTTGGGAAATTCTTCAGCATCTGCCTAGGCTTTCTACAGTTCTAACACTTCTTCTTCCCATCAATTCTATAATCTCTGATCAAATGACCCTTATCTCCAAAACCATAGCAAATAGGATCCTACTTAACCTTTTTTAGCATTCTTCTCCTCATTCTTTCCTCGAGACCTCTTCCTCTTTCCAAACCACTTCTTCTTGCCTCTACTGAATTGTTGTGGTTTATTCTCTTCCTTAACAACAATAACTGATTTGGACTTGGGGTATAGTATAAACTCTTTTAACGAAGAGCTTTCTTGACGAGTCCTTTAAATGGCTCATCGATATGACTCACTTGCTGCTCCCCTAAATAGTCATCCGAACCCATAGTAAACTTCTTATTCTTCATCAATAGAGCGCCAATAAAAGATATCATACACTTTGATAAAGCATCAAACTCAGCAATATATTTGGAAACAGACATATCTCCTTGCTTTAAATCAGCGAATCTCTTAAATTGCATCGACTTATCAGCAGCGGGAATGAACTTCTCCTCAAAACTAGCCTTGAATTGGTTCCAAGTGAACTTATCCTCGGGTATAGCAATAGTGATCGCATTTCACCGGTTCATGGCCTGCCCTTGAAGCTGTCTATAGGCTATCTTCCACTTCATGGCATCATCAATCTCCATATCACCAAAGATACATTCGCAAGTGTCCAACCAATCTTGCACTTCGATGACGGAATCCGTTCCAAGAAATGACTTGCCTCTAAAATAGAGTAATCTTTGCATAGTATGGAAAAGTCAGCCCTCGATGCTTGCACTTGAGCATCACCACTAAAAGCAACATTTTGAACGACTGCTTGGGCATTTTGAAGCATATTTATCATTATCTAACTTGCAAGTCAGGATTTGCAGCCATTGAACCTACTCCTTGCTCAAATCAAAAGATGGAGTTCCTAACAGTGTTTCTTGTTTGCCGGCTCATCCTCGATCTGTAACATGATGGATCCCTCAAGAAAATTGTGTCAATGGTACTCGTGTGTGCATGTGACTTATATACTACATATGCTACAATATAGTTTTGAAAACCAAAATATATAACAAGCACGCGCTCTTATATATATAATCTTTCGATTCAGTTCAGGGTGAGAAATCCTTCCCTCTCTCTACTAGACCACGGTATCTCTTAGGTTAAACAAATCAACCTAAGCTCTGATACCAAATGTGACGATCGTCCTACACCATCGACACCCAATATACATAATATAGTGCACTGCTATCATGTTGATCGATGTAGGACGATCATCAAGGTTTAAAATGAAACAAAACATCACAGAATATGTAGTATATCTCACATCACATGGAATAAAATATAATATCACAAATATAAAAACAGAAGGGATAGTAATAACTAAGTGATCCAAATATCAGAGTACAGATGTACAAAGTTATACATTGTGAAATAGAGTTTATACCACAGAAGCAACTTATAAGACTATCTTATACCAATACTAATAAATAGCACTTCCAAGGCTCCATAGTGTTACACAATGGAATAGGCATAGAAATCTATATAATACGAGATAGCTCCCTCTAGCTCGTTCTCTGCATAGCTACTGCGTCACACCTGGACCTGCTATCCAGTCTACTCATTTAAGAGCACCCGAGATAATAAGAAGCAAAATATAAAACCTCGAGTCAGACAACAGTGTGGTGTGAGCGGTAAATGAATTTCAAAATACTATATAAATCGATATAATAAGGAACAAAGGTATACAAATCATACCTGATCTGTCCTTGCAACCAAAGAGTTAGTACATAATAACAAAATATGTTACTCTAAGTGTCATAAAGGTGCAATATAACTAAGTATGATAATGGATGCTCTGGTATCACTATCTCTAATACATATCTTCAACAATAACCTTAGAGTGATAGACTGAGACATCAAAGCAACCATAACATCCATCAAAAAATCCTTACTATCACTATATGTACTCTGAATATATTGATAACTTGTATGACCATTCTACTGCTAGGGACTAGTGGAAATACCGATTTTCAGTGTACTCACTTTAGCCAAAAGCTGATACTAGACCTATTCAACTGGTCCAGGGTATACAGATCCATTTAACCAATCCAGGGAAACTTTCAACATACCCATGAGCCCCTCATGATACCCTTGCTTTGAGTATAACAGAAAATACTCTGAATATCAACAATCCCTTAGTACGCATATCCAAGCTCTTTCCTTTGCCCCAACTAGCTTCCATTATCCTAGAGGAAATGTACACATTCTCCCACTCAATAACTCCTTTCAACATCAAGCCATCACCGTCGAGGAACCATTCTTCATTCCCTATTCTATGACTCCAATCTACATCGATTCGTCTTCTTCGAAACATAACTCTATTCAATGTTGAGTTATCATCTGAAGACTCTAACTTTCATCATGTTGTTACATTGCCATCTGTTATCATGCAAAGAGCCAATATCTCGAGCACGACTTCTCGAACCCCTATACCAACCCCTACAAGTTCCATCCCCATAGGACCAAGCAGGAGAGCTCGGTACCGACCTTGGAACTCGGTATCGACCTTTGTAGTTGGCCAACTAGTGGCCGATTCTCTTTCTATCTCATTCCTTGCTTCTAGTGCTTCTTGCCCATATGCTTTGACCCCGACCTCTCTACTTCAAATCAAGTCATCATGTCTACAAGCACCCTACTTCGAATCTAAGAAACAAGTCAGCACAGCCTCAAGCACTTAGCCAATCTCCAATCCATCACATCAGGAAGCATCTACTAACTAACATCTCCCTTTTCCCCAAGTCATTGCCGACATAGACCAACACAGAGAGCTTGATACTGACCTCTCAAGCCGTACCGACCTCTGTACCTGACGAATTTCGAGTTGTGATTTGGATCACAAGCTCTTTCCATACTCTAGAATCCATCTTCCAAGTTTCATCCAATTTCGACTAGTTCTGCCTCCGATTTGCCCTATCTCTCAACCTGTCTACGTAACATCAAAAACACTAGCAAACAACATCAAAACCCAACATACAATTAGGAATAACATGCATATACATACATTCATACAACCAATACATGAGAATGTGACAATTAAACTAGTTTCACTCTAATTCTAAATTTTACATTAGCATACGCATGTATAAACGATGGGAGTTACTCTAGCATGTGAATATGAGTAAATAGATTACAAAACCAATTTTAAAGCCATTTCAAAAACTTCATTTCTGATCATAAACATGTATGAATAAGTGGTTAAACTTAGAAAAATACCCTTTAGATCAAAATCATGTTAAAACAACCATTTTAACTATATAAACACGTATAGACGAGTGAGAGGCTAAGAACCACTCATCGAATACCAAAAATACCCAATTTTTTCCTTAGATTTAAAGTGATCAGCAAGGAAGAAAGACCCAAATCAATAAAAATGATAATCTCTAGCTTATATATGCTAATCCCCTTCAATGATTTGACAAAAATTAGTAAGGAAAAGATGTGATTTTTGATGAAAGTAGGACGAATGGAAGTTAGGATCTATTCAGGGAAGAAGGAAATGACTTAGATAAGTTCCTCAGCCTTCTACTAGCATAAGTTTCGAAGTGGGTTAGTGGGCCTAATCACGGACTTGATTAATTACCCATCAAAACTGGACAGCTGCAAACAAAACATAAAACTGCAACTTTCAAATGATAAATCCAATTTTCTATTATGACCACTCTACAAAATGAGAAACCATGATCCTAAAGCAACAGAAGTAGTCTGAGAACTTACTTCATTTCCTATCAAAATTTATAGTCCAAATAAGATTATCAACGTCAAAATGATCATATAGAAATGCGACAAAAATCGTAGATATGGAAAATGTCTCTAAGAGCCACTTTCCAAAATCTTAGAGTCATATGACCTCGTATGAATAAAAGAAAAATATTGACGATCACCCGATACGTAAAACATGAGTTGTTACATATTCATCATGTATACACTCTGAGCTTGTACACTTTCAACATGTCTTTAACCCTTGTACGCATTCTGAGCTTCAAACTCAAGTAGTTCCTCTTAGACACCGTCCCTTCTTTCAGCATATCTCGGTAGATATTATTTAACATGTTCTACTTTGCCACATTGTTGAAAGTTTGCTTCACCATAATTTATCTATATTAAATTCTAAAGTAATTTAGTCGTACTACGATTCTTTCATCCTATGCAGAACTACTACACTGAAACACAGTCCTTTCTCCTCCTTTCATAGTACAGTCCACTAGCTCGCTAGCTTGACACGTTTTGAATTTTTGTGCTTCGCATCATAAATAAATTGTCAACCAAATTCACAAGTTATATAACATATAGTCAGTTGTTAGCTACATTTGATGCCCCTTGGTTTAGTTTTTTGTAGTAATAACTCTTGTTGATCGTCTTTTTTTTGATGATCCCTCATTATAAGCTCATATATTTCCTTTATTTTTAACATTTATTTTGTCATGTACTAAGAGCAATGCAGTTAGTGCCCCGCTACAACGCTGTTATATCTCATAGAAGATTTCTACCGCTATGATTTTTCAATATACTACTAAATATAGCATTTCCGCTTTAAGCTCCGCTATATCCCGTTATTCCCGCTGTATTCCGCTATTTCTGCTATATCTTGTTTAAAAGAAATGTATTGAAAAATGTCTTTTATACATTATAAAAATTATGAAATTAATTTATTTAATTGAATTTTTAATATTTTTTCAAAAATGACAATACTCTAATATTCTACTAAATTCAATTATGTTGTATAACAATTTTACATTTATTTACATTATATTCGCACATGTTTTTATCTAAAATTATTTAGGTATTAATTATAATTCAATTGAATGTTAATTTTTTATTTAATTACCATTTATATATTTGTAAAAACATTAAATACGAGTTTTATATGCTATTTTAGAGTCATCCACTATATCGCGCTATATCCTCGTTGTATCATCGCTATGAATTTTTGCACATCACCCCATTGAACCTGCCGAGTGCTTTAACTGCACCGACTAAGAGTGTTGGTAGTTTTTGCTTTAATGTTTATAAAACCATAAAAGTACTCTCCTTGGGTAAACAAATTTGGTTTGTTATTTTTCGTTTGCTATTTTACAACTAAACTTACGCACAATAAAAAATGCAAAATAGCTTTATAATTATGCAAAAAATATGATAATTCATGCATTTTTGCTTACCTAAAAATGTGTAAATCTAGTAACAAAGAATGGATGCAAGTTGATTGGTGTGGGTGAAACCGGACAAGTTGTGGTTGAAGGAACTACACTTCAACTGTTCCAACAACGATGGTTCACTGTGTTCCATTGGGAAAAAGCGCAATAAAAGTTTGGGTAGACTTTCTGAGAGTTAATAACGCATTACTGAAGAGGCCAACTTTGGATTGTACGTATATGGAAGATGCCCTTGGTACTTGCATGTATTATTGGGGAAATCAAGTTCTAGTAAGTATTATTTTTTGGTCCGTAATCTTTTTTATATGTTATCCCGTGAATGAGCTTGCCAGTTACATTTTTAAGCATATCAATATAATACATTAATAATTCAATGAATATGTAATTCATTGTCTACTTAAGTTTATACTCTCACTTTACAAATTCAACGAATATGCAGTCAGGAATTGGGGATGTACACAATGCATATATACACTGTTTTTGGCGACTAACAATTTGATTGTATTATAAGGAAACTGCACAAGTGAGTTTAGCGTATGGACACTTCACTTTGTTTGATTAGATGATTGACTAACCATTAGCCACTGAACCAGCATATGTTACAGCAGTACTTCAGTTTGCTTTCTTCCTTTTGGTTTCCTTATTTCTTTTCAATGTTGATAAGTAGTTTCTTTTTTTTGTTTTAGTTTTTTTTACCAATTTGGCATTGAAACAGGCCATGCTGTTTAAAAGTTGTTTTCCATCAGTTTATATAATAAACAAGAGACTTAAGTGGAAGCCAAAGCTACTGAAGCAAATTAGAATACGAAAAGAATAATGCTAACCAAATTATTGTTGTAAAAGAGCAAAAAATTATATGACTTTATTTTTAGGCTCCGTTTGTTTGAAATGCTGAAATCTGAATTCTGATTGTAGAGCTCTAAAGTTTAAATGGTGATTGCTGAACGTTGAATTCTGAATAATCAATTACTTATTTGTTTGCATTTAGCATTTAGAACGAAAAACAACATTCAACGTTCAGAATAAAAAATAAGAACTAAAAAATTCTAAATTATTTTGTGTTAATAGATAACTTTATTCAGAACACTAATAAAAAACAAACAATATAGAAAGGTCGGATTTTTAAACCAGAACTTGAAATCAAAACTTCTTATCAAAAACAAACGCAGCCTTAGTTCAAGGGGAGAAGAGAGTGGTTGTTTTTCAAAATTAAGCATGGCTTAGTTAATTGAAAACTACACATCTCAGTTTTGATTCAAAACCGAGCCTAGCTCAATTTTGATTCATATGAGAAAATGCTCAGTTTTGTCAATTACAAAACCAAGTACTCGGTTTTGACACAAAATAGGATTAACTTTTTTTCAAAAAATTGAATGATTTTTGTAATTTCTGAACTGCTCTTCATTGAATGGTTTATAAATCGACCATGATTGAAGCAAAACCGACTGCTCTAGCTATGATCTTGAACTGCTCTAAACTTGGTAGCTAGACTACAATAAAGACGATTGGAAATGTAAATTTTAATGAGCTAAAAGTTTTGATATGATACAATTTTTGTGTGTAGTTGATCTTGCTAGCACGGAGACTATATAACCAAAGTTTTGTTTCATTTCAGTGTCTTTTGGCACAAAAAGACGAGTGAGAGGTTATGAGACAGAGAGATTGCTAGGTTGAAGTTAAGATGATACTATGTTTTACATATCATTAATATTATGTGTTGATAGAAAATAGTAGGTTCAGGAACGTTTTTACTAAAAGACACGCAAAACAAAATTAAAATGAACTTGATATGTATCCAAAGAGGACGAAGGTAACATGGTGTGTCTTGCATTTTGTGGGTAGAGTTTGCAAGTCATGGTCACCATACTTGCAAACTTGCATTTATCCAAAGAGGACGAAGGTAACATAATTTTTAGTATGGTACCAATCTGATTGGCTGACATTGAAGTTTAAATAATATGGCTTCATATGTAAGCCATAAGGGTAGTTCACGTTGAAATCAACGCTAGTTGTTGGTACTAAAAACTCACTATGTTTTTAGAGGCCATTAAACCTTGCATTTATCATTCTGTTCATCTCTCTGCTGATGGTCTCAGTCCTGAAATATGCAAGAAACGTTGCCTGACTTGACGGATACAACAGCAACCTCCTTTGGTGTAATGTAATCTTTGGTTGTTATATAGAACTTCGACCCAGTCCCAATTTGTTACTATGTTCTAAAAAACGCTAGTTGTTGATAAGTTCACGATTTACTTGTTCTAGGTTTACTGTGCTACAGCTTAATATTTTTGGTAGCATATAGTAAACTTTGGTGCCAAAATGATAAGTTTAAAACCTAAGCATATGGTTCCCAAAAAGGGCTGTAGAAAATAAGCATATAGCACAGTAATTTCAAAACTAAGCATATAGTTCAAAAAAAGAGCACAAAAAACATAGAGCAGGTAAATCCTCTATGTCAAAAAATATTAAATATAACAGAGTAATTTCAAAAATGTTAATTTTGGTAGCATATCTAAAATGCCATAGAAATAAACTTTAGCATCTAAAAATCGCTACTATATGCTTAGTTTCGGTAGCGTTTTCTGCAACGTAACAAAAGTTTCAGACTTTTAGTACAATGCTTTATCCCAACGTTTATCGAAACGTTACTAAGTTTTTTCAATGCTATAGAAGGCCTTTTCTGGTGCAGTGTTATGGTATTCGAAAGTTGGGCATAATGTAAGATACCAAATTTTTGTAGCGTTACGAACAGCAGGTTGTAACATTAATGTAAGATTATACATATGATTATTATATAAGTTAACAAAAATATAAAATTTTATATGAGAGTTAAACTTATATAATAAAAATGTATAATAAAAGATAAAACACTAAGAAACCCAATTAGACTTAAGAAATAAATGCATACGTATAATATGTATATCATGATTTTACATGTGTCTGACACTTGAATCATAAGAGTATTTCATAAGAAATACATTATTCCATATGTCGACATCACTCAATAAAATATATTTAAGATTGTGAATCATTAATATAAAAGTTGTCTTCTGTCGTTCATATATTAATGGATTACTCGCATAATCCTTTATCTTTGATATTTCTTAAACTAAGTGTGTTATGTACAACACTATTAATATATTGAATAGACGAGGAAAGATATATGTACGTATTTGTTGATATTCCTCAAGTTACATACATTTATACTTAAGGCTTCGTGAAATGATAGATATGAGTGAATAATCTTTTTTAATTTATTGGATTCCTCTAGATCGAAACGAGATTAGGACAAAGACCACGGGTAATGAGTTGTATATGATACAACCAATAAAGTATTTTGTGACAGCCCACTATTTTTAACATCTAAATTCAATTCTAACATTTCAAAATACGTTTACAACTAGTTCCAAATATTAAAAGCAGTAGACTATGGTAGATAAAAATTAAAATTTCTAAAACAATGGATAAAAAGGAAAACCTAGTGGAATTTAAATAGAAACATCATTTCATCAATTAAATATTACACAGATTGTAACATCAGAAAATATTCACATCAATACATTAAGCATTTAATTTAAAACTAGGATGCAAGAGATAAATCAAACCATACCTTGAATATGAGCTATTCTAAATTCTTTATCCCCTACTTTTCTCTCGTCTGCAAACTTACAAGTACAAAAAATATACTATGATAAAAAGGGAAAAATGGTTTCAACTATGTTTGGACTGCGCATAATGCTATACGCTACAGCCATAGGCTCGATAGATATTGCATAGAAAAAAACTGCATACATACCCCTTTTGGGGGATCAAGTGTGACGATCCACCCTTTGCAATGCCTTGAATCAACGTCGAAGGACAATGTTTGACTCTCGAATACCACAAAAGAGACAACATGATGGGGTAAAATAAGAAAATCAAAACACATAACTAAGGCACAGCGATATAATCTCATAGCGAAATGATATTATATAATATGCTGAATAAGCATGAACATAATAGGATAAACAATATATAAAACACTATAATGATGAAAGTAACTGACAAATAAATATCAATATAGAAAGTTAGAATGCAATACCTAATACAACAAGTCTCAAACTACTTAACCTGCTGCCTTACATGCTGCATAAGTACACTTTCGCAAATCAACCGCCCTATCTCGTATTTTGAGCGATGTTACTCGTTAGAGATATTGCCGTTGAATTGATGAAACTTGTAGTACTTCCCGTTTCCTTGAGTTCCTCGTCTTCGGTATGGGATGTGATCCCTTGTGGTCAGATAGATGGTTACCATATTGCAAGTTAATAAGGCATGGCTGGCATACCTAGGTTTGAATTGAGGGTCGTCCCAAGGCACTTTTTGTTGTGATCCTGATGGACATTCTTTCTTTAGAGGCTTTCCCCTTGCGAGTTGCTTTTATTACCTTGCATTCCTTCTTTATTGATGTTAAATAAGTCGGCTTCTTCCACTCACATGATGTCATTGGCTCTTTGAAAGTCCGTGAAGGACGAGATGGGCTGCTTTTGTAGTTCCCTCCGCATCTTAGACTAGTGCCTTACCCTAGAACAAACGGCGACCACAAGGTATTCTTGTCCATTCCTCTCGCATGGGTCATTTGTCCCTTATCATATGTTGCATAGGTACTTAACCATCATAACTCTGGTCAAGGAGGCAAAGGAACAGTCCTTGAAATCACCAAACAACTGAGACTAGAAGTGAATACTACCTGCCTATAGATTTAATACCAATGGAAGGTCGGTCCAGTCAAGGTGGAGGGAAACAAAGGAACTTTGTGTTGCTTGAGAGCTTGCCGACTCAGATAATAGTGTCGGACCATGGTGTGGTCGGATGAAACGAGACTTCCGTTGTACATCTCAATGAGAGGTAAGACATGTCTTCGATGAATGTAGGATGCAAAATTTCTTTGGGAAAAAGCTCCCCGTTCTCATCATCGGAAAAACGCTTCCCGTCATGATTTCTGGTCAGGATTCGTGGCATTTACTATTGAATATTTCCTTTTGGAGGCTACCTCCATTTTTGCGGATGGCGTAGGGCCTTAGTCGGGGTGGTGATTCTCTAAAGTCTTTGATGGGAAAGGGGATCATTGGCATTGGTACGGCGATGGTGAAAGACGATGACAGACATGGGTAGGTGGCATCCTATTCCTATTTACAAAAGGGGACCTGGAATGCAAGCCTTTCCTCTCACATAATAAAGGTCTAGGGACTTGCCATCACGACTAGGAATATACAGAAAACTCTCGATACCGTGGTTTTTGGCTCATATGCAACTACCCATGAATTTGACACTATTGATTTAAATTAATTCAAAATGATATTTTAATTAAATGTTGAATTTAAAATTGTATTTATAATGGTTGCGTAGATCTTTTCAAGCTAATCAGTTTGGTATATAGTTTCAATGGGTTCGGGTTTACGGTTTACAAAGTAGAAGCGTTATAGTGTTGAAATAGGCTATATAGGGATTTTTGGGCCAAACGATTATACATAACCGAACTTTCCTTATTGCATATATATGTGATGTTAAGAAACCCTAGAGAGCAATCATCACATCATGTCTCATTCACAAATCCCAAAATCGTATTTTAATGGAGATTATCCATAATTATCTCCACTAATTACAAACTTTTGATAATTGAAAATACTCAAAACCTAACTTGTAGTATATAAGTATGATCGTATCGACGTGCCGAATCGAAGCCGAGTGCTTATTTCTATAAACAAAGTTTCACTGGCCTGTGATAACCCAGTATTTTTAACATCTAAAAATAATTATAAGCACCATCAAAATATGCTTACAGCTAATTTCAAATATTAAAGACAGTAGACCATGGGTATACAAAATTACTAATATAAAACAATGAACATAAAAGAGAAAACTTATAGTAGGATTTAAACATCATTATATATCCTTTGAACAATTAAATGTTAGACAAATTCAATTCATCAAGTAGTATACATGATTTAACCGATAAGGGTATGCTCTAGGGGCAATTATGTAATTTGTTACATATATCTAACTCGTTGATCAATCTTGTTCGAAATAAAAGTATTTTCTTTCTATTATATACTCGATATAATATGGTTATGTTAATAAATTTATTTAAAATATATTTAACAAAAAATCCGTAAATGACGTGTTTGTGAAAGTAATTACAATTAGTTGTAATCATGAGTACTGGATCACATTATTACAAAACACATCATTTTAAATGTTCCTAGTCAAGATGCATTGACATTGGTTATCAATGTATCCGTTGAGACTAGAGTACGTAATGTTCTCCAAATATTGGGCAATGTATCACTCATGACTGCTAGAAGGACCTAGAGGTTATGTACCGATAGTTATTGGTTAGCTATAGAAAAACTCACTCGGTAGTTTTCTGTTGGTTAATATAACTAAGGTCAAATAGAAAACATTGATGTGACTAATTTACACAATTCTTTCGACTTAAGAATACTGTCAACCTTCAATATGAAAAACTCTATTGTGATTATAGTCAAATCATGGAATGACATCCATCAAGTGATTATATGAGGTTAGTTCATGAACAAGTAAATCCTCTATGTCAAAAACTCTGTTGGAAGTATTGGAAAGAAAACACTATTCAAGAGAGTATTCATCACTTCAGTTATATGAGGTTAGTATCATGATCAACTCAAGTCAACCCAAAGTCAGAATCTTTGGCCAGAGTAGTACGGTTAATAATAATGATTATTATTATTGAACCAAGGATTTTGTGTTTGGACTATAGAGTTGAATATGGATAATATTAGAATTTTGACCATTACCACATTCCATAAACCCAAAGTGATACAGTTATGACGAAGAGAATCGGTGTATATAAACGTCATTAATGGGGAACGCTTATTAAATTAAATAAGATTTTACTGAAAATGAATAAGTGATAAATTTGGCCATAATGTCACACCACTTGCTAAGTAACGTGTGAACGTTAACATTCGAATAGTTCGGTGTTAGTTGCTGATCAAATTTACACCCAAGAGTTATGCAACTGAAATGATGAATTCTCTTAAGACCAAATGATTTAATTAGTCTGTAATTGTTATAATTAAATAAAATTAGTTAATATTTATGAAATATTAATTATAAAATTTGAATATAGTTAGAGAAATATTAATAGCTATATATTTATAATAGTTATAAATGTACCAATTGATATACGATATCGATAAGCGATTAAATTAGATTTAATCGTATAGAATTTTGGCTTGGGATTAAGTGGTTTTAAAGCCCATCATTAGGGCTGTAAATTTTGGTTTTGACAATTTATCGGAGGCGGATAAAACTTACGATTAGACCTAGAGATGGAAGGCTAAGATTAAGATAGAATGAGTAATGAGATTGTCCTAATATCTCTCTTGTACAAGGCTATGTATATGGATCTCTAAACCCTTAATCAAAAACACTTTTGGCTGACATAATTATCAAGTTTGCTGGTAGAAATCAATCCTCATATCAGTTGTAAGAATCTCAAATCAATTCAAGTTAAATAAAAGAACTATTTGATAGAAATGGTTGATGATTCTAGACTTGCAATCTGACAGATCGAGTATAACTAAAGAAGGGAATTCATTGATTCAAGTGGACTTAAAGACATCATTATTGGTATTTCATTTATATATTACGATAATTGTATCATATTTTATGATTTAATATTGATTAATCCCAAATCTGTATATATATAATGCTATATATCTAGTTAGGTGAGATTTTCGTAGATAGATGTAGTTGTCACAAATTAGGTTGGTTATGTGCATGGTTATATTGTTATATGTTATAACTTATGTATAAAAAATCTAATTTTAAATTTTGTCATTATTAATTATTTTATTTTTATATTAATTTAAGTATGGACTAATGTATATTTTAAACATATAATTGCATATATGTATATTTATAATGTATAAATAACTTAGAATTTTTCTTTGCACCTATTTATACAAAATATGAATTATCAAATTGGAAAATAATTTTTTATATATATATATATAAATAATTTTAAATTATCTTTTATTAATTATTTGAATAGTTTATTAGATCTAAAATAATTATTGCATTGAAAATTCGATTTTATATTTTTTAAAATGACTACACTATGCAATAATCGAAATAAAAATTTCAAATTTTTTTGTTAATGTTTAGTGATTAAATTACTTCGGTTGAACATTTCTTTTATTTATTAAAAATAATATTTTATTTCAAAAAATCTTGCATTTTTTTTGAATCTATATTTTATGATCCTAAATTTTCGTAATTTCGATCTGGAAATAATTTCAAAATATATATATATATATTTATATTTTAAGTATTTGAATGTAATTAATTATTCATGTATATACGTTTTATTTAACCTTATATATATTTTTTAGTTATTATAAATATATGTATGAATAATTTTAGATGTTTAATTATGTATATATATTTATAAAAAAAATTTAAATTATATATGTATATTTAATTTTGTATATTTAATTTAAGACTTTTAGTTATAAAATATATTTTAAATATATGTATACGTATTTATATAAATATACTTTGCATTATAGATTGATGCACATATTTAGACAACATACAGTGCATAAAAATGAGCTAGTGTGTCTGTTGCGATGTAAATCATAACATCTATATACATACATGTTATACCCTTGATGGATTATTATTTTACACATGCACACACATATGTATATGTATATGATACATGTAAATATATAAATTAAATCATTTAAATCAACTTTACATCACAAAATACTTAAATTTAAATAGAATACATGATTTTATTTAAAACAAAATTAGAATTGTTCTAAATGAATTAGACTTCATAGGCCCAATAACGATACAATAGAATAATTTTTTTGAAATACACCCACTACTACCGCTATGAGCTGGCCTAGTTCCAGCAATGGTATCGGAGCCCAATAGCCTATACGGTCTAAATTAGTCATATTAGAGCTAGCTAATTAAGCTTGTGCATTTAGTAGGTGTCTAGAAAGGTGGTGTCTAGGATTGGAATTGAGTAATCAAGTACCTTATCCTACCTGGTTACCTTCCTGGTCTGAAAGGTGATGTGATCCCAAAGGTTGCCCTTAACAAAAAAGGCCCAGTTTGAATCGGGCCTGGGGCTAATTTTCAAAATAGTTTTGAAGATTAAGACATGCTTTTAAATTTAAAAGTTAAATTTAAAATAAAAACATGCTTATTATAAAAGGTTATGACATAACATAAAATTTTAAAATGTTTGAAAATGTAATAAAAAAGTTCAAAATGTTTGA
Organism: Allium cepa; assembly: GCA_030765085.1. Taxonomy (NCBI): domain Eukaryota; kingdom Viridiplantae; phylum Streptophyta; class Magnoliopsida; order Asparagales; family Amaryllidaceae; genus Allium; species Allium cepa. The sequence continues at coordinate 137,756,584 of CM060945.1, forward strand.
AACTATGTAAATATTAATTTTGAAATTTAGATAAATAATATATTAAATAAATGAGTTGTTTAATTAATACTTGTATGCATGCATTATGTTATTTTGAAGTGTTTAAGATAACATAAGCATACATGTATGTATATAAGATAAAATTTTGAAATTATTATAATTTAATTGAAATTGTTTAATTAATAAATTAATTAAAGGTTAATCAATTAAATAAAAATACACATATATATAAGATATATGTGTTATACTACAAAGGTTACAGTAGATATGTCCAATATAAAAGTTGTACTGGAATACTAATACAAAATTAATTAAAGAGTTAATAAGTTAAAATTAATTAAATAAGATTTAATTAATGAAATATTATACATAAGATTATCATATAAATAATATGAAATATAAAAGCTATTTAACCATAAAACTTATATGATATGAATGTATAACTAAAAGTGGAACATTAAAGAAACCCAAATAGACTTAAGGAATAAATACATACATAAATGTGTGTATATTATGATTTATGATGTATCTAACACTTAAATCACGAGGGTATTTCATAAGAGATACATTATTCCATTAGTTGATGTCACTCAATATAATATATTGAAGATTATGAATCTTCAATATAATGTTGTCCTCTACCATATGTATACTACTAAATTACTTATATACTCCTTAGTTGTTGAGCAAATTCAAGCTGGGGATATTATGTGTAGTATTATTAATATATTGAACAAATGAGGTAAGATAACTATATGTATTTACTGAGCAAACTCAAGGTACATATACTATACTTAGGCTATCATGATATAGTAGGTATGAGTGAATAATCTCTTTCGATTTGTTGAGAAAACTCAAGGTAGAAATGAGATTAGGTCACGAAAAAATGGGTTAGGAGTTGTATGTGATACAACTGATAAGGAGTTATCCATCGTTTGTGGGGCTATGATTTGTTAAGCAAACTCAAGGTCAGAATACCAAGATAGATTATTCCTAACACCCACTAATGAAGCTAAAAGGCTTTTATGTTTCATCTTAGGGTTTGGAGAAACATAAAAGACTAGTAGGAGTCTTATTAGAAAAATGAAATGGTAACATTTAACCTTTCTAATATTATAAAGACATATGTTAAATAATGTTATCTACAATAATAAATTTATGCATTTAATATGATTTATAAAATGTTTATCAATTAATATATATTAATGAATTGAAAGTTGAAAAATGGAAATATAATACCCACTATCAAATTCCTATTGCATGTTAACGGTTTCAACACCCATGCAAGTGCCTGATTTTACAACTACTAAATACATTCATGGTTTGGTCACTTATGCATTTATTTGGTCAAGACCATGTAATGCATTTTATGAGTTTCAAACTCTAAAACAATACAAGACTATGGATATTCGATCCATATACAATTGCATATAAATGTTATATGGTGAATGGTCAAAGTTTGTAATGTACAATATTTTGATGAAGTTAGTTCATCAGAAAAACCGAATAAAACTTAGTGCGAGATCGAGTATTCAATCCGATTGATTAAAAAAGAGATCATATTGTGTCAATGTAACACAAGACCAAAAACTACAAGATAGATATAAGAACTCGATCGTTGAAATGTCATTTTGATCGGTTTACGTAAAGTGTAACATATTTAATGTCCTTAAATGTTAAGGATTATCGAATGCACTTTTGTAAAGAGTTTATTATGATATTGTATTAAGGTTTTCTTTTGAATAGTTTAACCATTTGAAAGAAAACGAATCTATAAGAATAGATGTAATTCAGATACAGTTGGAATGAAGAGAATGAATACTCACTTCTGCTTCATAGAGAAACATTGGAAATATGATTGGTAATAACTAATTGATACTTAATATAGGAATAAGAAATATGAATTCTATTCTGAAATGTATTTTTGTATAGAAAATTATTTTCTATGAGATTTATTTCTTTGAGCTTAAATATTTGATCAACGACCTCTCCATTGTAAATAGTTGTAGTATATGAAATAAAAAAATTGTATTAAGTGAATGGCAAATCTCCAAATTTAATACGCTATTATAGTAATGGCGGAAATAGTGGGAGCATATAATATAGCACTTATTAATTACATCATAGTACGATCATATAACTTACCATACATTATTTATGAAATAATGATTATTTTTCGATATCGACTGGAAAAAAATAGACATAGTTATATTTCAGTATGAATTTTATGAATATTCTTTGTGAAATAAAATTATATGTGGTAATTTTTCTTATAATAAAAGTGATGCATTGGAAAATATAAAAGTATCTAATATTATTTGTTTGCACAAAAAAAGGAAAACACTCAAATCGTTGTTGTAGAGCTATAAATATTGTTTGTAGTATATAGCGATTATTCGATGAAAATTAGTTGTGGATGTTTAAGGTAGAAAATTAATAATTTGCAATAAAGAATATGTAAAAGACTTAAATGTAAAAGACAGAAATTATAATGGTTTAGCCCGAATGTGCCTACGTCCATTGTTCCTCTTTTATTATCCCTTTCATTTTTGGTTACAAGTCAAGCTTTAAATATGAGTAAACATGCTATTAGAACTAAGATTTCCCCCCTCGAAGTTGTCTGCCATTATTGCTGAAAGCTTTATTTTTCAGCATCCCTCCTTTTTATGCCATGTTCTTAGTATTTATAGAATGATGATACGAGGAGAGACATCTAAGTATATAGTATTTGGAATTTGGCTCAACCATCCTTCCTCCAAGATTTGGTTCAACCTTCCTTACATGATTGTCAAGCTATTAACTTGTGACCATCTCCATACACCTCCAAGAACCCCGAAACGCATCATGAAGAAATCCCCGTAGTATAGTCGTTCCATGATGAAAATCTTTATCTTTTTTTAGATCAGTTATACCCGGTTAGAGTCCGAAGCAAACCTTCACACGACTCCAAGCAGCATTACTCCCAGCCGACTCAAAGTAAACCCTTGAATTTCTCATGCCCGACTTCAAGCAACCACCGAACCAAAGTTTTGGTTCAATCATCATGCTGACTCCAAGAAGACTCGAGGTTTTCAAGCCCGGACTCCATGCAAGTGCCGAACCAAAGTTTTGGTTCGGTAATCCAACCACCTCCAAGTAGACTCTAGATTTTAAAGGCGCGACTCCAAGCAAGCGCCGAACCAAAGTTTTGGTTCGGTCATCGGGCCGACTCCTAGCAGACTCGAGATTTTCAAGCCCCGATTCTAAGCAAGTGTCGAATCAAAGATTAGGTTCGGTAAACAAACCGACTCCAAGCAGACTCTAGATTTTCAAGGCCTGGCTCCAACCAAGCGCCAAACCAAAGTTTTGGTTCAGTAATCCAACTGACTCCAAGAAGACTCCAGATTTTCAAGGCCCGACTGCAAGCAAGCACTGAACCAAAGTTTCGGTTCGGTCATTGGGCCGACTCCAAGCGGACTCGAGATTTTCAAGCCACATCTCGCAATAAGCGTCGAACCAAAGTTTTGGTTCGGTGATCCAACCAACTCCAAGAAAATTCCAGATTTTCAAGGCCCGACTTCAAGATAGCGTCAAACCAATGTTTTGGTTCTGTCATCGGGCCGACTCTAAGCAAGCTCCGAACCAAAAATATATCGACCTTAAATAGTGGTAAAGCATCTCGATATCGGCCCCACGAGACGATGGTGGACAAATTTTAAGATGATCATATCTCTCAATCTGTAGCTCGAATTGAGACACGATTTCAACCTGTGTCCATATCTTGATCTCATGAATACCTCCAAACTAGTTTGACTCTATTCCAGGACAATGACGTTTTTGCCCTTGACTCCTCATATTCACCTGTAGTGGGCGATAATGCCCATAAAATTTGCCACCTAAAGCATACTTTCATGAATACAAAGTGTGCTTTGTTTAATCCAAGACTGTCTTCTTAGTCTTGCAATGGTTATATTATCTGAATATCTATATCTCATCTTCATCTTTGATTTTTCGATGAGCCTCCTTTTGCTAGTTTGATGTGGGACTTTGTTCCTTCTGAGGAGGACTTGCTAAATTTTTGAAGCCGTCCTTAATTAGTCTTCATCCAATAGGATGCTTTTTTTCTTAGACTTTCGGTTTCCTACATCGAGGCTACATATAGTATGCAGACCAACTGATGTATATTTTTCATTATTGACTTTGGATATGTGATGTGGTACTCCAGCTATATTCATTGTATGGATGACTCAAGCTATCCTGACCATCTCATGTGATCACCAAGTTTGTGTATTTTTGTACTAATCTTTTGTCCACTCTTGTGCATGCCTTGACTAATCAATCATTGAGGAATTTGATAGAGTAATAATCACTGTTGAAGGGTCTTTGTATGTAGGAGATGATGCAAAGTTTTATCAAGTGAATGTCATTTATGACTTCCCTAGCCCATGTTTTGTATCTTCTGCCTGGACGTTTATACGAAGATATGTATATTTTATATAAATTTTGGTTGGAATCCTCATATCTGATAAGGTGTGATTCATTATTACTGATTTGAGTTATGCCAAGTGCTGATGTTAGATGACCCAGTATGTGGTGTTTAGCTGGAATAATCTTTAGACATTAGAAAGCTTGATTAGTATTGGTTTATTATTTTCTGTTGATCAGGTAGAATCAATCTTTTAATCCAAATGTCCCGTTGGCTTTGGCGTAGAGGATCGTCATATTTTGTTGACTTTACGTACAAGTTTAGGGTCCTTTTGGGCCTAGTGTGGTCAAGGACTTTCAACCTTGCCTTAGAATTGGTTACAGACTATTAATACATTTTTATTTGGAATTTTATCAAAGACATGTGTTAGAGTCATCCCGCGTGTCCTTAAGATTGATTTATTAGGTAAAGGTATCAAGCTATTTGTGTTAAAATAGACATTGATATGAATTAATTACATTTGGAAGGTTAGAGATCGAATCTCTTCTGTTTAGAGAGGTTCATATCATTCGAAGAGATTTCCTATTACTAAGGTTTAGAGAGTAATTTTGGGGACGTGGCATTCCTCAAATCCTCATTACATCCTCTAGAGCACCCTCTTGCGACGTTGTCAAAAATTCGACCGAGAGCGTTCATTGTTTGTCTGGGTTTGCCCCTAGTATAGTACACTTGGTTGCTTCTCATAACATGCTGCCTTGTATCATGAATAGGTTTTAAATATGTGAACTTTAGATCATGATTTCAATGTGCTATTACCAAGCTGAGGGGTAGTGTATGTGTATAATCAAGGGGTGAGGTGGTGATATGCCCCTAAGTATATTTTATCGAATTTATCTTATCTTACAAAAGTTAGTCATATCTTTCCACTGAGTTTTTCTTAGGTTCCATTAGTGTGCTCAGCTTTGGGAGAATCCATACAGTTTCTTAAGCGAAGTTGGCTGGAAGGGATATTCTAATTCTCATGGCAATGTTGGATTGATGTTCCGCTATCTCTGACCGAGTTGAGTCGATGATCCATTTCCTCTAGTGGAGTGGAAGCGAATGAATACCTACCGTGGTTGGAAGAGTGGAATTCATATTTCTACTATCTGTATGTAATGCCACAAGACTCAAAAAGAAATTGTTAAAAGCTTCTAGCTTAAGTACAACAAACTATATTTTTTGTCAAGAGAGTCCTTCTAGACTTAAGATTCGTGGCACGTAAGTTACATGCCTTGATTGTGGATTTTGGTGACATATGGTTTGTCAGACCAACCTACGTTCCAAGGGAGTGTAACTTTTGCGACTGCCGTACTTAAGATTTAGAGCCGGGATTTGCATACAGTAACTAACCAGGCCATTATGGCATGTACCGTGAGTATTATTCGATTTACTATGGGCCAGCTAGTATAGATGCCGATCATCAACTATGAACTATCCCTTGTTGCAGCTATGCCTTAATTGTGGGATTTATTATCAGTTCGCAGTTACCGGAGAGAGAACCGCAAATGATAAACTGCCTAGGTTATAGTCATACGTAATCTGTAGCTTATAGTCGGTATATCATTGCTGGCTGGGGAACCGATCATCAGTAGTGAACTACCCATGCTATTTTCATGCCCTTAGTCATGGTTATCTTGCTTTCACCGCTGCCAGCGAGAGCTGTCGATTAATCGCAATGGGAAAATATCAGATAAACAATCGAGAAAAACATCAATTTTTACAGTGGTTTGGCCAGAATATGTCTACGTCCACTGTCTTTATTTTATTGTTTCCAGTTATACATGCTTTCTACAAGCTGGGAAAGTAATGGTGGAGATGCTAGATATTCTTTCCTTTCCCAAACACCTTTTTCATTAACTGTCGATGAAATGTAAGCTGCGTTGTGGAGATCCTTATGAATAATAAATCGTCCTTTCCAAACGGGATCTACTGCACCTGAACGGGGAAATATTTGCTTGAGAATATTATCTCCCTCTCGTAACTCTTGGTTCTTCACCTTAGACTTGTATTGTTTGCCACTTTCCTTCTACACGCGGCGGTCTTGAGAGTAGTGTTATTCCTTCTTTCTTCAATTAGGTCTAAGGACATGCTGAGAAGCTCCTCGTTTTCTTCCGGATTATAATGTGTCCTATGATGTGAAGGGACAACTTTTTCGACTAGAAGCATGGCCTTGGTCCTACATGCTTAGGGTAAATAGAATATGTCCTGTTGCTGTTTTGTAGGAGGCTTAGTAGGCCCATAGTACCAAGGGTAGTTCGTCAACCCACGCTCATTTGGATTTATCTAGTTTTTCCGTAATTAGTGTTTGCAAGACTTTATTGATAGCTTCAATGTCGATCGGCCTGGGGAAACTCCTTTCATGAGTCAATCCATATTAGGCTTCGAATGCATTTATTCTTTGAGTTACTCAAGCTAGATTTGTGCTTGGATGCCCGATTGGTATGTCATTGCCAAGGAAAGGGGCGGTCGTCAGCAGTGAACTGCTCAGGCTAGTGCCCTTAGTCGGCTATCTTATTTTCACTATTTTTAATACACGCTTGTGATTTGGGATGCTAATCACCAAAGAAATTGTTGTTATAACGGCATAATTGTTGAGTGAATATAACTGCATACGTGTTAAGTGAACATAACTGCATATGTTTTAAGTTAATGCATTAGTCTCTTGTCTCAGTTAAAGGGAAAGAGTAGTTTGGACCAAAACTGCCGCTTTGAAAGAATCACAAAGTACCAGGTTCTGTAGTATGCCTAGTTTAATATGTTCTCTTGGATACGAATTCTCGCTTTCCTGCCGCAGGCCAAATTTGTTGGAATTGCTGGAGCTCAGTCTTTCAAAGCCTTCTGTATAAACTATTATGTTATCCAAGTTCTCGGTAGATGTCGTTTTTATCGCATCCTCTTCTTTACCCTTTGAGGTAACACCATACTCAAATGGATGGCTTCTCTTTGATCATTGATCATTCGAGCTCCGAAGGCAGAGAGTTGTATCTCTTCCGTTTTGCTATAGCATTTGCACTACAAGCTATGCTAACGTCCTTGGGTGACCATCTATCTGAACTCCTGACATTGATGTTTTCTTTTCTTTATGTGCCTTGTTGACCTAAAGGAGAGGTGTTGCATAGTTTTAGGAGCCTAGTTTGATTTTTTTTCTTTACTTCGTGTAGCGTGTAAGCACCCTCGGGTTGATCTACACATGCAACGGAATTATGAATCCTTCCGTCACCTTTTTCCAAGGATGGAGATCCAAGGGTAGATGGTAGAGCCCTGCAATAGTTTAAGATTGATTAGAATAAAAGAAAGGTACTTGTATAGTACCTCCTTTGTGCCCCCCGTTTATCAGCAAGTGTGGAGATCTTGGCAAGTGTCTAGGGGGCCAGGTTAGCCCCTTATAAAGGTTTGTAGTGGGCACTCAAAATTTTTTGTTTTCTTGGAGGGTGGACTAGTAACTCTTGGTTTTATCTCCTTCTCGTTTCATATTTATTGAACATATCCCTAGATAAGGGAGCTATTGACATTATTTTTATCATGTCTGGTACACGTTGGATTGTGATTCCCTCGTGCATGATAGGAGTGACGAAATGTCATGCTTGTCATATCTAAACTTTGATTATTAAATCATCATGACTTTAGTCTTCAAGTTGTGATATTTCGATCCATCAGTGGGATCCAAATTGTAGTACTTTAATTTGATGCTGGATGGAAAAAGAGCCGTGCTTGGGGTTCATTTGGTTATGTGGAGTGCCTTCTGTGTTCTCTAAACAGAGACTTTCCTTGTATTATGACGTTGAGGTCGAATACTTCTATCTGCCTTAAGTGTGTCAATAGTTTATCCACCAAATCTTTATGTCATACAGTTAAGTGTTTAATGATTTCAATCAAAACCATGTTGAATTTACATACAATAATTTTTAGCACCGGGCGGTTATTAGACTAGTGTTCTTGTTTTTTACATCTAGATAGTTGTTGCATTCTTTGTAGCAGAGTTCTCTCACTTTATGTGTCATATCGTGAAGTTGTTCTCCTTCCCTTCTTATAGAGTTTGTACTTTTCGGGAGAGATAATTCAATTTTCGAAAAGGATTGGGAGGTTTTTTAGCTTCGAATGGTTGGCGGTCCGACTCTTGAAATAAAGAGAGAATCTTGAGATAGGAACTATAGCTACTCAATCCGAGAAATGGTGATTACAAACTTGGAAAAAGAGAAAGAGAAAAACGCTAATTTAAAAGAAACAATGACTTAGATCAGGAGAAAGGATTTCAAGTTTGGAGGGAGAAAAGGATTTTCTTAGAACCGTAATATATATTTTACTAGGGGAATAGATTCCTCTTACACAAAAGATGGAAAGAGAATAAGATTTTATTTTAGATCTGAAAATGACTAAGTATTTCTTTTGGTCAAAACAATTTTTTGATTTGAAATGAGAAAAAGGAGATCGAACGATTTTAGATCTAAGAAATAAATATATGTTTCTTTTTGGTTGAGATATAGTGTTTGCAGATCTGAAAGGAGATATAGTGATTTCAGATCTAAGAAGTGAATAAATGTTTCTTATTGGTTAAGGAGAAGCGTTTTTAGATCTGAAATAAGAGAAAAGAAAGATATAATTTTTTATCTTCATGGAATAGTGATTGCAGATCTAAAAAGAGAAATAGATTTTGCTAAAGTAACATTTCAGATATGGGATATGTAGATTATTTTAATCCATGAAACAATGATCTCAAACTGAGAAAGTAAGAAAAGAAATCTCTTTTAAAAAAAGGAATGTTCAGTTCTCAATGAAAGCGCCAAAATGTTTGCACAAGAAATAGGCAAACACTTAAATCTTTGTTGTAGAGCTATAAGTATTGTTTGTAGTATATAGCTATTATTTGATGAAAATTAATTATGGATGTTTAAGGTAGAAAATCAATAATTTGCAATAAATAATATGAAAAAGACTTAAATTTAAAAAGTCATAGAATTATTAGTAGTATGGCCTGAATGTGCCTACGTCCACTATTCCTTTTTTATTATCTCGTTCATTTCTGGTTACAATTACAAGCTTTGAATACGAGTAAACATGCTATTAGAACTAAGATTTTTCCCTCTTGAAGTTGTCTACCATTGTTGCTAAAAGCTTCACTTTGCAACATCCCCCATTTTATGATGCCATGTGCTTGGTATTTATAGAATGAAGACATGAGGAGAGACAGCTGAGTATATAGTATTTGGAATTTGGTTCAACCTTCCTTCCTCCAAGATTTGGTTCAACCTTCCTTACATGATGGTCAAGCTATTCAACTTGTGATAACCGCCATACACCTCGAAGAACCCCGGAACGCATCATGGAGAAATCCCCGAAGTATGTCCTGCCATGACGAAAATCTCTAACTTTTTTCTAGATCAATTACACCCATGTTGAGCCCCAAGCAAACCTTCACCCAATTCCAACCAGCATAACTCCCAGCTGACTCCAAATAAACCCTTAAATTTCTCATGCATGATTTCAAGCAACCACCGAGCCATCGGTCATCGGGCCGACTCTAATAAGACTCGAGATTTTCAAGCCTCGACTCCAAGCAAGCGTCGAACAAAAGTTTAGTTCGGTAATCCAACCGACTCTAAGTAGACTCAAGATTTTCAATGCCCGACTCCAAGCAAGCTTCAAACCAAAGTTTTGGTTCGGTCAACGTGCCGACTCCATGCAGACTTGAGATTTTCAAACCTTGACTCCAAGAAAGCGCCGAACCAAAGTTTTGGTTCAATAATCCAACCGACTCTAAGTAGACTCTAGATTTTCAAGGTCCAACTCCAGGAAAGCGCCGAACCAAAGTTTTGGTTCGGTAATCCAACTGACATCAAGAAGACTCCATATTTTTTAAGCCCGACTCCAAGCAAGCGTCGAACCAAAGTTTTGGTTCGGTCATCGAGCCGACTCCAAGCGGATACGAGATTTTCAAGCCCCGACTCCAAGAAGGAGCCGAAACAAAGTTTTGGTCGGCCATCCAACCGACTCCAAGCAGACTTTAGATTTTCAAGGCCCGACTTCAAGCAAGTGCCGAACCAAAGTTTTGGTTCGGTCATCGGTCCAACTCCAAGCAGACTTAAGATTCTCAAAACCTGACTCCAAGAAAGCATCGAATCAAATTTTTGGTTCGGTCATCGGATCGGGGATCCTAGCTTGCTATTGGACTATCAACCTTGAATGGCGGTAGAGTGTCTCGGTATCGGCCCCACGAGACGATGGTGGACAAATCTTAAGATGATCATATCTCTCAATCCGTAGATCAGATTGATACGCGATTTCAACCTATATTGATCTCAAGAATACCTCCAAACTAGTTTGAGTCTATTCCAGAACAATGATGATTTTGCCCCTGACTCCTCATATTCACCATGTAGTGGGATAAAATGCACACAACGTTATTTATGGTTGTTTTGGAATAATAGATTAAGCCGTAATTTTGAGAAATAATTTTATTGTATGATTTTGAATCGTATGATACTTGCTAATTATATCTCAAACAATAAAGGGCTATGCAAATTCAATGGAGTATCATAAGAGTTGATCAACTTCTCGAATTGATACATATAGATGTATGCAATTATAATTCTATAAATACCAAAACAATCCTTGTACTTCATCATGTTCACCGATGTGTTATCATCGACTTGGACATGTGTATTAGATACACATGTAGTATGTCTTTGGTAAACTCATAGAGTATAAAATAGAAGTAGAAAAAATAACATGCAATAGAAATGATTCGATTTGATCGAATGAGTGGGTATTTTGGAAAAGGTCTGAATGTACATAAAAATGAATAAAGATTCAATCTCAAAAGTCACTTCTCCATGTGATGCATAATGATATATCGATAAGATTAATTGAACTTGTTGAACAATATGCGATTAATTATGTGTGAAGTTGAGTTAGTTTCTTTCGATAAGGTCATGTACTTAAGAGTAGTACATAAGGTTAATATTATTTCATCTAAATAACGATTTACAAAATCACATAAGATAAGGGTTCATAAGAAACTCCAACATATCCTAGGACAAGGAGTTTGCAAGTTGCATGAATCGAAAGATTGCACGTCATAATTGTTCATGTAGGATCTTGTATGAATCTTATCAAAAGGATTTTGAAAAGACTGTCATTGGAAGACATATTTATGTTTCGAACATAACTTTTGTAAACTAAAACCAAATCAGTTTAATGAATAAGGAAATTCATAAAACATTTATGAATACCTATTCTATTGCATTGAGAAACATTTCAAGAAATACCAACTTCATTGTGAAGGAATTTCCTTGAGAAATTATTGGTAGTAAAAAGGATTTGGATACGATCCAAAGATAGAAATGATTAGATGAGATGAAATGAAATTGACTAACCTAAACGAATACATTGCATTAGAATTTCAAACAAGTATTCTCTCTCATTGAAGAGAAACTATGAGTTTCTTGTCAATGTCGAAAATATATGATCCTCGATTGTTTAATTGAACCACAAAGAGTGTTTACTCTATCATATGGTATGGTGTGCATTCTGAAATAATTCCAAGTATGATATCAAAATATGATTTTGGTAGTCGTAACTTAAGGAATGTGATCCGTCGTCCAAGATTGTGTCTTTATGAGCAAGATTAGTACAGCTGGAATTATATGAGCAATGTTGATGAGAATAATATCACAAATTTCAATTGTTGAAATTAGCACAATAGATTTGGCAGTCAACTTGCTCAAGCTAATTCAGATTTACTCACAAAATTACCACTTAATATGACTTATGTTTGGTACGTATGTACTGAAACAAAAAATTTAAAATAATTATTTAGAGTAAACTGTTTACACATAATAACCAAAATATCTCGAATTCGATGGGAGAGATTTGAGTTTGTGAGTCTTTGGATATGATCCAAGAAATGATTTAAATGTATCATTTTATAAGCATCAAGATCGAATAAGTATTTTGATAGAAATATCAAATAGTTTGATTTTCAATCAAAGTGCAGAGGAAGCGTATGTTCATAAGAAAGAATGTTAAAAGATACACTGATATTTCTAAGCTATAAGTAAACCATACGTTGTTGATTTTAATGATGTACTAGTGTTAAAATCAGCCTTAGTTGTTTTAATACTCAACATTGGATTAATAAATGATGTCTTTTATAGTAGGTATAAAAGGTTTTGGGAAAGTCCCAAATTATATGCAAAGACACCTTATTAAATGTTTAGTATGGAACATGTAAGATTGTTACCTTTGCATTGGCAAAAGGAATTATCATACATGCTGCGTTGTCTACGATATCATGATTTGTTTATGTATTTGATACATGAAACAAATATCAAACCCAAAATTGATATCACTAAATGGTTGTTTGAAATGTTCTCGTGTATTTATGAAATACGAATGAATTGTTTACAGAAACATAAATTCCTTATGAAGGAATGTTCAAACTCAAACTTTCACAAGTAGTATTGAGTATAATAGTTCAATAACAATTCTTTAAGTGGGAAATGTTCCAAATAAAAGACCATGGATGATTCAATAAAAGGCTAGGTACCTTGAATAGTGCCACAATCAAAACAATGTATATAAAAATATAAGTGCACAAATTTATAACCGAGCCGATTCCAAATGTTGAGTATCTCATGACAGAGTTATATGATAACAATGTCGTAATATAGTTCGAAATAGAACTTACATACGATGACCCGACCGCTTTGCCCAGTTTAGAAAAGAACATTGACACATCATATTTACCTTTTTGAGGATCTGAACTGGAATTTACAGGTGTACAATATGTAATGACCCACCTTTTTGGACGGTTTAAATAAACAATAAACCACACATGTCTAATTTAAGCCATTTAAAAGGGAGGATTGTTAATGGGGTAAACAAGAAAATAAAAGAATAGAAGGAAAAATAAAACACAAAATCTCACAGCGGAATGACAAAATATAATAATCATATAAATAGTTTATGAAGTTGTGTTACAAATAACATGTGATTACACTTTTGCAATTCAATTCAGAGTTATACATAAAATAGGAATAAAGAAATAATGCAGCGGAATACACGATGTAATGGAATAATTATAATAAATAGTAATAATATACTGAATTTTCGTCTTCGTCCTCTAGAAAATAGTCTTCAATACACTGAAAATCTCAGACTGACCTAAGCGTAATGAAGACAAACACACGAGTCAGAACTAAAAGGTCTTATGTAAGTCATATTAGTCTAAATTAAAATGTGAGTTCAATGGCTTTAGAGATGTTATGGGATTTTCCATATTCTATCAAGTGTAAATCGTGAATATAATTAATAAATGATTTCAAATAATTTGAGGTATCAATTTTAACCACTTTAATTAAAAAATTCGAAGTTTAACTTAAACCTTTTAAATAATTCAATTCCAATACATAATTCAAATTCAAGAAATTGTATGGGTGTATGTATCATTTCAACCAGTATCTAAAATTAAAATTTTCAAATCAATGAAAACCGCTCGGGTTTATCATTTCAACCTAAAACGATTTTCCTAATCTATAAGATTATTCAGGTACGTATCATTTCAACCCATAGTGATAACGGAGATATAGGCATAAATAAATATCCAATCATCCAAAATTTCAACCAATAACACCCATCACAATCAACATCCAAATTAGCAAATAAATCACAAAAATTAACTGGTTATCATTATTAGGTGTTTAACTAGAAATTATATTCAATATTAACTACATGGCTATGAAATTCAATATCAATTCAAATTAAATCTAAATGACAAATTAAAACACCAAATAGCAATTAATAAACTTCTAATCACATCATAAATCTAATTAACCAATATAAGATAATTTAGTAGCTGTGAGTGAGTTAAAAGACTCACCTTTGATTTGTCGACGATGAAAAATCCAATTAAATGCCCAAATTTGAATAGCAGAGAAACCAGAAACTAGGTCATCTTTAAGAAAATATATGGACTAGCATATTACTGAATCTATAAAAGTGACTAACTACAAAGTTGTTGCAAATTCTTTTCTCTCCAGTTTCAGAAAAAGAATCACTTAAAAAACATCTCGAGAAAGTTATGGTCAAAACAAACAGATGTGTTTTCTGAGTTGAAAATCTGAGTTCAAATATACTTCGGAAAGATTTGAGTTTTTGGCATAGAAAGTTAAGGAATTTGAAGAACCGATCTAAACAAAAATTGAAGCCACTGAAAAAATAAATAGTTTGAAAAAATAATCACATAATTTGGTTCATTCCTGAAAGAGGTATGATTAATACAATATGGGATATTTTCGTCCAAAACTGGATCCTAAAAAGGACTTGAAAAATGGAGTTTCAGATATTGAAATATTCGGAATAGGAAGAAGGGTTCAACAAAAAAGTTGTTACCAATAAAATTATACATGGTTTCAAAAAAATTTGATTTGGAGTAGTTTAGTGGAATATAGAAGCCATGGAAATAAGGGGAAGGAAAAGGTAAAAGGGAAAAGGGAAAGGGAAAAGAAGGAAAAAAGAGAAAGAAGAGAAGAGGAAAGGTAGGGCTTTGGCCATAGGTTACTGCCGTAGGTTGTGGGTGGTGATGGAGGTGGGTGGCTATAAAAGGAGAGAGACAAGCTAGGGTTTTGAAGGAGGAAGGATGGAATTTGATTTGGAGATTTAGGGGTTTGGAGTTTTATGTAGATTTGAGGAAGAAGAAGAAGAGTACACAGAAAGTTTCTCAAATGTGGAATTTTTTTTACGTACTTGGTTTTTGTCAAACAGGAAAATAAAAGGTCAATATGTGAGAAAAGAAAGGATCCAAAGTCTCTTAGGGTTCCTAGGGTCTCTTGGTTTATTAAGGAGCCCACTAGTCTAAAATAAACCCAATAAGACTTAGCCAAAAAAATAAAACACAAATATACACTGCAAATGAAAGAAATAAGCTACAGGTTATTTAATAATTAGGAAATTAAGGTGGAGAGAAAAAAAAAATGTCACGTTTTATTTTATAAGTTTCAGGCATTAGTAAGGCATACAGAAATGTACGTAGAAATGGAAAAGTTTGCAAACTAAAGGAAAGTGAAATTTTATATACGTGAAAATGAGGTGGCAAGAATTAAATACGACCTAAAAGTCTAGGCTCAGGTATTAAACAGAAGGAGAAATGAATAGATCAAGTATTAATAATGAGATAACTATTTTAAAAGGTACATGCAACAATTAATAACAAAAGAAATGAAGCGACCATGCACATCGCACAACCTTTTTGAAATTCAATTTGTGAAACGTAACCAAATTAACTTCATTAACTCAAACAATGTTCAAATTTATACGCATTTAGTTTTTTTTATCTATGCATAATAAATAAAATTACTTACCATAAAGATGAAAACATTCATGGTTTTTCCAAAATGATCTTTTATTTCCATTAAAACATCATTTCTATTTAACACAAAATGTGCGTTTCTTTTATTAAATCTATTGATTGCATCAACGTTTTCTTCTCTTCTAATTGAAATGTTTCGGTTACATTAATTGCAATTATTTACAAAGTTAAATTTCAAAACACACAACTAATATGGATGAGAAATAGAATAATTATTTCCTTTAGTCATTTAAACACGTTTATAAATTTGTTGTTTATACAGTCGAGTAATAAATAAATTACTTAAATAAATTATTTTTCTACTCTTGTAATCCATCTATACGCTAAAACGTGGTTCAAATATACATATATTTCTTCTTTTAAATCAATCATTCTATTCTTTATTTTAATGCATTCATAAATGAAACATTCATTTTATTTGATATAAATGTTCTTTTCTTTAAACCAACCTTCTTATATTTTCACAAAACATAAGCTACGTTTAATTACACCTATTAATTTACAATTTGCTGTCCTCTCTATCATTAATTGAAATTATTCAATTACATTAATTTCAATTGTTTACAAAGGTGAATTTCAAAATGGACAAAATAAATTTAATGAAATATAGAACAATTATTTCCTATCAAATAGTGATTTAAACATATTTATGCACTATTTGATACAAACAGGAATTATACTTTTTTTTACCAAAGAATAGTTTCTCATCTCTTCAATCATCTTTCAGCTTTCGAACATTTCAAATAAATAAACATATGATTTCTTTTTTTTATAAAGAAACATTTATTATTCCTTACTAACATTAATCATTCCAATCAATTGAAAATTTACATTTAGACAATTGTTAATATCATTTAAACCAATTTTATTAAAATACACACTAACATTTGTTATCATCCTTATATTATCGCAAACATATGTCACTGATAGAAATTTTAATTACGATCATAACTTGTATTATAATTTAATTTGTATCAATAAAATCTTAGTTGTTTTTATTCCTAATAATTTTATTCAAAAATCTTATTTAATTTAATACTATTAAATGTTTAAAATACGAGTCGTTACAATCTCCCCCACTCAAAACTTTTCGTCCCCGAAAAGAAAGATGAAGGAATCCAAAAATCTGTTATATTTTATTTAAATAGTCAATTTATAAAAATTTAAACCTACATATTTAAGTTTTATAAAATTTGAAAATAACTCAAATTCTACATAAAATTCTTAAGTCTTAAATTTTCGAAAAATTTCGGCAGAGTCTACTTTGTGCGCATACGTCTAGATAACAGTGATATCAATAATTACAATACATACATACATACATACATACACACATATATATGTATATGTATATCATATTTCAATAATAAATATTCCAAACCATGGGGAAAAAATATAATATCGCTACAAAACCGTAATCCGAGAATGTACCTATTTGTCGGGAAAACAACATTTAATTTATGAAATCAAAAGCAGCAGCTATTGCTTTCGTAAACCTGTACTTCACTTATATAATACAAAATAGTGAGAATTATGTAAAAGAGAAATATTTATATTGGTGCAATCAATAACAAAACAAGCCAACACAACATAACAATTGTCACTTGCAAACAAAACCATACAATCATCATATGCAACTAAAGTAATCAATCCTACATCCATAGCAACCAAAATCAATGGTTTGTTTAGTTTAGAAAATTTAAATCATGCAAGATGATAAATAAACTATGAAGTGTACCCTACGTTCAACATCCTTAGGCAACTACTTAATAGATTATCCATACAACCTTAAACAATTAGAAGTATCCATTCCCAAACATCCCATAAGCCAAAACAACTAAGAATTTCCAATATTATTTACGTTTATTCAATTGATTTCTTTTCACATCATTATTTACCTTTCATTTATTTTCATTCATTTATAAAATGTCATTTTCTTTCTTTCATGTACTTATATAAATTATTTCACAATATCAACTTACGTTCATAACATTTCATGTACATCAGAATTCTTATTTATAGAAATAATTCCTTTGAACACTTCCATTACTCAAGTTGTGACGACCCAGAATTTTGAACATTCGAAATCGAAATATTTAATTGATTTTAAATATTTGAAAGTTAGTTTAACTTGAAATTTCAAATATAAATGTGAATTTGGCAATTAAATTATTGAATTTAATTTATTAATGATGGGTAAAAATTTGAATTTTCAATTTTTAGCTTGTTAAAAATAATTTGATGACTTAGAAAATTCATATTGATAATACTGAGGTTAATGGAAGCTTCAGAATTGAAATTGGAGCTATTTAATTTAGTTTGGAATTTATATCGTTTAAATCAATATTTAAAATAGCCTTCCGAGGCACAGTTTCGGATTTCGATGAAACCAGTTCCATTGGATCCGTAATATTGTATTATTATTATCGGATTTCAAATTTCATAGCGATTGGAGTTGTTGTGTGAGCGTACGATAGGCTAACGCGTTGGAAATTAAATCGAAATTTAATATAATAATCGAGTCTAAAAAGCTATCTTCTCCATGTGATCGCATTAGGACTCGGAACCTTTTGCATTGCGTTCGGAATAGGAGTATAACATTTGAAACGCCTAGCGGCATGCCTCGATAGGAGTTCGCAATTTTAAGCCACGTAATCGAGACGTTTTTAATTTGAATTTAAATTATATATATATATTTACTCTCCTACAACCCAACATTCAGCCGCCTTTCCTTCAAATCACTGACTCCACACGTACAAGCAACATCATCGTGTCTCTCCTCTTCATTTAATCGTGCCAAGAAAAATCTTAACGCTCAGATAATAATAGCCGAGCCTAAAATCAAAACAATGGCGTCCCTCTTTCATTTTCTTTTCGTTCAAACGACAAAAGCCAAATAAATTCCTTACGCAAAATTCGAACGAAATCGAATCACTCGATTTCGTGGAGAAAGAAAGTAAAAAAGAAAGGGATTCAAATCGTGAAGCAAATTCAAAGCTTCGGTCGGCTCGACTTAAATCCAAGTAGGGATGGCGGTGACCTAGGGGGAGCATCGGTGGCGTCACGATTTGGGTCGCGATCTCGTTCAGGGAATTCGAGTTCAAGCGCGAGGCGATGGGAAGTCAAGGAAATCAGCGACTAGGGCATAGCGAGGCAAATGAGTTGATGGTGTAAGGCCAGTTCGAAGTTGGACCTTGCGAATGAGGGGAGTGTCATTGGCAGCGAACTGGAGGTGAGCGAAGGCTGGAGGCTTCGGTGATCGAGAATTCGAGCGATGGCAACATCGGCACCAGAGCATTGAAGGGAAGGGGGAGGATTAGTTCGAGTACAGGTAAATTCATATATTTTTGTTTTACATGTAAATTTCATATTAATAAATATGTAGATTAACAAAGAAAGTATTTACAGTAAAGTAAAATTCTGTTTTGATCTTTTCAGAAAGAAGATTTTCAAAAGGAGTTATATATTTACAATTTATTTCTCAATTTAATATTGATATATATATATATATACAGAAAATAATAATATAAATAAAAGTGTATATATATACTCATACATATTTTAATGTATAACAGTAAATATGCATAGATAAGGTTTTGAAAGAAAAATATAGGGGTTTTAAAATGTACAAAGAATTTATAAAAGTTGGATTTTCGAAATTTATAATCTATTTTATAAATATGTATGTAGTGACAAAAAGAAAATAAATAATGGATTATGACGATTTACTTGTTTATTAAACTTATTTGATTAATCTAGTTACTAAAAGATTTTCAAAGCAAATTATTAGTTTAAAATTTAAATAATTGGTAAATTAAATTTAGTAAATAGTAATAAATCGTTCAAATTTGTTCGAATATTAATAAATAATATAATTGCTTATACAAGGTCAAAACCTAAAGGAAATCAAGCCAGAATGAAAATGGATTGCATGCATTGTAAAAGGTGAGATCTTCTCACTCAAGTTTAAATTGGAATTTCCAGTTTGATTTTAAATAGTTAAATTTAAAATTGTTGATTGTGTGCTTGGATGATGGTTGTTATTATTTGCTTTGAAATAGACCCTATGCGCCGCATAATAGCGGATGATATTTTATAAATCCCATATACCGCGATATTCCATCTCGAAGTGGAATTGGTATTTAATTGTTGTGCTAACGTCTGTGGATGCAGGGAAACAGGTTGGAGGGATCCAACTGGATTCCTCAAACATTTGAATTTATTTCATTTGTTGTGCGTTAAATTATTTATAATCTCTGTGTGATTATATTGTAATTGGAATCATTGTAGGCTAAAATTTAGCCGAATATATTTTTGGTGTCGTAAGATACCAGAAATAAATAAAATAGGATTTTTGAATTTAAGTAGAAAATGTATAGTGAAATCCTATTGAATAAATTCCAAAATATGGGGAAAGATTTTTATAAATGGGTTTTGAGTAATATTGTTTGATAGTTGAAGAATTTATTTAAAATATGGATTTTAAATAGTTGGGAAAAAAATAAATGGATTTATTTTAAAAGATGATAAATTTGGAAACCCATTTGAAAACTGATTTGGTATTTGAAAATAAATCTTTGGAAAATCAATTGGAAATTGATTTGGTGTTTTGGAAATAAATTGAAAAATCAATTTGGGATTTGATTTGGTATTTGAAATAAATTTGGAAATCAATTTGAAAATTGATTTGGTGTTGCAAGTGAATATTTGGGAATCGATTTAAAAAAATCGTATATCAGTTGATATTTGAAAATCTAAATTCACAATGGAAATTTGTAAAGAAAAGGGAATTTTGTTTTAAAAATAAACATTGAGTTATTTTTAAAGGTGTGGAAAGGAATTTACGGATTTGGAACGTAAATTTAAAGTATATCGAAGGATTTATAAATTGATTTGAATGAACCATTTTAGAATGGAAGGTGTACTTTCCCTGGAAAGCCGAGAATGTTTTCAATATAGTTTATAAATATAGATTGAAGTTGTAAAGATGGTTTTAAAGATAGAATGTTTGGAGAAATTATTTATTTGGGTTATTTTGAAAATCTTAAAGTAAAGATTTATTTAATTAATTATAGAAATAATTATTTAAAGGTTTAATTGATATTTGTTCAAGAAAATGGTTATTTAAATTGTTATACCCGATCTACTAACTTTATTTTAAAGTTAATTTGGACTTGAAGTTTTTATATGAAATATAGGTATAATATTTTCATAACTAATATTTAAATAAATGTTTAAAAATAGTTTTATCAAAATGTTTCCAAGTATATATATATATATATATATATATATATATATTGGATAAGTGATTTGAATTATTTAAAGTATTTAGACCCGGCAGACTTTCAGTGGAAAAAAATAATATCGGGAATTTTATCCTGCGAGTGAAAAGTGATTTGAAATTTGTTTTCAAATGGTTGAAGTGTGAAAATATATCTTGCGAAGATATTTTGAAAATAAATAATTGGAAAAATTATTTGAAATCCAGTGATTATTGTGAATGTTGATTGATAGTTAAATAACCGACTATCAATATTTGCCTATAAATGGCGTTTGAATTTCGATGCGACCGGGGGTCGAATTCAAGTGGATATCCGAAAACCACATCGAACCTTTGTGATTGTGATGGATCTTTTATTTAAAAGTTCAAAGTGGAAATTGTTGTGATTTGTTGAAATCTGAATGAACATTTATTTTAAAAGAATTAGCGCTCGTTATTCGGATTAGCCGGGAGAGGACCTTTGTGTCATATAACCCATTTCGAATAATGATACGACGAAATGGGATTGCATTTGAAGACTGGTGGTGAAGACCGGGTATTTGCGAGAATGATAGGATGACCTATCGATTGTCTCTGCACTAAGTAGCTACGGTATAGAGATTTCCTAAGTGATGGGAAGTCCGATCGGGATTGTGAATACCCGGATTGCAAGGGCTTCTTCGAAAGTGCCTTCGGTTCTGTTCGAACCCGGAATAGACTTGTATGGATGTGTGTCTAACGTTACAAATTGAGATGTAAAGCTGGTTTCTATCAAATACATTTCTGTTGGTGGCGGAGAATTTATTCTCTTAGCTTAACACCCTTCTATGAGACGTACGAGCTCTGAGGTTATGTAGTTGATGGTTACTAGTGATACATTCCCAATTTGGTAATGTGGCATACGAAGTGCTACTGATCATTTGTTGATCGAAACATGCTTTGTGAAAAAGCTTAGCTTTGTGGTCGAGACTTCGTCGAGCCTCACAACCCGGAAATGGTCGAAACAGGAATGTTGCGGCAAGGTTTTTAGGGGTCGCGCCCCTAGGTTATGTCCATTTTCTTGTAGATAAAGGGTGGTATCATGGTATGGAGCCCAAATACTTAACTCATGTGGACACTGTAAATTTATTACTGTGTGATGTTGCTTTGTGGTTGAGGATCCTTGGATAAAGGTCAGTAACGACCGGGGATGGCATACTTGTGTGTTAGTTACCTATGTTATAGCTTGATTAAAGCGTGAGGTAACGTCGGCCTTGTTGGCAGAGATCCGGTTAGGTTCTCGGGGCGTCTTTCCAGAGGCGTACCCATTTTGGTGTAGGAAGTTCCTTTGCCTGACCATTTGTTGGAAATCCAAAGAAACAATACGCACCAAATTATCAGGTCAAGAGTCAGGTTATCAGGTCATTCTGGAATTCAGGAGTTGCTGTGGAGATCAGGAGCATGCTGGATGGCGAAGCGTATTACTAGTATATGTTATATTTTCTTCTGCTGTTTGTTGTTGTAAAACTCTGATAATGTAATGTGATGTGATGTAATAACAGATATGGTTCTTTGTTTTAAAGATTATTCATTTATATATTATATGTTGTTCCGATGCGAAATG
Organism: Allium cepa; assembly: GCA_030765085.1. Taxonomy (NCBI): domain Eukaryota; kingdom Viridiplantae; phylum Streptophyta; class Magnoliopsida; order Asparagales; family Amaryllidaceae; genus Allium; species Allium cepa. The sequence continues at coordinate 137,779,259 of CM060945.1, forward strand.
TGAGATTTTGTTATTATTTGGGTTTCTTCTTCTACCTTCTTCTTCTACCTTCTTCTTCTTAAACCCTAATGGTTTGGTTTTTCCGGCGTTTGATGGTTCAGTAGTTGATACAGTGAACATATTAATATCGACTTTTGGAAGTTGAAAAATCGGGTCGTTACTGATTAGTATCAGAGCATTTGGTTAAGCGACAACCTTGGCTCTGTTGGGTGTTACTCATTAGAGATAGAGTCAGTGGTACTCTAGAAAGAGTGTGAGTGTAATAATAGATATGAGCGCGTATTTGTTAGTGAATATAAAATTGTTTTGTATTGTGTTGCCTTATCGGTTGATTGTTTATAGATTCTGGTCGGTGCAGTCTGGCCAACTGTATCGATAGGGGTTTCTAAACTCTTAAACAAGATAAACTGAAACAGTATCATTTTAAAAATAGGGTAAATGAAATAATTTTACCCAAAACTATTTTTGTATATAAAAGAAATGATTTTCTGTAAATTTTTATGGTATATGGTTGCTAAGTTGTTAGGAAGCGATGATATTGAATTATCCTCATTATTGTATGGAAATTTAATAAGAAATAATGGTATAACCAAAGATTTGGAGATAAATTCATATAACAAATGAAATTTATAAATATGAATTGAAAGTATAAGGGAATGAATTCATATACAAATGAGATTTGATTGGGATCAAGTTGAATAAAAATCCAAACTTTGAAAAAATAAAATAAAAAATAAAATGGATTGAATTTAAGTAAACTAATATGATAATAAATTAATTCATGAAATAGGAAAGTTGAATTAGTTAAATTAAAATTCAACCGTGAGTTAAATTGCAGATAAATTCAAGTAAGCAGAAATAAATTGAAAATTTCCTTGTTATTGATTAAATGAATTTGAGAATGGAAAGTTGAAATTAAAAATGGATAAGTTAATAAAACTAATTTAATTAAATTAGTAGATGGAATGGATTTGATAAATGAATATTCAAATCGAGGACTTAAAATTGGGAATTGTTAAAAAGGAAAATGAACTTGAGTTTTGAATAGAAATAACTTAAGTAAATATTGGATAAAAGCTCGACTTAAGTAAAGTTGTGAAATGGTTGTTGTCAAGTTTTATGGAATGGTTTTGAATGAAACTTGTTTGACTAATGAAATGCATCAAAATGAATGTGAATATGGAATGAAAAATGAATTGAACGGAATCAATTGGAAATGAAATAGAATAAAGAGTAAATTAAGTTGGTATCAAGTTAAATTTGCTATAAACTAGATTGGATATTCTATTAAGTGAATATCGTCGAAATTTGCATAGAAATGGTTGTCATTTGACGCAAACGTGATCGCATAAAATCCTATGAGTTAAGAAAAGCCAATAAAATTGATTTTTGGATCAATTGAAATGGATATGAGTTCGTTTCGTTTAAAAAAAAATGAATTGAACGAAAGAAAGTGAATTGTAAATCACTTGATTGAACAGAAATGATATGGAATGTAGTTGTAAGCAATTAAATTTGTATTGAAACCTTATAAATTGCTTATGGGAATTATTTTGAGTGCATTGTTTGTGTGGGACCTAACCGGATTTTCGACTCACGAAGGCCGACATCAATACGTCCACTGTATCAACTGCCGAGCAATCAAAGGCCAGAAAACCGTGCCCTTAGGGTTAAAGAAGAGGTGGAAGATAGAAGAAGAAAGAATGAAGAAAAAGCAATAGAAACAATATCAGAATCTCACAATCGCAGCGGAACAAATATAATAGATAAATGAATAATCTTTTAAACAAGGAACTATCTCAGTTATTACATTTCATCACATGTTCATTACATTATCAGAGTTTACAACAACAAACAACGGAAAAGAAATACTATATACTAATTGATACGCCATGCCATCCAGCTTGCCTCCAAATCTCTACAGCAACTCCTGAATTCCAGAATGACCTGATAACCTGACTCTAGACTGCCCGTGTAGAAATTGGTGGGCACCCAGAGTTTAGGAAGGAAACAATAAACTCCAGGACAGTCATGGGACTGGTGTGAGAACTTAAATGGTTTATATCTTTAAAAAAACAAACAGAGGAATATTTTAAATTAGATTTGCAATGCTTTTAGAAAATGAGACTACCATAAGGCCTCCCGCACACACGCACAATGCAAACACAGAATCGGAGGAGATTTCTCCTTATGATAGTCAAACATGCTTGATACGAGAAATTTTCTTTGATATTATTACTATAAGTGCAAAGTGTAGGAAAAACATTTCGAAAGTAATGATATAATTCTTAGCCAACATATGAACAGTATCGTATGCCTACTATAGCTATCATCTAAACAGTGGCGACCACCATAAGTAAATGGCAGGTTCTACAACTAAAGCCGTACAGGGTTTCGTATTGTTTCTTTGGATTTCCAACAAATGGCCAGGCCAAGGAACTTCCCATTGCCACATGGAAACGCCTCTGGAAAGACGTCCCGAGAACCTAACCGGATTTCTGCCAACACAAGGCCGGGTTACCCCCTAATTGGGTAACTACTGACACGAGTATGCCATCCCCCGATCATAAACGACCTTTCTCAGGACCCCGATAGCCAACAACCACAAAGTAATAAATTCGCAGTAACCACATAGGTTAAATATCTGGGCTCCATACCATTATACCACCTCTATCCAGAAGGAAATGCACATACCCTAAAGGGTGCTACCCCTAATAACCTTGCTGCATCTTTCCTGTTTCGACCATTTCGGGGTGTGAGGTTCGACGAAGTCTCATCCACAAAGCTACGCTTTTTACAAAGTCATGCTTCGAACAACAAATGATCAGCAATACTCAGCATGCCACACTACCAAATTGGGAGTATATCACTGATAACCTTCAACTACAAAACCTCTGAGCTCGTACGTCTCATAGAAGGGTGTTAAGCTAAAAGAATAAATTCTGCGACACCAACAGAAATGTATTTGAAAGAAATCTGCTTTATATCTCAATTTGTAATGTCAGACATACAATCCATTCAAGTCTATTCTGGGTTCGAACAGAACCGAAGGCACTTTCGAAAAAGCCGTTGCAATCCGGGTATTCACAATCCCGATCGGACTTCCCATCACTTAGGGAATCTCTGTACCGGCGCGACTCAGTGCAGAGACAACCAACGAGTTATCCTCTCGTTCTCGAAAATACCCGGTCTTCACCACCGGTCTTTAAATGCTATCCATAACGACATATCATTATTCGGAATGGGATTTATGACACAAAGGTCCTTCCCCGGCTAAACTGAATAACGAGCGCTTATTTTAAAAATAAGTATAGTATTCAAATTCAAACAAATGACCACAAATACCCATTTAATGGTAAATATCGATAGTCGGTTATTTAACTATCAAGGCCAACAAACAAATATTCAGCACCATAACAATCACTAGGCCTTTTATTAATCTTCCATCGATTTAATAATTTGCCAAATATTCACTTCAATTTATCTTTGAAAAGATATATTCTCTAAACCCTTTCAATTTTTAAATTGGAAAACATTTCCAAATACTAATTTAACAATAAGTAATTCACAAATCCATTTATTTTCAATACTTAGAAAATATTCAATATACTTAAAACACGATTAAGTATATACTTTATGTTTTTAAGGAAAACATTCTCTTAAACACATTTATTTGAGTCAAAACAAATGTTGCGTAAAACATCGTTACGACAACCCAAAATCACTAGTATAGGGATTCGAAATTAAGATAGATATATAAATCCCAATACTATATAAAACATTTCCTTTCGAAAATCATTTACTATAACAACAATGTTATAGTCCACTATTTCCTTTTATTTCTCGAAAACGTCTATTTCACAATGAATGTTGAAATCTATAGTTTCGACACTTATACATTTTAGAACACTTCAAATCGTTTTAATTCTATTTAAAAGATCACTCCCTAAAACATTCCTTTAATATATTATTCACTTGTTCAAAATCGTGAATATAAATCGTTTAATCAGCTATAAAAATTAACTTATCAAATTCAATCAATCTTGAATTTATAAATCAATGTTTATAAATTCACATTTATATATTATAAAAACTTCAAGTTATAAAATCTCTCAATTAACAAATTATATTTAAATCTCATTTAAATACCAAAATCCAATTTATAAGTTAATTTCTTATAAATCTTTTATTTTACAAAATCTATTCATTTTATAACTCCACGATTTATAAATCTATAAATTTCATTCACTTATGAAATCCACTTATACTTCATTTTAACGCTTATAAAAACTCGTTTTAAAATTCTAATATTTTAATTTATAAATATCAATTTTATAATTCTTTTATTTAAACCGTTTATAATAATTCAAAAATCCCAATTTAAACTATTTTATAAAATTCATTAACTCCATATTTCAAAAATCACATTTTAACTATATTTCTCAAAAATCATAAATTTTATAACATTAAAATTATAACGTTTATTTAATTAAAATGAATCAATTCCAAAATTTAATAAAACGTATACTTTCAAAAATCACTTTAAAATCCTTTTAATTTTCCAAAATAGGCCCAATGCTGCAAGAACATTAAATATAACAATCACGACATCCAAACACATCATATATCATATGATAACATAATATATCACAATATCTGTAAATAAATCAATCCTGTTGAGGAATCCAGTTGGATCCCTCCAACCTGTTTCCCTGCATCCACAGATGTTAGCACAATACCAATTCCGTGTCAATACGAAATATCGCGGTATATAGGATTTATAAAATATTATCCACTATTATGCGGCACAATAGGGTCTCATCCTCTATATAATGCGGGAAAATCAACTCCAAGTACACATATAGTACCAATTCCATTCAATACGGAATTATCGCGGTATATGTGTTTAATAAATAACATCCGCTTAATATACGGCGCACAGGGTCTATTTCAATACAACAGATAATAATTTATCATTCAAGCATACAATCAAGAAATTTTAAATCTAACTATTTAAAATTTAAATCGAAACAATTTCGATTGAGCGAGAAGTTCTCACCGTGTTTTCAATAACAGTTGCAGTGTTTTATTTCGAATAAAATTAAACGGGTGTTTAATTTTACCCAAAATTTTCACTAGCTCCAATCAATTCCAATCCAGCTCCATCGTGTAGTGCTCGACAATACGAACCCAACGCAATTCGGTTCGTCCAAAATGGACCTCGTATGATAGAGTTATGTTATTTCAAAGTTTAACGAATATAATATATATTAATTTACATTTTTCTTTTAATTTTTTAAACCAAATTGAATCTGGACCATCCATCCCAATGCCCTAAGATCCAGGCCATGCCTGCTTTTCTCCTTCTTCCTTCATCAGTTACAAATCGCGACCGAACTAACCCATTAGTCGCCCTTCATCTCGCAATTTTCCAGCCACCATCGTCGACTTTGAAGACGATCAACTACCTTCACTTCGACGCCCAAGTCGAGCTCTACCTTCGGCCAGAGTTTCATCAAGCTCGGCCCACCCCCTGTCATGAAAAGACGTGCGCAACCATCGGCCTTTGAGCTGAAATTCCCAACGATCCATCGACCCGATCGTGATCATAACCGTTGGATAGCTAGTGCTCGTTGAGCTCTTCAATTTTGTAGTTGATGATTTTTGCTAAAAGCTGATGGATTTGAAGAAATCAGAGGAAGAACGAAAAGAATTTTCGGCCACTAATGTGTTTCTGGCGGCTTGGGTTAGAGGATTAGGGTTTTGAGCAAAATAATGAACATTGGGGGTCCTTTTATAGAAAATTACGCGATACTATTCATCCCGAAATTTTCCAAACTCCAAATGAAGCGTGCCACCTGGCGTTCATAATGTTTTAACCCTATTTCGAACGCAATGGAATATATATCGGGAGCCAATTTGATCAAATTTTGAAGATAATTTTTTGAATCGACTATTTAAATTCAAAATTCACTCGAATCGATTTCTACGCGTTTTAGCTTGCCCTGGACAAACCGTAAATCCGATTGACACGAAATTTGAAACCATACAATAATATAACATTATGGATCCGATGAAACTGGTTTCATCGAAATCCGAGACTGTTTGAAAAATGGCTATTTTAAATCGTCAATTTAAATAATAAAATATTCAATTTCCATAAATTAACTTTAAATTCAATTTTAAAAGTTCTATAACATCATTCTAACTCCAATATGATTAAATACAACTTTATAAATCATTTTTAATCATATTAAATCCAATTTCCAATTATTTCTGTAATTTCAAATATTAAATTATTGATTTAATTATCCAATTAAATCCTCATATTCAAAATTAAATTCACTTAGCTTATAAAATTCATTCGTGAATATTTAAAATTAATTAAATATACGAATTTCAAATGACAGAAATTCTGCGTCGTTACAAACTTCCCCCTTAAAAGAATTTCGTCCTCGAAATTGCCAAGTAAGAAAAAGTTATAGAATCCATTAACTTTCAAAACAAATTGTTCAAATTAAATTTCAAATTCATATAAACATTTTAACTTCTCCAAAATCCAATAGTTAAACTTCTTATAATAACTTTACTAAGCTTCCAAATCATACTTAGTTATCTTTTCAAAATCAACTATATCGTTTAACTTTTCACTCCAAAATCAAAGTTATAGTTTTCAAAAAAATTCCAATTTTCTCAAAAATATTCCAACGCCTTAAATTTTCAGAAAATTTCGCCATAGTCTCCTTTGCGTGGTTTGATCCGAAGAAAAATTGACAATATATATATATATCACAAATATACATCTAATCAAGTAATGAGGCATCCCGCGGGGAAAAAAGTGTAAAAGTACGATATGTAATTCGAGATATGTACCTTATATATTATTAGCGAGAATATACGGCTAATATAGCACGAAAGCGAGCTCCAAATGCGAAGCAATGCGCAATCCGCACCTACTAAACACTCAACAAACAAATGAGAACATGTATATATGCAAGTAATATCAATACACAACATATATCAGAAGCAACAGCAATATGTACCAATATAGCAAATGCAACAAAAGGCAATAAATTCAACCATCAACCAACTATCATCCAATTAACATCCATAACCAAATCAACATACATTCACTTCTCATTATATTCAATGGATTGGTTTTTCTTTTTATTTTAAATCACATTTGATTCATTAATATTTGATGTTTTTACTAACATTCATCTATCCATATTCAATTAGTTTACGTTCACTAATTTATATTCAAGTTGGTTCACTTCCAAATCAAATTCAATTCTATTTAAGATTCACTTAACTTCCAATTTGATTTTAATTACTTTAGCTTTCAATTTCATTAATTCAATTCATATGGATTTCTATACAATCAACTAACAATCATCTAACAACCAATGCATATCCAATACAACCAAATTCATTTACTTTGCTTACATTCATTCAATTTGGTTCATTACTTTTAATTAGCTTTAATGAATTAACACTTACATCCATTATTTGATGTCAATTTATTTGCATTCGATTGATTTATATTCAATTCATTCATTAATTCAATTGCTAATTCCTTTCACAAATAAAGTTGAATTTCATTACATAACTCAAGTTCATATTCATCACTTCACTTTATTAATTTACTTCGATACCAAAATCAACTTCATTCAACATTCCTTAAGTTATATTCCATTTAAACATCATTTGTTTAACTTTACTTAAATTTCCAAATCCAATTCAGATTCCGATTCTAGAGTAAATTCTATTTTACTTTTATTTACAATTCATATTTATACATATATTCATATAGTTTCACTTCTTATATATAAGATTTTTTCACAATTGTAAATCATAATAATTAAAATTCCATACTTAATAATTCATTTACTTATACAATTTATTCTTTTACAATATGTTTTATTTAACTTATTCAAACATCCTTTAATTAACTTATATATATTCTTACATTTTCATGACCAAACAATCAATTTATATACACTTTAATAATTTCTGAAAAATTATCCCCTTTATATGTAAAATATAATCAACTTTACATTCACTAACAAATACACTCTCATAGCTATTATTACACTCACACTCATTCTAGAGTACTGCTGACTCTATCTCTAATGAGTAATTCCCAACAGAGCCAAGGTTGTCACTTAACCATATGCTCTGATACCAGATGTAAAGGTAACGATTTTTCATCCTGATAACCTGACTCTAGACTGCCCATGTAGAAATTGATGGGCATCCAGAGTTTAGGAAGGAAACAATAAACTCCAGGTCAGTCATGGGACTGGTGTGAGAACTTAAACAGTTTATATCTTTAAAAAAACAAACCAAGGAATATTTTAAATTAGATTCGCAATGCTTTTAGAAAATGAGACTACCATAAGGCCTCCCGCACACACACATAATGCAAATGTAGAATCGTAGTCAAACATGCTTGATACGAGAAATTTTCTTTGATATTATTACTATAAGTGCAAAGTGTAGGAAAAATATTTCGAAAGTAATGATATAAATCTTAGCCAACATACGACCAGTATCGTATGCCTACTATAGCTACCATCTAAACAGTGGTGACCATCATAAGTAAATGGCAGGTTCTACAACTAAAGCCGTACAGGGTTTCGTATTGTTTCTTTGGATTTCCAACAAATGGTCAGGCCAAGGAACTTCCCATTGCCACATGGAAATGCCTCTGGAAAGACGTCCCAAGAACCTAACCAGATCTCTGCCAACAAAAGGCCGGTTTACCCCTAACTGGATAACTACTGACATGAGTATGTCATTCCCCGATCGTAAACAACCTTTCTCGGGATCCCGATAGCCAACAACCACAAAGTAATAAATTCGCAGTAACCACATAGGTTAAATATCTGGGCTGCATACCACGATACCACCTCTATCCAGAAGGAAATGCACATACCCTAAAGGGCGCTACCCCCAATAACCTTGCTGCATCTTTCCTGTTTCGACAATTTCGGGGTGTGAGGTTCGACGAAGTCTCGTCCACAAAGCTACGCTTTTTACAAAGCCATGCTTTGATCAACAAATGATCAGCAACACTCAGCATGCCACACTACCAAATTGGGAGTATATCACTGATAGTCTTCAATTACAAAACCTCTGAGCTCGTACATCTCAGAGAAGGGTGTTAAGCTAAAAGAATAAATTCTCCGCCACTAACAGAAATGTATTTGAAAGAAATCTGCTTTATATCTCATTTTGTAATGTCAGACATACAATCCATTCAAGTCTATTCTGGGTTCGAATAGAACCGAAGGCACTTCCGAAAAAGCCGTTGTAATCCGGGTATTCACAATCCCGATCAGACTTCCCATCACTTAGGGAATCTCTATACCGGCGCGACTCAGTGCAGAGACAATCAACGAGTTATCCTCTCGTTCTCAAAAATACCCTGTCTTCACCACCGGTCTTTAAATGCTATCCATAACGACATATCATTATTCAGAATGGGATTTATGACACAAAGGTCCTTCCCCGGCTAAACCGAATAACGAGCGCATATTTTAAAAATAAGTGTAGCATTCAAATTCAAACAAATGACCACAAATACCCATTTAAAGGTAAATATCGATAGTCGGTTATTTAACTATCAAGGCCAACAAACAAATATTCATCACCATAACAATCACTAGGCCCTTTTATTAATCTTCCATCAATTTAATAACTTGCCACTATTCACTTCAATTTATCTTTGAAAAGATATATTCTCTAAACCCTTTCAATTTTTAAATTGGAAAACATTTCCGTATACTTATTTAACAATAAGTAATTCACAAATCCATTTATTTTCAATACTTAGAAAATATTCGATATACTTAAAACACGATTAAGTATATATTTTATTCTTTTAAGGAAAATATTCTCTTAAACACATTTATTTGAGTCAAAATGAATGTTGCGTAAAACATCGTTACGACAACCCAAAATCACTAGTTTAGGGATTCGAAATTAAGATAGATATATAAATCCCAATACTATATAAAACATTTCCTTTCTAAAATCATTTACTATAACAACAGTGTTATAGTCCACTATTTCCTTTTATTTCTCGAAAACGTCTATTTCACAATGAATGTTGAAATCTATGGTATCGACGCTTATACATTTTAAAACACTTCAAATTGTTTTAATTCTATTTAAAAGATCACTACCTAAAACATTCCTTTAATATATTATTCACTTGTTCAAAATCGTGAATATAAATCGTTTAATCAGCTATAAAAATTAACTTATCAAATTCAATCAATCTTGAATTTATAAATCAATGTTTATAAATGTGACATTTATATATTATAAAAACTTCAAGTTATAAAATCTCTCAATTAACAAATTTTATTTAAATCTCATTTAAATGCCAAAATCCAATTTATAAGTTAATTTCTTATAAATCTTTTATTTTACAAAATCTAATCATTTTATACTCCACGATTTATAAATCTATAAATTTCATTCACTTATGAAATCCACTTATACTTCATTTTAACGCCTATAAAAACTCGTTTTAAAATTCTAATATTTTAATTTATAAATATCAATTTTATAATTCTTTTATATAAACCATTTATAATAATTCAAAAATCCCAATTTAAACTATTTTATAAAATTCATTAACTCCATATTTCAAAAATCACATTTTAACTATATTTCTCAAAAATTATAAATTTTATAACATTAAAATTATAACGTTTATTTAATTAAAATGAATCAATTCCAAAATTTAATAAAACGTATACTTTAAAAAATCACTTTAAAATCCTTTTAATTTTCCAAAATAGGCCCAATGCTGTAACAACATTAAATATAACAATCACGACATCCAAACACATCATATATCATATGATAACAGAATATATCACAATATCTGTAAATAAATCAATCCTTTTGAGGAATCCATTTGGATCCCTCCAACCTGTTTCCCTGCATCCACAGATGTTAGCACAATACCAATTCCGTGTCAATACAGAATATCGCGGTATATAGGATTTGTAAAATATTATCCGCTATTATGCGGCGCAATAGGGTCTCATCCGCTATATAATGCAGGAAAATCAACTCCAAGTACACATATAATATCAATTCCATTCAATACGGAATTATCGCGGTATATGTGTTTAATAAATAACATCCGCTTAATATACGGCACACAGGGTCTATTACAATACAACAGATAATAATTTATCATTCAAGCATACAATCAAGCAATTTTAAATCTAACTATTCAAAATTTAAATCGAAACAATTTCGATTGAGCGAGAAGTTCTCACCGTGTTTCCAATAACAGTTGCAGTGTTTTATTTCGAATAAAATTAAACGCGCGTTTAATTTTACCTAAAATTTTCACTAGCTCCAATCAGCTCCAATCTAGCTCCATCAGGTAGTGCTCGACAATACGAACCCAACGCAATTCGTTTCGTAAAAAACGGACCTCGTATAAAAGAGTTATGTTATTTCAAAGTTTAACGAATATAATATTTATTAATTTACAATTTTCTTTTAATTTTTTAAACCTAATTGAATCTGGACCGTCCATCCCAATGCCCTAAGATCCAGGCCGTGTCTGCTTTTCTCCTTCTTCCTTCATCAATTACAAATCGCGACCGAACTAACCCATTAGCCACCCTTCATCTCGCAATTTTCTGGCCACCATCGTCGAATTTGAAGACGATCAACTACCTCCACTTCGACGCCCAAGTCGAGCTCTACCTTCGGCCAGAGTTTCATCAAGCTCGGCCCTCCCCCTGTCATGAAAAGACGTGCGCAACCATCGGCCTTTGAGCTGAAATTCCTAACGATCCATCGACCCGATCGCGATCATTACCGTTGGATAGCTAGTGCTCGTTGAGCTCTTCAATTTTGTAGTTGATGATTTTTGCTAAAAGCTGATGGATTTGAAGAAATCAGAGGAAGAATGAAATGAATTTTCGACCATTAACGTGTTTCTGGCGGCTTGGGTTAGAGGATTAGGGTTTTGAGCAAAATAATGAACATTGGGGGATCCTTTTATAGAAAATTACGCCACACTATTCATCCCGAAATTTTCCGAACCCCAAATGAAGCATGCCACCTGGCATTTATAATGTTTTACCCCTATTCCGAACGCAATGGAATATATATAGGGAGCCAATTCGATCAAATTTGGAAGATAAGTTTTTGAATCGACTATTTAAATTCAAAATTCACTCGAATCGATTTCTACGTGTTTTAGCTTGCCTCGGACAAACCGTAAATCCGATTGACACGAAATTTGAAACCATACAATAATATATCATTACGGATCAGATGAAACTAGTTTCATCAAAATCCGAGACTGTTTGAAAAATGACTATTTTAACTCGTCAATTAAATAATAAAATATTCAATTTCCACAAATTAACTTTAAATTCAATTTTGAAAGTTCTATAACATCATTCTAACTCTAATATGATTAAATACAACTTTATAAATCATTTTTAATCACATTAAATCAATTTTCAATTATTTCTGTAATTTCAAATATTAAATTATCGATTTAATTATCCAATTAAATCCTCATATTCAAAATTAAATTCACTTAGCTTATAAAATTCATTCGTGAATATTTAAAATTAATTAAATATACGAATTTCAAATGACAGAAATTTTGGGTCGTTACATTGTTTATGAAAACTATGTGTTTGTTTGCACAAAAAATGGGCAAACACCTCCAAGTCGTATGATTTTGTTGATTATATATGGTTCTTAGCGATTTGGGTGATTTATGCGAATATATAAAATAGATGGACTAAACTGTTAAAGACACACAGATTTATAGTGGTTCGGCCAGAATGTGCCTACGTCCACTTTATATGTTATTCTCCTTTTTCTATCCCGATTACAAGTACAAAGCTTTGATTACAAGTAACTGAAAGTTGTTTGAAAGTTCTATCCGTGCTTGAGCTCTCAAACTTGTCTACCATTGTTGTACCCCTGCCCCTCTATTTATAGAGTGAGGCTGGGGGCAGGGGTCCTGGACGTATATTGCTGCTGGTAGGCCTGGGCTGATGAAATCTGGCCTGGCAACGTTGGTTCGGCAAGGCCTTGGTTCGGTGATGCATGGAAGTGGGTTGGTCCGGTAGAGGTTGGTCTGGTGGTAGGTGAAGTGGGTTGGTTCGGTCGTTCCTGGAAGTGGGGTTGGTCCGGTGGGACGTTGGTCTGGTAGTGGCTAGGTGGAGTTTGGTCCGGTGATGGAGGAGAAGGGGCATGGTTCGGTAGGTATTGGAGAAACGTTAGTTCGGCAGGGAAGTGGTCCGGTGACGAGTGTGTTGGTTCGGTGGTGCCTTCACTCTCTCTGGTTCGGTGGTGGAAATGCACACAACACTTGCCCCCCAAAGTAGGGCATGTGCATGCACATGGCGTGCTCTGTTTTAACTTGGGTGTTTCCATCCGGTCATATGTGCCGAACCACCCGGTCCGGTCATCCTGCGTTCGTCTATAAATAGGGGTGTTAGGCCTTCGTTATTCCCTACCAAGTGAAATAGCCGAACCAAATTCCTAACTGCCGAACCGATTAGTGCCGAACCAGTTCTGACTGCCGAATCTTAATTGCCGGACCAGGTTAATTTTCTTCTGCCGAACGATTTTTTAAGGTTGAACTTCCGAATGAACCCGAGGGGTTTTAAGTACCGAATGTCACTTTCATATTTGAGTTGCCGAATGAAACTTGTGCTCGAACCACCTGAATGAGAATGGAAAGTGCCGAATGAACTTATACTTGAATCACCGGATGAAGCCTGAGACTCCGAATACCGAATGAACTTAAGCCATGAATTACCGAATGCGTTTGAGAAGTACGAGTGCCGAATGGACTTTAGTCCCGAACTACCGATCGAGCCTTTATGTTTTGAACTACAAATGAAATTCTAGACTACATGTACTTGTTTATTTATGTTTCCATACTCCTTGTTCTAACAATATGTTTTTCCGGTGTTGCAGATAAATGTCTCATAAAGTGGAACCTCGATCAGATAAAAAAGAAATCTATGGACAGAAGGGAGTCCCCCGTTGTGCCCCCTGTTCAGCCAGGACCGGGACGACAGGGACCCATTCCGAGATCACTAGTGGATGGATATGGCCCTCAGGAGCTCTTGAACTCTCCTCCTGACTGCTTTCCTAGCTCCCTCAAAGAGGAGCAACTTGATGTTATTTCTCGCTCTTTTGGGATTGATAGAGCGTGTATGCTATTGCCGGGGGAAGGAGTGATGTCGTACAACCCCCCTGAAGGATATTTTGCTTATAGTAGGTACCATTGCATGTGCGGGGCCATTCCCTCGATCAATGCTTGGATAGTCAGCTTTATTACCTACTTGAAGGTGGCCCCTTTCCAGCTTCAGCCCAATTCCTATGCTATCTTGGTGAGTCTATTCATCATTTTCCAGAGAAAATACGGGCGCCCCCTTCCAACCGGGAGATCCGGTATTTGTACAACTTGAGAGGCTACAAGAAGGGGCCTCCATACATCAGCTTGTAATCGGCCGTGTCCTTTAGGCCGGTCCTGGACTTATATTCGAAGTTCAGCATGTTCAAAAAAAATGGTTTTTTGTCAAGGATGACTCTGTTTCTATCCGTCGCTTCACTTCTGGCTGTAAGTTGAATCTCACTCATAATTTCCGTTCTGACTGCAATGCTTCTTCTTATGTATTTTTATTTCTTGCTAGCGACAGGTGGCTTTGCGGTCGTGGAGAACGATCGTCTGGTTTAGATGGCTGCGGAAATAGAAGCCATTTCAGGAAGGGATCGGTCAGCTTCTTATCTGATCAGGAATGCTACTCTTCTGCAGCACAACTTGATTCTACCACGTCAGTCTGTGGTTAAGCAGAGAGATACAGCCTAGGAGAGGGCTGCCAAAGCTAAAGGCGGGGCCACTACGAAGAGCAGTAAGAGGAGACCCTTCTCGACACCTCCAGCCGCCGGGGGGAAGAAGCTCAAGAAATCCGATGGACCCTCCCCTAGCACATGTCCAGATGTTCCGGAGGAGGAAAATGTAGAGGAGGAAAGCGGAGGTGATGGAGAAGGTGATGGTGGCAAAGGACAGAGCGGTGACGGCGCTGGGGCTTTGTCTTCTGGGCAAGCGGGGGAGTTCCAAGAGTGGACAGATGATGCTTTCCGCCAGGCTTTTGAGGGGTTGGAGGAGGGATCGACCTTGGTGGAGAAGCCGAAGAAAACTGATAAGGCCGGGACTGGTGCCGGTCCATCTTCTGAGAGCATTTCAGCTAGGGCAACTCCGGCGGTTCAAGGAGAATTTTTGACTCTTCTTCTAACTTCACATGTTTCTTGTATTATAGTCCCATGCATGCTTGTAACACTTGGTTTTTATTCCAGGAGCGGGTAAGGTGGCCAAGGCATCAGACATTCGACACCGTCTCGAACAATTCAAACTCATCAAAGCTTCTGCTAAGCGAAAGCCTCCGACCGACCGTTCCGGGGACGTAGTCGGCTACCGTCCTCTTCTCAGAGTTATTGAAGAGGATATTCAATAGAAAAGGAGGAGGCGCTCCTTATTCGAAGCTTCACCTGGACCTCAGCCCCTAACCGAGCCTATTCATGATATCACGGGGGAGGATACTGAGTCCATACCCTCTCTGCATCCATCAGAGAATCCTACCGTTACTCACATTGATCGTCTCGGCTTGGCTCGTAATCCATTTGTGGGTCATCCAGATCTGGATCCGGGTTCTCATGATATTTCTTTTGACGAGGTTACTGGTGAGCACCTTCTCCCCCGCAATCCTATGGTAAGGGTGCTTGATGAGGCCAAGTCCATGGACCTTGATTTGCTTACTACGCGGATTATAATTATGGGGGATGAAGCCAAGGAAAATATCGACCGGGTTGCTGAGGAGACTAAGAAGTTGATGGGGCATCACGCCCGACTGGTCAAGGCCGGGGAGGAAATTGGGAGTGCCAACATAAGATTACGGCTAGTGGTTGTCGACCAGGCCAAGCAACTCGCCGATCAGGCCATCCAGATCTCTCAGCACGAGGCTGCCTCCAGACGGCTAAAGAAAACTATGGAAGAGGCTAGCAGAGACGAGCTGCGGAAAATGGAGGCTACCTGCAAGGAACGGATCGATATGGCCATTGCAACGGCGGATGAGGTTCGTAAGACGGATCTCGAGCGGATAGAGGAGTTATCTGGGAAGCTTGAAGCCGCGGAGCTTGCTCAAGCCAAGTTGAATGAGGAGATGGAGGCGATGAGGAAATCCCTTCAGGCTGACCGCTCGAGATATTGATCGGAAAGAGATGCTGCCGTTGCAAGGCTGTTGGTTTTCAAGGTCCGGATGAGGGAATTTGAGGAGAACGAGGGGATGATGGATGAGATGTTTCAGGACATGTACTTCAGTACTTGGAAGCAGGGCAACTTATCCTGGATGGGTGATTATCCCCGGGTCATGGCCAGGATTTATCTCCGGGCTCTGGAGGAGGCTAAGGCTGATGCGGACAAGGAGGGTGGTGTGGTTTTCAGAATGGATGTGGTTACGGCCCAGTTTACTGAGGAGGAGAAAGTGGCAGTGAAGGAGGGCATGCGGCTGCTTACCGCTGAGGAAGTAGGTGTGTAGCTAGAGGATGATGACCAGGGAGCAGGTGCTGGTAAGTCTTCCCTTTTAGTCTTTTCCTGACTTGATTGCTTATCATTTATCTGATGGATTCTTCTCCTGAATTGGACAGGTGTGACTTCTGGTCAACATGCTGGGAGTTCTGATCCTACGGTTAAGTAGATCTTGGAGGGCCAGCAGGACAGAGGCGGAGTCCCAATGCAGCTGACTATTTTTCTTTTTTGGCCTACTTGACATTCCTGTATATACTAGTCCCAAAACATCAATGTTTTTTTGGGCTGTAATTATGTCATTTGTATTGAACGACTTTATTTTTAACATGTAATTCTATAACATAAGCTGATTCTGTCATATTTAAATGTTTTCGTTATTTTGATGTGTTGCATAACAAATATAGCCGTGCATGTGCTAGTGAGTCAATTGTGTTTGACGCCAAGTTTTTGCTTAAAATATAATATCATGTATTGCAATGTTAGTGTGATGTGCATAGAAATTATAGTTACATATTTTTGTACAAGAGAAGAAAGTACCGCCCTTCAAGTTTTTGCTGTAGATGGTAGCTTTGAATGCCTTGCGTAATTGAATATGGAACGTAGCTGGATGACCGCCATCCAGCTGGGAGTTCTTATTCCCATTAGTGAGTGTCTCCTATTTTGTGTCCTGTACTTTAGTGATCGTTATAGAGGATAGGAGGAAAGTTTTTATAAATAAAATGGAAATATAAGAAATAGTAAAACTTCCAATCACGGAAGGCCTTCGATGTGCTTAAGTTCGTGGCAAACGGGTTTTGTAGTCACTTTCCCTATCTGTAGGTCTTGGAGATGTATGTCACCCATCTTACGCCTTCGCGGGGAGTTTTCTTTTTTACCACAGCCGTACTTAATACACATCGGAGCCGAGATCACGCACAGTAACTACCCGGGCCATTATGGCCCGTAATCGTGGGTATTATTCGATTTACCGTGGCCGGCTAGCGTGGGTGCCGATCGTCAACTGTGAACTGCCCATGGATGGCCACACCTTATGTTGGGGCTTATAATCGGTTCACGGTTGCCGGCGAGCCAAACGCCGTAATGAGCTGCCTCGGCTATAGTCGGCCTTCTCGGTGGCTTATAATCGGCTCATTACAGTTGGCTTTGAGGGCCATCGCGAGCAATGAGTTAACCCGCAACAGAGGGATGCTGGAGCAAAAATGTCTCATTGGCGAGGGCATGGATTCGTGTAGTACCTGTTAGGTCTTGTCCAAGTGAGGTTGTGCCGTGAAGTGTCTAGAATAGAAATGCCGTTACACAGGATTTTTTTCAACAGAAAAGGATAAAGCTTAACAAGCAGCCAAGATATAAAGGAATAAGTTAAAAAGAGACAAGATTTTTAAAGTGGTTCGGCACGAAAATGCCTACGTCCACTGATTCTCTTTGTTAATTCATTTCATATGGGTAGTACAAGTTAAGAAAAGTATCGACGAAGGTGTTGGATGTTCCATGCCCTCTGGAACACCTCTTCGTCCACAGTTGACAAAATATAAGCTCCGTTGTGGAGATCTTTAGGAATTACATAGGGTCCGTCCCAGATTGGATCCAGCGCTCCGGGGCGCGGGAAGATCCACTTGAGGACAAGATCTCCTTCTTGTAAGCTGCGGTGCTTGACTTTGGAGTTGTATTGTGCTGCCACTTTTTGCTTGTGAGCTGTTGCTTTGAGTGTTGCATCATTTCTTCTTTCTTCGATTAGATCCAAAGACATGTGGAGGAGTTCTTCGTTCTCTTCTGGGTTGTAGTGGATCCTACGGTGGGATGGCACTACAGTTTCAACTGGGAGCATGGCCTCCGATCCGTGTGCCAAAGAGAAATGAGTATGCCCTGTTGATGTCCTGAAAGAAGTGCGGTAGGCCCAAAGTGTCGTAGGAAGTTCATCCAGCCAAGCGCCTTTTGACTTTTCAAGCTTCTTCTTGATTAGAGTTTTAAGAATTTTGTTGACAGCTTCAACTTGTCCATTTTCCTGGGGATAAGCCATAGATGAGAAGCTTTTGTGAACTCCGTGCTCTTGGCACCAGTCAGCGAACTCCTCGTTGTCAAACTGAAGTCCATTGTCCGATATGATTTTGAGTGGAACCCCGTACCTGCATAGAACATTTTTGATCAAGAAGTTAATAACTTTTGCCGAAGATATTTTATTTAGAGGTTCCGCTTCCACCCATTTGGTGAAATAGTCGACTGCCACTATAGCATATTTGGCTCCGCCTCGGCCCATCGGCAGTTCGCCAATCAAGTCAATTCCCCATACTGCAAACGGCCAAGGGATGGTCATTTGAGTAATCTCATTTATGGGTAGTCGAGGGATCTTAGCAAATTTCTGACATCTTTCGCATCTTTTAACGAAGTCTAAGGCATCTTTGTTTAAAGTGGGCCAGTAATATCCATATCGGAGCGTCTTCTTTGCCAGAGTCTGTCCACCCGTGTGATCTCCGCAACTTCCTTGATGGATGTTGGATAAGATTTCCTTGGCTTCCCTTCCAGTGACACACCGTAATAAGGGGTTAGAGAAGCCGCGCCGATAGAGGATGCCTTCTTGTATTGTGTAGCGGGAAGCTTTCCTCAAGATTTTCTTAACTTCGTTACGCCCGTCGGGCAGTGTGCCATCTTATAAATATTTCCGGATAGGAGTTATCCAAGTTTCTTCTTCGATTGCAGCTATCAGATCTTCTTGCT
Source organism: Allium cepa (assembly GCA_030765085.1). Classification (NCBI taxonomy): domain Eukaryota; kingdom Viridiplantae; phylum Streptophyta; class Magnoliopsida; order Asparagales; family Amaryllidaceae; genus Allium; species Allium cepa. The sequence goes on from CM060945.1 coordinate 137,798,574, forward strand.
CGAAACTTGGGGCTAGTTGTTTCGAGATGGTTTCTGCTCCGGAAATGGTGCCGTTCTTCATGCTAGCTTGCTTTGCCAGTTCGTCGGCCTCTCGATTCTCTTCTCGAGGAATGTGTTTGATTAAATAGTGATCCAAACGATCGAGCAGCAGCTTGGTCTTCTTTAGATATGCTATGAGTCATTCTCTTCGAGTCTGAAACTCTCCTAGTACTTGGTTTACGATAAGTTGAGAATCACTATGAAGACATAAAAAACCGACTCCAATTTCTAAGGCAAGTTCTAATCCTACTATTACTGCTTCATATTCTGCATCGTTGTTGGTGGCAGCGAATTCCAACCTTAGGGCATAGTGTAGCTTCTTTCCCCTGGGGGTGATTATTACAATACCTGCCCCCGAGCCTTGTTCGTTTGATGCTCCATCTACAAAGAGATTCCACTTGATGTCTTCTGCTATTTCAGATGGCTCCTTACCTTCGTCGGTAGTGAATTCGGCAATGAAGTCGGCCATGGCTTGTCCCTTGATGGCGGTGCGAGGATGCTACTTGATATCATATTGACTTAGCTCAATGCACCATTTAAGCAGTCGCCCGGAGGTGTCGGGACGATGAGTACCTGCCTTAGCGGTTGATTGGTTAGAACTCTGTTGGAATGGGATTGGAAATAGTGTCACAATTTCCGTGATGTGATCAGTAAACAATATGCTAACTTCTCAAGTTTAGGATATCTGGCTTCTGCCCCTGTGAACCTCTTGCTTACAACGTATACTGGCCGCTGCGCGCGGTTGTCTTCTCTTACCAAAGCGGCGCTTAGAGCATGAGATGACACAGCAAGGTATAGGTATAGCTCTTCGCCTTCATTTGGAGTTGAGAGTACTGGTGGTCTCTGGAGGGGTTCGATTAGGTTGTGGAAGGCTGTTACGCATTCGTCGGTCCATTCGAACTTTCCCTTGTCTTTCTTTATAGCCTCGAAGAAGGGGACACACTTGTCAGTTGCTTTAGAGATGAACCTGCTCAGGGCGGCAACTTTTCCATTTAGGCTTTGCATTTCTCTTCGAGTGGAAGGTATCCTGATTTCTTTCAGAGCCCGGACTTGTTCGGGGTTTGCTTCAATTCCTCTGGCATGGACGATGAACCCTAAGAATTTTCCTGATGATACTCCGAATGAGCACTTTAGAGGATTCAGCTTCATTCCATATTGGCGAAGTACTTGAAACATCTCGCCCAGGTGGCTTACGTGATCGTTGGCTTTCCTTGACTTCACTAGCATGTCGTCCAGATAAACCTCCATAGTTCGCCCTATTAGTTCCGCAAACATCTTGTTGACGAGGCGCTGATAAGTAGCTCCGGCGTTCTTAAGTCCAAAAGGCATTACTCTGTAGCAGTACAATCCCCGGTCAGCGATGAAACTAGTGTGGTCTTGATCGGGGGCGTGCACAGGAATTTGGTTATATCCTGAGTATGCGTCCATAAAAGATAAGAGTTCATGCCCGGCTGTGCTGTCCACAAGTTGATCGATCCGAGGAAGTGGGAAGCAATCCTTTGGGCAAGCGTCATTTAAGTTGGAGAAGTCAATGCATGTTCGCCACTTCCCATTAGCCTTTTTTACTAGTACCGGGTTAGCGATCCACTCTGGGTAGATGGCTTCCCGTATGAAGTTATTGGCAAGTAGGTTCTTTACTTCTTCATCGAGGGCTGCTGATCGTTCTGCCCCTATGCTTCTCTTTTTCTTCTTTACTGGCGCCTTGGTAGGATCGATGTTTAGTGCGTGGCATGCCACATTTGGAGAGATTCCAGTCATGTCAACGTGCGTCCATGCAAATATATCCAGGTTGCGGCGGAGAAAATCAATGTGTTGATCCCTCAATTCTGTTCTTAGTTGAGATCTGATTTTCAATAGTCTACTTGAGTCATGTTTGTCTACAGATACAAACTCCATAGCCTCTGCAGGCTCGGCGGTGGCCTCCTCTTTGTCCCTGGGGTCTAATTCGTTGAAAAGATCACTGGTATATCAAAGAGGAGGGGCTCTTTTTAGTTGCTATGCTTCCAAGCTTTTCATGCAGAGAGTAGTCTCTGCATTCTTCCCTTTATCCCTTCTGCAGTTATTGCGAAGTTCAGTTACATAGCAGTCTCGAGCAGCATCTTGATCTCCCTCTATCTCCCCTACTCCATTGTCTGTTGGAAATTTCATCTTTAGGCACCATGGGGCCAAGACATCTTGGAAGTCAGAGAAGGCTAGTCTTCCTAAAAAGGCGTTGTAGGCCGAGTGGTTTTCTATCAGCATAAATGTTTGTTTCCGCACAACGGAGCGGGGATGACTTCCTATTTCGACAAAGAGGTCGAGTTGCCTGAGGGGCATCTTCGCATCCCTCGTGAAACCGTGTAGTGGTTTGTTGAAGGGAGACACATCTTTCATTGACAGCTTCATTTTGTCGAAAGCATGCTTAAATAGGATATTTACTGAGCTGCCTGTGTCTACTAGAATTCGAAAAACTTCGGCTGGACCAAACCAGGCAGAGATGACCATAGGATCCATGTGTGGATACTGCCTTCCTTCTAAATCACGCCTACTGAATGTGATGTCATCACTCTCTTTCCGCTTCGGGTGGCATTCTTCTATAACAGAGTTAACGCAATCTTCATTATTTCTAAGTGACCTTCCATATCTCTCCATCTCTGCCCAGCTTCTGTCGGCGATGTGTGGTCCTCCTGATATGGTATGGACCACTATCTGCTCTTGACTGGAGCCGTCGGTGTTGCGATTTCCTCTACCTATTTCTGAGGAGGGTAGCCTTGGGTTCTCATTGGCAGGTGCTGGAGTCCTGTTCTGATCTTTCACATAGCGCTCCAGCCTCTTCCTTCTTATGTGTTCTTAAATTAAATCCCGAAGGTGATGGCATTCATTTAGGTTATGCCCATGAGATTCGTGGAAGCGTTAGAACTTTCCAGACTTAACTGCGTTATCAGATTCCTTCTTGTATGGGGGGCGCTTGTATCTAACTTCGTCTTGGGTGGCCAGGAAGATGTTTTCGATTGTTTCATTCAAAGGAGTGTAAGAGTAAAATCTCGGTCCTGGCCGATATAAACGCTTTTCTCCCTTCCTGCCCCCAGCATTGTCTTTAGAGTCATTTCTTCGAACATCCTTTGCTGCAACGGGAACCCTGTCTGGAGTTGCCTTAGTCTGTTGCCCTGACTACCTCTCAGTGGCAGCGTCTTCAAGCCTCATTTACTTCCCGGCTTCATGGAAGAAATCAGGTAAGGTAGCTGGTTTTTCTTTCATTAATCTCCTAGCAAATTTAGTATCCGGATGCACACTACTGCAGAGGGCCATTAGGATAAGTTTCTCATCGGCATCTTGGACTGTGGCCGCTGCGGCGTTGAATCGGGTTAGATATTGTTGCGCTGTCTCTCCGGGCTTCTGTTTGATATTAGATAGGGAATAAGCATCCTTGGGTTGTTCCACATGAATGCGGAACTGGCTGATGAACTTTTCTTTCAACATTTCCCATGATCTGATGGATCCTTGGGGTAGATGGCAGAACCAGGAGGTAGCTAGATCTGCCAAGAATAGTGGAAAGCATTTACACAACACTCCCTCTGTTGCTCCGCTCATGAGAATATGCTGTGTGTATCTCTGCAAGTGTACAATGGGGTCAGAGGTTCCCTTATAAGGTTCCATTGTTGGCATTTTCCATTCTCGGAGGGTGATGGCAGTTTTGATATTGCGGGTGAAGGGGCTGGTTACCCTAGCGCCTATCCCCCAATCCCTTTGGTTCCGTTGGACACACTCTCGGAACAATCGCGCCATCCTTTCATCAGAACTTGGAGCGGATAAAAATGAGTTTGGTTCTTCCCTACGGGATTGATTCCGTCCAGATGACCTGTAGGGGTGGTATCGTCTATCATTCCTAACATTCTCCAATGACTGCCTCTGGTCTTCCAGGGGCATGCTGGGGTCAGCCGCATTTGGCCCTTGCCTTGATCTTCCCCTGCTGGGTTCTGTTCTCAACACTTCCTCGGGTCCAACTTCGGGCTGGATCCCAGCTCGGCCCCGTCTATTGGTGTTTCCATGGTTAGGTAGCATGGTGGGCTCAGCTACATCTGACCCCTGCCTGGTACCTCCCCTATTGGGTTCGGTTCCAAGTGTTTTCGCGGGTCGGAATTCGGACTGAGTCCGGGCTCGTCTCCTACTTGCTGTTTCTGTTGTTAGCCTCTTCGAAGAAGAAAGGCCTTTGTCGTCTCCCAGATCCTCCAGACCGGGACTCACCCCATGATTCAGTGTTGCGGTTGGATTCTTCAGCATCCCTTAAGCGTGACATGTGTTGGTCCACTAAGGCTTCTTGTTGAGATGCGAAGCAGTTAGTTACTTCAGCCACAACCCTGTCCAGATCCGTCCTGGTAATTGGTTGTTCCGTAGTAGGGGCTGTCGGATCTGCCTGATTTCCATTTGCTGTTGGAACCGGACGATTGTCTTGATCTCTGATCACTGGATCTGGGATACTTCTAGTTGCGATGTTCTTTCCTTTGTTAGCATCTTTCTTCCGTCCGGGAGGCATATTTTCTAAGCAATGAACGATGCTGATAGGAAAAGGGTTAAGCGGGAGGTCCTGAGTTTAATTCTCAGTGAAAGCACCAAAAATGTTTGCACAAAAAATGGGCAAACACCTCCAAGTCGTATGATTTTGTTGATTATATATGGTTCTTAGCGATTTGGTGATTTATGCTAATATATAAAATAGATGGACTAAACTGTAAAAGACACACAGATTTATAGTGGTTCGGCCAGAATATGCCTACGTCCACTTTATATGTTATTCTCCTTTTCCTATCCCGATTACAAGTACAAAGCTTTGATTACAAGTAACTGAAAGTTGTTTGAAAGTTCTATCCGTGCTTGAGCTCTCAAACTTGTCTACCATTGTTGTACCCCTTCCCCTCTATTTATAGAGTGAGGCTGGGGGCAGGGGTCGTGGACGTATATAGCTGCTGGTAGGCCTGGGCTATTGCAATCTGGCCTGGCAACGTTGGTTCGGCAAGGCCTTGGTTCGGTGATGCATGGAAGTGGGTTGGTCCGGTAGAGGTTGGTCCGGTGGTAGGTGAAGTGTGTTGGTTCGGTCGTTCCTGGAAGTGGAGTTGGTCCGGTGGGACGTTGGTCCGGTAGTGACTAGGTGGAGTTTGGTCCGGTGATGGAGGAGAGGGGGCATGGTTCGGTAGGTATTGGAGAACCGTTGGTTCGGCAGGGAAGTGGTCCGGTGACGAGTGTGTTGGTTCGGTGGTGCCTTCACTCTCTCTGGTTCGGTGGTGGAAATGCACACAACAGTGTTCACTATTGAAAGTAAGTGAAATGTAAATAGATTTACTATATATGGCACTTACATGTTTACATTGAGTAAGTACAGGTACAGGAGGGCCATTTGGCTGGATTTGGTCGAGCTAAAATGCTAATAATAAACTGCTTTGCTTAAAAATGCTAAATAAGTTATGCCTACGCAATAAAAATAGGAAATATGAACTGTTTTTGTTTTTTCCGACCGGGTGGGTCGATGTGTGTCTATATATATATATATATATATATATATATATATATCTTTTGTCAAATTGCAAATGCTCCTCCGTACAAAGGAGTAACTCCGCCAAAATTTTCTGAAAATATTGGGAGTTAGAAATTTTTTTATTTTTTTTTGTTAGCGATAAACGATTTCAAATTTGAAATTGAAGTAAATTAGTGAATGAAACTAATTTAAAATAATGATATGAATCAGCTATAAAGGAAAAATAAAATTCAATATTCAGAGTTGAAGATAAATTGAATTCATATGGTAATGTGAAAACAAATTTGAATAGAAGTAGATATGAAACTTCTGTAAGAAAATGTATAAATGATTTTGGAATCTGTAGTTGGATATGGTTAAATTTGATATACAAGAATTATAAAGCAAGTGGGGAAAATTGATTTTGATTTCAGAAGATAAATTTGAATTGCTCGATAAAAAGGTATGTGTTTAAATTCCTGTATGAAATTTGATTGGGTTTTTGATCTAGCCACTTGGCTTTTTGTTTTCTTTTGGAATCTGAGGGCCTGTGGTGCCATTTTGTAGTTGTACTGAGCTAGCCGCGCAAAGGAGACGCTGGCGAAATTTTTCGAAAAATTTAGGATGTTAGAATTTTTTTAAAGAAATTTTGGATAATTTGAAAGAATTTAAAATTTTAAACTTGAATTATTGAAAACAATGTTGTTTGGAACTTATAATTGAAGCTGGAAAGCTAGTTGAAATGATAATGGATCTTTGATAAAAAGATTTGTTTTGGAAAATTGATAAAACTGTTTGGTTTGGAAAATATTAAACGGGTTGAGGATCATTCTTCTTAACTAGTAATTTCGGGATGAAATTCTTTTAATGGGGAAGGATGTAACGACCCAGAATTTTGAACATTGGAAATCGAAATATTTAATTGATTTTAAATATTTGGAAGTTAGTTTAACTTGAAATTTCAAATATAAATGTGAATTTGGCAATTAAATTGTTGAATTTAATTTATAAATGATGGGTAAAAATTTGAATTTTCAATTTTTAGCTTGTTAAAAATAATTTGATGACTTAGAAAATTCATATTGATAATACTGAGGTTAATGGAAGCTTCAGAATTGAAATTGGAACTATTTTGTTCAGTTTGGAATTTATATCGTTTAAATCGATATTTAAAATAGCCTTCCGAGGCACAGTTTCAGGTTTCGATGAAACTAGTTCCATTAGATCCGTAATATTGTATTAGTATCGGATTTCAAATTTCGTAGTGATTGGAGTTGTTGTGTGAGCGTACGATAAGCTAACACGTTGGAAATTAAATCGAAATTCAATATAATACCTGAGTCCAAAAAGCTATCTTCTCTATGTGGTCGAATTAGGACTCGGAACCTTTTCCATTGCGTTCGGAATAGGGGTATAACATTGGAAACGCCTAGCGGCACGCCTCGATAGGAGTTCGCAATTTTAAGCCATGTAATCGAGACGTTTCGAATTTGAATTTAAATTAGATATATATATATATATATATATATATATATATATATATATATATATATATATTTACTCTCCTACAACCCAACATTCAGCTGCCTTTCCTTCAAATCACTGTCTCCACTCGTACAAGCGACATCATCATGTCTCTCCTCTTCATTTAATCGTGCCAAGAAAAATCTAAACGCTCAGGTAATAATAGTCGAGCCTAAAATCAAAACAATGGCGTCCCACTTTCATTTTCTTTTCGTTCAAACGAAAGAAGCCAAATAAATTCCCTAAGAAAAATTCGAACGAAATCGAATCACTCGATTTCATGGAGAAAGAAGGAAAAAAAGAAAGGGATTCAAATCGTGAAACAAATTCAAAGCTTCGGTCGGCTCGACTTCAATCCAAGCAGGGATGGCAGCGACTTAGGGGGAGCATCGGTGGCGTCACGATTTGGGTCGCGATCTCGTTCAGGGAATTCGAGTTCAAGCGCGAGGCGATGGGAAGTCAAGGAAATCAGCGACTAGGGCATAGCGAGGCAAACGAGTTGATGGTGTAAGGCCAGTTCGAAGTTGGACCTCGCGAGTGAGGGAAGTGTCATTGGCAGCGAACTGGAGGTGAGCGAAGGCTGGAGGCTTCGGTGATCGAGAATTCGAGCGATGGCAACATCGACACCACATCATTGAAGGGAAGGGGGAGGATTAGTTTGAGTACAGGTAAATTCATATATTTTTATTTCACAGGTAAATTTCATATAAATAAATATGTAGATTAACAAAGAAAGTATTTACAATAAAGTAAAATTCTGTTTTGATCTTTTCAGAAAGAAGATTGTCACAGGGAGTTTTATATTTACAATTTATTTCTCAATTTAATATTGATATATATATATATATACAGAAAATAATAATGTAAATATAAGTGTGTATATATATACACACACACACACACACTCATACATATTTTAATGTATAACAGTAAATATGCATAGATAAGGTTTTGAAAGAAAAATATAGGGGTTTTAAAATGTTCAAAGAATTGATAAAAATTGGATTTTCGAAATTTATAATCTATTTTGTAAATATGTACATAGTGCCAAAAAGAAAATAAATAATGGATTATGACGATTTACTTGTTTATTAAATTTATTTGATTATTCTAGTTACTAAAATATTTTCAAAGGAAACTATTAGTTTAAAATTTAAATAATTGGTAAATTAAATTTAGTAAATAGTAATAAATCATTCAAATTTTTTCGAATATTAATAAATTGTATAATTGCTTATACACGGTCAAAACCTAAAAGAAATCAAGCCAGAATGAAAATGTATTGCATGCATTGTAAAAGGTGAGATCTTCTCACTCAAGTTTAAATTGGAATTTCTAGTTTTATTTTAAATAGTTAAATTTAAAATTGTTGATTGTGTGCTTGGATGATGGTTGTTATTATTTGCTTTGAAATATACCCTATGCGCCGCATAATAGTGGATGATATTTTATAGATCCCATATACCGCGATATTCCACCTCGAAGTGGAATTGGTATTTAATTGTTGTGCTAACGTCTATGGATGCAAGGAAACAGGTTGGAGGGATCCAACTGGATTCCTCAAACATTTGAATTTATTTCATTTGTTGTGTGTTAAATTATTTATAATCTCTGTGTGGTTATATTGTAATTGGAATCATTGTAGGCTAAAATTTAGCCGAATATATTTTTGGTGTCGTAAGATACCAGACATAAGTAAAATAGGATTTTTGAATTTAAGTAGAAAATCGATAGTGAAATCCTATTGAATAAATTCCAAAATATGGGGAAAGATTTTTATAAATGGGGTTTGATTAATATTGTTTGATAGTTGAAGAATTTATTTAAAATATGGATTTTAAATAGTTGGGGAAAAAATATGGATTTTAAAAGATGATAAATTTGGAAACCCATTTGAAAATTGATTTGGTATTTGAAAATAAATCTTTGGAAAATCAATTGGAAATTGATTTGGTGTTTTGGATATAAATTGAAAAATCAATTTGGGATTTGAAATAAATTTGGAAGTCAATTGAAAATTGATTTGGTGTTGCAAGTGAATATTTGGGAAGCGATTTAAAAAAATCGTATATCAGTTGATATTTGGAAATCTATATTCACAATGGGAATTTGTAAAGAAAAGGGAATTTTGTTTTAAAAATAAACATTGAGTTATTTTTAAAGGTGTGGAAAGGAATTTACGGATTTGGAACGTAAATTTAAAGTAAATCCAGAAGGATTTACAAATTGATTTGAATGAACCATTTTAGAATGGAAGGTGTACTTTCGCTGGAAAGCCGAGAATGTTTTCAATATAGTTTATAAATATAGATTGAAGTTGTAAAGATGGTTTTAAAGATAGAATGCTTGGAGAAATTATTTATTTGGGTTATTTTGAAAATCTTAAAGTAAAGATTTATTTAATTAATTATAGAAATGATTATTTAAAGATTTAATTGATATTTGTTCGAGAAAATGGTTATTTAAATAGTTATACCCGATCTACTAACTTTATTTTAAAGTTAATTTGGACTTGAAGTTTTTATATGAAATATTAGTATAATATTTTCATAACTAATATTTAAATAAATGTTTAAAAATAGTTTTATCTAAATGTTTCCAAGTATATACATATGTTTTGGATAAGTGATTTGAATGGTTTAAAGTATTTGGACTCGGCAGACTTTCAGTGGAAAAAAAAATATCGGGAATTTTATCCCGCGAGTGAAAAGTGATTTGAAATTTGTTTTCAAATGGTTGAAGTGTGAAAATATAACTTGCGAAGATATTTTGAAAATAAATAATTGGGAAAATTATTTGAAATCCAGTGATTGTTGTGAATGTTGATTGATAGTTAAATAACCGACTATCAATATTTGCCTTTAAATGGCGTTTGAATTTCGATGCTACCGGGGGTCGGATTCCAAGTGGATATCCGAAAACCACATCGAACCTTTATGATTGTGACGGTTCTTTTATTTAAATGATCAAAGTGGAAATTTTTGTGATTTGTTGAAATCTGAATGAACACTTATTTAAAAAAAATAAGCACTCGTTATTCGGATTAGCCGGAAGAGGACCTTTGTGTCATATAACCCATTCCGAATAATGATACGACGGAATGGGATTGCATTTGAAGACCGATGGTGAAGACCGGGTATTTGCGAGAATGATAGGATGACCTATCGATTGTCTCTGCACTGAGTAGCTACGATATAGAGATTCCCTAAGTGATGGGAAGTCCGACCGGGATTGTGAATACCCGGATTGCAAGGGCTTCTTCGGAAGTGTCTTCGGTTATGTTCGAACCTGGAACAGACTTGTATGGATGTGTATCTGACGTTACAAATTAAGATGTAAAGCTGGTTTCTATCAAATACATTTTTGTTGGTGGCAGAGAATTCATTCTCTTAGCTTAACACTCTTCTCGAAGACGTACGAGATTAGAGGTTATGTAGTTGATGGTTACTAGTGGTACATTCCCAATTTGGTAATGTGGCATACGAAGTGCTGCTGATCATTTGTTGATCGAAGCATGGCTTTGTGAAAAATCTTAGCTTTGTGGACGAGACTTCGTCGAGCCTCACAACCAGGAAATGGTCGAAACAGGAATGTTGCGGCTAGGTTTTTAGGGGTCGCGCACCTAGGGATGTCCCTTTTCTTCTGGATAAAGGGTGGTATCATGGTATGGAGCCCAGATACTTAACTCATGTGGACACTGTAAATTTATTACTGTGTGATGTTTCTTTGTGGTTGAGGATCCTCGGATAAAGGTCGGTAACGACCGGGGATGCATACTTGTGTTTTAGTTACCTATGTTATAGCTTGGTTAAAGCGTGAGGTAACGTCAGCCTTGTTGGAAGAGATCCGGTTAGGTTCTCGGGGCGTCTTTCCAGAGGCGTACCCATTTCGGTGTAGGAAGTTCCTTTGCCTGACCATTTATTGGAAATCAAAAGAAACAATACGCGCCCTGTACGGTTTTAGTGTATAACCTGCCATGGAATATGGCAGTAAGCTGCTATTGAACCTGGTAGCTATAGTGGGCATACGACGAAATGTTGTATGCTGGCTAAGATTAATATTATACTTCCGAAATGTTTTTCTGCACTATGCACTAATAATAATATCGAAAGAATTTTGCGTATTAAGCATATTTAACTATCATAAGGAGAAATCTCCCCCAAGTGTGCGTTTGCATTGTGTGTATGGCGGGAGGCCTTATGGCAGTTTCATTTCCAAAAGCATAGCGGATTTTTTTTTATTTTCTTTGTGAAAATAACTATTTTAAGATCTCACACCAGTCCAACGACTGACCTGGAGTTTATTGTTCCTTTTCTAAACTCTGGGTCCCACCAATTTCCACACGGGCAGTCTAGAGTCAGGTTATCAGGTCATTCTGGAATTCAGGAGTTGCTGTGGAGATCAGGAGCATGCTGGATGGCGAAGCATATTACTAGTACATGTTATATTTTCTTCTAATGTTTGTTGTTGTAACACTCTGATAATGTAATGTGATATAATGTAATAACAGATATGATTCTTTGTTTTAAAGATTATTCATTTATATATTATATGTTGTTCCGTTGCGAAATGTGAGATTCTATTATTATTTGGGTTTCTTCTTCTACCTTCTTCTTCTTATTAAACCCTAATGGTTCGGTTTTTCCGACGTTCGATGGTTCGGCAGTTGATACAGTGAACGTATTAATGTCGACTTTCGGAAGTCGAAAAATCGGGTCGTCACACAAGTTTTACTCATATAATATTGCATTACATGTTCTTATTTAACACTACAACTTTTAAACATTTCAGGTATGTTATAAATATGTTTATAGAATGTAATTGAATGTTATTCAAGTTTACCTTGTTCATTTTAGTCAATAGAATGTTCAATATCTCATAGATTTACAAGTTACTAATTTCTAGTTTATTTTATATTTCATTAATCACTTAGCATCTAATTTTCTTATTTCTCATTTTAGAAGTTTCCAATTATTAATATCGTCAAGATTTCAATTGTTACCATAATTGAATTCTATAATTTATCGAAACTTAAGAACTAAAATCCGAGTTTATTTCAAATCATATCAAATAATAAACACACACACTCATAGCTTTATATATCCAATAACATTTTTAAATTAAAATTTAAAATTTGTTTATCAAAACAAAAGTGTGGTAAAACTGCTATAGTGGCCTTCCCACTTTGAAACTCGAATATGAACGTCGATGATGCATGCACTCGTCATCGTAATTATTTTCCAGCGACAAAAGAGGGAAGTAAAGAACTTATTTCCTTTTACAAATTCTTTTAAAACATTTTTTCCCAAATCACATTTAAGAACATTTATCCAAAATACTTCCAAGTAATACTAGTATTATATTCCAATAATCACTTGAAAACAAATTTCAACCTCGAAACTTAAGTCCTCAAATTTCCAATTAAATTCATTTTATTTATAAATCTTATTTTAAAATCAATTATTTGTAAAATTTCATTTCTATCAAACAAATATATCACATACAACTATTAATGCTTTGAAATCATGTAAATATTCCAAAACATACTTCCAAATAGAAATTCCAATTTATTTTCAAGCATATTACTAAAATAAATTTCCCAAATCATTTAATATCTTTAAAATTATACATTCAAAGAAACTTGCATAAATTTTACTTGAAATATTCGTTTGAAAACTTCATTTGCAAATCAATCATCTTTAATACTTGAACACTTTCCAAAAATTTCATTCGTAAAATTCCTTGCTTCATTTATAAATACCATTTTTAAAAATCTTAAATAACATCTTTATAAATATGTGTAAACTATTTGAAAATAATTATTTATATACTTTTATTGACAACCCTGAATCAATTATTGACACATTTTATTAGTTTTAAATCTAAAATACTTTTCAAACATCATTTATAAATCAGTAATCATTAACTAAAATATGTTTTATGGAATTAATAACTTCTCGCGATATTTACAACATTAATAATTACTATTAAACCAAGTTGTACATAAATAAAAAATACTTTAAACAATTAAAAGTATTTTGAAAAGAAAAGGAAATAAAATGACCAAAATATCATTTATATAATACTTTATTAACATAGTTTTATAACTCGATGTTTTAACAAGTTTATCCTCGTTTTTGTAGACTCTGGTCATGTGTTGATCAGGCGCAAGGCTTGAATTCTCCAAGTAGTTAGTAGACCTGTTTCAACCTCCAATGAATATACTTAAAATCAATAAAAATAGATATGGAAAGTACATTCCCCTATGGATCGTAGTTACACAATGGTTACGCCGCTATCTCAGCGGAATCACTTATAACTGTAGGCATCTCGCCCCATGACTTACGCCATGGCTGATAGATCGCAGCTATGCAATGGTTACGCCGCTATCCCAACAGAATCACTTATAGCTATGACGCCCCACCTCTATGCTCACAATAACAAAGAGTATTAAAGGAAATACTGTCTGTTATTACGAAGAATAAGGCTGGATAGGAGCGGCCTTCCGTAGTTAGGCCTTACGCTAGTATTGGTTATCTCGATAGGAGTAGTATATATATATGCCTATATTCTTTTTTTTCCATCTCTTTGTTTATTTACTCCCATCGACATATTCAATTCAGTATAAAATGAACTACGATGGTTCATAGTAGTTAGTACAACATGTATAATAATAACACAGATAAGCTAAACCCAGAGCACAGATATCATAAAACCTCATATATGTATAACTGAAGTTAGTTACGCTACATGTGGTACAACTACAACTCTCGACACTTGAAGTTACATATACAAGTACATTATTGTAAATAATATACATGAATACATATCATCCTATAAAATAACACCGACTACTCCAAAAGATATGAAGTGACTTCATAGCTCAAGCAGCATCCCATAGCGAGATATCAACAGCCTGTAATAACTCGGTCTGACCCGAGTATTAATTCAAAAGAAAATAATACGCGGGTTAGTCTAATTCAAACTCAGTAATTAATACAAGGGAGCAATAACAATTAAATAACTAATAGACGACAATCAAAATAAATCTCGCATATCCAATCCTTATATAAGAAAATCGGATATGGTAGAAATAACACGTAACAACCTTAAACAGCGAATTAGCAAAGCCAAATCATCAACAAAGATAAATAGAAAGATTATCAATGAAGATAATTAGAAAACTACAGAGTTACCTAAAGGGGAATTAACAGCAAAATCTAATTATTAAATAAATAATTAGAAACACATAATCTAATTATCTAATAGATAATTAGATAACAACAAAATAATCAAATTAGACCAAATCAAAATACAATTTCAAAATACATTGAATTGGACCTGCGAAACAATTCAAGCAACTGAAATTATCAATTAAAACGTCAATTCTGATTTGGTTGCAGTACACGCTCATGTGCACTGCCTCGCCATTACAGCATATGACATCATCACAACTCCAAATATTTATACTAAACTCAATCACAAAACTAAGTGCGTAAAGTTCAGCAAGCGCATTGCGGCGATCAACGCTACAAAATGCATGTATACATAGCAATATAAATCAAAGTGTACAAGGGCAAATATACAAAAATAAATGCAATAGTAAAAAGAAACAAACTCAGCAATGCTCAAAGACCAAGGCATAGTACACAAGTGGCCCGACAAATACAAGCTGCAACTGCAACACGTTGCATCTATACTTGAAAACATACGCGCAACATACATATGAACCAAGTTCATATATACAACAAACACAAAGCTAACAGCAATACAAAGAAATCAAACAAGGTCAGGTCTGGGCAACAATGAATGACCAATAAGTTCACATCACTGCTCAAATGTATCGTGAAACCCAAATGTGCAAGTTTAAAACATTGAAGGATATGAATGCAAGCAAAACAAGTCGATGCAACATGACAGTAAGAAGTGCCACAAAACCATCAAGTTACAGTGTTCAATATTACAACTCAAAAATGAATCAGAAGCTAATGAATGCAACTCGAGCTTCAGTCAAGTACACGCTCAAATACACAGTGACCAAGTGTAAATGAAAGTATCAGTTTTGAAGCAAAACTCAAACCAGAGGCAACTGGCTATAAATAAAATACATGAAGGTCACAGTGAAGCAGTTCAATATCCAAGCAACAATAGAAGAGTAATACCAACTCAAACTCAACTGGACAGTGCCATCAAAATGACAACCAGAGTGCAACTACAAAGATGCAAGCATGTACATGTGTGGTCAGTAAAACCCAAAGCTAACAGCAACTACAAAATGCAACAATCGGATGCTGCCATTATCTCAAACACAAAGAAACAAACTCAGCAATGCAATTAACAGTAGTTGTATCAAAACAAATGCAACAGTGAAAAGAAACAGACTCGGCATGTACATGAAGACTGATTCAAGTGAAAGGAAACTGTACACATGAAGTTAATAAGGCAACAATTCCAGTTATAACCAAGAACAAGGCACAGTACAGAAGCACCAGTCACTAACATATAAAACTAAAAACCAATGCAAACTACTGAATTCCAATGACGAACCGCGATCAAGCGTACATGTCAATGAAGTTTCAAGTCAAGGCCGAAGCCATCAGAAATTCACAAAAAACAAAGAACGAAATCAACAAATCAAAATCTCTTGGTTGCAAAGTTACAAACTCCAATTTCTTATATATGGCAAGTCATGGAATAGCATACACAATATAAAGTGCCGAAGTCAACATAAAATCAAATGAAAATCATCAAGCCGTGGATAACAAGGAATCGAACCAAGTCACAGTTCAAACCCGCGTGAATTAAAAAAGTCGGAGAAATCATCAACATCTAAACGAAATCAAATGGCCGAAGCACAATGTTGAAATAGAGGTGTAAGTGAAAATCACTCACCTTATCTCGACGAGCCCAAATCCATCAGCCGAAATCCCCTTTTTTTCCCCTCTTCAGCTCGCCTTCGCACGGAAACCCTAGCAGCCATTTTTTTCCGTTTGTTTTGTTATGGGCTTGCGAAGAGAATTGAATGGAGGAGGAACGGGTATGTGTTTTGATACAACACAACACCAAGAATAAAAAAAGATGCGGGCAAAGATTTTATTTAAAGCCCACATAACATTTAACAATTTTTGAAAAGAATCTCAGCCCGATTAAAACTCCCAATAGCAAATAGGTAGCAAATTTAATCGTCTAATGACGATAATTAACTGGTGCAAAACCCCAGGTCGTTACAGACTCCCCTCCTTATAAAAATTGCGCCCCCGCAATTTTCATAATCAAAGTCGTCAATAATGATTATTTTTCTAACATAAACTGGTTAAGCTAGAAAAATAAAGGTCAAGAACACAAACGCCAAAGAAATCTTTTAATTTCATAAAAGAATTTCACAAATTCTCAACAAAATCTAACTATCAAATAGATAATCAGAAAACAACAAAACTGAATAATTACAATTATCAGCAATATTTAATTATCAATTAGATAATTAGAATGCAGAAATCACTAAACAACAATATCTAATTATCGATACGATAATTAGGAAACAGCAAAATCTAGTTATCAACAAAGATAATTAAAAAACACAAATCACAAATCGCAAAACCGCAATTATCTAGTTATCCAACAGATAATTAGAAAACGCGAACTTCATAATCAGCAAACTCTAACTATCAACATAGAAAAATAGAAGAATTTTCAATGATGATAATTAGAAAACATCAATTCAATATAATCAACATAATCTAGAAATCAATTAGAGACTAGAAAATCTCATAATCAGGAAAATTAGAAAATATCTAATTATCAACAAGGATAATTAGAACACAAATCTACAATTATCTAATTATCAAAAACGATATTCAGAAAAAACAAATATCTAATTACCAAAAAGGTTAATCAGAAAACAACAAATATCTAATTACCAAAAACGATAATCAGAAATCAACAAATATCTAATTACCAAAAACAATAATCAGAAATCAACAAATCTCCAATTACCAACAAAGATAATTAGAAAACAACAAATATCTAATTACCTGCAAAGATAATTAGAACTCAAATCAACATATATCTAATTACCAACAAAGATAATTAGAAAACAACAAATATCTAATTACCTGCAAAGATAATTAGAACTCAAATCAACAAATATCTAATTACCAACAAAGATAATTAGAACTCAAATCAACAAATATCTAATTATCAAAAACGATAATCAGAAAACAACAAATATCTAATTATCAACAAAGATAATTAGAAAACAACAAATATCTAATTACCTGCAAAGATAATTAGAACTCAAATCAACAAATATCTAATTACCAACAAAGATAATTAGAACTCAAATCAACAAATATCTAATTATCAAAAACGATAATCAGAAAACAACAAATATCTAATTATCAACAAAGATAATTAGAACTCAAATCAACAAATATCGAATTATAAAACACAATAATCAGAAACAACAAATATCTAATTATCAACAAAGATAATTAGAACTCAAATCAACAAATATCTAATTACCAAAAAAGATAATTACAACTCAAATCGACAAATATCTAATTATTAAAAACGATAATCAGAAAACAAGAAATATCTAATTATCAACAAAGATAATTAGAACTCAAATCAACAAATATCTAATTATCAAAAACGATAATCAGAAACAACAAATATCTAATTATCAACAAAGACAATTAGAACTCAAATCAACAAATATCTAATTACCAACAAAGATAATTAGAAAACAACAAATATCTAATTACCTGCAAAGATAATTAGAACACAAATCAACAAATATCTAATTACCAACAAAGATAATTAGAACTCAAATCAACAAATATCTAATTATCAAAACGATAATCAGAAAACAACAAATATCTAATTATCAACAAAGATAATTAGAACTCAAATCAACAAATATCTAATTATCAAAACGATAATCAGAAAACAACAAGTATCTAATTATCAACAAAGATAATTAGAAGTCAAATCAACAAATATCTAATTATCAAAAACGATAATCAAAACAACAAATATCTAATTATCAACAAAGATAATTAGAACTCAAATCAACAAATATTTAATTATCAAAAACGATAATCAGAAACAACAAATATCTAGAAATCAGTTAAGATAACTAGAAAATCAACATAAAAGATGGATCGATCCCAGCAGATGGCGAGTTTTAACTACGCCACACGTGCATCTCAGATGGCCGAAGCCTACCATGTACTACAAATTTTGGCGCCCATCAGATGACCCGAAAGTCCGCAGAGTGACCCGAAGGTCTAGTACTGGTAATTGACCTAAAGGTCCATCAGATGACCCGAAGGTCCAACAAATGACCTGAAGGTCCAACAAATGACCCGAAGGTCCAGCAGAGTGGCTCGAAAGCCCAACAAAATCATCAGAATCATCAAATAGCAGGTGTTTCAATTAACGAGTCCGGAATTAACCGAAATAGTAAAAGTGTGGTTCCATACTCTGCACTTTTGCTAAATCGTTTAAATCTTTTCATCGTTTCCTTGAAAGTGCAAAAATTGTGTACTTATAAAAATAACATTTTTCGTCCTCATACGGACAAGTCCGTAATTAAGCAAATCAGTAAAAATAAGGGTTCATAGTACTCAATTTTGCTGAAACGTTTAAATCGATTCCTCATTCTGTTGAAAGCGTAAACTGTAAAACTTTTGGAAAACAATTTAATTTTAAACCAATTTTTAAAACACTTGATTAAAACAACAACATCTGTAGCAATTTCGATGAGGAAATTACGCTTCACAAAACACCGTAAAAACGGATACCAAATTAGCGTTGCGGGATAACCTCTTGAAAATTCACTTTAAATTGACGGTTACTGAAGTCAAAGCGACAGTAATTTTTATAAGTCAAAATCTCATCAAAATAATTCGCATCAAAATATAATACTGGTATAAAAATCCCGTTATAAAAATAACGGCAACAAAATACGTTTTAAAACCAAATACCGGTTCAGCGTAAAATTAATGCAGTAACGTGCAACTCATATTTGCACGCGCACTACAAGATAAACAAAGAAATCACTCGATTATATCTTCAATGAAGATAATTCCAAACAGCAAAAATCTAATCAATAATCAAAACACACTTCCACTTTTATTTTTAAATAAAGATATTTAAAAATTTCATCATAATTTCAAAACTATAGTTTTGACTCAAGGCACAAATAAAAACATCAACAATTAGTTGTAACACGTGTTCCATCTAAGCTATGTTATATATTATGTCCATAAACCCCTCGCTCTGATACCAATTGTGACGCCCCACCTCTATGCTCACAATAACAAAGAGTATTAAAGGAAATACTGTCTGTTATTACGAAGAATAAGGATGGATATGAGCAGCCATCCGTAGTTAGGCCTTACGCTAGTATTGGTTATCTCGATAGGAGCATTATATATATATGCCTATATTCTTTTTTTTCCATCTCTTTGTTTATTTACTCTCATCGACATATTCAATTCCAGTATAAAACGAACTACGATGGTTCATAATAGTTTAGGACAGCATGTATAATAATAACACAGATAAGCTACACCTAGAATACAGATAATATAAAACCTCATATATATATAACTGAAGTCACTTACACTACATGTGGTACAACTACAACTGTTGACACTTGAAGTTACATATATAAGTACATTATTGTAAATAATATACATAAATACATATCATCCTATAAAATAACACTGACTACTCCAAAAGATATGAAGTGTCTTCATAGCTCAAGCAGCATCCCATAGCGAGATATCAACAGCCTGTAATAACTCGGTCTGACACGAGTATTAATTCAAAAGAAAATAATACATGGGTCAGTCTAATTCAAACTCAGTAATTAATACACGGAAGCAATAACAATTAAATAAAAAATAGACGACAATCACAAAAAATCTCGCATATCCAATCCTTATGTAAGAAAATCAGATATGGTAGATATTACACGTAACAGCCTTAAACAACGAATCAACAAAGCCAAATCATCAACAATGATAAATAGAAAGATTATCAATGAAGATAATTAGAAAACTACAGAGTTATCTAAACGGCAATTAATAGAAAAATCTAATTATTAAATAAATAATTAGAAACACATAATCTAATTATATAATAGATAATTAGATAACAACAAAATAATCAAATTAGACCAAATCAAAATACAATTTCAAAATACATTGAATTGGACCTGCGAAACAATTCAAGCAATTGAAATTATCAATGAAAACGTCAATTCTGATTTGGCTGCAGTACACGCTCACGTGCACTGCCTCGCCATTACAGCATATGACATCATCACAACTCCAAATATTTATACTAAACTCAATCACACAACAAAGTGCGTAAAGTTCAGCAAGCGCATTGCGGCGATCAACGCTACAAAACGCATGTATACATAGCTATATAAATCAAAGTGTACAAGGGCAAATATACCAAAATAAATGCAACAGTAAAAAGAAACAAACTCAGCAATGCTCAAAGACCAAGGCATAGTACACAAGTGGCCCGGCAAATACAAACTGCAACTGCAACACGTTGCAACTATACTTGCAAACAAATGCACAGCATACATATGAACCAAGTTCATATATACAACAAACACAAAGCTAACAGCAATACAAAGAAATCAAACAAGGTCAGGTCTGGGCAACAATGAATGACCAATAAGTTCACATCACTGCTCATATGTATCGTGAAACCCAAATATGCAACACATTGAAGGATATGAATGCAAGCAAAACAAGTCGATGCAACATGACAGTAAGAAGTGCCACAAAACCATCAAGTTACAGTGTTCAATATTACAACTCAAAAATGAATCAGAAGCTAATGAATGCAACTCGAGCTTCAGTCAAGTACACGCTCGAATACACAGTAACCAAGTGTAGATGAAAGTATCAGTTTTGAAGCAAAACTCAAACCAGAGGCAACTGGCTATAAACAAAATACATGAAGGTCACAGTGAAGCAGTTCAATATCCAAACAACAATAGAAGAGTAATACCAACTCAAACTCAACTGGACAGTGCCATCAAAATGACAACCAGAGTGCAACTACAAAGATGCAAGCATGTACATGTATGGTCAGTAAAACCCAAAGCTAACAGCAACTACAAAATGCAACAATCGAATGCTTCCATTATCTCAAACAAATAGAAATAAACTCAGCAATGCAATTAACAGCAGTTGTATCAAAACAAATGCAACAGTGAAAAGAAACAGAATCGGCATGTACATGAAGACTGATTCAAGTGAAAGGCAACTGTACACATGAAGTTAATAAGGTAACAAGTCCAGTTATAACCAAGAACAAGGCACAGTATAGAAGCACCAGTCACTAACATATAAAACTAGAAACTAATGCAAACTACTGAATTCCAATGATGAACCGCGATCAAGCGTACAGGTCAATGAAGTTTCAAGTCAATGCCGAAGCCGTCAGAAATTCACAGAAAACAAAGAACGAAATCAACAAATCAAAATCTCTTGGTTGCAAAGTTACAAACTCCAATTTCTTACATATGGAAAGTCATGGAATCGCATACACAATATAAAGTGCCGAAGTCAACATAAAATCAAATGAAAATCATCAAGCCGTGGATAACAAGGAATCGAACCAAGTCACAGTTCAAACCCGCGTGAATTAAAAAAGTCGGAGAAATCATCAACATCTAAACGAAATCAAATGGCCGAAGCACAATGTTGAAATAGAGGTGTAAGTGAAAATCACTCACCTTATCTCGACGAGCCCAAATCCATCAGCCGAAATCCCCTTTTTTTCCCCTCTTCAGCTCGCCTTCGCACGGAAACCCTAGCAGCCATTTTTCTTTTTTTCGTTTGTTTTGTTATGGGCTTGCGAAGGGAATTGAATGGAGGAGGAACGGGTATGTGCTTTGATACAACACATCACCAAGAATAAAAAAAGATGTGGGCTAAGATTTTATTTAAAGCCCACATAACATTTAACAATTTTTTAAAAGAATCTCAACCCGATTAAAACTCCCAATAGCAAATAGCTAGCAAATTTAATCGTCTAATGATGATAATTAACTGGTGCAAAACCCCGGGTCGTTACAATAGCTGTAGGCATCCCGCCCCTCGATTTACACTATACAACAATATCAAGTGAATATAATAAGTGACCCACCAAAGGGATCCGATAAATGGTCCACCAAAGGGATTCGACAAATGACCCACTAAAGGGGTCAGATAAGTGACCCACCAAAGGTGTCTAATGGAAGGTACTTCCTATATCATTTACTTCAAAATATATCATACTTTACATAGTACCCTTTCAAAATCATAACTTCAAATATCGTACTTATATAAATTCCATTATATATAAGATTTCATTTTCAGATAGAGTACTTTCCAAAATCAACGGTTTTCAAAATCACCTTATAATTAAATAAAGTCCATCTTATATAAGAATCAAACTTTTCCCAAAATCAATTACGCTACATGAAGAGCCATATGAGATTGAACATCTTTGCTTTGTAATAGGTTTTGAATTTAGAATATTTTTGTATATAAAAATCGTTTTGTGAACTGTATATTAATTATTTTTGTAAAATAGTTTGTAAATAAAATAGTTTGTAAAATAGTTTTGTAAATAGAATAGTTTGTAAGATAGTTTTTTAAATAATAGTTTGTAAAATAGTTTGTATGTAAAATAGAATAAAATATTTTGTAATAAGAAAATAAAATAAAATAGTTTGTATAAAATGATTTTAAATTAATAGTAGTTTTGCATAAAAGAAAAATTCCAATTTAAATTACAATGATATCCAATCCAACAACTTTCAATCTCAATGTCAAAGCATATCAATAATATTAGAACATAAGATGTGCATATGTCATCATTTCGCAAATCACATTCGATCTCTCACTCGATCACACAAGTTCGCTTTCGAACTAAAATTGGCCATTCGACTTCCCAAATGCGGACTTCGATATAGTTCTTGATAGGAACCATCATTCTCCTTGCATAGCCATATACTATGATAGAGAATTCTAGAATCGAACAAAAATCCATATCAAATATTCGCCATCAAGAATTGATTGAATATTCCTAACATGAAATGGTGTAATTCACCTCGAACTTGTGTACTCAATTCCGAATCAAATTAATTATGCGAATAAAACAATATACATACAATTTAGGTATTTATTCCAACTTGTTTCATCACAATTACATTTTTGATTTAAATTCATTATAAATCTCATTGATTAACATAAATTTCACTTCATACTTTAATATTGGTTTCATAGAATTTCTCTAATTAACACAAAGTGATAATATATTCATACATTTCTTATATTTCTCTTCAATTTTAAATTACATTCAATTTCACATGTAATATTTCTCATTTAATATTACATTTATTTGCGAATCTTTACATAAGAAATTTCCTTTAGTTTATAACCAATTTTTAAAAGCTTATCTTCTTTATAAGATGTTATTCGACTTTAAGATTATCACAGTTTTAATTATAACCATTTATTGCAACATCCATTTATTTCATAATTTTTTTTACAAGTCATGACTTTATTTATAATCTTTTCACCTTTAGTTCATATTTGTTTATCCAATTAGTTTTCAACTTTTACTTTTCAAATTTATTTATGACACGTTTCGTAAATTTTAATTAAGTTTATAAACACTTTTTTCAATTAAAACTCATTAACAGCATTTCCTTAATCACAATTTAGATTTAAATATGCCAAGGCTTAAAGTTCACACTTGTATATTATTACATTGCATGCAAAT
This sequence comes from Allium cepa, assembly GCA_030765085.1. Classification (NCBI taxonomy): domain Eukaryota; kingdom Viridiplantae; phylum Streptophyta; class Magnoliopsida; order Asparagales; family Amaryllidaceae; genus Allium; species Allium cepa. The sequence continues at coordinate 137,822,431 of CM060945.1, forward strand.
GTATACAACAATTCTATTCATTTACGAAACATAGATATAACAAATTCAACCTTGTTTCACTTGCTTTCAATTTAAGGTTACCAAATTCAACTGCATAATTCAACAAAATTTCTACATTTCAACTCATATATTAATTCAGAAGTTTCGACTATCCAAAATATCCAAATATTCCATTTTATTTCAATAATTGAAACTACCAATCAACAAACAACAATATTCACAACCAAACATTTCAATTTCATAACCAAATATACTAATCATTCATTTTATTCTCTTTAATACACCTTTACTAAACTAGTGTTTAGTCCATAAATTAAATCAACAATAATTAGCCAATGCCTATAGATTGGCAAAACTCAACTAATCAACAATAAATGTTAATAACTAAATATTACCATTTCATATATCAAACACATTACAAATAACTATAGTAGTAATGAAAATTTATTCCCTTGTATGTATATATATCATATAATGTTAGGAAAAATAATTTCATTTCAGAACTAATATAAAACATTTTTATAACACTAACAAATACATGCTCTCGTATATACACTCAGACAACTCATTCTAGGGTATTACTACCCTATCTTAAATGAGTTAACCCCAACAGGTTAAGGTATGTCTAAACCAAAGCTTTGATACCAACTTTAACGACCCATGTTTTTGGATGGTTTAAATCGACAATAAACCACACATGTTAAATTCAAATCATTCAAAAGGGAGGATTGTCAATGGGTTAAATAAGAAAATATAAGAATAGAAGGAAAAACAAAACACAAAATCTCGCAGCGGAATGACAAAATATAATAATCAAATAAACAGTTCATGAAGCTATTTTGCAAATAACATGTGATTACTCTTTTACATATCATATTAGAGTTATACATACAGCAGGAATAAACAAATAATGCAGTAGAATACATGATGCAGTGGAATAGTTATAATAAATAGTAATAATATACCGAATCTTCGTCTTCGTTCTCCAGAAAATAGTCTTCAATGCACTGAAAAGCTCAGATTGACCTGAGCGTAATGAAAAAAAACACTCAAGTGAGAACTAAAAGATCTTATGTAAGTCAAATTTATCCAAAATAAAATGTGAGTGCGATATCTTTAGAGATGTTATGGGATTTCCATCTTCTATTAAGTTTACAATATGAATATAATTATTAAAAGATTTCAAATAATTTGAGGTATCGATTTTAACCACTTTAATTAAAAAAATTCGAAGTTTAACTTAAACCATTTAAATAATTCAATTCCAATACATAATCCAAATTCAAAAAATTGTATGGATGTATATATCTTTTCAACAAGTATCTAAAACCAAAACTTTTAAATCAATGAAAACCGCTCGGGTTTATCATTTCAACCTAAAACGATTTCCCTAATCTATAAGATCACTCGGGTATGTATCATTCAACTCATAGTGATAACAGAGATATTGGCATAAATAAATATCCAATCATCCAAAATTTCAACCAATAACATCCATCACAATCAACATCCAAATTTGCAAATAAATCACAACAATTAATTTTTTATCATTATTAGGTGTCTAACTACAAATTATATTCAATGTAATTACATGGCTATGAAATTCAATATCAATTCAAATTAAATCTAAATAACAAATTAAAACACCAAACATTAATTAATAAACTTCTAATCACATCATAAATCTAATTAACCAACATAGGATAATTTAGTAGTTGTAAGTGGGTTAAAACACTCACCTTTAATTTGTCAACAATTAGAAATCCAATTAAATGTCTAAATTTGAACAGCGGACAAAGCAGAAACTAGGTCATCTTTAAGAAAATATATGGACTAGCATATTACTGAATATATAAAGGTGACTAACTAGAAAGTTGTTGCAAATTCTTTTCTCTCCACTTTCAAAAAAAGAGTCACTTAAAAAGCGTCTGTTTTGAGGAAGCTATGGTCAAAACAAATAGAGATGTTTTCTAAGTTGAAAATATGAGTTCAAATATACTTCGAAAAGATTTGAGTTTTTGGTAGAAAATTAAGAAATTTGAAGAACGGATCTAAATGAAAGTTGAAGCCACTGGAAAGTAAATGGTTTGAAAAAAATCACATAATTTGGTTCATTCCTGAAAGAGGTATGATTAATACAATATGGGGTATTTTCGTCCAAAACTGGATCCGAGAAAGGACATGAAAAATGGAGTTTTGGATATAAAAATATTCGGAATGGGAAGAAGGGTTCAACAAAAAAGTTGTTGCCATTGAAATTATACACGGTTTCAAAAAAATTGATTTGGAATAGTTTAGTGGAATATAAAAGCCATGAAAATAAGGGGAAGGAAAAGGAAAAGGGAAGGGGAAAATATGGAAAAAAAGAGAAGTGGAAAGGTGGGGCTTTGGTCATGGGTTACTGCCGTGGGTTATAGGTGGTGATGGAGGAGGGTGGCGGTAAGAGGAGAGAGATAGACTAGGGCTTTGAAGGAGGAAGGATGGAATTTGATTTGGAGATTTAGGGGTTTGGATTTTTCTGTAGATTTGAGGAAGAAGAAGAGTACACAGAAAATATCTCAAATATGGAATTTTTGTACATACTTGTTTTGGTAAGATAGGAAAATAGAAGGTCAATATGTGAGAAAAGAATGGATCCAAAGCCTCTTAGGGTTCCTAGGGTCTCTGGGTTTACTAAGGAGCCTATTAGTCTAAAACAAACCCAATAAGACTTTGCCAAAAAAATAGAATACAAATATACACTGAAAATGAAAGAAATAAGCTGTAGGTTATTTAATAATTAGGAAATTAAGGTGGAGAGAAAAAAAATAAATGTCGTGTTTTATTTTGAAAGCTTCAGGCATTAATAATGCATGAAGAAATGTACGTAGAAATAGAAAAGTTTGCAAACCAAAGTTGTGACAACCCATCTTTTAATCCACAGAAAGACGTAACATCAATAAGAAAAGAAAACGATAGAAATAGAAAAGATAGAAAGAAAGAACAATATCATCAGAATCTCACAGCAGAAACAGAACAAATGCAATATATTACACATGTCCATTACATAGTTATACATATCAGAGTACACAAAATAATACGACTTCATTACATTAGACGGTTATAAGAGTCTGCATAACCATTACATCCAAAATACAACATCAAAAAGTCACAACACAGCAGATATAGGTAGATAGATACGTCTGGACTCCAGCTTGCAGCTTCCAGCTTCCAAAATATTTGACAATCCTAAACTGATCACTTGGCTACTCATAAAAATTTGAGTACCCAAGAGTTTAAGAAAAAAAATAAACTCCAAGGTCAGACATGGGTCTTGTGTGAGTAAACAGGTTAAAGTTGTTTAACTTTCAAAAATCATCTGAAAACAAAAGGCATCACGTAAGACTTCCCACACATAAATACGGGTAAGTTTTTACCTTACGCTAACTTAAACATTTGATAGGAAATCCAGTGATATTATAATAGGGTCTAGGGTTTTCAATATAAAATACAGAAATGGCCGGAATGCTTACATCTCACATTCCAACATAGTAGGACACAATCAAAACCGTACAGGCGCTTATTGGAGATTGGATTCCATATAATGGAAGAGCTACTGGGGTACTGGCCGTCACAGTACGGGGCCAGATCACCGTACCGAGGATCACTCCCGATCCCCTGCAACACAAGGCCGGAACCATCCCTTACTGGACAGTTCTGAACAAGACAACCCCGCAGTTGTGGCCAACAACTGCCTACACAGCCGAAATAAAAGGGACATCTAGACAGGGGTAAATCTCGTCCTACGTGGGTGCTACCCACTTAACCTTGCTGCATCTCCCCTGTTTTAGCCATTACCGGTTGATGAGGCTTGAGGATACAATTACCTTTATTAAACATATCTATCTTAGAATGCTCATCGTCCACCTGACGATGTGCTGAAAGCATTCAATCCATACAAGTTCGTTCCGGGTTCGAACGAAACCGAAGGCATTATATCGTTATACTCATTTTTGAATCACCCTCAAAGTTAACGACGGTAACCCTTGCACTCTGAAACTCCATCTCGATCTTCACTTGAGATGTCACGACCTAACGTTTAATCTTGGATCGATGTGGTTTTCGGATAATCAAACTTGATTTCTGATCCCGGTCTCATCGAAATCCAAACGTGTCTTAAAGGTCAAGTTGTTTAAAGATTTAAACAATTAAATTCAATTTAAAACATTGAATTCACACAGCATTATTCATAGACAAATATCAAACATCTATCACAGATATATTCAACATCTCATCATAGAATATCACAGATTACCATCCAATAGATATCAACCAAATCCAGATATCCTACTCAAAACAATCATCTATAAGCAAGCATCTTTAATCCATATTAAAATTAATTTAATTAATTCAAATTAAATTAGTTACTTAAGAATTATCCACTTAACCTTGCTTAACCAATCATTAATTAATTAATTACAATCATTTAATTAATTACTTCTTAATTAGCCTCATAATCAATTAATTAATTATTTTTAAACTATTAATTAATAACCTTAATTATTAATAAAACTTGATTATAAATTAATCATTTCTTAATTATTAATTAATTAATCCTTAATTAACAATTAATTAATCTTAATTAGCAATTAATTAATCTTAATTACTTAATTAATTATAATTAATTAACCTTAATCATTTGATTAATTTCTTAATTATTAATTAATTAACTATTAATTATAAATTAATTAATGCTTAATTACGTAATTAATTAAACCTATTTACTTGATTAATTAATCCTTAATAACTTAATTAATTAATTAATCACTAATCATTTAATTAATTACTAATCACTGATTAACTAATCTTTAATTACCAATTAATTAGCCACTAATTAAAATTAATTAATCCTTAATTAAAAATTAATTAATCCATAATTAATTATTAAACCTTTATAAATTAATTAATTAAAAATTATTTATTAATTTAACTTTAATTACCTTATTAATTAAAGTAATCTTTAATCATAAAAACTTAACTAACTTTCAAAATAAAACAATTTTATTAATTACTTACAATTAATGCATGTTTTTAAAGCATTTCACCTTTATTAAAACTTAATTACTTTTAAAAATTAAATTTCAAAGAATATTTAAGCATCTCAAATTTTATTTAACAAAGTATAAACTTCTTCAAATCAAATTGTTTAAATCAATTATCACATAGTAGTTTAAACCATTTTAAATTTAAATTTTAAAACTAGTTTGAAAAACCTTTTTAAAACATCAACTTAATCTTTGGGTTCGACCCGCTATCAACTCGGGTACTGACCCGAGTTTCCAACTTCATCTTCCCTTACTTTTTTAGTTTAAGTTAAAACTTTGACAAAACTGGAAAAAGGGGGTAACTCACAAACACGAGTTCAGACTCGTGCAAAATTTCATCCTACTCGAATACTCCTTCGAGTTGCACACGACCAATCTCCTGACACAAACCCTGATGGCGTGCACGTTCATGGGCCATCAACGGTGTCGCCACTTCCGGCGACACCATGCGCACGTCGACAATCGACTACTCGCTCGATTCCGACCTTCGAACCCTCGTTGCGAAGCTCAAATTGAAAATGAGACTTCCGGTCGAAACTGGAACTCACGTCCACATCAGAAATCACCACGCCTGGGCATTTCCGACCACCTGAGTCACCGCGCCTTCGCCTACGCCTACATCCACGTCTCAGATACGTCCCCTCCAAATCTGGCCAAGCTCGATGCAATGAAGAATCCCCTGCAACCAATTCTTCAAGCCCAGACAAAACTAGGGTTTTAAAACTCATTTGCTTTTCGCCGTCGCCACGGCGAACGAACTCCACATCCACCATTTTTCCTAGCTTCCACGATCACCATGCCATCCCTACCAAACCCCCAACCACCAGAATCAACCTAGTCATCAGATTGGGACCGATCTTCCATTTCTGATCAACCAAGAAATGCAATCCAAAAACTCAACTAAAATTCGAGATTTTTGCTTTAAAAATCAAGTTTTACAATGTCGATTTAAGTTCTTGAATCTAGAAAATAAAATGTTTGATTTTTATCAAATTTAAAGATTTTACAATTTTGAAACACAATTTTGATACTTAGATTATGGTTATAAAATCATGATTTGTTTGAAACTTAAAGTCCAATAGTAATTGGATAAGGAAATTTGAAATTTTTATTGGTTTTTGGACTCTGTACTTTCAAAACAGAGGAAAATGAACACACTACAACATGCACAGATTCAACATTCATAAATACAGAAGTTCACACACACACACATATATATATACACACACACATGCATGCTAAAATTCATCACAGAAATCAAAGGCAGAAGATTAACTTTCTAAATCCTTTTTAATATATGTGTTTACTCACCTGATACTTGTTTTGAAGCAGAGCTAAAACTGGAGAGTTTTGAAAAGAACTTGAAATCTGTTGTAACTGGAAAACTTTAAATTGATGATGATGATCTTCAGACTGAAATTTGAAGTTGTTGAGATGATTTGATTTTTGAAAACTTCTGGTTGTAGCTGCTTTTAGCTTGTGTTAGATCTTGCTTTTGAACTTTGAAGATGGCTTCAATTTTTACCGATGTTTTGATTTAGTTGTTCTGAATTGGTTTACAGGTTTGGTAATTTTATGGCTTATTTCTTTTGCTTCTAGAAAATGAGATGGGAAAAATGAATGAAGATGAAGAAGTAAATCTATATAGATTTAATTTTTGATTTATTAAAACTAAGAAAATAAAATAAAAATGCGACACTTGTCACTAAACTCATTTAATCTCTTAACACATGTTATTAGAGGGATTTACAAGTTAACACATGTAATTTTTCATGCAAAAATAGATTTTTAAATATTTAATAAAGCTTTTATAATTAATTTTCCAATTTATAAATACATATTTAATTTATATAAATAAATTTCTTCAAAAAGAAATTAATATAAAACAATTTTATATTCTAAATAAAATCATGAAAATACACTTTAAAACCAAAGTATGATTTAAGATATAAATAATTATCTTTTGAATTTCAATTTAAATATTCAAATTCAAATTAAAAATTCAAATTTAATTTAAAAATAAATTTGATATATACATATAATTTTTAACAAATCCAATTTCCACTTGTATATGATAATTCTATTTAAAATCAATATATTTGCAACACAATTATTATTATTGTTTAAAATAACAATTTTATCAATTTAATTAATTTATTAAAAGAGATTATCACATTTAAATTTGGTTTGAAGTTCTTGGTTATCACATTCCTCCCCCTTAAAAGAATTTCATCCCCGAAATTTAAACAAAAGATAATCCAAAAAATTTCATTTTATTTCAACAATTCAAACATACATATCATCCATACATAAGCAACCAACAAACAAGACATTCAAACAATAATAGATTCAATAAAAACACCTCTAGCTATCCGAACACAAATCCGAATTAGCCTTCCTAAAACTATCCACAGTCTCCCAGGTACAGTTTCTGGGATCCTCACTCCACTGGACTTTGATAAGCTTCACTATCTTGCTCCTGAGTTGCCTCTCGTCTTGATCAACAATCTGAACAGGATGTCTGACAACTGATAAGTCTAGCTCAACCTCTAAGTCTTCTTGCACAATTGGCTCCACAATAAGAGATGGATCGTGCACATATTTCCTCAGATGACATACGTGAAAAACATTGTGAATTCGAGCCATCCGGACTGGCAATTCAATCCTGTAAGCTACGACACCAATCCTCTCGAGCACTTGGAATGGACCAATATATCTTGGGGCGAGTTTTCCCCTCTTTCCAAATCTTACTACTCCTTTTATCGGGGAAACTTTGACAAAGACTAAATCTCCAATCTCGAATTCCAATTGTCTTCTTCTTTTATCTGCATATTTCTTTTGACGATCCTAAGCAGCTCTCATCCTCTTCTTGATAAGCTCAACTTTCGCAGATGCTTCACGGATTAGATCCGGTCCAAGCACAAGACGACCTCTCGACTCTATCCAACAGGATGGGGATCTACGCGGTCTTCCATACAGAGCTTCATAGGGAGCCATCTTAATACTCGCCTGGTAACTGTTATTGTATGAGAATTCCACTAGATGTAGATGGTCTTCCCACGATCCACCAAAATCTAATACACAGGCTCTCAACATATCTTCTAGAATTCGGTTAAGCCTCTTCGTCTGCCCATCTGTCTGGGGATGATATGCTGTACTCAACCTCAAACTCGTACCCATAGCTGATTGCAAAGCCTCCTAGAACTTTCTGGTGAAGATAGGATCTCGATCACTTACTATACTAATCGGAACACCATGCAATCTGACTATTTCTCTCGAAAAAAATATCTGCCAGAGAAGCCGTAGTATGGGTTGCCTTAATGGGTATAAAATGGGCGCTTTTGGTTAAACGATCCACAATCATCCATATTCCTTCGTTTCCTTTCTTGGTTCTTGGCAAACCGTCAATGAAATCCATCGAAATCATTTGCCACTTCCACATCGGGACTTCCAAAGGTTGCAATAATCCGGTTGACTTTTGTTGATCTCCTTTAACCTGGTGGCAGATAGCACAATTATTGACAAAAGCAGCTACATCCCACTTCATGCTTGGCCACCAGAAAACCCTTCTCATATCCTTATACATCTTAGAAATTCCCGGGTGGATATTCATTCAGGAGCGATGACATTTAGATAAGACTTCTTGCCTCAATCCATCTATATCAGGTACATGTAAACGACCGTTGATCGTCAAAACTCCTTGATCGTCCACCTTGAAATCCGAATATCGACCATCCTTGGTTCTAAGAATTAGTTCTTCAAAAGATCTATCCTCCATTGTCTTGCTTATGATTCTTTCCTGGAGCGAGGAACAACTTCCAAAAAAGACAGAACTACATTCCTGCTAAGAGCATCTTCCATAACATTTTCCTTTCCTAGGGTATACAGGATATCCAAATCATACGATGCTGAAAACTCGACCCATCGCTGCTGCCTCAGATTAAGATCTTTTTGAGAGATAAGATACTTCAATGGTTTGTGATCCGTAAATAGCTCGAACTTCTCTCCCAAAAGATAGTGCCTCCAGATCTTCAAAGAAAAAAAAATGGCTAACAACTCCAGATCGTGCGTAGCGTAGTTCCTTTCATGAGGCTTCAATTGCCGACTCGCATACGCAATAACTCTACCATTTTGCATCAGAACCGCTCCCAGTCCAACTATACAGGCATCCGTATAAACCTCAAACTTGCTCTTTCCATCCAGAATAGCCAACACAGGAGCACTTGTTAACTTTGCCTTCAGATTTAGAAAAGCTTCCTCACATTCAGGTATCCACTTGAATTTAGCTCCTTTCCTGGTCAGCTTCGTTAGGTGTGAAGAGATCTTGGAATAATCCTTGATAAACTTTCTGTAGTAGCCAGCTAATCCCAAAAAACTACCTACTTCAGTTGGTGTCTGCGGCTATTTCCACTCCAGAATAGTCTCAACCTTAGCTGGATCTATAGAGATTCCCTCTTTAGAAACAATGTGCCCTAAAAATTTGACTTTCGATTTCCAAAAATGGCACTTAGAGAACTTCGCCTTTAGAACATGCCTTCTAAGAGTCTCTAACACTATTCTCAAATGCTTCTTGTGCTCTTCTTCAGACTTAAGTAGACCAGTATATCATCCATGAACACCAAAACAAACTTATTCAACACATCTCTAAAAACTCGGTTCATCAGATCGACAAAGTAAGCAGGAGCATTGGTTAACCTGAAAGGCATAACCAACCACTCATAGAAACGATTGGGTCCCCTAAATGCAGTTAAGGGAATATTGTCCTCAGCCACCCTTAATTGATGGAAACCTGATGCTAAGTCCAGTTGAGAAAAGACAGAAGCTCCATGCAGCTGGTCAAAGAGATCATCAATACAAGGAAGTGGATACTTATTTCGAATGGTCACTTTATTTAACTCTCGATAGTCAACGCAGAACCTTAGCGACCCATCCAACTTGGTGACAAACGCCGCAGTAGTACCCCAACAAGAAAAGCTAGGCCTAATCAATCCCTTCTCCAAAAGATCCTGAGTTTGCTTCACTAGCTCCTCCCTCTCTCTAGAGCCATCCTCCTGCTAGGCTGAATCACTGGTACTGCTCTTGGAACCAAATCAATGCGAAACGCTATCTCTCGGTGCAGAGGTAAACACTTGATTTCCGCAAATACATCTGGGAAATCTTGGACTAGATCGATATCTTTAACCTCTTCTTGAGAAGTCTCAACTCCATGTAAAAGACTACACAAGTGAATTCCAGAATTATCACACATCACTCTAACAATCCTACCTAGACCGGTTTCCAACAAACTGTTCTCTCATCACAATTCAAGACAGCCTTATACTTATCAAGCCAATCCATCCCTAATATAAGGTCAAACCCCTTAAATTCCAACTCATAAGGATCACAAGAAAAATTATAGGACAAATAGGAAATCCTCAAATCCTTACAGATCATATCTAATTTGGTTACCCCTCCTATAGGATTAGACACAAAGATGGGACGATCAATAGTACTAGGGGTAAGAAAGAACTTCTCTACTGATTCCAAAGAAATAAAACTCAAAGAAGCACTCGAATCAAATAAAACTTTAATCTACTTGCCATCTAAAAGTAATGTACCTTCCAATACTCCTTTGCCCTTAGATGAAGTTGATGGTGCACTATCCAAAGAAAACACTTTATTCTGCGGAGCTTTATGAAGAAGTGGACAATCCTTAATCATATGACCTGGTTGGTGGCAGTTGAAGCATAGAGATTTTTGAACCAAGGTCGTACCCGGTCCACTTTGATGCGACTACTGCTGCTGTTGCTGTGATCCTTTACTGGGACACCAATTCGTCAAGTGACCTTCTTGTTGACATATATAGCACTTGTGAGGTCCGTTGTTGCTTCCAGGCTTCTTCTTGTTCTGCTTCTTCCAATTGGGATTAAACTTTCTCTGATTTGGGTTGGAAGAATTCCCTCCGGATGTTGCTACTGGTGCCACTGGTTTCTTATTCATCAAATCCTCATATCTCAGAGCCATATCAATTAACTCCATAAAAGATCCCTTCAAATGCGTAGTCATCTTTCCGTGAAATTCTGGCCTTAATCCTTGCAGGAACATTTCGTTCTTTTTGAGGGGAGTGTCAATGAGCCCTGGTCCATAGTAAGATAGCTCATTGAATTTGGTCTCATACTCCGCTATAGTCATTCTCCCTTGCTTCAAATTCAGAAAATCCCGGTACATACGAGTTTTCCCTGTTGTTGGCATGAATTGCTCCTTAAACAACTCTTTAAATCTTTCCCAAGAAATGTCATCCTCAGATATATTTGCTATCACTGCATCCCACCAGGCTGCAGCACCTTCTTGCAATTGCTGTGAAGCCATTACCCACTTCTTCTCGTCAGACAATTTCATACTTTTAAAGATACGCTCGCAAGAGTGTAGCTAAGCTTGGACCTCAATTATAGTCTCTGAACCCTTAAATGGTTTTCCTCCAAGGTTGGTGAAGTCTTTGCATAGAGAAGCAAAATGAGGCGGTGCTGGATCAACAGCCTCATTATCAGTCTGACCTCTCCTATCATTAGTCGATGTGCTTCCCACAACTCTGCCCCCTTCTGCCTCTTGTACTCATTTTGGCTACCTGGACAAGTATCCCAACCAATTTAGATAATGATATAGTTATATAAGAAAATTACAAATACGCACTCTCAAGATAGATACTACTCCAGAGCCTAGGTGTTTCTCAACGTATGCTCTGATACCAACTATGACAACCCGTCTTTAAATCCACAGAAAGACATAACATCAATAAGAAAAGAAAGTGATAGAAATAGAAAAGATAGAAAGAAAGAACAATATCATCAGAATCTTACAGCGGAAACGGAACAAAATATAATATATTACACATATCCATTACATAGTTTTACATATCATAGTACACAAAATAATACGAATTCATTACATTAGACAGATATAAGAGTCTGCACAACCATTACATCCAAAATACAACATCAAAAAGTCACAACACAGCGGATATAGGTAGATAGATACGTCTGGACTACAGCTTCCAGCTTCCAAAATATTTGACAATCCTGACCTGATCACTTGGCTACTCATAAAAATTTGAGTACCCAAGAGTTTAAGAAAACAAAATAAACTCCAGGTCAGACATGGGTCTGGTGTGAGTAAACAGGTTAAAGTTGTTTAACTTTCAAAAATCATTTGAAAACAAAAGGTATCACGTAAGACTTCCCACACATAAATACAGGTAAGTTTTTACCTTACGCTAACCAAAATTTTTGATAGGAAATCCAGTGATGTTATGACAGGGTCTAGGGTTTCCAATATAAAATACAGAAATAGCTGGAATGTTTACATCTCACGTTCCAACATTGTTGGGCACAATCAAAATCGTACAGCACTTATTGGAGATTGGATTCCATACAATGGCAGGGTTACTGGGGTATCGCCCGTCACAGTACGGGGCCTAGATCACCGTACCGAGGATCACTGCTGATCCCTTGCAACACAAGACCGGAACCAGTCCTTACTGGACAGTCCCGAACAAGATAACCCCGTAGTTATGGCCAATAACTGCCCGCACAGCCGAAATAAAAGGGACCTCTAGACAGGGGTAAATCTCGTCCTACTTGGGTGCTACCCACTTAACCTTGCCTCACCTCCCCTATTTTAGCCATTCCTGATTGATGAGGCTTGAGGCTACAATTACCTTTATAGAACGCATCTATCTTAGAATGCTCATCGTCCACCTGACGTTGTGCTGAAAGCATTCAATCTATACAAGTTCGTTCCGAGTTCGAACGAAACCGAAGGCATTATCTCGTTACACTCATTTTGGAATCACCCTTAGAGTTAACAACAATAACCCTTGCACTCTCCATCTCGATCTTCACTTGAGATGTCATGACCTAACGTTTAATCTTGGATTGATGTGGTTTTCAGATAATCAAACTTGATTTCTCAAACTTGATTTCCGATCCCAGTCTCATCAAAATCCAAACGTGTCTTAAAGGTCAAGTTGTTTAAAGATTTAAACAATTCAATTCAATTTAAAACATTGAATTCACACAACATTATTCACAGATAAATATCAAACATCTATCACAGATATATTCAACATCTCATCATAGAATATCACAGATTACCATCCAATGGATATCAACCAAATCCAAATATCCAACTCAAAACAATCCTCCATAAGCAAGCATCTTTAATCCATATTATAATTAATTTAATTAATTCAAATTAAATTAATTACTTAAGAATTATCCACTTAACCTTGCTTAACCAATCATTAATTAATTAATTACAATGATTTAATTAATTAATTACTTCTTAATTAACCTCATAATCAATTAATTAATTATTTTTAAACTATTAATTAATAACCTTAATTAGTAATAAAACTTGCTTATAAATTAATCATTCCTCAATTATTAATTAATTAATCCTTAATGAACAATTAATTAATCTTAATTAACAATTAATTAATTTTAATTACTTAATTAATTATAATTAGTTAACCTTAATCATTTGATTAATAAATTCATAATTATTAATTAATTAACTATTAATTACAAATTAATTAATGCTTAATTACTTAATTAATTAAACCTAATTACTTGATTAATTAATCCTTAATTACTTAATTAATTAATCCCTAATCACTTAATTAATTAATTAATTAATTAATTACTAATCATTGATTTACTAATCTTTAATTACTAATTAATTAGCCTCTAATTAAAATTAATCCTTAATTAACAATTAATTAATCCATAATTAATTATTAAACCTTTACAAATTAATTAATTAAAAATTATTAATTAATTTAACTTTAATTACCTTATTAATTAAAGAAATCTTTAACCATAAAAACTTAACTAACTTTCAAAATAAAACAATTTTATTAATTACTTACAATTAATACATGTTTTAAAAACATTTTACCTTTATTAAAACTTAATTACTTTTAAAAATTAAATTTAAAAGAAAATTTAAGCATCTCAAATTTTAGTTAACAAAGTATAAACTTCTTTAATTCAAATTGTTTTAATCATTTATCATATAATAGTTTAAACCATTTGAAATTTAAACTTTAAAACTAGTTTGAAAAACCTTTATAAAACATCAACTTAATCTTCGGGTTCGACCCGCTATCAACTCGGGTACTAACTCGAATTTCCAACTTCATTTTCCCTTACTTTTTTAGTTTAAGTTAAAACTTTGACAAAAATGGAAAATGGGGGTAACTCATGAACACGAGTTCAGACTCATGCAAAAACTCATCCTACTTGAACACTCCTTCGAGTTGCACACGACCAAACTCCTAACACGAACCCTGATGCCATGCACGTGCACAGGCCACCAATGGTGTCGCCACTTCCGGCGACACCACGCGCACGTCGACAATCGACTACTCGCTCGATTCCGACCTTCGAACCCTCGTTGCGAAGATCAAATTGAAAACGAGACTTCCAATCGAAACTGGAACTCACGTCCACATAAGAAACCGCCAACGCCTGAGCATTTCCAACCACCTGAGTCACCGCGGCTTCGCCTACGCCTACATCCACATCTCAGATACGTCCCCTCCAAATCTGGCCAAGATCGATGCGACGAAGAATCCCCTGCGACCAATTCTTCAAACCCAAACAAAACTATGGTTTTAAAACCCATTTGCTTATCGCCGTTGCCACGGCGAACGAACTCCACATCCTCCATTTTTCCTAGCTTCCACGATCACCATGCCATCCCTAGCCAAAGCCCCAACCACCAGAATCAACCCAGTCATCAGATTTTGACCGATCTTCTATTTTTGATCAACCCAGAAATGCAATCCAAAAACTCAATTAAAATTCGAGATTTTTGCTTTAAAAATCAAGTTTTACAATGTCGATTCAAGTTGCATGCTTGAATCTAGAAAATAAAATGTTTGATTTTTTATCAAATTTAAAGATTTTACCGTCTTTTCTTTATTTCAGAAAATTTTCAAATTTAAAATCCTTAAACACAATTTTAAAACTTTGATTATGGTTATAAAATCGATTTGTTTGAAACTTAAAGTCCAATTGTAATTGGATAAGGAAATTTGAAATTTTTATTGGTTTTGGATTCTATACTTTCAAAAAAGAGGAGAATGAACACACTACAACATGCACAGATTCAACATTCATAAATACAGAAGTTCACACATATATATACACATGCAGGCCAAAATTCATCACAGAAATCACGTGCAGAAGATTAACTTTCTAAATCCTTTTTAATATATGTGGCAGAGCTAAAACTGGAGAGTTTTGAAAAGAACTTGAAATCTGTTGTAACTGGAAAACTTTAAATTGATGATGATGATCTTCAGACTGAAATTTGAAGTTGTTGAGATGACTTGATTTTTGAAAACTTCTAGTTGTAGCTGCTTTTAGCTTGTGTTAGATGTTGCTTTTGAACTTTGAAGATGGCTTCAATTTTTACTGAAGTTTTGATTTAGTTGTGCTGAATTGGTTTACAAGTTTGGTAATTTTATGGCTTATTTCTTTGCTTTTAGAAAATGAGATGGGAAAAATGAATGAAGATGAAGAAATAAAGCTATATAGATTTAATTTTTGATTTATTAAAATTAAGAAAATAAAATAAAAATGTGACAGTAGTCACTAAACTCATTTAATCTCTTAACACATATTATTAGAGGGATTTACAAGTTAACACATGTAGTTTTTCACGCAAAAATAGATTTTTAAATATTTAATAAAGCTTTTATAATTAATTTTCCAATTTATAAATACATTTATTATTCTTATTAACATTTATTATTCCAATTAATTGAAAATTTACAAATATCATTCAAGCCAATTTTTTTAAAATACGCTCTAACATTTACTATCATACTTATATTATTGCAAACGTATGTCATTAATAGAAATTTTAATTAAGCTCATAACTTGTATTATAATTTAATTTGAATCAATAAAATCTTACTTTTTTATTCCTAACAATTTTGTTCAATTTTTTTAATTAATTTAATACTGTTAAATGTTTAAAAATATGGGTCGTTACACAATATTAATATAAAGTAATAAACACACTGATTTAAAAATATTCAGAACAATATATAATATAAATAAATTAGAATCAGAGTCACAGATCACAATGGAATAATGTACATCATCATATACATTATATAATGTGAATCTACAATATCTCATTACGAGACCCATATAAATATATACATCATATCCAAAATCTTATATCAGGTACAATGTCACTACTATTTAATATAGATGACATAAACTCCTAATTGTCAATATTTCTAATTATGAAGTAAACTAAAACTATCAAAATAGTATACTTCAATGCTAGCCCAAAATCCAAAGGTCAGTGGGTCTCTGTACCTACAACGTCTCGGCCTGACCCGAGTATTAAAATAATAAATGGATCAGATTATATCTAAATAATATGTTAGATACTAATATCATAACTTCATGACTTAAAATAATAAGCCATATAAAATATGTCGATTAAGCAATTATAATAAGGCATAATAATTAAGCTTATTGCTTTACATCCATGAATGACTTAGCTCTAAATTAAGTCATCTTAAAATATATTTAAAACCAAAAAATCCATAAAAGGCATATCAAACCAAAAAATACAGATCTCATAACTTTGACTTAACAATAACCACGTAAGTCATAATTAAAATATGCCAAAACAAATCTCAAATAAGGCATATCTAACAAATTACCATTTCATAAATACATATCAAGTCTCATTTGACTATCATCTCAAAATATGGTGATAACCAATTCAAAATTCTTCATAGCATAAAGGATACATAATATCAATACTAAAAATCTCTGAAGAAATAATCACCAATAATGAAATAGTAATGTTAGTCTTCTATCAGTTTAATACAGTGACACAAAATCTACCAAAAGAGACCCGCTATATAGAAAGGAAGCCTTCCGGAAGAGGCTGCATATTATGGACAGCGCTCAAAGAAAAGAGTAGCCATGTACCTAATCTGTCATATGCAAATTTACCTTTCGAAAGAGATAAAACATAGTCAGACTTTATAAAATAAAATAAACTGATGGGTTGTAGTATCTATAGACTACGATGCATGTAAAAATCCATCTTCCGAAAGAGACAGTCGTATTTACACCATAACATATCTTCCGAAAGAGATCTACCTACCCAACTAAAAAAGTATTGATTCTCAAATCAATCAAAAATGAGTTATCTTCTCTCGAGGATCTATCAGTCTGAAATTCGAACATCCTAAGATAGTACAACTCTAAGTGTTAATTACCGTCACTCCAATAATCACAAGAATTTAGCTAACTGTCTCATATCAGAAAGTAAATTCAAGTATTTACTAAAAGCTAGTAAATTACACTCAAACTCTATTTAACAAATTATAATAATAACCGAAAGAATTGTACAAAATGTCCTATACCATCTGACAATTCAATCGTTTATTAAAAAAAAATTCGTAGAAAATCATGAGATTCAACAGAAATCCAATTCAAGCTTGCATAAAAATAGCCAAAGGCTAGTAAAGGCCAACAATAGTTTATAAGTTGAAAGTAATTAATATAATTTTATCATATAGAAAATGATTTCTAAAATATTTAATCTATAATTCACTTTTTAAACTTTTATCACTTTTGAAATCCAATAACTCACAAATATAAAAAGGAAAGAGTTACAACGTTTTAAGTCTTAAAATAATTTTTTTTATTAGATCTTTGAATCAAAACAACATTTAAGTAATTGATAATTCACTTTATTTCAAATCTATATATATATATATATATATATATATATAATATTACTTCATAAATACTTTAAGACCATAACTATTTGTAAACTTAAAAATCTTAATTACATTTATTTTTAAAACAAAGCTTTACTTTTCATGATTGATAACTTACTTTATTTTGAAAATCTATTTAAATATATATACATACAAATAAAGATAAAATTTTCCAATGGCTTTAAAATTCTTTCTATAATCATTTAAATAGCTTTTATAGCTAAAATTATTTGAAATTGAATTTATGACTTTCGCAATCAGTTTTCTAAAATAACACCATATCTTATCTTTTGCCTCTAAAATATTTCAAAAAAAAATTACACAGATAAATTATAATTTTAAAAAGATTTTGTAAATAAATATTACCTATCTTTGAATGTTTTAATTGGAAATTTTAAAATGAACAATAAGTTAGGAGGATAATATAATCTAACTGTATGTATTTTATAAACTAAATTATGATAAGATTCGAAATGGATACAATCTCATTTTTGAAATTCATTTAAGAACATTTAAATAATTTAAACAATAAATCCAATGAAAATTCAACATCTTGAGCCAACATTGCTCTATAAATATAATTCCATAATACGGAATTGTTAATCAATTCGCATTGCTTTTCGGCAAACTCCGATTGTATAATAATGTACGTATTTTCAACCATCAACCCAACTTACAATAAACAATATAGAATTTTAACATGTTACCTTATTTCAACCATTTATTTCATTTTCAACTATTGATTCAAATCCATTATTTCAAACATTCGATTCAACCCATTCAAGCACCAACCAATTCAAACATCATCTTCAAATTTTATTTTAATTCATTCAGTCACTACTAAAATTAATGCAACTCATAATTTAAGAAAGACACAATCAATATAACAATTGATGTAAGTGTGTCAATTAAATAAATAACTCACCTTAACCATTCGTGCACACTCTAGAATACTTGTTGTCATTGTTGCAGCAATATATTTCCTCAATCACACACCTATTCACTGCCTTCAACGCCTGTACCCACTGCCAGCATAAGACCACGCATGAAACCTTCGCTCGAGGTCGCGTTCGCCTGCTGCCTTGAGTCGCAACTCAGACCATAACCTACATTGCCTAATTTGTCGTCGCGGTCGATCCTTCACGCATTGCTTCAGGCGCATGATGCGACTCCCTACAACTGTCGTACATCTCCTCCGAACTCCAAGACGTCGCTGACAAGCTCTAGAGGCCAAGCCTCATCTCTCGATCATGATTTAGTTAGGGTTTTTTTTTGTTTTCTTTTTTTCTACTTTTTTTAGGAAACACGATTTGGGAATTTAGTTTTTTTGTTGAGAACGATTTCTAGAAATGGGAACGTAATGGAAAATAGAGAAAAGGAATGGGTTTTGTTTATTGAAAAAAATGAATTCAATTAGGATTTGGGAAAAAAACTTTAGGGGTATGGGCTTTGGGCTCTAATAATATAAGCATTGTGCTTTCTTTTCATTTCTATTTGGTCTGTTATAGTTTGTTTAAATTATACTTGAATTTAATTCGAAACTAATTACCGTTCATATTACAACGTATAATTATATAACTACATAATTCAATTCAATATCGCTTCACTCTATTTAACTAACCTTTGAACTGATATAATTAAACTATTCATCTTCGTCAACTTACCAATTTGACTGAATATTGAATAGAACTACTTTTCATCTATTTTAATTATATAAAATTATTTATACTATTAAAATATTTCATATTTATTAACATATTTTATTTAAATTTTTATTATATTGTGAAAAATGAATTTTTTTAGCTAAATCAAATTTTATTATAACTAAATCCATTAAATAGACTTATAAATAATAATTAGATTCTAAAAATAATAACTGTCACAAACCGAATTCTAACATTACTATTTTAACTAAATTAGTTTAATATTACAACTTCAAAACAGGGTTGTTACAGACCTCCACCCATATGAAAATTGCGTCCACGCAATTTCGTATAGGAAGACGTCAGAAACACACGCAATATAATTCCCTTCGATTTTTAATGTTAACTTGAAACTTGATCAAAACCTTAAGTAGTTAGAGTTAGAATCAAACTTACTATATGTTATAAATTTAATTTGATTCATTTATTAATTCCTGTTTCTTCACATACGAAATTTTATTGAAAATTTTACACGTGTTAAAAATTTTGGAAATTTTCAGCTGAGTCTCCGTTGTATGGAGAGCCATTTGCAATTTCACAATTATAATATACATGACATACATCAACCACACGGTCGGAAACACAATATATAATAATATTTCTATCATTGTTGTATTTAATTCATAAACGTACCTTTATTTTGCAATTTTAAGCAACTTACTTAGCTATTAAGCAAGCAAAAGTGAGCTATCGTCGCCATTTAGTCCAAGTGTACTTCATATGAACCTATACTCGACTCAAGTTTAGATATTTGTGATATACCAAATTGTAAAACAAATATACGATCATGTAACGAATAAGCAAATGCAAATAATAATAATTATTATGGACTAAGTTTCAAAAGTAAAGTTGCAAATTATTCAAATGACTTTTTGCAAAAACTTTCAGACCATGAAAATAGGATGTATAACAAAAGTTATTATTACTTTAGTAAATGAAATGGGTTTAGTAAATGCCATATATACATAAATTATAATAAAGCATGTATTCAATATATAGGTAAACGGTCATGTTCATTAGTAAAGGTTATATTCCCAAAAGTTTTCTATGTTAAAACACATATTAATCAAAAATCTCCAAATGAAGTCGTTGGTTTGTTAATTAGTATTGCGGAGCATTATTTTGTTCAATGAAATTAGATATGTAACAAAAGTTATCAAAACTTCACTTGAAAATGCAAAGTTTGCACATTATTTACGTAACAGGTCGGCGGCCTTTGAACTGCATTTTCGCATAGAAAACACTAAAATTTGGCATAGTTCTTAAATAAAAAAATTTCATTAATTTCGTATCTTTCCAACGAATAAAAAATCATCAAAATTCAATGAGGGATTAAAAAGTTATGGCCAAAACGACTAAGCACTGTAAATCTAGAAAATTAGTGCCTATGCCAGCAAGAAAAAACCACGTTTTTGCTATGCAAACTTCAAAATTTATCCAAACACAAACAAAAATTGTTATTTAGGTCCTAGGCTTTCTGGAAAGTGTAAAATCATTGAATTCGGACATACCATTTGAAAGGTACGATTAAACAAATCAATGTTGTTTTATGTAACATTCCGGGTTTTAGAACGAATTAAATTTGGTAATTAATATAAATTTTTGAGGTTAATTGTGAATTTTTTGAAAAATTTGGAAATAAATATATTTAAAAGTAGATTTTAAAATAAAGTTGATTTGGAAATTTGAGAATAAAATAAAAAAAATATATAAGGATATTTCAAAATAGAATTTTGATTTGAAATTCAAGGATAAGTATCTTATAAAGATTAGAATATTTTTTTTAATATATATATATATATATATATATATAGTTTGTAAATATATAAAAGTTTAAACATATGTAAATATAAACATAAAATATGATTACAAATTATAAAAAGAAAAGGTTTAAAACATAATTTATAAATAAATTAGAGAAAAGAGCTTAAACATAAATTAAAATATTTTAACAAGTGTAAGTAAGATAAATAAATGTGAACAAGTGTTCATTTAATTTACAAGTGTACACATAAGTTAACAGGTGGCTTAATTTCTTTAAAAGTAAATAAAATGAAACAAAGTATATTTATATACATCTATCTCCTTCTTTCTTATTCTTTGTTGCATTCAAAATCAAAAAACATAAAAACTTACTTCATGTTTTAACCTGTTCAGAACCAAATCAGAGGAAGTAAATCAAATAAGATTCATACTGTTTCAACCGTCCAAGATTTTCAAACCTAAAAAGAAAATATGGAGCCAGACAAAAGAAAAAAAATCAAAATGGTTCATAAAGAAATCTGAAGCCTGGAAAACAAAGCAAATTCCAAAATCAGAAGCAATCATCAACAGGCAAAAGTAAATCCAAATCAGAGATAAAGCTTCAAACAAATACATCAACAAACCATACCTAGAAACCAAAGCCTCGGATCAAAAGTACCTTCAACCTTTAATCAAAATCTGGAATCAAGCTTCAAATAGCAAGTAACAGATTTTGGCTTAGAGTTGTTCGACGATTCTGAAGCTGGAGGTGGCTGAGGCGAGGGAGGTCATAAGAAAAATAGTCATTGGATTTTTATCCACTATGATGGCGCATTGATTTTGATTTAGGGTTTAACGACCTTACATGGTCGAGGTTAGAATCGAGGCAAATTCATCATTAATGGTGGATCAGGTTCAATCGCATAAGGGAGAGTCGATGCATGGGACTCAAGCGAAGTTTCAGGCACAAGGCCGTGGATTCCGGTGATCAGAGATGGGAGATATGGGTGTTTCAGATGATCAGTTTTCACCCTGATGGGTTCAAACTCTTTCGATTTTGATTTCGAGATTTGTTATATGATCTGGTGGTTAGGATTATAGGGTAAGATCATAGGCGAATCGTCGGCGGTTGCAAAGGTGGTTGGAGTATCGACGTTGATTCGTGCATGTGCACGAGGTAGCTAACGTGTCTGGGTTGCTATGATAGTTGAAGAAGAAGAAGTGCACACGGGTCAGGCTCGAGGAAGTCGTGTGTGTGACTCGTAGCAACTGATGAAGGTAAGAGACCCGAAGTTGAGCTCGGGTAAACGGGTGTTTGGCTCGGGTCGTTGATAATACAACAGGGTTTTAAAAAATTTGAGTAAATATTTAACAAAGTTTCAAACAATATAAATTTTTAAATCAAGTTTTTAACAAACATATGGGGGAACAAAGTTTAAAAAGGTAATGGTAAATTTAATCATGTTTCCAAAATATATTAGTTATGTTTTAGAAGCTAAAATGAAAATTAAACAAGTTTTTAACAAAGTTTCAAAGTTTAATTTTTAAGTTAAATGTTTAAAATTGATTTGTTTTTAAAGTAATATATTATGTAATTTATTTTTAAATGCTTTCAAATGGAATTTAATAATTAATTACTTAAGGTAGGTGATTAATTAATCAATGTGATTAATTAAAGGTTAATTTGTTTTAATCATGGTGATTAATTTATTTATGTAGTTAATAAAAGATTTTTACTTAATGTAATTAAGGGATGATTACTTTGTGTAATTACATTGAAGGATAATTAGTTAAGTTTGATTAATGATAAGTAATTGAAAGGTAATTAATTACTTGAGAATAATTACTTAATGAAAGTAATTAAGGATAAATAATTGATGATTAAACGCTGATTAATCAAGTGATTAAAATTAATTTGTGATTAATTAATATAAGTAATTAAGGTTAATCGGTTATTGTAATAAATAAAGGATAATTAATTAAATGGAAATTAATTGAGGGTTAATTAATTTATGTAATTAATTAAGGATAATTAATTAAAGAATAATTAAATGATTAGAGGTTAATTTTTAATAATTAAAGATTGATTCATTTATTAATTAAGACTGATTAATTAATAATTAATGGTTAATTAAATTATTAATAAATGATTAAAAGTTAATTAATTGATATGGTTTGTAATTAATTAATAATTAATTAACCAAGATTAGTAATTTATTCATAAGTGATTAATCTGATTTAAATTAATCAGATGATTAATTAATTTTACTTATGGATATTTGGATTATAATGAATGCTTGAAATTGTTTGATATCCCTGATGAGTGATGCTCTGTGATATGAATTGTTTTGATTTGAGCTGTGATGAATGTAATTTATTTATCTGTGATGAATTTACATTATTATCTGTGAATTTATGAATGAAGATAAGCATTATAGGATTATACCGCTTATCGATATTATTGTGTTTGGATAGTGATTATTGATGATATTGCACTATTGTGTAAAATCTCTGCACTACACTATACGCACACGAATATGGATTTCATGAGGAATTCGGTTAAGCCACAGATATTTTGAAATCTAAATATTATTTTGTTTAAAAGTTGAAGTTTGAATCCAAATGGTTTTGGAAATGGAATTGAATTGAATATGAAAAGCCTTTGAAAGGGAAGTTTTGAAATTGAAATTTCATTTCGAATATACTACATCTTGTTAAATATTTTTTGAAAATCATGGTTTGAAAGGTTTATACAATTTTTATATATGAATTTGAAACAATTTTAAATAATTTGTTTGGGAATTCAAATTCAAATTAGAACTTGCCGATAATACGACAATTTGTTGATTCTTTGGTTAATAGTTTTCAAGGCTATAATTTGTGTATATTTGACCAAATTTTTTCGAAACAAAATGTATTTGTTTTCAAATGATAATAGCTTTCAATTTAAGAAATGATTTCCTGTTTCTGTTGGAAAGTGTGACGACCCAAATTTTCAACATTTGAAATTAAATTATTTAATTGATTTTAGATATTGGAAGTTGTTTTAAGCTTGAGTTTCAATTTTAACTATGAAATTAGCAATATAATTATCAAATTTAATTACAGAAATTTGGATAAAATTTAAAATCTTCAATTTAAGCCTGTTAAAAATAATTTGATGGCTTAGATAATTTATATTAATGATATGAAGATAATAGATGCTTCAGAGTTGAATTTGAAATTGATTTGTCAGTTTTGACAATATATCGTTTAAATCGATATTTAAAAATAGCCTTCCGAGGCACAGTCTCAGATTTCAACGAAACCTGTTCCATTGAATCCGTAATATTGTATTATTATCGGATTTCAATTTTTGTAGCATTTGGAGTTGTCGTTTGGCCGTACGATAAGCAAACGCGGTGAAAATTTAATCGAAATTTAATATTATAACCGATCCTAAAGCTATCGTCTCCATACGATCAAATTTGGACTCAAAACCTTTTCCAGTGCGTTCGGAATATAGGTATAACATTATAAACGTCTAGCGGCACGTTGCGATAGGAGGTGAAGATTTTAGGTTGTGTAATTCGAGTCGATTTAAATTTAAATTTAAATCAAATTAATACATTGTTTAACCAGTCAAATTAATTTTACGTCAAAACTTTTTCCTTTCATCTCATATTCACTGTAGCCTATCTGCTGCACGCAAAATATACTCCACGCGACATCTTTTCCCCTTTATTTCATTTCAATGCCGACTTTATTTGTGTTTAAAATGAAAACAGCGGCTCAAATTTTTCATTCCCTTCCAGACACAGCTCGAAAGAGAAAAAATCATAGCCGAGCTAAAAACTTTGTCATTCTTCCTAATTTTTTTTCCATTCATTCGAAGAAAAAAATAGTGGGGAACAAACGAATCAAATTCGTTCGAAGCAAATTCACAATCGAAAACCCAAACCTCTTTCCTCTGTCAAAATATAACCGCGTTCTCCTCATTTCAAAATCAAGGGACGATGACTGCTAAGAGATGGAGATCAAGATTGAATGTTAATCGAAGCGTTTGAAAATAAAATAGCAGGCGATTAGGGCATGCATCGATCGAGGCTCGCGTGCGATTTGGCATTGAGTTTGTGCTTGCTATGTTTTGGGCGCGCGAGCGAGTGAACTGTCATCGTGACGTCGACGATGAGAAGTGATATCAGAAGGCTAGGGCTTCGCGAAGTTAAGGTCAGTGTGCGGCGGCGACGTGATCGAGCTCGGCCTGGATGAGATTTCGTCAGTTAGGTAAGTTATTTAAGCAGTTTTTGTATTTTAGGATAATCTCAAATTAATTTAAACCTGGAAATTTCATATAGATATGTTAGAAAATTGGTAGTAGTAGGTAATTGTTAATTCGGCTTTAAAATTGTCCGAAGAATTTATAAAAGTTAGATTTTTAAATCTATGGAATATTATACATTAATAGCGATTTGTATACATATTTAATTTACTGAATTTGGCATATAATTTGTTCAATTAATATATTTAATTTATTTAGTCCCTAAAGATAATGTATTAAAGGAAAATAGGGTTTAAAAAATTTAATTATTAGTTTAAATTAATCTTTAGTTAATTAAAATTGTTAAATAGAAATATAAATTGTTTGACAAATTTGAATATTAATAAAATCATATAAATGTTTATAACTTGTCAATATCTGTAAAGAAGCAAGCCGGTTTGGAAATGGGTTGTAAATCAAAGGTGAGATCTTCTCACTCGAACAAAGGGTTTTGTTTAATTTAAAATAGTTAAATTTAAAATTGTTGATTGTGTGCTTGGATAATGGTTGTTATTATTTGTTTAGAAATAGACCCTACGCGCCGCATAATAGCGGATAATATTTTATAAATCCCATATACCGCGATATTCCACCTCGAAGTGGAATGGGTATTTAATTGTTGTGCTAACATCTGTAGATGCAGGGAAACAGGTTGGAGGGATCCAACTGGATTCCTCAAAACATTTGAATTTGTTTCATATGTTGTGTGTTGATTATTTATAATCTCCGTGTGATTATATTTATGGTTAAGATTGTTGAAGGCTATGGTTTAGCCGAATATATTTTTGGTATCGTTGGATACCGGAAATAAATAAAAATTGGATTTTTGAAAATTCAAGTTGAAAGTTTATAGTAAACTTTATTTTTGAGAATTGGATAAATTTAAAAGAAGTAATTTTAAAAGGATAAAGTTTATTTTTAATCATATTGAATAAAATTCCAAAATATGAGGAAAAGGCTTAATAAATGGATTTCGGGTAATATTATTCAAAGGTTGAAGAATTTATTTAAAATACGGATTTTAAATATTTGAAAGAGATAAAGGAATTTATTTTAAAAATGAAATAAATTTAGAAATTAAATTAGGGATTTAATTTGGAGTTGAAATAAATTGTGAAATCGATTTGAAAATTTGACTTGGTATTTGAAAACAAATCCTTGGGAAACCAACTTGTAATTAATTTGGTGTTTGAAGCAATTTTTGGAAATCAAATTGGAATTGATTTGGTAATTGAAATAAATTTTGAAAATCAATATGAAAATTGATTTGGTGTTCGAAGGGAAATTGATTTCGTGTTTTGAAAATAAATTTAGAAACCAATTTGGAATTTGATTTGGTGTTTGAAAGTGAATGTTGGAAAATCAATTTAAAATCATATATCAGTTGATATTTAGAAATATAAATTCACAATGGAAATTTATAAAGGAAAGGGAAATTGGTTTTAAAATAAACATTGGTTTATTTTTAAATTGTGGAAAAGATTTGAAACTTGTTTCAAAGGATGGGAAATCGATTTGAAATTCAATTTTCAAAGTGATGAAGTGTTAAAAGTATATCCTGCGAAGATATTTTGAAAATAAATAATTTGGGGAAATTCTTTGAAAATCTGATAATTGCTGTAAATGTTGATTGATAGTTAAATAACCGACTATCAATATTAGCCTTTAAATGTCGTTTGAATTTCGATGCGACCGGGGGTCGGATTCCAAGCGGATATCTGAAAACAACATCGAACCTTTGTGATTGTGATAGATCTTTTATTTAAAAGATCGAAGTGAAAAAAATTGTTGTGATTTGTTTGAAATCTGAATGAACACTTATTTTTAAAAATAAGCGCTCGTTATTGGGATTAGCCAGGAAAGGACCTTGTGTCATAAAACCCATTCCGAATAACGATACGACGAAATGAGATTGCATTTGAAGACGGTGTTGAAGACCGGGTATTTTCCGAAAATAAAGGATTACCTGTCGAATTTCTCTGCACCGGGTTGATCCGGTATAGAGATTTTATCACCCTTTGTGATGGGGATTCCGGATGTGATTTTCGAATATCCGGATTTGCAAGGGCTTCTTTGGAAGTGCCTTCGGTTCTGTTCGATCTCGAAATGGACTTGTATGGATGTGTGGTTGGCGTTACACTTTGAGATGTAAAGCTGGTTTCTATCGAATACATTTCTGTTGGCGGCGGAGAATTTATTCTCTTAGCTTAACCCCCTTCTCTGAGACGTACGAGCTCAGATGTTATGCAGTTGATAGTTACTGGTGATACATTCCCAATTCGGTAATGTGGCACATGAAGTGCTACTGATCATTTGTTGATCAAAGCATGTCTTTGTGAAAAGTGTAGCTTTGTGGACGAGACTTCGTCGGACCTCACACCTCGGAAATGGTCAAAACAGGAAAGATGCGGCAAGGTTATGAGGGTCACGCCCTTTAGGGTATGTCATTTCCTTCTGGAAAAGGGTGGTGTCAGGTATGGTTCCCTGATATTTAACTTGTGTGGTTACTGAAAATACTTTTCTTTGTGGTTGTTGGTGTAGAGGATCCTCGGATAAAGGTCCCAAAGGACGGGGGATGGCATACTCGAGTAGTAGTTACCTCGTTACAGAGGTAATCTGGCCTTGTGTTGGCACAGAGCTGGTTAAGTTCTCGAGACGTCCCTCCAGAGGTGTACCCATGTGGCAGTAGGAAATTACTTAGTCTGACCATTTGTTGGAAATCCAAACTCCAATACGCACCTTGTACGGTTTTAGTTGTATAACCTGCCATTTACTTATGGTGGTCACCACTGTTTAGATGGTAGCTATAGTAGGCATAGTTCGGAATGTCTATGCTGGCTAAGATTAATATTATACTTTCGAAATGTTTTCTGCACTATGCACTAATAATAATATCGAAATGATTTTTGCGTATTAAGCATGTTTGGCTATCATAAGGAGAAATCTCCTCCAATTCTGCGTTTGCATTTTGTGTGTGGCGGGAGGCCTTATGGTAGTTTCATTTTCGAAAAGCATAGCGGGTTTCCTTTTATTTTCTTTGTGAAAATAACTGTTTTTAAGATCTCACACCAGTCCCATGACTGACCTGGATTTTAACCTGGATTTTATTGTTCCCTTTCTAAACTCTAGGTGCCCACCAATTTCCACACGGGCAGTCTAGAATCAGGTTATCTGGTCATTCTGGAATTTAGGAGTTGCTATGGAGATCAGGAGAAAGCTGGATGTCGAAGCGTATCACTTATATATGTAATATTTCTTTCCGCTGTTTGTTGTTGTACACTCTGATAATTTAATGTGATGTAATGTAATAACATATATGATTCTTTGTTTTAAAGATTATTCATTGATATATTATATGTTATTCCGCTGCGAAATGTGAGATTCTGTTATTGTTTCTGCTTTTTCTTCTATCTTCTTCTTCTTCTATCTTCTTCTCTTTAACCCTAAAGACTCGTAAGTTTGTTCCTCTTTGGCTGGATTGTTGTGGAATGTTGCCAGCACAAAGGAGTACGGATTTTCGGGCCTTTACGGAAAGGGTTTTAAATTTGAAGTGGAGTTGTTTTGAAAGCTATGAATGAATCTTTGTGAAAGATTGGTGAACTTTGTTTTCAAATTAAAGTGGATCTTAAAGGTGTATCTTTTGTATAAAAGACTTGGAATTGGAATAGTTTTGAAAAACTATGAACGAATCTTTGTGAAAGATTGGTGAACCTTGTAAAGTGAATCTTTTGTTTAAAAGATTTGAAAATGGTAATTTGTTTAAACCATCTGAAGAAAAGTTTTGGGTACTAAGTTGTGACTTAATTAAGATCCCAATATCCATATGTTTTTAAATATTGTGCTCATTATTCGATTTAGCTGGGAGAGGACCTTGTGTCATATAACCCATTCCGAATAATGATACAACGAAATGGATAGCATTTGAAGACCGGTGGTGAAGACCAGGTATTTTCGAGAATGAAAGGATTACCCGTCAAATGACTCTACACTGAGCAGCTATGGTATAGAGATCTCTATATGTGATGGGGAGTCCGATCGGGATTGTGAATATCCGGATTGCAAGGGCTTATTTGAAGTGCCTTCGGTTCTGTCCAAACCAGGAATAGACTTGTATGGATGTATGTTTGACGTTACACTTGAAATGTAAAGCTGGATTCTATCAAATACATTTCTTTTTGGTGGTGGAGAATTTATTCTCTTGGCTTAACACCCTTCTCTGAAACGTACGAGCTCAAAAGTTATGTAGTTGATGGTTACTAGTGATACATTCCAATTTGGTAATGTGGCATACGAGGTGCTGCTGATCATTTGTTGATCAAAGCATGGCTTTTGTGTAAAGCGTAGCTTTATGGACGTGACCTCATTGGACCTCACAACCCGACAATGATCGAAACAGGAAGGATGCGGCAAGGTTATTTAGGGGTAGCGCCCCCTGAGGGTATGCCCATTTCCTTCTAGATAGAAGTGGTATCATGGTATGGAGCCCAGATACTTAACTTATGTGGTTGCTGTAAACTTATTGCTTTGTGGTTGTTGCTGTCGAGGCCTCAGATAAAGGTCGGTTACGACCGGGGAATAGCATACTCGTGACAGTTAGTTACCTAGTTACAGAGGTAACCCGGCCTTGTGTTGGTTGAGATCCGGTTAGGTTCTCGAGGCGTCCCTCCAGAGGCGTACCCATGTGGCCCAGAAAGTTCTTTAGCCTGACCATTTATTGGAAATCCAAAGAAACAATACGCAACTTGTACGGTTTTAGTTGTATAACCTGCCATGGAATGTGGTGGTAACCTGCTATTGAACATGGTAGCTATAGTAGGCATACAATAATGGTTGTATACTGGCTAAGATTAATATTATACTTTTGAAATATTTTCTGCACTATGTACTAATAATAATATCAAAAGGATTTCACGTATCAAGCATGTTTGAATATCATAAGGAGAAATCTCCTCTAATTGTGCGTTTGCATTGTGTGTGTGGTGGTAGGCCTTATGGTAGTTTCATTTTCCGAAAAGCATTGCAGATTTCTTTTAAAATTCTTTTGTTTGTTTTTGATCAAATAAAACTGTTTTCGTTTTCTCACACCAGTCCCATGACTGACCTGGAGTTTATTGTTCCCTTTCTAAACACTGGGTGCCTATATTTTCCACATGGGCAGCTTAGAGTTGGGATTTTGAGATAATCAAATAGTAAGTGTAGATTCGATGGCATCCAGCTTTTGAATTTGGTGGTCGCATTTGTTTCTCTAGGATTAGAGTTGCTTAACTTCAGCATGATGGTGGTTTGAGCTTCTGGTTTGGAGTCTTTTGAGTTTTGGCATTGAAGATGCAATATTGGATTCTCAAGCTCTCTCTTCTATTGAAGTTAGTATTGGTGTTCCTCTGTCGAAGATTTTCTTTCCACTGTTGTGTATCTCTGATATATGTTGATAATCATGTGTATCGGTGTGTTGTATCAAATGTTGTATATCAATATAATCATTCAATTTCTTCCGTTATGTTGTTGTACTTAAGGTATTATAAGCTCCGGCGAAACCAGATTCGACGTTTGAATCTACGGCATGGGAATACGGGTGATGTATTTGGTGCCGATTTTCGAAGGTCGAGTCAGGGTCGTTACATTTTGTGAAGTTGAATTTGCGGAATAGCTACTGGATTAATTTTAAAATAGATCTTAAGATTATCAAACTTCAAAATTTTCAAATTTATTAACCTGAAAGCTGTCCTATATTAAAATATCTCTCAAAGAAAAAATATTTATCAAAATCGGAGAATCCAATCAAAAGTTATGTTCAAATTTATACAACACTTTAAAAACATGAAATTTCAAAAATCTCATTCTTATATAAAGCACATATTATCATAATGCATCTCATTCTAGTAAATATTCATCTTGTGCCTACAACAATAATAAAATTAATTCTCACATATTTTACAAAACTATTTTCTTCACAGCACTACACCAAATCAGTGATTTTGCAACAGTTTATATTTGTTAATTGCTAACACTTATAAAAGCTGCAAACTCCTAACGGTAAAAAAATGTTAGGATACCGGAAAAGTGTTGGTGAAAATAAATACTTTTCTGAATAAACTTTGCAACACAAATAAGTGTTACCGTAGTTGGTAAAAATGTAAATAGTTTATTAATAAGAGGAGTCTTCTGTAATTTAGACGTGCATTCTCTTCTCATGCTTACCCATCCATTTCCAGACATATTTCGGTCGCATAAAATTTAATTTGGGGTTTTCTCTTCCTCCCAAAATCAGTGTCGATTCAACCACTTCTTAAAATCAACGGCACTTCATCCATTTCCCGTCGTTGAATGCTGACTACAACCTCTTCAATGATGCCGACTTCAATTTGCTTCGCGTAGGTTCTTCTTCCTCTCTATTTTTTTTCATCTCTTCGCTTTGCTATAGAAGTACTTTTGGTTTGCTTGGTTCTTTTGATGTCACTGTCGATAAAACTAAGAACAAAAAGGTAAATAGTAAAGAGCACCCTTTGATCTCTGTTGTTCAATTATTAGGCGATGGAATTTCTCAAGTACAATCATTTGGAAATCAGGCGGTTACAAATATCGTGAGCTTCTTAAATATAGAGCCTGAAGAATCTGACTCTAATAATGGGCAATCTTCAGTAGAAGATGGAGCTTACGATGAAACCAAAAATAAGAAAACTACTTGGTATTATGGTCAACTGGAGCAGACTCATTTGGTTCATGCTGCAAGTGGGATAAATGCACCTGCAGCTAGCCTTTAGATTGGACGTATTTTCCACTATATATGGTCTCAGACGCGTTCCAATAATGATGTAGTTTTGCTACTGTTTCTTTATACTAGTTTTTTTGTGGAATTTTAGTTTGATGTCTATGGTCTACCTAGCCGCTCTTTTCTTATATGCTCTTTGTGTCAGCTCTGGACCTAGTTATTTCTTTTGGCTCATCATGCTTATATATACCGAAATCTGTATTCTGCTTCAGTATCTATATCAAATCTTCATCCAACATTGTGGATTTTATATTGACAACATAATACCGCAGTGGTTGGGATTTCCAAATCCAAAACAAAAAATATTGTCTTCTTTTGTCATAATCACCCTTCCCCTTTTTATGGTTTATGTATCAACCCTTTTATAAAGCTCCATAACTGCTAAAGATGGAGAATGGGATCCGGTAACTGAATTTAATCTCCTGAAAAAAAGAAATCATTTTCATGAAGAGTGAAGATTGAATTATAGTTGGGCTGATCGTTTAAACCAGTTTTTATCTCCACTAAAAAATGTGACAAAGGCAATACTGAGAAGTTTTTCCAAGTATTGGAAATCCCTAACTCAAGGATCAGAAGCACTTCCTTATTTTGTGCAATTGTCTATGAAAGTTGATGAATGGCCAGAAGATGGCATTCAACCAGAACGGTTTTAATCAGATAACGCTCACCCTTGCTCCGGTTGATAGGTAAACCAAGTGTCCTGATAATAAGAATTTAAAATTTGGTACTGGCCTGGAGTGATATATCTTTTGTTTTGTTCTTCGCTTTCATTTGAAAACTTCTCCCATTATAGTGATAGTTTAATTAGTAAACTTGTGTATACATAACTTTGCATGAGGTCAAGTAAGATTTATTTTTACATATTTAAAATCCTTATTTGACAAATTCATTAAATATTTTCTTAATATTGAAAGTGGAAATTTACTATTGACACAACCAATTTGAAATGACCAAAAGGGGGTTTGGGCAAACATCAAATCTTCAGTATTTTCGGTATATCTTCTTTTGAACTTTTCGACATTATTTTCCCAAAATATATTTAAAAAGCTGAAGTATTAATGTTGATCATATCAAAATTGGATACGTCAACGGTAACCCTCGAAAAGGCATGTACCTACAAGGTAAGAAATACAGACGGATCAGTCATTCGGAATAAAATTTCTTTTGCTTACCTTGTGTAATAATTAAGCAAATGTTTATTTCCAGGTATAATCGATTCACTAAAATTTGATTTGTATATTTTGATGAATTGTGGGATTTCGAAGGTCGGTTTAACCTTTTGGCTACATTAAAATTGTATTATTCACAGTGATCTCTTTTTTACAAAGTGTAATTTTTATTTTTGTATATTTTCTTTTAAAATTTTGAGCATTATATTTCGGAAATATATTAATAAAACTGAAATATTAATGTTACCCGTATCCAATTTGGATATGTCAACAGTAACCCTCTAAAAGGCATTGTATCCACAAGAGAAGTAATACAGACAGATCAAAGCATTCAGAATAAAATTTCTTTTGGCTACCATGTGTAATATTTAAGCAAATCATATTTTTTTGCAGGTATAATTGATTCACAAAAATTTGATCTGTATATTTTGGTAATTGTGGGAGCTCAAAATCTAGTTTGACCTTTTGGCTACATTAGAATTGTATTATTTGCAGTAATATCTTTTTTACAAAGTGTAATTTTTAGCTTGTTTTAATACTTATTGTATAGTTGGAAGATATCAATGCAAGCTTGTTCCTTGTGAAATGTGATGCTGATTTGAATAGAGCTGGACATAAACAAGGTCAAAAGCAAAGCAAAATGACCAAATTCTGCAGTGGGATATGCTTGTTCTTAGTTTAAATTTGCGTTATTTGGGCTCCTATGTTGGTAAGTTTTATTTACTATTTCTACTTCACATTGTTTGTGTATCCAGTGAATACATGTCGAACATATTTGAAGAAGCATGACTTGTATTTTATGAATGATTCACTTGCTTTCTAAGCTGTACTGTTTATTTTTTTTTAATTATTGTTGTTGTTGTTTATTATTACTATCCATTTGAATTATTATCCCTTTGTAAATTAATCAGTAAAAAGCAATCATTTTAAAACTATTTGAGAATGTATGTATATGACTAGGAAGAGAATAGAAGAGTACAAAATTGTTAATTAAGAATGAAATTACACCCTTCGCATAAAAAATCCAAAGTACACCAAAAATCGTTGTACAATCGTTGAAAGTAGACAGGATTATTGTTTGTATTCCAGCAGTTAGATGCATGCGCCGTATAACTCAGAAAAGGTATTAACACAGTGAAAATAGGCAAAGCTAATTTATAATATGTTTAGTATTTTAAACTTCATATCCTAAGGATGAAAGCTATCCACATTTCTGTATTCAATCCTATGTTTGCAAACTGATTAATATCTGATATATAGATGTTTCCCTTTTTATGGAACAAACAACTTCAAATTTGAATGAGTACACTTTTTTTTCCATGTGCAGATGCACAACAGTGGAAACCCAATAAACATTACCAATCTCATTCAGGATGTGAGTGTCCAAATCAATATAAAATCAGCAGGTGGAATATTCAATCTTTTCCAAACGACACAGTGCGAACGACATTTATCTACAGAACCAGAGTTTTCTGGAAATTCGTATAACATACCATACCTTAAGACATATAATCTACAGGACATTCAATTAATTTGCTGCCAAGCAGATGCAAGCTCATTATGGCCTGTTCCTCCAGTAGTTAAAAATCGATATATCAAATCACTTCTTCAAGATCGTGATGACACGCGATTTATTTTCACTTGGATTTTCACAAGAGAGAGGCCTAAAGGGAAGGAGGAAGTTAAATCTAAAACTGAATTAAGTGGTGATAATCCTCCTAGCAAATATGAAGTTGTTGATGTGCTTAATGGTACAAAAAATGGAATCGAGCTTACAAAAACTTATCCAAAATATTTTCGAGTTACCAGTTTGGGTGAATTTCGACAATTAGAACAAACTATATGTGGTTATTTTCTTATATTATTTGTTTTCTTACATAATATGCATTTTAGTCCATAACTGAATCATAGGAACAGTGTTTGACACTTTTATTTTATAATGCAAATACCCCTGAAACTCGCTCATGGTCGCGTATATTACTTATAGTATAGTATATGGCCTAATACATATTACTTATAATATACAGAAAATACCTTTCTCCAGACTCGGACAAGAGCATTCAGAATCTTTTTACCCTATACAGGTAGTCTATGTAATTCATCACTTAACAAGTGGTGGGAATTTTTCCATTTTTATTCCTCTATTCATTTGTACGTACATGTTAACTCATGATATAAGTTAAGAATATGTATATGAAATGATAGAACAGAAATAAAAGATCAAAAATCCATCTTTTATTAATGAACTGTAGCCTTTTGTAGGCAATTCATAAAACCAATACAGAGAAACCCACATTGCCTATTTTCTAGCTTAGACAATGTCGACAGAAAACCAATACTAAAACAAGCATGCATACAACTTTAGTCACACCAAGTTGTTTGTATAAAACTGGAAATCAAATATGTTTGAGTTTAGCTTAAACCTTAACACAAGTATATATATTGCTTATACAAAGAGTGTTGCTAATCCTATCAAATAGTTTCTCCTGACTATATTATTCCTTTGTGAGAAATATTACTATCACTTTCTTAATTCACTTTTTAGTTAGGAGCAAAAAGATCAAGGTAGGCATGGAATTTATTCTTTCTTCTTAGAAACGTATATTTTGTAATATATTGTTTTTCCGTCATGAAAATTTGGTATCAGTTTTGATATTTACTAATATTATGCAGGAATGTGGTTTACCATTGTTCTTGAAATTTGAAGTGATAAGTGAAGAAGAAGTGACAAGACACATAGAAAGCAGAGGGGATATAGCAAATAGCAACTATATCATTTATTCAAGTTTTAACTTTTAACCTTATGTGAAACAAACTGCATTGCTCGTCTAGAGTAAAGATGGTCACATGAAATACTAGTTCTTTCCAAATTCAAAACAGCAAATGCTTTTTTCGTTCAACTACTTGGTCATTGGTATTTGGTGATACCATTTTAGCTAGTTTATTTACATTAATTTCTGTGGGTTCCCCTACAAATGTCTCGTTTTTAAACAAGAAAAAAACTTTTGAGAACATTTTTGCTTGCAGTGTTTTTGTGCATAGTGGTACCGGGGTAGACGTGGGGCACTGCTATGCTTTCATTAGACCAGGCCTTTCGAATCAATGGTATGTCTAATTTTTTTCATTTCTTCGCATTTTAGTTGCAATATTTTTTTTAATCAATTTTTGAACCCTTTCATGGTTAATTTGACAAATGTAAATTGCATCAAACTATTAACGCTTCACGTCGATAGTCATGAGTTGGAATAGATTCAGTTTTCTGCTATTACTCACAATCATATCAAAAAAGAAAAAAGAAAAGAAAAAAGGTAAGCAAGATTTAAAAGAAGATATATCTTTAACGCAAGCTTAAATTTAATGATGAACAAGTCACAGAAGAAGATGTGAAGTCTACTTTGGAAGAGCAGTATGGTGGAGAAGACGAGGTGATTTGTACTTGCTTTTACAAACCCAATTATGTGTTGGCTGATGTCAAATCGTTTTTTTCTTCGCAGTTGCTTTCGGTAAATCCCGGTTTCAAAGACACTCCGTTTAAAGAATCAAAGCACTCTAATGCATACATGTTTGTGTATGTTCGTGAAAGCGACAAGGATAAAATCATATGTAGTGTTGAGGAAAAGGATATCGCTGAACACCTTAGAGTATGATAACTTCAAAAAATTCAATATATTCTTAGTAATATTATTCACTTCAAATAATTGCTATTTACAACTATTTCAGAAAAGGTTGAAGAGAGACCAAGGAGAAAATGATTTACTCAAGGATAAGAAAAAAGTGAAGACAAGGTGAAGTACACTTAATGCGGACCAGCACGCAGTTATAAAGGTTATTTTTAACCTCTTATTAGTCACAGCTAGAGTATAAAATATTCTTCTTCGTTAATTTGTTTTCACTGAATGTTGGTTTTCTGATGCACAGGTGGTTCAGGATTGTGATTTAAAAAATCTTCTTCTAAAGAATATGGATTTTGACCTAATAGACTTTGAAAGGACCTTCAAGTATGAGAAGTCTACACCTTTCCAGATTTTTAAGGTAATCATTATTTAAAATTTGACAGTTACCATTGATTGCTAAAAATATGCATTCCATGTGAACTTGGTGGATTCATATAGATTGTTAAATGTGCATAGTTGTGTATTCCATATCATTTGATTTTACCCGCCATTATCAAGCTCTTTTGTTAAGGAGTATCCAACATATAGTACCTTATGCAGTACTAACCATGTTCGGCAAGTTGCTACTTTGGTGAATAGTCTGTCATGATATGATTGGGAGCATTTTATGGCGTTAAATTGACAATAGTATTTTATACCCAAAAAAATGTAGTTGGAATCAGATGAAGTGGACAATGCAAAAGCAATTCTTGTCTCATGTCGTGCTAACTTGGTACAACTATATTGCATATGATATGCAACTGAATGTTAAACCAACATCTTGCAATTGTCTGTTCTCTAGAGTATGTTATCAAAATCTTTCCATTTGGGACGCACTTTTTCTCCACAGTTGCCTTGGAAAAAATTAATGTTGAAATTGTAGTTTATTGTTGGTCTACATGATAGTTGAACTGAAAAGAAGGGTTGGGTTGGATTTGTTGAAAAGATTTCTTACAGGAATCAAAACTGAGAATACTCGGTGTTTTTTAGAATATTGTACTAAATATGAGTGGCTGAGTTGGATTTGTAGAAAGGATTCCTTGGACATAACGTAACAAGGCCTCTTCAACCTAAAAAATTTATTTAACCTGAACTGAAATTTGATTAGGAAGTTTGCTGTATGTACGATGAGGCAAGCTCTAAATATTTCACAAAATCAGGAATATCGAATATTTTATTACCTTTTAAGTTTTAACCTTAAAGCTCGTATACAACCACTGTTCATTTGAACCTTTGTTACACTAATGTACGATGAAGCTCAATTATGAAAATTCCCCCAAGATCACAGTTTTACCATTATAGTATATATGATTGTTCAAACTTGTTTCACCCATTGAGTGTTTTTTCGATCTTAAAATAAAAGTAGTCTTATGATACTAATTGCTTTCCACCATGCAAGGAATTAGGTTGTCCACTTTCGATTGCTGAATAATCCGACCGAGGACGTTTTTTGTTTAGAACTGTAAGTTTAGGGCCTTTTATAAAGATTATTTTGTTTTCATTTTTCCAGCGATGATCATGAGACAAGATATTGATTCTATTGTTTTTTATTCTTTTCTGAAGGTCGAAGCTCTTAAGCTATGATGATATTGCCGCCAAAGTTGCATAACAAATTGACATTGATGATCATTCAAAAATTCATCTTACATCTCACAACCATCTTCAGCATAAGCCTATGCCACAACCAATCGAGCGCCCAAGTCTCAAACATCTCTCAGACATGCTTTGTGTTAGCCAAGATCTTTCAATGATGCTTCGTTGACATGTGAGCTCAAACTATAATGATGACTAATATTTGATTAATAAAATTCCGTTTTGAGAATATTATACGCTTACTATGTGTGTTACATCCATATTTTGGAGTGTCATAATATGAGCTTAATTAATTATAAGACTAATCACATAATTATTAAAAGAGTTAATAAAGAAACTATCCAATAGGAGATTTGATTAATCATGTGTGGTATAATTAAAAGATTAATTGAGTTGATTAGTACTTTGTCTATACGTATGGCTACCCCATTTTATCTTCATGTAGTTCGATTAACATGTATTTTGCATACTAAGTGTTGATGTAGTTTGATTAACATGTATTTTTCATACTAAGTTTGCGAATTCATAAATACAAAAAAAATTAGAACCTGAGTTGTAACTCAGTCTTTAACCTTTTGATTTTGAAGGTATAATTTTTTATCGAGTGTTTATATTAAATGCAGGAACTTGAAGAAGGATGCTTTGGATTGTTGTATTGGACGTTGAAGAATATTCAAAGCCATTAGAGTTTGGAGTGGATAATCAGGAATGGTTAGGTTAACCGTAAGTTAAACTTTAAGTGTATTTTGAAATATTTTTTTTGAAGCTTATGTTGTAATAATATCTGAATATATGACATTGTGGTATTTTAGATATGTAAATAATTGTTTATGATATATTATACTACATTTGCAGAGCATTTAAACTTTGCATTGAATATGTATGATGAATTATTTATGATATGGAAACCATTATTTGCAGTGAGTTTATATTTAAACTTTGCGTTTAAGTTTTGGTATATATATATGTGTGTGTGTTACTAAATAATCATTTTCCAACACTTATAAGCGTTACCGTATATTTCTGTACCAACACTTATAAGTGTTACCGTATATTTCGTTACCAACACTTATAAGCGTTACCGTATATTTCTGTACCAACATTTATAAGTGTTGCCGTATATTTTGTTGCCAATACTTATAAGCGTTATCGTATATTTCTGTACCAACACTTATTAGTATTACCGTATATTTCGTTACCAACACTTATAAGCGTTACCGTATATTTAGGTACCGACACTTATAAGTGTTAGTAAACGTATGTTTGTAACACTTATAAGTGTTACAAATTTGGCCGCTCCATTCCTCACAGTCCATTAGTAACACTTAAAAAGTGTTACTGAAATTATTTGTAACACTTATAAATGTTAGAATTTGCCTGTTTTGGTGTAGTGCAGAAAGCATCGATGCGCAAATATTTTCCATTATGTATCACCACTAGCCTTCAGTTTAGCTAATGCATTCATGACAGTTAACAATCTTGAAATGCTTAATATTTTGTACTGTGAATAATCTCTCTTGTAAAGATATCTTAGAATTATTTACTATGGATCACAATGCATAATTTATGAAGTAAACAAATGCTTACATTACTATGCTCATAAAATTTCCTTCGGACTTTCATTTGCATTTCTTTTTCATTTCACATTCAATACAATTGTAGAGCAGCCACTTCATAAATATAAGCTACTGTATACACTTTTTATGTATATGCAGTAAGAAAACAATTCTTGCATACATATAAAGTAAGCAACAATCAATTTTGAACCCAATTCTACAATTTAATCAAATTTAAGAATTTATAATTACAACTAAGATTATATTTTAGCAAGTATGAGACTACCGTGTATGAAGTTTCTATTTTTGAAGTACATTTAAAACTAAGAATAATTAAGTGAATGGACTTATATAGTAAGTCACTCTACTACAAACATAAACAAGGGTTTAGTCTCATGGTCCATCCATATTCAAGAATACACATTATGAGTATTTGTTTCAGAATTCATAAACACAGCAAAACAATGTATCTATGTTTAACAATATTGAACACTGTAAGGAATTCACTAAATAAAAATAACTCACATTTTCATTAAGTCCAAAATAGCTCAAAGTCATACTTTATAAAACCTTTTGAGTTATAGAACTCATCAAAATTCATTTCTGATAATTTAAATATAAAAATCTCTTCTTATTTTTCCAAAGTAAGCTAAATGCTTACTTTTCATAAAAATCTTTTAAAAAGAATTAATATTACAAACTACCTTTCTATATATATGTATGTTTTATCCAAATCATTCGATTACTTTCAATAAAATTCAATCATTTTAAAACATAGATTTGGTCTCAACACAGTTAATATATTACATTTTCAAAGCAATAATTAAGAATTCATATCAATATTTTCTTCATTTGAGAATATTTACATACTTAAAAATTATCCTTTTAAATTTAAGTTCAAATAGTCTAGAAATATTATAAAAGTTTTCAATCTTGATTGATTTTTTTTCATACATGAGAAACTCAAAAATCTAATATTTCAAAATAAATTTTCCAAACCATAGATTGTTTACTGTAAACTAATTATAACATATGTTTTTGTTTGCAGTAAATCCAATTCCTTTTCTTTACTATCATTTTAAGCTATAATTTATATTCCAGTGTGTTTATGGAGTGAAATATATATATATATATATATATATATCTGTGT
Organism: Allium cepa; assembly: GCA_030765085.1. Classification (NCBI taxonomy): domain Eukaryota; kingdom Viridiplantae; phylum Streptophyta; class Magnoliopsida; order Asparagales; family Amaryllidaceae; genus Allium; species Allium cepa. The sequence continues at coordinate 137,863,953 of CM060945.1, forward strand.
GTGTGTGTACGTATGTATGTATATGTATATATATAGGTTTCAAATCCTTTGAAAAACGCAAAACAAGCAATGACGGGGGAAAGAAAAAATGAAGTCCAGGCAATCTTCTAGGAACAAAAACAAATGCACATAACATTTTAAAACTATTCAAAGCTTTTCAAAAGATGTTGAACGATGATTTGTTGATGTGTTTGCTTGATTTTGATGTGTCCTAGTAGCTTGAACATTTCAATCAAGCCAAGAAATGAAAAGAAATTCAAATGCAAGAAAAAATAACAAGGTTCTAGGATCAAAATACTTCAAACTTCAAACACCATTAACTTCACGAATAATATTTATAGCGTAACATTCTCGGTTTTTAGTCAAATTTAATTTAATAATCAATTTAAAATTTTGAAATTAATTGTGAATTAATTTGAATTTTTCAAATTTAATAAGAAATGTGCTTGTTTATTTATATAAATAGATTGTGATTTAAAATTTGAATTTTAAATTCAAGAATAAATATCTTAGTAAATAAACTATATTTTAAAACTAATGAGAATTTGTTCTAATTTTAATATATATATATGTAGTCTGAAGATTGTGTTTTGAATTTAATATATAAATTTTCAAAAGTTGTTTAAAATTAAGGATCTGTATTATAAAAGAAACTTACATATAATAAGTGTGTTTATTTATTATGAATAATTAGTTTTAAAATCATTTTTAAGGTTATATAAATGATAATAAATAAATAAAATATTTTATTAAATAGGAAATATAATGTAAAGTTATATTTAAATATTATAAACATGAAAATTTAAACTGTTTAAAATATAAAACATATCACATAATTATAATAAAGTAAGGATTTGAAACAAAGTTATAAATTAATTATGAACAAGGTTTAAAACACAATTTGTAAATTAATTTAAAGAAAAGGGATTTAAACATAATCTTGTTTGTATTTACAAGTGTAAAGGGATTAATAAGTACACATAACAAGTGTAAACATTATAATGATACAAATTAACATTTGTAAACATTTTAATAACCATTAAAACAAGTGTCATCTTCTTTTTATTTTTGGGGAAAAAATAAATATAAGGGAATTCAAATACACACACACACATTTATATTCTCTTTTCAATTTTCATTTCTTGCATTCAACTAAAACAAATCTACAGATCTGAAAATACAAACTTGAGAAACAAATCAGAAAGAAAATCAAAACTTGTAGCTATTGAAAAAAAATTCAGAAGCCTGAAAATAAAATCTAAAGCCATGGTCAAACTCAAAGATCAGATAATCTTCAATTCTAGTTCTCAAACTTCAAACCTGAGAAATCAGAGCAAAGCAACTGATTCAACTCAAGCTTGATCAAAGTACAACTCAAACCTGATTCAACTAAAGCAACAAAGATCAGAATCAAATGGCAGATAAAACTCAAAATTTCAAAACACCTCAGTTTCATATATCCAGGATTCTTTTCTGTTTCATGTCAGGTGAGCACACTTCACCTTCTTTATTTTGAAATGCTAGTGGTGATGAGTGAAAATAATGATCTGGAAATGCTTTGTATGGTTGTAGATATGCATTTTTGTTTGGATATACAAATGTATGGATGCATGTCTATGTATCTGCATAGGCATACCTCTGTTGTTTAACAGACTTAATAATTTCCCAAAAATAATTCCTAACTCCTCATCCAAATTAACTCTTTTGTTGCAAGTCTCTAATTCACGATTGGATTCATTCCCGAATTTAATGATTTTTGGAAAAAAAATTGTGATTTTTAGTTCAGAATTAGAAGAGGAATCAACGATGGTCGAAATTGGGTTTTTCGATGAATTCTGGTGGTCACGAGGTTCTGAGACCTTGGAGTGGATGCTGGTGGAAGATCATAGGTTGGAGGTTAGAAGAAAAATGGTCGTTGAGTTGCTCATAGGCTGTGGTGGTTGAACGTTGACGAACTAGGGTTCATAACTTGTTTTGGGTTGATGATGTTGACGAGATGAATTCGTCGACAAGGATTGATCGGAGTCGTCCGGTCCGGTGGGGATCGAAGCTGGGAAGTTTGGAGAGACTCCAGTCGGAGTTGCGTGGTCATCGGTGGTCGGTGGAGATGATTCGAGGCATTTTTCGAATGATCGTTTTGGGTTCCAGGTGCTCGAATTGGTTCGAGTTTGGTTGGCCACGTCGATCATGTGGGTGGATGGAATTATCGTCGAGGTCGTCATTGATGTGTGGATGATGGCGAGGTTGGTCAGAAGTGGTTGGTCCATGGGTGCACATGCACAGGGTTTCTCTATGCATCAGTATTTTGTCTTCGAGAGAAGAAGAAGGAGATGTTGGGGTTTAGTTCGGGATTTTTAATCGGTTTTATTGCAGAAAAGTGAAAACATGCGATACTCGAGTGATTGCTCAGGAAAAATTTGCTTAGGCTCGGGTCTGTTTGAAAACTAATATCAGTTTTCAAATCTTAAAGGAAACATGTTTTCAGGTTAAAAATTTAAAAGTAACTTGGCATAAGTTTTAAAAGTAAAGAAAATCCGGGTTTTAAATTTTAAAATAAAGCAAGTTTTAGAATTTTATTCTTAAAACAAATTTCTTTTATATATTAATAGTTTATTTAATTTTTGGGTTGATAAAATTCTATAGTTATTTTAACTTAAAATTAATTAAACTTTGCTTTCTTAAGTCTATTTTGAAATAAAATTTATAGCTTAATTAAGAAGCTAAATGATTTGTCTTAAAAATAATATTTTGATTAGTAATTAACTTAAAGGTATTAAGTTAATTTATATATAAATGAATATTTTTTCCAAAGGTTATTAAATAAAGATTTAAATAATAATTAAGGATTAATTACTTAATGGCATTAATTAAGGTGTTTTATTATAAGTGAGGATTACTTAATGAAAATAATTAAAGGATAATTATCAAATGTTAGCAATTAAAGAATAATTAATCAATTTCTTAATTGATGATAAAAAGGTAATTAATTACTTAAAAAGATAATTACTTAATTAAAAGTAATTTATTAATAATTAAAGTTAATTAATCAAGTGATTAAAGAATAATTACTCAAAATAATTAATTTGTGAGTTATTAATATAAGTGATTAGGATAGTCACTTATTGTAATTAATTAAAGATAATTAATTTAATGATAATTAATTAAGGGTTAATTAATTAATTAAGGATAATTAATTAAATAACTAAAGGTTAATTATTTAATGATTAAAGGTAGATTGATTTGTTAATTATGGTTGTTAATTTATAATTAAAGGTTAATTAATAAATGTTAGAGGATAATTAATTAAAGGTTTGTAATTAATTAATATTAATTAACCAGGATTAGTAGTTATTCATAAGTAATTAATCTGATTTAAATTAATCAGATGATTAACTAATCTTACTTATGGATGTTTTAAATGTTGAATTGTTTGATATCCCTGATGTGTGATTCTTTAATTTGATTTGAGCTGTGATGAATGTAATTTATTTATCTGTGATGAATGTAATTTATTTATCTGTGATGAATTAATATTATTTATCTATGAATGAAGATAAGCGTTATAGGATTATACCACTTATTGATATTGTTGTGTTTGGATTGTGATGATTGAATGATGTTACACTATTGTAAAACCCCTCGACTACAACATACACACACAAATATGGATCGCATGAGGAAATTGGTTAAGTCACGGATATTTGAATTTAAATATTATTTTGTTAAAAGTGAATTTTGAATTCAATTGGTTTTGGAAATGTAATTGAATTGAATATGGAAAGCTTTTGAAAAGGAAGTTTGAAATTGAAAATTAGTTTGAATATAATATATCTTATTTAAAGTTTTGAAATTATTTTGAAAATTTGATTTGAAAGGTTTATACAAGTTATATAATATATATATATATATGGATTTTTAAATCTTTAAAGTATTTTAAATTTATTATTTTGGGAATTTGAATTTAACCCAAGTTTATACTTTAAAGGATATAACTTGTGCATATTTGATCGGGTTTTTCCGAAACGAAAAGGATTTTTTTTCGAATAATAATAGCATTCGTATAAAGAAAGGATTTCCAATTTGTGTTGAAAAGATTTCAAGTTTGAAATAGATTTGTTTTGACATCTACGAATGAATCTTTGTGAAAGATTTGTGAGCTTTGTTTCCAAATTGAAGAGGATCTTAAAGGTGTATCTTTTGTGTAAAAGATTTGAAATGGAATTGTTTTGAAAACTATTAATCTTTGTAAAAGATTGGTGAACTTTGTGAAGTGAATGTTTTTGTTTAAAGATTTGAAAATGGTAATTTGTTTAAACCATCTAAAGAGAGGTTTTGGGTAATAAGTTGTGACTTAACTAAGATCCCAATATCCATATGTTTTTTTAAATATTGCGCTCGTTATTTGGTTTAGCCGGGAGAGGACTTTGTGTCATATAACCCATTTCGAATAATGATACGACGCTATGGATAGCATTTGAAGATCGGTGGTAAAGACCGAATATTTTCAAAAGCGAAAGGATAGCCCATCGAATGTCTCTGCACTGAATGGCCCCGGTATAGAGATTTGATCACCCTTTGTGATGGGGAGTCTGGATGTGATTAGGGATTATCCGGATTGCAAGGACTTCTTTGGAAGTGTCATCCGTTCTATTCGAACCTGAAACAGACTTGTATGGATGTATGTCTGACATTACACTTTGAGATGTAAAGCTGGTTTCTAACAAATACATTTCTGTTTGGTGGCGGAGATTTATTCTCTTAGCTTAACACCCTTCTCCGAGACGTACGAGCTCAGTGGTTATGTAGTTGATGGTTACTAGTGATACATTCCCAACTTGGTAGTGTGGCATGCTGAGTGCTGCTGAGTGTTGTTGATCATTTGTTGATCGAAGCATGGCTTTTTTAAAAAGCTTAGCTTTGTGGACGTGACCTCGTCGGACCTCACAATCCAGAAATGGTCGAAACAAGAAAGATGCAGCAAGGTTATTAGGGGTTGCGCCCCTAGGGTATGTCCATTTCTTCTGAAAAAGGATGGTATCATGGTATGGAGCCCAGATACTTAACTCATGTTGTCACTGTAAATTTATTACTTTGTGGTTGTTGTGTGGTTGAGAGCTCTCGGATAAAGGTCACAAACGACCAAGGATGGCATACTTGTAGGTGTTACTGCTGGGCAGAGGTAACCCGGCCTTGTGTTGGCAGAGAGCTGATTAAGTTCTCGAGGCATCCCTCTAGAGGCGTACCCATGTGGCAATAGGAAGTTCCTTAGCCTGACATTTTGTTGGAAATCCAATCTCCAATGCACGCCTTGTATGATTTTAGTTGTAGAACCTACCATCTAACATGGTAGCTATAGTAGGCATACTATAATGGTACGTATGCTAGCTAAGATTAATATTATACTTGCAAATATTGTCCACTATGCACCAATAATAATATCAAAAGGATTTGCGTATCAAGCATGTTTGACTACCATAAGGAGAAATCCCCCCAAGTGTGCGATTGCATTATGTGCATGCCGGGAGGCGTTATGGTAGCTTCATTTTCCAAAAAGCATTGCGGACTTCTTTTAAATTATTTTATTTTGCTTTTGTTAAAGAAAACTATTTTCGTTTGCTCACACCAGTCCCATAACTGATCTGGAGTTTATTGTTCCCTTCCTAAACTCTGGGTGCCCATAATTTTCCACACGGGTGGTCTAGAGTTGGGATTTTCAGATAATCAAATAGTAGGTGTAGATTCGGTAGCCTTCAGTCTCTGGAAATCATCTTCAGTTTTTAGATGACTGACCTTGCTTAAGTCCAACTAGATGGAGGTTCGAGCTTTCGATTTTGAGTTTTGGAGCATTGTAGATGGAGTTGCAATTTGGATTATCAAGCTGTCTCTCTCTTTTGAAGGCATATGTTGGTGTTCCTCTTTTGAAGTAATTCGTTTCCGTTGTACCTTATATCTCTGATATTATTGATTAATTCTTATTGTATCATTGTTGTAATTCACTGTTCTATATCAATGATATATATTGTTTTCTTTCGCTGTGTTGTTGTACTTAATGTGTTATAAGCTCCGGCGAACTAGATTTGACGTTTAGATCTGCGACATTCGAATACGGGTGATGTATTGGGTGTCGATTTTCGAAGGTCGAGTCAGGGTCGTTTCATATAGCACTTTCAAAAATAATATTTTTTTTTTCAAACATTTTATTTATTATCATTATTCTATGGCTTGTGTTATTTTAAGAATGTCATTTTTGTTTCCAAAACATGTTGTCTTTTCAAACTATCGTGTCGAAATGCCTCGCTCTAGTGTTTAGGAATCCCTATTAATAATATTGGCCAAACGCATCCATTAGAATTCTTAAATACTCAACGGACAAATTAACATTAAACATACGATTAAAATGCTTTTCAAAATAATTTCATCATTATTTTTTTATAAACAAATCTCATCAAATTTTTTTCTCCAAATATCCAGCCAAACCATATCAATCACCAAGTAAACATCATACTATCCAATTAGAATACTACAACACATTGGTTATCGATATATGAAAGCTAATTTGCTATTTATGTATTACAGTAATACATATATTCATACAATATTATTTAGGCTAACTAATTTTATTTGTTTAACATGCCATAGGCTCGTACTCCACATTCCATTCATTTAGTAATTTATAAATCCAAACATTTTATGGCATATATAAAATTGTTTTAATGCCGTTACGGTATCACAGTTCAATTAATTCCATAAAGTTTCTTTAACAGAAAAGATTATCCCATTTTATATATGTTTATGTTAATATTCTTTTAATCCATCTCAAGATTTACATAAAACAATTCTTAACAAATAACAATCTCTTTGTGGTAGCTACACTAATAAAGATACCATAAAGTCTTATAATTAACATCGAATGTGTCGCAAAATTTCAAGTAAGGATTCCTACTCAGTACTAATATTTAATTATTATTTATTATTTCAAAACAATCCATCTATGATCAAATCTGTGTTTATTTCTCAAATCTCACTTTTAAAAAAAGTGAGATCCAAAATTTAGTAAACTTTCACAACAAAAAGTTAATATATAGTATTATCAAAAAAAAATTGAAATACATCCCAATGATTATCCCAATAATCATTTATATTCCTATTCCTGATTAATTAAGTAAATTAATAACTACTACACACCCAAGGGAAGAGATTTAAGGTAATTTAGGCCTAGATCTCGACTCTGTGCAATTTATATTCTATAATGTTCTAAATACAATTGTGATACTAAGCTATGATGACCCTACTGCTATGCCTAGTTTAGCAAAGAACATTGTAAGTAATGTCGTTTGCTAATCCGGTGAATACGGCTGGATAAAGGGGATCGAATGTGAATATATCTTTATACTAACATTGACACATCTTATTTACCTTTTTGAGGATCTGAACTGGAATTTACATGTATACAATATTAATACAAAGTAATAAGCACATCGATTTAAAAATATTCAGAAAATATATAGTATAAATAAATCAGAGTCACAAATCACAACAAAATAATATACATCATCATATGCATTATATAATGTGAGGCTACAAAATCTCAATACTAGACCCACATAAATACATACATCATATCCAAAATCTTATATCACGTACAAAGTCTCTACTATATAATATAGATGACATAAACTCCTAATTGTCAATATATCCAATTATGAAGTGAACTAAAACTATCAAAATAGTGTACTTTAATGATAGCCCAAAATCCAAAGGTTAATAGGTCCTTGTGCCTATGAAGTCTCGGCTTGACCCAAATATTAAAATAATAAACGGGTCAGACTATATCTAAATAATAGGTGAGATACTACTATCATATCTTTAAGACCTAAAATAACAAGCCATATAAAATATATCGAACAAGAAATTATAATAAAGCATATTAATTAAATTTATTGCTTTATATCCACAAATGACTTAGCTCTAAAATAAGTCATCTAAAAATATGCCTAAAACCAAAAAATCCATAAAAGGCGTGTCAAACCAATAAAATAAAGATCTCACAATTTTTATTTAACAATAACCAAGTAAGAGATAATTAAAATATTCCAAAACAAATCTCAAATAAGGCATATCTAACAAATCACCATTTCATAAATATATATCAAGTCTCAATAGGCTATCATCTCAATATACGGTGATAACCAATTCAAAATTCTTCAAAGCATAAAGGATATATAATATATATACGAAAAATCTCTGAAGAAATAATCATCAATAATGAAATAATAATGGTAGTCATATATTAGTTTGATAAAGTGACAATAAATCTATCGAAAGAGACCCACCACATAGAAAGGAAGTCTTCCAAAAGAGAATGCAGATTATGGACACTGCTCAAAGAAAAGAGCAGCCGTGCACCTAAACCGTCCCACGCAAATTTACTATCCGAAAGAGGTAAACATAGTCTAACTGTATAAAATAAAATAAACTGATACGTTGTAGTATATATAGACTATGATGCATGTAAAAATCTGCCTTTCGAAAGGGACAGTCGTATTTACACTATAACAGATCTTCTGAAAGAGATCTGCCTATCCAAATCTAAAAATGTATTAATTCTTAAATCAATAAAAAATGAGTTATCTTATCTTGGGGATCTATCGGTTGGAAATCCGAACACCCTAAGAAAATACAACTCTAAGTGTTGATTACTACTACTCCAGTAATCACAAGAATTTAGCTATCAAAAAGTAAATTCAAGTATTTACTAAAAATTAGTAATTTCCACCCAAACTTTATTTAAAAAATTATAATAATAACCGAAAGAATTGTACAAAGTGTCTTATACGACCCGACAATTCACTCGTCCATTAAAATTCTTTATTTCATAGAAAATCATGAAATTCAACAAAAATCCAATTCAAGCTTGCATAAAAATAGCTAAAGGCGAAATATAGTAAAGGCCAACAATAGTTTAGAAGTTAAAAGTAAATAATATAATTTTATCATGTAGAAAATGATTTCTAAAATATTTTATCTATAATTCACTTTTTAAACTTTTATCGCTTTTGAAATCTAATAACTCAAATATATAAAAAGAAAAGAGTTACATAGTTTTTAGTCTTAATTTTTTTTATTAGGCCTTTGAATCAAAACAATATTTAAGTAATTGATAATGCACTTTATTTCAAATCTATATAGACATATATAATATTACTTTAAATACTTTAAGACCATAACTATTTGTAAACTTAAAAATCTTAATTACATTTATTTTTAAAACAAAGCTTTACTTTTCGTAGTTGATAACTCGCTTTATATTGAAAATCTATTTAAATATATGTACATACAAATAAAGATAAAATTTTCCGAAGGCTTGAAATTTTTTTGTAAAATCATTTAAATAGCTTTTATAGCTAAAATTATTTGAAATTGAATTTATTACTTCAATAATCAGTTTTCCAAAATAATACCATATCTTATCTTTTGCCTTTAAGACATTTCAACAAAAAATTAAACCGATAAATTATAATTTTAAAAAGATTTTGTAAATAAATATTTCTTATCATTGAATGTTTTAATTTGAAATTTTAAAATGAACAACAAGTTAGGAGGATAATATAACCTGTTTGTATATATTTCATAAACTAAATTCTGATAGGAATCAAAGTGGATACAATCTCATTTCTGAAATTCATTTAAAAAAATTAAATAATTCAAACAATAAACTCAATGAAAATTCGACTTCTTGAGCCAACATAGCTCTATGAATACAATTTCATACTGCGGAATTGTTTATTAATCCGAATTGCTTTTCGACAAACTCCGTTATACAATAATGTATGTATTTTCAACCATCAACCTAACTTACAAGGAAGAATTTAGAATTTTAACTTCTAACCATATTTCAACCATTTATTTCATTTTTAACTATTGATTCAAATCCAATATTTCAAACATTCTATTTAACCCATTCAAGCATCAACCAATTCAAACATCATCATTAAATTTTATTTTAATTCATTCAGTCACTACTAAAATTAACGAAATTCATAATTTAAGAAAGATATAAAAAATATAATATTGATATAAGTTTGCGAATTAAATAAATAACTCACCTTAACCATTAGTGCACACTGTAGAATACTTATTGCTCGGACCATAACCTACCTTGCCTAACCTGTCGTCGTGGTCGATCCTTCACGCAATGCTTCAGGCGCATGACGCAACTCCCTACAACTGTCGTACATCTCCCCCAACTCCAAGACGTCGCCGACGAGTTCTAAAGGCCAAGCCTTATCTCTCGATCGTGATTTAGTTAGGGTTTTTTATTTTTATTTTTCTACTTTTTTTTAGGAAACACAAATTGGGAATTTGGTTTTTTGGTTGAGAACGATTTCTGGAAATGGGAACGTAAAGGAAAACAGATAAAGGGGATGGGTTTTGTTTCCTTTAGAAAAAATTCAATTTGGACTTGGAAAAAAAACTTTAGGGGAATGGGCTTCGGGCTCTAATAATTTAAGCAATGTGTTTTTTTAATTTCTGTTTGTTCTCTTTTATTTTGTTTAAATTATACTTGAATTTAATTCGAAACTGATTACTCTTCGTATTACAAAGTATAATTATATAACTTTATAATTCAATTCAATATCGCTTCACTCTATTTATACTATTAAAATATTTCATATTTATTAACACATTTTATTTAAAATTTTATTATATTGTCAAAAATGAAAATTGTAAGCTAAATCAAATTTATTATAACTAAATCCATTAATAGACGTATAAATAATAATTAGATTCTAAAAATCGTTACTGTCACAAACCGAATTCTAACATTACTGTTTTAACTAAATTACTTTAATTTACAGCTTCAAAACAGGGTTGTTACATTTGAGCTCACTCTAAGCCGAGAGACATATTCTGAATTGTTCCACATGATAAAACAGTTTATCTCCGTCGGAGAGAGTTGGTTGACAGAGTAGATAATTAAAATATAATAGCATACCCATTCACAAAGGAACTGACCTAATTGGTTTTGAGAAAATCGATTGGAGAAGTTGGAATAAGATTCCATAATTGATCTCAAGTGCAAGTGGGCGATTAATAGAGTTATGGGTACGCCCTAGGGGCAATTATGTAATTTGTTACATATATCTAACTCGTTGACCAATATTGTTTGAAATAAAGGTATTTTCTTTCTATTATATACTTGATATAATGTGGTTATATTAATTAGTAAATTTAACTAAAAATATATATAACAGAAAATCTATAAATGACGTGTTTGTGATAGTAATTACAATTAGTTGTAATTATGAGTATTAAATCACATGGTTACAAAACACATCATTTTAAATGTTCCTAGTCAAGATGCATCGACACTGGATATTAATGTATCCGTTGAGACTAGAGTATGTAATGTTCTCCAAATATTGGGCAATGTATTACTCATGACTGCTGGAGGCACCTAGAGGTTATGTACTGATAGTTATTGGATAGCTATAGAACAAGTCACTTAGTAGTTTTCTGTTGGTTAATATAACTAAGGTGAAACAGAAAATATCGATGTGACTAATTTACACAATTCTTTCAACTTGAGAATACTGTCGACCTTCAATATGAAAACTCTGCTTTGATTATATTCAAATCATGGAACGACATCCATCAAGTGATTATAGTTAGGTCGAGTGGAAGTATTGGAAGGAATGCGCTATTCAAGAGAGGATTCGTCACTTCAGTTATATTAGGTTAGGATCGTGGTCAACTCAAGTCAACCCAAAGTCAAAATTTTAAGCCAGAGTAGTACGGTTAATAGTAATTATTATTATTAAACCAAGGATTTTGTGTTTGGACCATAGTGTTGAATATTGTCAATTTTGGAATTTTGACCATTACCAAATTCCATAAATCCAAAGTGATAAAGTTTTGACGAAGAGAATTGGTGTATATAAATGCCACTAACGGATAATGCTTATTAAATTAAATAAGATTTTACTGAAAATGAATAATAGATAAACTTGGCCATAATGTCACACCACTTGCTAAGTGAAGTGTGAATGTTAACATTCGAATAGTTCAGTGTTAATTCCTGATCAAAATTATGCCCAAGAGTTACACAACTGAAATGATGAATTCCCTTAAGACCGAATGATTTAATTAGTTCATAATTGTTATAAATAAATTAAATAAATTAATATTTATGAAATATTAATTATAAATTTTGAATATGGTTTAAGAAATAAAAATTGTTATATATTTATAATCGTTATAGATGTACCATTCGATATACGATATCGATAAGCAATTGAATTAGACTTAATTGCATAGAATTCTGATTTGGGTTAAATGGGTTTAATGTCCATCATTAGGGCTGCAAATTTCGATTTTAACAAGTTATTGGAGACGGCTAAGACTTAGGATTAGACCTAGAGATGGATGGCTAAGATTAAGAGAGAATGGGTAATGAGATTGTCCTAATATCTCTCTTGTACAAGGCTATATATATGGATCTCTAAACCCTTATTCAAAAACACTTCGGATGCCACAATTATCAAGTTTGTTGGTCGAAATTAATCCCTATATCATTTCTAAGAGTCTCAAATCAATTCAAGTTAAGTAAAAGCATTATTTAATAGAAAAGATCGATGATTCCAAACTTGCAATTTCACGGATCGAGCATAACTAGAGAAGGGAATTCATTGATACAAGTAGACTCAAAGTGTGACACCCCACCTCTATACCCACGCTAGCCAAGAACACTACGGAGAATGCTGTCGACTAGCACGGAGAATAAGGCGGTTGAGGAGCGACCATCCGTGTAATTGCTTTGTGCGAGCATCGATATGTCGGATAGTATAACATGCAAATCCGACATACCGACACAAACTCAAAGCTACTGCACAGTGGCTATAATATCTTCAGAAACAAATATAGAAATAAACATAACATCAATCAGTCACAGACAGTTCATATCACAAAGGCGGAAGAAGATATGAATATATAATTAACACATGGAAGTGTATATCAGAGTAGTGGTCAAAAATGATCCACAATAATACAAAAGAATAGCAACACGTGCTATACAAAAGAATACAACTATAAGTCTATATCTCAAGTGTATACAACAAAATAAACTACTAATCCAAGTAGTTTGCCAAAAGTCAGAGTAATGAATCCCTGGGGAGAAGTCAAGCAGAAGCACCTGTAACATCTCGGTCTGACCCGAGTATTATTTAATAAGAAAATAATAAACGGATCAGTCTAACTATAAATATCAGATGAAACGATATAGAATAAGAGATATGACTAAACACATAATAATCACAATGCCAAGCTGTGATATATATAATTAGTTGAAAATCATCAAGAGATTAATCAATGTCACCAAATCTGCACAAGAATCAAAGAAACGTCATACTCCTTATTTCGTTCCCCAAACCATAAATATTGACAATAATATCAATGTCAATCACAAAAGTCAATGACATGCAAATTCCAGAATTCAATACGCGAAATCCAGAAATCACAAAAGTCAATCACAAAAGTCAATGACACACAAATTCACCAATACACAAATATCGATAAGGTTTATCAATAGAAATCACGAAAATTGGTGAAGCACAAATTCTAGAAATCATCTCAAGAAATCCAGAAATCACAAAGGGGGGGAGGCCTATCACAAACGGGAGCATAAAGCCCACCAACACGTGTATCACAAACGGAACGCTAATTCCATGGTTGCTAACCATCACAAATTGAGCCGAAGCTCCACAAACGGCCCGAAGACCATGGGTTGCTACCCCACCAAATTGAGTCGAAACTCCACAAAACGGGGTTTAGTCTCCCTCGTAGACAAAGAGACATCGCACATTGCTAGTCTAAATCACAAAGATGATCGTCATGATCAACGAGAAGTGTCAATTACACTAAGCTAGTAAATATATGAGTTTAGCTTCATGTCCCATAACCACTTGCTTAACTTAAATATTTACGAACAAACTGTAGATTTCCACTAGAAAATTGTCACAAGAGATTCAATCGAACAAGTCCAAGAATTAACCGACGAAGTAAACGCAAGCGTTTCATACCACTCGTTTTACTAAGTTGTTTAATTAGATTTCTCATACGAGTGAGGTAAAGGTTTGTATATACTAATAGATTGGAAAATGGTTTAAGAAACGAGCTTTGTACTAAAATAGCGTTGAAATCATTTGAAGAAAGAGTTTTGATATTTACTACTAGTATAGAAAACCTTTATATTTTTAAAGTGACAAATCACAAAGAAGATTGTAAGAACAAACAATCACTAAAATTCACATTCGAAGACGTGAATAAAATCCAAAGAAACCGATAAAGAATCCATCGAAATGGATATTCAAAAATCCCTAAATAGGAGTCATCAAAGGCATAACAAATGATAACAACAAATAGGATCATCACGAATCGATTTAAAATGGAATTTTCAAGCAAATAGGCAAATAGGCAAAACATTGCAATTTCAGACGTCTGAAACAAGTGGTTCAGACGTCTGAATTTGGAAATATAAAGATTTCCAGAACATAATTCAGACGTCTGAATCAAGTGTTTCAGACGTCTGAAATAGGCACTTTTTAGCCTATTTCCTTTCTAGTTCCAAATGAACCAATTCAGACGTCTGAAATCATATATTTAGACGTCTGAATCTGGGAATAGAAATCTTCCCAGAACAATATTCAGACGTCTGAATATTACGTTTCAGACGTCTGAATGAATGATCAGGGCATTCCCTGAACCTAGGCCAAAAATGGCCAAACGAATATCGAAAACGATCGTACGAGCAAATGACGATGACTAAGGAATTACGTCGAACGACAAGCCAGCCTAAACGGCTCTTCGATACGCCTCAAATATCAATGTCCAAATATCCATAATAGGATTTTCATAAATTAGACCAAAACACCAAAAATTGGAATATACACCAAATCAATCCAAACCAAAATCAATTGCACAAGAATAAGTGTTAGGAATTCATACCTAACAATCGAAGATAATTATAGACTAAGATGTGAGATAAAAATCTCACCTTTGAACCCAAACGATCGAAAAAGAAGCTTAGAAGCAAAGGAGTATCAACCTCTCTTCAACACAACCCAAATGAGCTTGAATCTATGCTCAAAATAAGAACATTCCCAAAATTAGGTTTAGTAATTTCTGAAATTGGTAAAAGAATAAGTTGTAGAAGAAGAAGAGAAGCTTACCAATGGGTTCTTCTATTAGTTTGGAGCTAGAACTTGATTTGCAAAAGAAAACTAGGGCTTGGAGTTTTAATTTCCTCTTCCACTCTCCATTAATATAAAAGATTGAGTATATGATGAATGAAGAGATGAAGAGGAGAAGGGGTTGGGACTGAATACATAAGTGGCTCAGCCCAAACCAAAGCCCTAAATAAAAAGTAGCAAAATTCAACTTTCTCCAAACATATTGAAGCTTATACTCAAAAAGGTCGCAAACGGCATTTTAAATTCAATGGGAGTGGACCCGAGTCCTAATTCAACCGTATGCAAAAAGTAGCTTTTCGGACTAAATTCCGACTAATGATAAAATATTTAAATAAAATATTTAAATATAAAATCGATAAATATGCGGGTCGTTACAGAGTCTCCTCCTTAAAGAAATTGCGTCCTCGCAATATTTAAGAAGAAGATATGTAGTAACAACCATAAAAGCATATTCAACACAAAAGAAATTTGAAATAAGAAGTTCACCTCAAATAGCACGAAAAAGTAAGTCCGGATGTGTTCGCTCGATGTACTCTCTAGATTCCCAAGAACAATCCTTAGGATTTGAAGACCATTGAACTTTAACAAGCGGAACATTTTTATTTCGAAGTCGTTTGACCTCCGAAGCGATGATACGAATAGGATGTTGCTCATAAGTTAAACTAGGCGAAACTTCAATCTCTTCCACAACACCGGGCTCAAGAATAGAATCGGAATCTCGAAGACATTTTCGAAGCCGAGAAACGTGAAACACGTCATGGATAGCAGAAAATTGAGCCGGTAATAAAAGGCGATAAGCCACGGAAACAATACGTTCGATGATAGGAAATGACCCAATATATCGAGGCGCTAATTTTCCCGATTGACTGAAACGTACAACACCTTTCATTGGTGAAACACGAATAAAAACAGAGTCTCCACAAGAAAATTCTAATTTCCTTCTCCGGTTATCGGCATAGGATCTTTGTCTACTCTGGGCTTCTTTCACCCTATGACGAATAAGATCAATCTTTTCTGTGGAATCACGAATAAAATCGGGACCTAAAACCAGCTTCTCACCGGTCTCAAGCCAACAAGAAGGAGATCGGCATGGCCTTCCGTAGAGTGCCTCAAAAGGTGCCATACCAATACTAGATTGGAAGCTATTATTATAGGAGAATTCAACAAGGGAAATATGATCTTCCCAACTTCCACCAAAATCAAGCACACAAGCACGAAGAAGATCTTCAAGAGTTTGATTCACACGCTCAGTTTGTCCATCGGACTGAGGATGATAAGCGGTGCTAAAATTAAGATTCGTTCCCAAAGCTTTTTGAAGACTCTTCCAAAATTCACTAGTAAACAATGGATCGCGATCACTAACAATAGAAGTAGGAACACCATGTAATTTAACAATCTCTTTAACAAAGAGTTTGGCCAAAAGAGGAACGGTTCGGTTAGACCTAACGGGAATAAAATGGACGGATTTAGTAAGTCTATCAACAATCACCCATAAGCTATCATGACCCGATCGAGAACGGGGAAGGCCATCTATAAAATCCATGGAAATTTGGTCCCACTTCAAAATTGGAATTTCTAAAGGTTGCAATAACCCACCGGGCCTTTGATTGTTCGGCCTTAACGAGTTGGCAAGTCATGCAACGCTTAACGAAGTTAGCGATGTCAAGTTTCATTCCCTCCCAATAATAAAGTCGCTTCATATCTGCGTACATTTTACTACTACCGGGATGAATGGTGAATTTAGAACGATGAGAATCTTCTAAAATATCCTTACGAAGATCAATAATATTTGGTACGACAAGTTTACCAAATCTCCGAATGTCGCCACGAGAATCGATATCAAAGTCTTTCAAACCTTCAATATCAATTTTATCCTTAATATTTTTGCCAAGAAGAGCCAAGTCGGGATCTAGCCTTTGAGCTTCAAGAATGCGGTCTAAAAGAGAAGGATGAGCCTCAAGGCTACATAAAACAAATGATGAGCATAAATCGGATACGCGATCTCGAATCTCACAAATGGATAAGATCTCGAGATCGTTCCATTCAGATATCATCATAGAAATAACCGCTTGTTGCTTTCGACTAAATGCATCCGCAACGCGATTCCCCTTTCCGGGAGTATAAAGGATATCAAGATCATATGGTGCAAGAAATTCGAGCCAACGCTGTTGACGCAAATTAAGTTCCTTTTGAGAGAATAAATACTTCAAGGACTTATGATCGGTATAAAGAACAAATTTCTGTCCTAATAGATAATGACGCCAAATACGAAGGGCGAAAACATTAGCCGCGAGCTCTAAATCATGAGTGGCATATCTAGTCTCAGCAGGCTTCAATTGCCTAGAAGCATAAGCAATAACACGTTCTTTTTGCATAAGAACGACACCCAAACCAACGCGACTAGCATCGGTATAAACAACGAAATCTTGATTCCCCTCGGGAATAACGAGAATAGGAGCATCAGAAAGAAGTTCTTTTAATTTCTGAAAAGAATCACATTTGTCCGACCAAATGTATTTAACACCTTTCTTCGTCAAGCTAGTGAGAGGCACGGCAATCTTAGAAAAGTCTTTGATAAAACGACGGTAATAGCCTGCCAATCCAAGAAAACTACGAATCTCTGTCACACTCTCCGGTCTCTTCCAATCTTGAATCGCTTCAATCTTTGAAGGATCCATGGAAATTCTGGATTCGGAAATAATATGACCGAGAAACTTCACATGAGATTGCCAAAAGTGGCATTTAGAAAACTTTGCCTTTAATTGGTTACTCCTAAGAGTTTCCAACACAATTCGAAGATGTTTTTCATGCTCATCGTCGGTTTTAGAATACACAAGAATATCATCAATAAAGATGAGAACAAATCGATCGAGGAAGTCTTTAAAAACTCGATTCATTAAGTCAACGAAATAAGCCGGGGCATTCGTTAACCCAAATGGAATAACAAGCCATTCGATCCATACCGAGTACGAAACGATGTCAAAGGAATGCTATCCTCTACAATACGAAGCTGATGAAAACCGATAGCCAAGTCCAATTGTGAAAAGACTCTAGCACCACTAAGTTGGTCAAATAAATCATCAATCTGAGGTAAAGGATATTTATTTTTGATAGTAAGATCATTAAGCTTGCGGTAGTCAACGCAAAGCCTAAGTGTTCCATCGGATTTCTTCACAAAAATAGTTGAAGCTCCCCAAGGCGAGGAACTAGAGCGAATAAATTGCTTCATCTCCAATTCGGATAATTGTTTACGCATCTCCTCGTTTTCTTTATTGGACAAACGATACGGAGGACGAGTTATAGGTTGAGCTCCAGGAATAAGATTAATTCTGACTCAATTGGTCGCTTAGGTGGTAATCCTAAAACGGGCTCGAATATGTCGGAAAATTCACGAACGACGTGAATAAGAGAAATAATATCACCCTCATCATCATCATCGTCATCACGAGGATTTAAAGAATATAAAGATGCAACCAAAGCAGAATCCGAATCTTTAAGAATAACAGAAACCTGATTAACAGATTAAGGATGTCGAAGATGAATAGTCCGCTCAGGACATAGGATATGAGCTTCATAACGGTTAAGCCAATCCATTCCCAAAATCATTCCAAAGCCTAAATAACACATGACATGCAAATCGGCTCGGAAAGAAAAATCACACAAAATAATCTCGACATCTTTACATAATAAACTGATTATGGCGAATCCACCAACCGGATTCGCAATTCTAAAAGAAGTCATTAAACACAAAACATCCAAAGAAAAAGTATCAACAAGTTCTTTTGATATAAAAGAATGGAACGCACCCGTATCAAAAAGAACTCGAATAGGATGATCACGAAATAAAATAATTCCATCCAGAATAGAATGAGAAATACCTTGGCCACGAGATGTGTTGCCAGGGGCTTGAGCAACATTAAGCTTTCCCTCTTTCCTACCCTGAAGCTTGGGGCATGAGGATATAACATGACCGGGACCTTTGCAGTAGCGACAAGAGAGAGACTTTGGACACTTGTTCGCGTAATGGTCCTTCGAACCACAATTATAGCATTCCCCACGACCAAAGGAAGAAGTCTTTGCCATGGAGGTTGCTTGCTTCCCTTTCTTATTAGGATAGGGGCCTTTGAATTTGTTTGGCCTCTTCTTGTTGTTGTTGAAGCTTGGTTTGGAACCCACCACTTCAACATCATTCTCTCTATCCGCCTCTTTAAGTCGAAGAGCGATATCAACGAGTTGGTCGAAAGAAACTTCTAATTTTAGAAGTAATGGCTTCTTGAGACTTTTGTTTAAGCCATAGACGAACCTCTGGTTCTTCTTTAAAGGGGTGTTGATGTATTCAACCCCATATTTGGAAAGCGACTCGAAGGAGGCGACATAATCAGTCACGGAGGACTCACCTTGAACAAGGTCTATAAATCGTCGAGCCAATGTCACTTTCTCAGCTTCTGGAACGAATTTTAATTCGAAGCGTTCTCGAAATTGCTCCCAGGTGAGATCCGCTTCATTAATCTCAGAAATAAGAAGTTCGTACCAGTCCAATGCTCTTTCTCGGAACATACTAGAGGCCACCTGAACTCGGTGAAGGTCAATAAGATTCATGCGAGAAAAGATTCGATCGCATGACCTTAGCCAAGCCTGTACTTCAATAATAGTTTCGGAACCTTTGAATGGCTCCCCACCCAAATTAGTGTAATCGCTGCACAAGCGTGCAAATCCCGACTTTGGGTGAGTAGGTTCCGGGTTAGCTCCAGCTGCTTGAGCATTCGTCACTAAATCAAGAAGCTGTTGAGCAGTCATAAAAACTCCATCCTGGGGTAGGGTACTAGATGGTACGGCTCTGGGGCGGCCTGGTCTAGACATTTCTCTTCCTTTGAAAGAAAGAAGAAGAAGAAAATGGTTATTCACCAAATTTAATATCAAGCAATTCTTGATAGATAAAACAAGGAATCATAAAAGAAAATAGGATAAGACGGTACGTAGACCCGAATAAGATCCTAAAGCACGACTCCTAAGGTAGACTTAGCACGATGATCCTTGTTAACTTATTCTACATTGTTCCGAAGTTTGGCTCTGATACCAAGCTGTGATGCCCCACCTCTATACCCACACTAGCCAAGAACACTACGGAGAATGTTGTCGACTAGCACGGAGAATAAGGCTGTTGAGGAGCGACCATCCGTGTAATTGCTTTGTGCGAGCATCGATATGTCGGATAGTATAACATGCAAATCCGACATACCGACACAAACTCAAAGCTACTGCACAATGGATATTATATCTTCAGAAACAAATATAGAAATAAACATAACATCAATCAGTCACAGACAGTTCATATCACAAAGGCGGAAGAAGATATGAATATATAATTAACACATGGAAGTGTATATCAGAGTAGTGGTCAAAAATGATCCACGATAATACAAAAGAATAGCAACACATGCTATACAAAAGAATACAACTATAAGTCTATATCTCAAGTGTATACAACAAAATAAACTACTAATCCAAGTAGTTTGCCAAAAGTCAGAGTAATGAATCCCTGGGGAGAAGTCAAGCAGAAGCACCTGTAACATCTCGGTCTGACCCGAGTATTATTTAATAAGAAAATAATAAACGGATCAGTCTAACTGTAAATATCAGATGAAACGATATAGAATAAGAGATATGACTAAACACATAATAATCACAATGCCAAGCTGTGATATATATAATTAGTTGAAAATCATCAATAGATTAATCAATGTCACCAAATTTACACAAGAATCAAAGAAACGTCATACTCCTTATTTCGTTCACCAAACCATAAATATTGACGATAATATCAATGTCAATCACAAAAGTCAATGACACACAAATTTCAGAATTCAATACGCGAAATCCAGAAATCACAAAAGTCAATGACACACAAATTCACCAATACACAAATATCGATAAGGCTTATCAATAGAAATCATGAAAATTGGTGAAGCACAAATTCTAGAAATCATCTCAAGAAATCCAGAAATCACAAAGGGGGGGAGGCCTATCACAAACGGGAGCATAAAGCCCACCAGCACATGTATCACAAACGGAACGCTAATTCCATGGTTGCTAACCATCACAAATTGAGCCGAAGCTCCACAAACGGCCCGAAGACCATGGGTTGCTACCCCACCAAATTGAGTCGAAACTCCACAAAACGGGGTTTAGTCTCCCTCGTAGACAAAGAGACATCGCACATTGCTAGTCTAAATCACAAAGATGATCGTCATGATCAACGAGAAGTGTCAATTACACTAAGCTAGTAAATATATGAGTTTAGCTTCATGTCCCATAACCACTTGCTTAACTTAAATATTTACGAACAAACTGTAGATTTCCACTAGAAAATTGTCACAAGAGATTCAATCGAACAAGTCCAAGAATTAACCGACGAAGTAAACGCAAGCGTTTCATACCACTCGTTTTACTAAGTCGTTTAATTAGATTTCTCATACGAGTGAGGTAAAGGTTTGGATATACTAATAGATTGGAAAATGGTTTAAGAAACGAGCTTTGTACTAAAATAGTGTTAAAATCATTTGAAGAAAGAGTTTTGATATTTATTACTAGTATAGAAAACCTTTATATTTTTAAAGTGACAAATCATAAAGAAGATTGTAAGAACAATCAATCACTAAAATTCACATTCGAAGACGTGAATAAAATCCAAAGAAACTGATAAAGAATCCATCGAAATGGATATTCAAATATCCCTAAATAGGAGTCATCAAAGGCATAACAAATGATAACAACAAATAGGATCATCACGAATCGATTTAAATTGGAATTTTCAAGCGAATAGGCAAATAGGCAAAACACTGCAATTTCAGACGTTTGAAACAAGTGGTTCAGACGTCTGAATTTGGAAATATAAAGATTTCCATAACACAATTCAGACATCTGAATCAAGTGTTTCAGACGTCTGAAATAGGCACTTTTTAGCCTATTTCTTTTCTGGTTCCAAATGAACCAATTAAGACGTCTGAAATCATATATTCAGACGTCAGAATCTGGGAATAGAAATCTTCCCAGAACAATATTCAGACGTCTGAATATTACGTTTCGGACGTCTGAATGAATGGTTCAGGGCATTCCCTGAACCTAGGCCAAAAATGGCCAAATGAATATCGAAAACGATCGAACGAGCAAATGACGATGACTAAGCAATTACGTCGAACGACAACCCACCCCAAACGGCTCTTCGATACGCCTCAAATATCAATGGCCAAATATCCATAATAGGATTTTCATAAATTAGACCAAAACACCAAAAATTGGAATATACACCAAATCAATCCAAACCAAAATCAATTGCATAAGAATAAGTGTTAGGAATTCATACCTAACAATCGAAGATAATTATAGACTAAGATGTGAGATAAAAATCTCACCTTTGAACCCAAACGATCGAAAAAGAAGCTTAAAAGCAAAGGAGAATCAACCTCTCTTCAACACAACCCAAATGAGCTTGAATCTATGCTCAAAACAAGAACATTTCCAAAATTAGGTTTAGGAATTTCTGAAATTGGTAAAAGAATAAGTTGGAGAAGAAGAAGAGAAGCTTACCAATGGGTTCTTCTATTAGTTTGGAGCTAGAACTTGATTTG
Source organism: Allium cepa (assembly GCA_030765085.1). NCBI lineage: Eukaryota > Viridiplantae > Streptophyta > Magnoliopsida > Asparagales > Amaryllidaceae > Allium > Allium cepa. The sequence continues at coordinate 137,886,829 of CM060945.1, forward strand.
CAAAAGAAAACTAGGGGTTGGAGTTTTAATTTCCTCTTCCACTCTCCATTAATATAAAAGCTTGAGTATATGAGGAATGAAGAGATGAAGAGGAGAAGGGGTTGAGACTGAATACATAAGTGGCTCAGCCCAAACTGAAGCCCTAAATAAAAAGTAGCAAAATTCAACTTTCTCCAAACATATCGATGCTTATACTCAAAAAGGTCGCAAACGGCATTTTAAACTCAATGGGAGTGGTCCCGAGTCCTAATTCAACCGTATGCAAAAGGTAGCTTTTCGGACTAAATTCCGACCAATGATAAAATATTTAAATAAAATTTTTAAATATAAAATCGATAAATATGCGGGTTGTTACACAAAGGCACCGTCAATTGGTGTTTTATTTGTATATTATAGTAATCATATCATATTTTATGATTTGATATTGATTAATCCCAAATCTGTATATATAATGCTGTATATCTAGTTAGGTGAAATTTTCGTAGGTATATGTAGTTGTCATAAATTAGTTTGGTTAGTGCATGATTATATAATTATGTGTTATAATTTATGTATACACAAATCTAATTTGCTGTAAAAAATTAAGTTTTTCATTATTAATCATTTTATATATATTTATATATTAATTAAAGTATAGACTAATGTATATTTTAAACATATAATTACGTATATGTATATTTACAACGTGTAAACAACTTAGAATTTTTGCTCATACCTATTTATACATAATATGAATTATCAAATTTGAAAATAAATTTTGATACATATAAATAATTTTAAATTATCATATATTGATTATTTGAATTGTTTATTATATCCAAAATAATTATTGCATTGAAAATTCAATTTTATATTTTTTAAAATTACTACATCTATTCAGTAACCCACGAAACCTTTTTTTAGAATTTTTGTTAATATTTAATATTTTAAAAATTAAATTACTTCAGTCGAAAATTTCTTTTATTTATTGAAAATGATATTTTATTTCAAAAAATTATGAAAAATATTTTGAACTTGTATTTTTTGATCCTAAATTTTCAAATTTGATTTTTTTAATGTTTATTACTAATATTTTTTAATTATTATGATTAAAACTATTTATGATATATAATAATGATAAAATTATAAAATTATTATTTATTTAATGTTTATTATGCTAATTTCAATCTGGAAATAATTTTAATATATATATATATATATATTTTAAATACTTGAATGTAATTAATTATTCATAAATATACATTTTATTTAACCTTATATATATAATTTTAATTATTATATATTTGTATATGTATGTATAATTTTATATGTTTAATTATGTATATATATTTATACAAATATTTTAAATTATATATATATATATATATATTTAATTTTGAGACTTTTAGTTATAAAATATATTTTAAATATAAGTATACGTATTTATATAAATATACTTTGTATTATAGATTTATGCACATATTTAGATAACATACCATAAATACGAAATTAGCTAATGTGGTCTTTGCGATGTAAATCACAACATCTATATATAGGCATGTTATTATGTTACACATGCACACACATATGTATATGTATATGATACATGTATATATAAAAATTAAATCATTCAAATTGACTTTACATTACAAAATACTTAAATTTAAATAGAATCAATTTAAATAAAATACATGATTTTATTTAAAACAAATTTAGAATTGTTCTAAATGAATTAGACTTCATAGGCCCAATAAAGATCCAATAGGATAATTTTTTTGAAATATACCCACCAATACCGCTGCGGGCTGGCCTAGTTCCAACACTAACACATTAAACATTTAAACAACAACTGAATAATTATGATGCAAGAGATATAACTAGTCGTCGTGTAGATACGGTCTATTCCAAGACATTTGTTCCCTTCTTTGCTTACACCTACAAACTTACAAATAAACATTTACACATATAATAAAGGAAAAATGGCCATCTATGTTTGGACTATGCCAATTTCATTACACCTCAACCATAAGGGAACCGTTGGCTATTGCATAGAAAAAGACTGCCTATGTATCTTTTGGGATCAAGCCCTTATAGTTCTATTTCCTGCTTTTCTTCCGCATCCAAATTATTATTAGCACGCAATGACAATGGCATCAATGCAATCATTTTAACCATTTCGAGCAAAAACTATATTCCCACTCATCCATCACAGTAAATCATTATATGGGGTAAGAAGAATAATAACACACTTAACTATTAAACATCAATAACACTCAATGCCAACCTCAGTTATCAATAGGGAAACAAAAAAAATAATATAATTACATACATATTAATAATGAACTATACCAATACATTACCAATGCAAGTATAACTCATCAAATGTATACAAATTACCCCGCAATGTAACACAACATCATTCATCAAATATGTACCAATCTGATCAATATTAGTAATATGACATCGATCGTCACATAACCAAAATTAACTCTCAATCATCTAGTAGTAATAATGGTAGAATGTCACATACTCATAAAAATGTGATATTGTCATCAAACGTCAACCATACGTGGTGACTACGACCAATAATTAATCTCATATTAAATAACCATCGAAATAGTATATTTGCAACCATTATTCTATTAAATATAAATAACTTTTATTATTGTATATTATAGAATCACCTTTATTTATATATCTCAAAACAATAATAATCTTTCCAAAATAATACTGTACTTCAAAACCCCTTCATTATACATCTCTTTCCTCAAATACTTTATAACAACGTAGTATAATCAAAGGTAGTAATTTTTTTGATAAAAAGAGTGATTCTTGTTCAAGCAAAGCACCCACTATACAGTATTGAGGGCTCGAACCCATGACCTCTAGGACATTTGTCTAAAGCGTCATACCTCTAACCACTTGAGCTAGAGGTCCTTGACATTCAAATGTAGTAATTTACATCAAATTATTTCCAAAAAATAATATTATAATTTTACATCAAAATAATAATACATCATAAGCACTTGAATATTTTCCAAATCAATACTATTTTGCTAAAAAATAATAATATCTCACATTATATTTCAAAACTCCCTCTTTGTTATTTATCTCAAAATAGTAATAATTACATAAAAACACTTTCATAGACACATTTTACAATTATTATTATTATTCTAAATTTTATTTTACTAACCGTTAGCCCGTTTTTTGGCAAGGCCGTGACACCAAGAACTTGACTAGAAACCAAGGATAGTTCGTCCTGGATATTGGTTATAGATAGATTCACTATGGATATTGGTAAATTTTTCCTGAGTCTGGATTGAGCTACAATTGATATGATACGGCAAGTAAAGCTACGAAAGCCAATATTGCAAATTTCAAATCAATCGGAGTTCGTATGCTCAAGATATTGATCGACCAAGGTTGAGAAAACCAACTCTATTCGTATCCATCCAATTTCGTATCTATTCCTCAAGAGAGATTCAGTTTGTATCCATCGCCGATTAACTTCCTTTATATCCATCAAAGTGAATCTACTTCTTATCCTTCATGTTAACAACACTTCGATCCATCAACAAATGCCCATTTCGTATGGGTCACCTCCATCCATCTCGTATCGATCTCCCACCATCGATACAAAAAGCAACAACCACCGATCGATATGAAGAAGGCAACATGAAGCATCAATACGAAGGCGGCCTCCAACCATCGATAGGAAGTAGAATGCAAGCATCGATACGAACAGAGCCATGCATAACCGATATAAAATAGTATCGGTTCGGAGACGACAAAGTCATACAAATCCAAACTTGCATCGATCATATCTCAAGGTCTACAAGTCCAAATGCTACCAAATTTTCACAGTAGCTTGCCTACAACATCAAGAATGTACCAGATCAATTTTAGCCATAAAAGATTAATTCTTGATCGATTCGAATTCCATTCATGTCGCTTTGATATCGAGTCGACATCACCTAAACTCGATCTCATGTGCCCACCCACGTGAGAGAAGAAGTCCTTCGAGATATGGGTGAGATATTTGCTGCCTATGAGTGACCCTGGACCTATAGAAAAGGGACTTTTGGCTTCTCTACGCTGACATTCTATCGGAATCATTTCTAGACTACTGTTATACTGTTGTGACTTTTTATAATCAGCGAGTGAAAGTCAATAAACATCAATCATTTCATAATGTACGTAGGCAATTCGCCGAACCACTTTAAATTCGTGTGTTTTCGTGCGTTTTTCCTGTCTATTGATTGGTCTGTTTGTTAAATCTTCCTCATTTTCCATTTATATTCTTCATTTTATCTCTTCAAACACATCTGAAGAGTGTTGTGTCCAAATTTGGTACAAATACTAACCAAACAATAATAATAATAATAATGTTTTCCCATATAGACATGGTAGCATCTATTAGATTATTATTTACTAAAAATAATAAATTTTACCAAAACCATATTATTGTTTATGAAATTCTTCTTTATTTTAAAAATTAATAAATATTTTCCAAATTAAATTCAGAAATAATTTTTTTGTTATTATTTACGAGTTTCCCTAGAAATTCATAAATAAAAACCGTATTAAAGTACTCATTTTAAATTTAGGAAATTCTATTAAGCATTTACCGATGCTAGTAAAACAATCTTTAAACGGTCTCATTCTTATTTATCTATCCATATTTTCTAAACTTACACCATTTCATCCAATTTCTATTAATTAATGATTTTCCATTCGAATTTACAACTAATTACAATCAAACATCTTATAATACCAAATTAACAATAGACGTCCAAACCAAGGTACAAAATATCATACTAACTAAACAATCATCATCACATATCAAAAATTATTAATTTCATCTATACACACACACACACACACATGTATGTATGTATGTATGCGTGTGTGCATTTAGTACTTTTAAACCTTAATTAATTAAAATAAATAACCCATACCAACACGCTTTTGCAAACTTCCTCAAAACTCATCAACCAAGCACCAAAACATTTAGAATTTATCCACCAGTCCAACGAAAAAGAACATGTGTAAATCGGAGTTCGTATAAAAAATATATGGCAATTAGAAATCATAGAGTTTAATTCGTAAATATTAAAATAACAATGACTAAATAATAAAAACACTTTGTCCTTCGTTTTGATATAGCCCCTTTTGCAATTTCATCACCGACGTCACACGGTCGCCACAACCACCACATTACACTTGCTCCCGATTGAGCACGATTCACACGATAGGTCACCTTCCTCTCCCACCTCTGACCAGTGTGACAACCTAAAGGTCAGTCACCACTGCTAATATTTTCCCTCGATTTTCAATAAATCCATTGCTTATTTCATCGATCCAACCATATGATTGACTCCTCTTGACGTCCTTTACACAATTGTACCTCCGATCATCCAATAGTCGATGTTTCACCATCGATCATAAAACCCCAAAATAAATGACTAAAACTTCATTGTAAATTTCTGATCAACTGAAAGGACGGATGGAAAAATGAATTTCAAATGCCTTTTTGCCTTATAGAGAGCTTTGATCCATATATGATACGATGGGGTTCGAGCATTTTGAACTTTGAATGACTTTAATTAGTTTGTTAATCTGCCATCAAAGTGTGATTAAGTGAATTTAGGTACTAAATGAGAAGAACAAAGGTAACGGCTGCTTCTTAGAATTTTTAAGCATCTTTTATATAGACAACAAGTCGGTTATGAGTGACTGTTTGCCCCCAAAAGTGGCCGTGTGCTCCAATTAAACATTGCAATGCCTCTATTTCGCAAACCATAATTTCAAATCCATTAAAATTATATTTCAAATTGATCGTTCTGGAAAGACACACGAAATAGCTATAAATATGATACCCAATTCACCCTTTAGTTAACTCGTTTTTTTAATAAATTTAGTATTAATAGTGTCAAATTTGTGGGTTGTTACATTCTCCACCCTTTAAACGAATTACGCCCTTGCAATTTCCCAAATACAACTCATAAGAAAATCAACAAAGCATCATCATCGGGTCATTCACAAAATATGGTGAAATACATCAGTCACCAATTAATAACTTATAAAGTAGTATATATCAACCATATAACATTGAACATGGCGCAAACAAATTCATTTACAAAATGAATCCAAATTTCTATACACATACTATTGTAACAGATAAACTTCCTTAATTATGGAATCATAATTATAGCATGTAAGATAACGCTTCATCTAAAAAGGGCGAAACAATCTCAGTCATAGGTTAACTCCTATCATGCATCTTAACGATTCAACCATAATTGAACATAATAAAAGTCCCCAATAAAACTTAGATTGATCTAAACATGCATGTATAAAAAAATGAATATACATTAATCAATAGTTATTATTGCTCATCAAAATAAGCATAAATACCCAAAATAACATGGTATCATCACCACACTAACCTATCAACCAATAATACATGTGTGTTAATTTATATGTTAACTACACATCCATCATAATATGTGTATCCTTAAGACTGTCGATGAACTTCCTCATAGACTCATCTTCATAATAATTGATGTATTGCATCATTTTTACACTTTCTAAAATAATATAGTCATCTACTCATGCTACAGTAGCACCAATCCTCGATTCTCGGACCCATATCATAAGGTCTCCATCCAAATGGCCACTATCATAAGGTCAATGAATACTCACTATCATAAGAGAATTGTACTTTGGTATATACGATGACACAAATGACCACCATCATAAGGTTAGTGAATACTCAACATTAAAAGGCATCGTAGCTAGCCCGAATCAATGCCACATAGAAAGCTAGGAAACTGGATGCAACATCAAAAAGTCTAGGGTGAACAGATCACATCACCGATCCGGGATCAACATCAAAAATCTAAGTGAGCATCCTCACATACCCTTTCTTTTCAGGCACTCATCAAAGCCTTTGGTCGTCATCTATCCCATAACACACATCCAACAGTAGAACACATCAAACCTTCTCTTCATAAGTCCACATCATCGAACTTGCCTTCTCGTAGACCATTAAAATAACACACATCATTGAGTCATCAAATTATGAACATCCATATTGGACTCCATCCTTTACAATCTTTAGATGACGTTGAAAATTATGATTCCAAATCCTTTGATAGTGATATCTTATTTTTGTGACGATGATAACCCACCTAAAATACCAAAGAAAGATCTGCTAGTGTAGAGAGTTACAATACATCTTCAAAGCAAAATATTTATCGAAACATTTTTATTTTTCAAACTAAGGCTTCCATCTTCGTTTAAAAACCAAAACCCTTTTTTCTTCCTAAATATCACTACCATAATATAAAATAATTTCTTAAAATATTTTACCATTTGAAAACATCATTTTCTACAAAAAATCAAAATGGAACTCTTTGTTTAAAATATTTTTGGAAGCCAGTATGTTTTGCAGAAATAGATTTCAAATACATATTTTGATAAATGTATAACGAAACTCCCGCCTATTATTTTGATTCCTCAGTGGTACCATTAGGTCTTTTTCCACCAAAATTCTCTACTAACTACACTCATCTTTAAGGAATACAATCAAACCTCATAGTTAGTTTGAATATCTAGTCTTCCTCAACTTACAAGACTATGCTACCCTACTATGCTAAACCAACAATGTCCCTCAATGATCCACTAGCTTTTCTAGTATACATCCGCTAAAAAGTTAACATTAGATAACTACCTCATCATAGAATTATTATAAATAGCAAGGAACATAACCGAGCATATAGTGCAACAAGACAGATGTAACAACCTGCCATGGAACAAGCCTAAATTCCGACCTAGAAAAGGCCTATCGAAAATTAGGCCCATTTCAAAGTTGGCTGTTGGTTGGTAAAAAGAAAAAATACACAGAACCATTTATCCATTCTTTTAGAAATCACAGTGGAGGGAATAAAATATAATAACAATAATAGAACCCATTTATTTCAAATCATTTCAAATGTCATAATACATAACAACAACCGTTACAACATTTTGTTCAAAAATACATTTCATGGGTACAATAGAAAATAACATGAAAAGATTAATAATAACTACCATAAGTTTCACTCTTGCCATATTTAATCATCATCGACTCCTTCTCTAACCTATGTTGCAATGAGGGGGGAGTCAAAGTAACAAGTGCCTGGTGAATAGAAATCTCGAGACTTACTATTTCAGTACTTGGGCAGTATAATTTAAATAAGAACATGCCTTACGTAACCAAAACATTTAATACTTAATATAAGGAAAAGAGACGGGTCTCAAACAACCACTTATTATCTTCTATTCCTGAAGCAGGTTTCCTAATCACATAACCCATAACCAACGTCATAAATATCTAACAATGCGAGCGATAGAACCCAAGATACTTAACACCTTTTAAGGAAAAATAGGAAGACTTTGACCACTTAAGACCTTAATTTAGGTAGCTCCATATCATTTAATACTTATTCTCAAGGAAAACTGGACATAAGTATCTATCTAGCTAACATTGCACAGATATCTCTTCGAACACTTAATAGTTCTTATTGAAGCAGACCTTTCCGAAACATTATTAACTGTTCCTAAACCTAATCCCGACCATATAATACTTCATTTAGGGAAAAGAAGCGACCCTCAAAAAACCATTTAATACCTTGACACCCCAAAGCAAGCCCTTTGTATCATGACCTGTACTCATAATGATGTCTCACATTAGTCCGACTATTCGTAGAAACTGATAGCTAGATTAGCTGGGTAGATTTACCTTATAGAATTTAGGATTAACCTCATATCATCACAAATATTTATCTAGGAGATGTCTTAAATTAATAGGAAGTGTACACAACTACTGCTAGCCTCAAAGTGAAGTGCAGAATTTTGTCTCATATCTCTATTGACCTTGCATCCCTATGACTTAGCCATTATTTAAATACTCTCCCTATATATAATACTCGTCTCATCATTTCATAATTAAGGCCTTATAAGGAATATTCCTTATTACGCCTTAGAACATCAATTACTTTCCTAATGGGGATTTAATGATAGTAATTACCTAATTAACTATGCAATTATACTTTACAATTGTACATTTATTACACTAAGTGTGAATTTATTATTCTATGTGTGCAGATATTATTCCCCAACTAATGTTAATAGTCAATTCCTTTTTAAGCATTATAATACAAGTCTTTCCTTTTTCTTCCATTTTACCAATAACATAAAAATTCCAATATCCATAACAAGGGATTTTAATATCCATAACAAGAATTCGATACTCATATTCAAAATTGCAATAAATAGACTTGTATATAGAATCTAAATCCAAATCATCTCATATTAAAACAATGGAACACATCAAAAATGGAAACTTACAATTTAATCAATTCTACGCTCTATTCAACTTCTTTTACATGAGTTTAGATGAGGAAACTTCTATTAAATTTTATAGAATAGGAGGTGTGAACTACAAATAAAGATTCATCATTTACACACCATTTCTCACTTAAATTCCTTAATCAGATCCGATGAAAAGGAATAAAAAGTGGAATAGAAGGTAGAATACATAAACTGCAAAAATCCACAAAACTCCATTACTTTAACACAAAACAATTACGATTCCAATCCTAAGAATTGACATTTCATTTTGGGATGATTTTGGGGATTATATGATTTTTCCATAATCCAAAACTCTCTAAGGCATATCAAATCCAAACTACATTATTCAACTACTAAAATAGAAAAACTAAAATTTTCATCACAGTTGGTCTTTAGCTTTGCTTCTCTTTGGATGTGCAATGCTAATTATAATCTCCTTCGGATCTCTTCTTTTAGATATATAAGACAAGAGAATTGTATGTGTGTTAGATTCAGAAAGTGTAAAAGCCAAAATTTCCATACACTTTGAGTCAACAATAAACCACATATGTTCAGCCCGAATTGAACGAAAAGATGGATCTTTAAAGGCAAGAAAGAAAAATAGACAAAATAGAATCTCACTGAATGAAATAACATATATTATCAAACAATAGTCTTTATAGCAGAAAATTTAAAAATATATAAATCAGAGTCTAACCTAAATTCAGCTTGGACAGTTATAATACCTTTCCTTTCAAATGCTGAAAACAACAACACACAATGCAATGGAAAATAGAATACGTCCATATGTTGATGAAGATCTCCAACTCTCATCTGGAAATTCTAAGCATCATCAGCTAATCCTGAAACTATTCGGATCTAACCTGAGCATAAAAATACCCGGATCTGTTTGGCAAACCAGCATGAGAAACACAAATCTTAAATGATAGTGCCATAGATCAAAGATTGGTGACAAAAATCTTTTGAAAAGAAAGAGTATCTCATGGTACCACATAGCTTATAAACATGGACAAGTTTCTACCTTATGATAACTAAAACATTTTTCTCAAATCATTTGATATTATTTTTAATGACATTCTTTGAAAACACTTTTCAAGTAGATATATTCAAATAGCCGAAATTGTTACCATTATTAAATTCCAGCATACTAGGCTCTACAATTAAAATGGCAGATATGTAGTAAAGAATGGATTTCTAACAAATGACCAGGTAAATGGACTACCTTTCGGCAGTAGATATCAAAAGGAATGTACCGAGGCCTAATTGATGGTCCTCTACCAACACAAGACCAGCCAACCTCTAACTAGATAGTACCGAATATGTCATCACCTCTGTTGCTACCAACCTATCCGAGTGCGCTCTAGCATGCACCACATTAATTTAAAATGAACTTCATAGCGGGTTGAAATATATCTAAAAGGGGATAATCATATCTTAATGGTTGCGAACCACATAGCTTTGCCACATCAACCCTATTTTAGCCATTTTCGGGTGTGAGGCCTGAGGTAGTGATTACCTTTCATAGAACATCAAGTTTTCGCTTTGAATGCCACATTGCTATTCCATAAACACACAACTCATTTCCACAAACCTATAACTCCAGAGCTTGTATGTCCCAGGAAAGGCTATTAAGCTAAGAGAAGTTGCCTTCTCCCTCACCAATCAGATGATGCGTTTATAGAGATAAATTAATGTGATTTTAAAATGTAATGTTAGACATTCATCCATACAAGTTTTTCATAAATAGGACAAACCGAAGGTACTCTCCTACCATATCATATTTTGGAATCACCCTTAGGATCACTAGCGAGAAGTCCTTACAATATCAAAGATTTTCATAACAAAGTACTACTGCTAAATATATGACATGGTAAATTTCACCTTGAAGGACTAGTGGCATGTAGCCCTACATTATGAATATCCATGTCTTCAATGATCTTATCTTCGAAAAGTTTTACTTTGAAACGTAAATTGAGTTGAAGTGGCTTTTAGATAAGAATAACCCAAATCTGATCTCGGTCTCTTCGAAATCCAATCATCAATAAAAATGTGAATATGAGTACATAGGATTGTTAAGCCTCTTTTCATTTTAACCTTTTACCCATTTATCAAAACCCTTTTAACTTTGGAAATCTTCAAGTCATTTACTTCGGAAAATTTAATTCTTAATCTATTAAATTGTCATCTTTCTAAACATGTCTTAACTAGGTCAAAACAATGTTATTTAAGAAACCATTTACTGAAAACCCAAATCATTTAATATTGAGTAGAAAAAGGACATTATTTAAGACATCCTATTTTAAACCTATTTAAAAAAAACGTTTATTTAAATCTTTAACAAAGATTTTTTATTTTCCAAATCGTATCATTTTTAATAAGTTGAAACCATGTTGTCTAACTTGGCAAATTTGAATTAGCTAGTATTCGAGTTAAATGGGTTCGCAGAACTTATATCAATTCATACTCAATACTAATTTCCATATTCAACAAATACTATTGGCAAAATAACGGTAAAATCACTTTTTTAAATTTATGCGATAATATAATTTTCCTCCTCATAACTTAATACAGAGTTTTGCCAGAACATTCCTTATATTACAAAAAACTTTGTTCAACCGTTTCTATTTTGGAAAAAATTAAATATGATCTTTTCATTTAGAGTATCAGGGCTTTCCCTTTGATCTGTTCCATCCTTCACCTGGAAAGAGAAAACAGAGGCCAGGTAAGTTCAGAGTATTGGTTGCTCCATTCCTAACCCTAGTTACACACCTTGTTTTATCTTCCAAGATCTTATGGACGGGACAAATGTACTAATCGTTTTCGAATACTCATTTTGTTATTGCATTCAAGGAATTGATTTCAATTATATTGTTTAAGTATTATAAAAAATTCCACTTAACCATTCATTTAAACTCTTATTAAAACTTCCAAACCATCTTTAAAATAGTAAGTTATTTATTTAAAGACATTTATAAGAGATTCGGGAAAGAATGGTTAAGTTTAAATCAATATTTCTAAAGTTTATTAAATTTTTTGTAGAAAAGTGTTGCGAAAAGTGCTTTTAAAAGCTTATTTGATTAAAAAAAACTTTTATACCACTCAGAAATACATTTTTATAACTCAAATCCCTTTTAAAACATTTTAAACATTTACCAAATTTATTTCACATTTTTATTCATTTAAAAATATTCATTTTAAAGAATATTATACTTTGGTCACTTAATTGCAAAAGCTTGATTTTCCTGAAAACTTGATTTAGACATATTTAAAATCTACGAGATGAAAATCTTGTTTTTTATTTTCACTTGAAAAATATAGTTATAAGGATCCGAAAAATTCTTATTTCAAAGGTTTTCGACTTAATTTGCACCCTATGCATTGATTTAAATTTACGGGTCGAAAATTTATGAACTACCGCTACATGACAGGCTCGATTTCGACTATTTTGGTGAATTGTTTCGGCACTTGTCTGTAACATTTCAAAATTGTTTTGAAACCATACTAAAACTATTTTAACTCATTTAAAATAATATTCTATCATTAAATCATATTTTTAGCTCTTTACCACATGTTTGAAAATTATATTATTATAATGTTATTTAAAGAATTAACGTGTAGAAAAGCGAAAGAAATATGGCATCATATGGTCTTTTTTTCCAGCATTCATCTTCCCTATTTTTGCCTTCCTTTTTATCAAATTCACCCAATTCTTTCTCTTATCTTGATTGTGGTTCCTACTTTAAACGATTCTTTGCTTAATTTGTCAAGGATCTCAAGTTTTCTCATCTGTGTTCTTTAAATCAAAAACCCAAATTCAGGAACTGGGTTGAAACAAGAAGATGTAGGAAATTTTTTTATCGTTTTGGGGATCGTAATCACTTGGCGAAGTAATTTCGTGGCCCTGTTAGGTGTCTTGGGTTCGGCAATTTCGATCATAAGAAAATCAAATGCTCCACGAAATTCATTCATATCTCCGACAGTAATTTTAATCCTTCTTTATCTGATCATGGGTTTCTTTTTGTCCTTAAAGTATGAAACTCAAGAGGATTTTGCTTGATCACTTATGGTTGCACAGGAAAGAGGGAATTGGTTTTTTAAAGGAAATGTTTGAACACTTTGATGCGATTAATTCGGTTAATATTGGAAAGGGTTATAGAGATAAATTTGGAGATCTAGAGGATTACTTTGGAAAATCTGAATATTCTTTTAATGGTGATGGTAAAGCTGTTGATACGAAGGCAGTTTCAAGTGTGAATAATGGTATTTCGCGCAGTGTTATTAATGTTGTTGAAGCTTCTAATATCAGTGTTACTGTCTAAAGGGAGTAGTTAAGTGTCTTTGATCCTTTACTCTTAGACCTTGCTTTATTGCAATATAGCATGGACTCTCATTTTCAGGAAAAAAATGATGCGATCTTGGATTATAAATTTGCTAATTTTTCTATGGATGATTCTGGTTCTGTTATTCATCTAAGCGAATCGAATAAAGAATTTACTTTTGTTCATAATAAGAGATCCAGAGCAAAATCTGGTTAGATGGGGTGTTTCGAGTTATCCATTGCTAATCGATTTGACTGTCTTAAATCTATGGAAGATTTTGGTTTAAATTATGATTTGATTGAAGACATAGAGGTTTTAAAATCCAATCTTAGGTATGCAATGTTTCTTCTGTAAGTCAATTAGAGAAATTTGTAGGGAGAAATATTGATGTGATGGTTAAGAATAGAGTAAGACTTGCTGATAGTAAACAGTTAACGGATGCTCATGTCTCTGATGACTGGATTTTTTCATATGGATGTTTATATAATGATAGTGTTCATGGTATTGCCAGCATTCTTAGTGATTCACACAAGGATAGTGTTTCTCTTGTTGTTGCTCATAAATCTAGTGATATCAGTGTGCATGGTGATGTTACACACAAGAATAGTGATACTCCAGTTGATGAGATGCATAGGGTTAATGATGGAATATCAAACTGCTTAATGATCTATGGCGACAACCATAGCGATGCGGTTGGGAATATGTGACGACCCAGGTTTTTAGCCATTTGATTTTGGGTGATAAACTAATTTTAATTTCGAAATAATAATTTTTATAAGTCAAATAGATGAATTTTCTGATATTTAAAATATTTGAATCTATATGTTGATTAAAACTATATTTAATTATAAATTATAAATTTTTGAATATGATAAATTTTATAGAAAAATATATATAAACTCCACAATTAAAAATTAAGATAGAATATCCATATATGTAGTAAGTCTACATGTGTATGTATGTTTATAAGAATATTGTGTATGTAAATAAATATATTTACATATGTATAAAACTCCATAAGGGTAGATTTCAAACATATGAAGTAATGTATATGAAAATTTGTATAAATGTATGTGTGTGTATATATATATGATGACAAAATAAAAAAAGTATATGTATATATGTTATATAAAATAGTGAATATGTAAATGTAAATAAATGTGTAAATATATATACATATAAGTGAAAAACCTTATGATGAAAATATGTGTGTAAATAAGTATAAAAACAATTGAATATGTAAATTTGCAACATGTAAACATGTACATGGTAAAAGTAGGCACATAAGAACATATATATATATATATACACACACACACACACACACGCATCTATATGGATCTATAAATATAAGGAGACATCATCATGGCAAAACATTAAATCAAGCACTCAAAAATGAAATCAACATATAATGAAATCAAATCACATGAAATAAGAGAAAATCCAAGGATAAAAATCAAATCACCTTCTAGAAAAGAAAAAGAAAAATGATATTAATGAAGAAACTGAAAAAGGCCTGTGCATGTATGTACTTTCTTTTCTTTGGCTTGTATTGTACGCTTCCATCCCCTTCTATATATATACGGCTAATTGTGAACTTGTTCATTTGTTCACACCAAAAAAGAAAAGAAAACAAAGCATAAATCTACCATTAGCATTTAAAGGGATTCAAAGCTTGAAGCAGGAGTGCGAACAAAACAACAGTGTCACCTTTTTTTAAAGAACAGTGAATAAAAACAACTTTGTTTGTTATTGGTACTACACAACTTACATATAACTATGTTTTTGGTTGAATCTTTGATCTATGACAAGTGAATGTGAATTGTATGTGAACCTGTGTATGTATATATGCAAGATAGTTCACCCTGTAACTCAAAGAAACTCTGATCTCTTCTTCTGTTCTTTGTTTACATCAAAACAATACAACTTTTAACTTCAAAATTTAGTATCTTGCCATCCAATTAGTTTTAGATCATGATTCGAAAAGGAAAGCTGATTATTTTTGCGTATAGATCATTTTAAAAAATTTCTCAGTTGGTTTCATAAAGCATAGGCAGAGAAAAATAGTTATAACAGTAAGTGACTCAATATTGGTCGAGTTTCGACTATGATAATTTACTGATTGGATTATATGATCGGGTTCGTTGTTGAAAATCTTGATTTTTGAAAGTGTTTTGGTGATTTTTAATTGTGCGGGGTCGAAGGTATACGGAGATGAACGGTTTGGGTGTGAGGCCAAATTTCGACGAGCGGTTCGATTTCGCAGAAAATCGTTGATCGTGGGGAAGGCATTGGTAATGAGGCACTCGAGAAAAATAGTATGGCATTTTTCAAGTGCTCATAGTGGCCGGACAAGATCGCTGTAGGGTTTTGCGTGGTGTTTTTTTGAGGTTTGGTTTTGATTAATGGCAACGTGGAGGGGGCAAAGTAGAGGTGCAGTCTAGGGGAAAACGAAAAGGATACAATGGCGAATCTAGGGGAAGTTTTGTGGCGAACGAGGATCTGGCTTAGCATGATGATCGAGTGACACAGAATGGTTGCAGTGTTGGGTTAAAATGTTCGATTTTAGAACGTGTGATTTTGCCAAACTTTCGGTGGTGGAACATGGAATGGGGGTCGACGGCGACTCGTAGGGATGGTCCGCGTCAAGCTACGACGATCAGAGGCAACGTGCATGTGTACGTGCATGTCTGTGTGCAAAAGCCTAGGGTGTTCGAAAAGAAGAGGGAAGAAGGAAAAGAAAACAGGAGAGGAAGAAAGATTGAGGGTTGGGTTGGAACAGTTTTCTTGGACAGAAGTGGGTTGGGCTTTGTTTTATAAAAAGTATAATGTAATTTAATAAAATTTAGGTTAATATATTTAAATTAAAAACATTGTTTTATCATTCATTTAAAAGCCAATCAAACATGGAAGTTTTTGCATTGTGATCATAACACCTGATTTTATAATCTAACTTATTTTGTTAGTTTGTAGTAATATAAAATTAGGTTATTATAATAATTTAAGAGAATAAATAATTAAAGTCTTATTTGATTTAGTCTTATTCCAATTAGTAAATTAGTTATTAAATGGACTTTTTTAAACTAATAATAAATTGTTTTAAAATTTCCTTAATTTATAAGTAATTTTGGATTAAAAATATAAATGAATTCAATTAATTTAAATTAATAAAATTCTGATTTGTGAATTATTTTAATATTACATATTAATCGTTAAATTGGTTAACGGTCTCTGCTTTGGCTTTATTACTCTTGGTTATTTATTTCAATTGTTCTTTCTCTGTGCTATTAAGTAGCCAAACAAATTAAAGTAAATAGAATAAAACGTTAGTACGTTTAATGGTAAGTAAATCAATTGGAACCGATCACTATTCTAAATTTGGAAAAAATGTAATGATTGCAAGTGAATTAATTTCGATGGACTGGTCATGATATAGTGGATACGGGAAAATAAATTTCCATATGTAAATAGAGGCAACCTGATTGTGAAATTGTTAGCCGTTCAAATTGCACGTTAAAATTATTATTTGGGTTCGAGGAGACCGAGATCAGGTATAATAATTATCTGGAACCACTTCGATCAAACAACCACTACGAACCATTACGGGTTTGATTACCGGGTATAATATGCTGGAATTGAATTAATTTAACAAATTCGACTGTTAAAAAATAAGTATTTATGTTTAGACACTATTATAATATCGATAGATTTTTCTATAAAAGTGTTTTGGTCATGTAAGGAAAACCCGTCGTGTTATATGTGACGTAGTCTTACGAGTTACCTAAGTTTTTCGAATGATTTTGATAACTTAAGTATTTCAAATTAAGTGGGTTTTACTCATGCTGGTTTCCAGCCTGACTCGGGTATTACTTTATTGCAATGCTCTAGTCATACCGAATATTACAGTTTCAGGTTAGGACGCTGTTGGAGCTCAGGAGACGAGCTGGATGGCAGAGACGTATTACGCGTATTTTGATTATATTCCGCTGTGTATTGTAGGCTGTATATTCAGCATTTTAAGGACAAGTTATTATTACTGTCCAGATTTATATGTTGATGATTGTACTCTGATAAATTGTATGTATATTAATAGTTATGGTTTCTTTTGTATAAAAAGCTATTATTATATATTATATTTGTTCTGCTGCGTTTGTGAGATTCTGTATTGTTATTTCTGTTTCTTCTTCTATCTCTTTCTTCTTAACCTTAACAACCTGGTATTTCCAGCACTCGATTGTTAGGCACTCTATACAGTGAATGTATTTAGTGTTGATTTTCGAGGGTCGAAAATCTTCTGATCGTTACATGTTGTATCAGAGCTGAAGGTTAAGCGAGAACCTTGGCTCTGGTGGGGATTACTCATTAGAGATAGGGTCAGTAGTACCCTAGAATGAGTTATGTGTATTATATATGAGGGCGTACTTGTTATTTTCTTAGATAATGATTTTAAAAATGGTTTAGAATAATTTTTATAAAAGATAATGTTTTTATATAAAATGAAATATTATTTCTAAATTATTATAGTACATTAAGGAGATTGGTTGTTATTACGGTAATCAAAAAAGATTATAAGATTTAAGTGGTTATATATAATAGAAATTGATCAGAATGAACAATACAAATAGGTTAAGATAAAAATGAAATTCAAACCGGAATTTGAATTCCAGAAATTTTGAAAGAGTTTTTCAAAGCGTTTTGAGATGAAATAAGTTTACCCTGCTTTTATTTTATATAAAACATATTTTTTCTAGGAAATTATTATGGAATATATGGTGTGTTTGGTTTTTAGGTATGGTAATATTGATTATTATCATAAATTGATTGTTAGGCCTTCGTAAAGGATGTTTATTACAAAACAGACAATGATAAAATATCGTGAAATGTTTTAAGGAAGTGAAATTATACAAGCATAATTTATAAATATGACTTATAAATTAAAATGGATTTAAATTGAGAAGTCTTGAATCTAAGCCCCGGGAATTTTGAAATGTACTTCAAAGTGTTTGAGGAAATAATAAGTAAGGTTATTTAGAATATTTCTGATATGAAAACTTATTTTGAAAACAAGGGTGGTTTTGAAAATTCCAAAGGGATTTGTTTGGTTAAAAAACCAGGGTGGGTTTAAATTTAAAAGTGTGATTTTGTATATAAATGGGATATATATGTGTCTATATATATACACGATCAAGGTTATTTGAAATAAATACAAGGGTTTGAATTCTGGGATTCCTATTAAAATGAGAAATAGAACCAATGGAAAAATTAGTTTTCGAATTTATAAGGGGGAAGAGATTATAATAAGGGTTAAATTTTGGAATGTAAAATTTAAATCGAGTAAGTTAAACGGATTGAATTAATTGGGAATTAACTCAGGCCAAGTTAAATAAGTTTTGAACTTATAACCTGAAATAGGAAATTTCAAGATAAAATTAAAATTTAACTTATGGAAGTTAAATAAATTAAATTGTAAAAAAGTTATAGTTTTGATAAGAGTTGCAAAAGAAGTTATGTATTTATGAATGATTTCAAAATGATTTTTGAAATAAAATGGGTTTCGAATTATGAAAATTTGTGATGGATGCTACTAATAGATGATTTAGATGTTTATTTGTCTTGATATATCCTGCTATCATACTGTATATTATTTACAGTATATAAAACTGTAAATCAAATCATTTCAAATAAATTAAGAAATAGATTGAGATGACATGAACCTATGACATTTATTTTAGATTGAAATGATATATATCCATTCCTGAAATTATTTAAGTGATTTGATTTTAAGAAATAAAATCGAATTTATGGAAATGGAACTATTTTTGAACTTGAGTTTGAAATGTTAAAAATGAACTTGTCAACCGTAATTGTTTAAAAAATCGGGTTTGAAATTATGAAGTTATAATTGAGAAATCACTTGAATTCTGGAAATTGACTTGTTTTAAAAGATTTGAACTCTTACTCGAACTTTGAAAAGGGAAAGTAATTCAAATGGATATTTCGAAGTTTAGGCTCGAAATTGAATTATTATTAAAGATTTGGATTTTTAATTTGAATATTGAAGGTTAATTTGATTTAAGCGATTTAAATTGATATTTTGAAAATCGAACTCAAATTTATATAAATCAAAATGGTTTAAAATTTTGAATTGAATTGAATTAATTCAAATTGGAACTGAATTGAATTAATTGGAATTGAAACGGAAATTGAAATTGAAATGAGTTAAAAATGGAATCGAAGTTAATTCGAATTGAAATCGGAATTGAATAGATTTAAATAGAATTGAAATTGATTTGAATTAGAAGATTGAGAATTGAATTAGTTTGACTCTGAAACTATTTTGAAATAAATTGTTTAAAATCTATCTTTTTAAATATTCAACTTATTTTTATTTTTCCAAGCAATTGTACTGTACAAACCATTTGTTTAAAACTCAAACTATCTTATATAAACTATTTAACTATTTTAAAACTAATCAAGCTACCTTCTAAATTCCAACTGGTCAGAATGGAAATTGTTAATATTTAAATCATGGATTTAAATACAGATTTTAACCTAAATGGAAATTCAAAGCAATTTTGAATTGGAACCGAAATCGATATATTAAGGGAAAAATGATTTTGAAGCGAAATAGTATATTTTGAGTAAATATGATGATTTTAAAATGAAGATTTAATAGTTACTATAACTGAAGTTTACTTTATAGCAAGTAAGAAATGTTACCATTAACTTCGAAAAGTAATCGGACTTGGAAATTTTTAATTGGTACTAATGAGATTATATATATGTTAGTTATATATTCAAACTCCCCTTGTTGAATTTATAACCAGAAAGAAATAGTCTTTGAAAGATATTTGAAATACTAAATGGAGTTTATATAAGTATGAAGCGAACTCAGAACTATTGATTCTTAAATTATTTGAGTTGGAAAGAATGATCTTATATGCATATGAGACTAAAATAGTTTTGAAACCTATCGATTTTTAAAGGCATTGATTTTGGAAAATAGTCGATTTGGGAAAAATGGTAAACCGAATTAAAAAACTATCGATTTAGAAGATATCGATTTTATATAGATAAAGTTTATATGTGATACATATGAGGTGTATGATTTTAAGGGTACTATATATATAGTATGATATGTTTTGAAACTAAAGTATGGAAAGGCACCCCTACGGAAGTCGAAACATAGAGTAGGAGATCCACTGGTTGGTTCTACCTAGAAATCCATAGGGTAGGTTCAATGAGAATTGGGATCCTAGAGGGTGTTTGGACAAAACTCTTGAGTTCCTAGTGATCATTTGTTTGCATATCATAAATCAAGGGGTATTATACCTATAGTAACGTTTGGTTTTGCTGTGATAGCAACGTAACCTTTGTGTAACTGTGATCTATTGTGGTTCCATAGCATAATTCAAGAGGCAGTGATTGCTTACGATCTACGTTTGATTTCGCCGTGATAGCGACGTAACACCGGTTGATTGTGATCTATGTAGTTTGGTTCCATAGCATAATTCAGGAGGCAGTGACTCCCTACAATCTACGTTTGATTTCGCTATGATAGTGATGTAACATCAGTAGATTGTGATCTATTTGGTTTGTTCCATAGCGTAACTTGGGATGCAGTGATTGCCTACAATCCACATTTGATTTTGCTATGATAGCGACGTAACATCGATATATTTCGATCTATGTGGTTTGATTCCATAGCGTAATTCGGGAGGCAGTGATTGCCTACAATTAATGTTTGATTTCGCTGTGATAACAATGTAACATCGGTAGATTGCAATCTATGTGGTTTGGTTCCATAGCGTAATTCGGGAGGCAGTGATTGTCTACAATCTGCGTTTGATTTCGCTATGTAATTCAGGAGGCAGCGATTACCTACAGTCTACATTTGGTTTCACTGGGATAGTGACGTAACCTTTGTGTAGCTGCGATCTATGTGGTTTATTTTCGTCCGATACCGTAATTCGGGCGGTAGAGATTGCCTACGGACTACTTACGGTTTTGCTGTGATGGCAATGCAACCTTTGTGCAGCCGCAGACTATTGTGTTCCCATGGCATAAGTCAAGGGGTGTTAATGCCTACAGTTTACTTATGATTTCGATGAGATGGCGATGCAATCATTATGTTAACTGTGATCCATAGTAGTAAAGAAGGGGGATGATGCTTTCCATATCATTTTGAAAAAGGTTTTTCAAATACTTTCACTGGGTGTTGAAAATGGGTCAACTAAGTACTTAGAGATTTACAATCCTACGCCTGGTCAATGTACGACTAAATTTCTGCAAGAATAAGGATCGACTTGTTAAGACATCGAGTTATGAAAAATATTTTAATATCACGCTAGCTTGGTAATACTATGTACTTTAAAATGTATGTATCCTAAAATGTATAATGGAAGAATGAGGAGTTCAAAATGTTAAAGGATAATTGATTTAATAATATACATCAAAATCCTAGTTCTTGCTTTGTCCCTTTTCGATGATGAAAAGTTCAAAGGGGGGAGGAATGTAACGACCCGGTTTTTTAGCCATCTGATTTTGGGATGATAAACTAATTTTAATTTAAAAATATTGATTTATATAAGTCAAATAGATGAATTTTCTGATATTTAAAATATTTGAATCTATATATTGATTAAAACTATATTTAAATTTAAATTATAAATTTCTGAATATGATTAAGTTTATAGAAAAATGTATATAAACTCCACCATTAAAAATTAAGATAGAATATCCATATATGTATATAAGTTTACATGTGTATGTATGTTTATAAGAATATTGTATATGTAAATAAATATATTAACATGAATGTATAAAACTCCATAATGGCATATTTTAAAGATATGAAGTAATGTATATGAAAATTTGTATAAATGTAAATATATATATATATGATGATAAAATATACATAAGTATATGTATATATGTTATATAAAATAGTGAATATGTAAATGTAAATAAATGTATACACATACACACACATAAGTGAAAACCTTATGATGAAAATATGTATGTAAATAAGTATGAAAAACAATTAAATATGTAAATTTGCAACATGTAAACATGTACATGGTAAAAGTAGGCATATAAGAAAACACACACACGCACACACATCTATATGTATATATAAACATAAGGGGACATCATCATGGCAAAACATTAAATCAAGAACTAAAAAATCAAATCAACATACAATGAAATCAAATCACATGAAATAAGATCAAATCCAAGGGTAAAAATCAAGTTGGCCTCTAGCAAAAGAAAAAGAAAAATAATATAAATGAAAAAACTGAAAAGGCCTGTACATGTATATATTTTCTTTTCTTTGGCTTCCATTATACACTTCCATATGGACAATTGTTCGCTTGTTCATTTGTTCACACCTGAAAAAAAGAAAGAAAACAAAACATAAATCCGCCGTTAACATTTAAAGGGATTCAAAGCTTGAAGCAGGAGTGCGAACAAAACAACAGTGTCTCCTTTTTTTCAAAGAACAGTGAGTAAAAACAACCTTGCTTGTCATTGGTACTACATATACTTACATATAACTAGTTGAATCTTTGATCTATGACAAGCGCATGTGAATTGTGTGTGAAGCTATGTATGTATATATGTAAGATAGTTCACCCTGTAACTCAAAGAAATTCCGATCTCCTATTATGTTCTTTGTTTATGTAAAAATAATACAACCTTTAACTTCAATTTTTAATATCTTTCCATCCAATTAGTTCTAGATCATGATTCTAAAAGGAAAGTTGTTTACTTTTGTGTGTAGATCATTTTAAAATTTATCTCATTTTCATGAAGCATAGGCAGAGAAAAATAGTTATAACATTAAGTGAATCCATATTGGTCTAGTTTCAACTATGATAATTTATTGATTGGATTATGTGATCTGGTTCGTTGTTGAAAAACTTGACTTTTGGAAGTGTTTTGGTGATTTTTAGTTGTGTGGGGTGGAAGATATATGGAGATGAATGGTTTTGGGTGTGAGGCCAAATTTCGGCGAGTGGCTCGATTTCGCGGCTAATCGTTGATCGTGGGGAAGGCTTGGGTGATGAGGCACTCGAGAAAAATAGTACGGCATTTTTCAAATGCTTATAGTGGCCAGACAAGGTCACTGTAGGATTTGTTAGGGTTCGATTTTGATCAATGGAAACGTGGAGGGGGCAAAGTAGAGGTGCGGTCCAAGGGGAAAAGGAAGAGGATATGATGGCGAATCTGGGGGTGGAGTATAGTGGCGAATGAGGATCTATGGTGGCGTAGCATGATGCTCGAGTGACACGGAGTGGTTGCAGTGTTGGGCTAAACTGTTCGATTTTCGAACGTGTTATTTTGCCAAACTTTTAATGGTGGAACAAGGAGTGGGGGTCGGCGGCGACTAGTAGGGATGGTCGGCGTTGAGCTACGGCGATCAGAGGCAACATGCACGTACACGTGCACGTCTGCTTGCAAATGCCTGGGGTGTTCGAAAATGAAGAGAGAAGAAGGAATAGAAAACAAGAGAGGAAGAAAGATTGAGGGTTGGGTTGGAATTATTTTCTTGGACCGAAGTGGGCTGGGCTTTAATTTATAAAAAGTATAAAGTAATTTAATAAAATATATGTTAAAAATCTTTAAAATAAAAACATTGTTTTTTCATTCAGTTAAAACGTAATCAAACGTGGAATTTTTTGCGTTGTGATTATGCACCTGGTTTTATAATCAAAAATTATTTTGTTAATTTGCAGTAATATAAAATTAGGTTATTATAATAAGTTAAGAGAATAAATAATTAAAGTATTATTTGAATTAATCTTATTTCAATCAGTAAATTAGTCATTAAATGGATTGTTTTAAACTAATAATAAATCATTTTAAAATTTCCTTAATTTATAAGTAATTTTGGATTAAAAATATAAATAGATTCAGTTAATTTAAATTAGTCAAATTCTAATTTGCGAATTGTTTTAATATTAGTTATTAATCGTTAAATTGGTTAACGATCTTTGCTTTGGCTTTATTATTCTTGGTTATTTATTTCAATTGTTCTTTGTCTGTCCTATTAAGAAGCCAAACAAATTAAAATAAATAGAATAAAACGTTAGCATGTTTTAGTGGTAAGTAAATCAAGTGGAACCGATCACTATTCTAAATTTCGAAAAAAATGTAACGATTGCATGTGAATTAATTTCGATGGACTGGTTGTGATAAAGTGGACTTGGGAAAAAAATTCCATATGTAAATAGTGGCAACCTGATTGTGAAACTGTTAGCCGATCAAATTGCCCATTAAAATTATTATTTGGGTTCAAGGAGGCTGGGAGCGGATATAGTAATTATCCGAAACCACTTCGATCAAACAACCACACGAACCCTTATGGGTTTGATTATAAGGTATAATATGCTGGAATTGAATTAATTTAACAAATTCAGCTGTTTAAAAATAAGTATTTATGTTTAGACACTATTACAATATCGATAGATTTTTCTATAAAAGTGTTTTGCTTATCGTAAGAAAAAACCCGTCTTGTTATATGCAACGTGGTCTTACAGGTTACCTTAGTTTTTTGAAGGATTTTGATAACTTAAGTATTTCAACTTAAGTGGGTTTTACTCATGTTGGTTTTCAGCCTGACTCTGGTGTTACTTTTTTGTAATGCTCGGGTCAGACCGAATATTACATTTTCAGGTTAGGATGCTTTTGAGCTCAGGATACGAGCTGGATGGTGTAGACATATTACGCGTGTTTTGATTATATTCCACCGTGTATTGTAGGTTGTATATTCAAAACTTTAAGGAAAAGTTATTATTACTGTTCAGATTTATATGTTGATCTGATAAATTGTATGTATATTAACGGTTACAGTTTCTTTTGTATAAAAAGCTGTTATTGTGTATTATATTTGTTCCGCTGTGTTTGTGAGATTCTATGTTTTTGTTATTTCTATTTCTTCTTCTATCTCTTTCTTCTTAATCCTAACAACCTGGTATTTCCAGCACTCGATTGTTCGGCACTCTATACAGCGAGCATATTAGTATCGATTTTTAGGGATCAAAAATGTCCCGATCATTATAGAATATTAAAGAAGCGTTTGAATGCAGGTTGCATATTTCTGATGCTTTGCTGGACGAGGTTGGTTTCATAGAGAGTTATATTGTTGATCCTTATGGTGATCAATTATGCAAAGAGGTAGGGCTTATTAATGATTTGGTTGGGGGAAGTTTGCTAGTCACTAATGTTGATGCTAGTAATTCTCTTGTTGATGCTCATAAATCTTGTGATATTAGTGTGCATGGTGTTGTTACACACAAAAATAGCGATACTCCAGTTGATGAGATGCATAGGGTTAAGATTGGAATTTCAAATTTCTTGGTTATCTATAGTGACATTTTATGTGATATGGTTGGGGATATTAAAGAAGCGGCTAATAGTATATTGTCTTCTGATGCTTTGCTGGAGGGGGTTGGTTTACCATAGAATTATATTGTTGATACTGTTGGTGATCAATTATGTGAGGAGGTGGGGGTTATTGATGATTTGGTTGGGGGAAGTTTGTCAGTCTCCGATGTTGTGGAGAGGTAGTCGGAGGTTGTGGGCTTGCTGAATGGTGTTAATCATGTTGTGAATTCTGACATCCATCATTCTATAGATGGTTCTGGTGATCTAGTTGTTGGGGATGTGAGTAGTTTTCCCATTTCATGTGTTGGGGAATCTTAGTCAGAGGTAGTAGGGGCACGGATCGAAGTTAATTGTCATATCATGGTTGTTGACACTGCTTTTGTAGTGAGTAATTGTGACAGCCCGCAAATCTGTATCCCTTGAATCAACACTATTCTACCTCTGTTAACTCAAGTGGCACAGAAATAGGAACCATTTGGGTTTAGGAAGAAGAGATAGAAGAAGAAGAAACTAAACAATATCAGAATCTCACAGGCGCAGCGAAATAAAATATAATAGTAAATATAGATCTTTACACAAAATGAAATTTATATCAGTTTTATACATCACATCATCAGAGTATCTCATACATCAACATCATCAATCAGACAAAACCATACAATCATAGCAGCGGAATATATATATATGTGTGTGTGTGTGTGTGTGTGTGTGTGTGTGTGTATAGATAATACGTCTCGGACTCCAGCTCCTCTCCTGCTCCATAGTATCCTGTCCTGTACATATAATACTCGGTCTGACCCGAGCATTATAATAAAATAACACCCGAGTCAGTCTGGAACACCATCTAATAATAATGCATCCAAATTGATTATTAAAGTTTCAAAAATCCTTTGAAAACAAAAGCATCTCGTAAGACCATGCCACAAATAAACATGTCGGGTTTTTACCTTACGATAGCTAAAACACTTTTTATAGAAATCCTCTGATATTATAATAGGGTCTATTTACAAATACTTATAAAATAGCCAAAATTGTTACATCTATTAAATTCCAGCTAATAGCCACAAAAGTGGGTAATACAAACAAAACTCGTACAAGGCTCGTAGGGAGAATGGATTTCCAACAATGACTAGGCACTGGGGTACCACCTGTCACAGTACGTGGTCTAGATCACAGTACCGAGGAGTACGCCCGCTCCCCTGCAACACAAGGCCGGACCCATCCCTTACTGGACAGTTTCGAATAAGATCACCCGGCGGTTGGGATCAGCAACCGCCCACTAAGCCGAAATAAAAGGGACATCTAGACAGGGATGACCTTACTCTCCAGTGGGGGCTACCCACGAAGCCTTGCTGCATATCCCCTGATTTTCAGTCATTCCCATTTGATGAGGCTTGAGGCTAAGCGTTACCTTTAGAACGTTTCTCTTAGAATGCCCATCGCCCTTCTGACGATGTTCCGAAAGCATTCGTCCATACAAGTCCGTTCCGGGTTCGAACGGAACCGAAGGCACTACTCCTACTACATCCATTTTTGGAAATATCCTCAGGATTAGTAGCGACTAGCCCTTGCACTTCACTGCTCCATCTTCGACTCCGAACACGTTTCACGAAACGTACAAACCGGATCGAAGTGGTTTTCGAGAAATAAATCTCGATCCCGGTCTCTTCGAAACGATCAACGCATTTGTTCAATATTGATAGTCGGTGATTTAACTATCAATTTATATTCACAAACATCCATAAGCATCCATCACACAATAAATAATTCCCACATTATTTATTTGCCTCAATATCTTTACAAGATATATTTTCAAATTTTCAAAGCTCATTTGAAACAGTTCCCAAAGTTCTTCCTTCACAAGGTAAATCCTTTACCATTAATTCCCATTGGAAATAACCAAGTTCAAAACAATTTATATTTAAAACAGTTAAAACACTTTATTCTAAATATACTTTTAAATATGTAAATTTACTACTAGTTATTTACTCAAAATATAATTTCAAAATATTTAAAGTAAAACTACTTTATAAGATATAACTTGATTTAAAATAAGGTTTTAGTTAAACTAAATTTTAAAAGTAGAGTTTAAAAAGATTAACACTCTTTTCAAATAACTTGGGTCAAAACTAGCCTTTGAATAAATTCCTTTTTTAAAAATAATTACCAATGTATTCGCAAACAAGTACTATTGCTAAGTTATTAATTTATTACTAAAAATTAATAATTTTCCAACAACTCTTTTAAACAAGTTTAAACTTTAAACTTTCTTTTAATAAAATCTGCTTAAAACTCGAACTTGGTTTTCCCAGGGAACACATTACCATTCAAACATCCCAAAATACCCTTCATATAAATCCAGCCGATTTATTTCATTTCAATTTATGTTTAATACATAAATTCCCAATCCCATGCTTAACATAACTTCTTTTGAAGTTCAAACACATTTTCCCATTTCCGGAAATTCATTTTTAAATTATAGGTTTTAAACATTTTTTTTCTTTTTAAATAAACATTTGGAGAATTCTTCAATGAAAACTATATTTACATTTTACTTAAATAAAATCCCAATGGGGAAAACGTCATTTCAAAATATTCTATTCGCATTTAAACTTTAAATTTTATATTTGGAAGCTTCGTTAAAACATATTTTAAATTTTCCGAAACATCATCAGATAACCCCATCGTTATTTCAAAACAAAATTTATAATTTCCATAGAATTCATTTCCAGAAATCTATACTTCACATTTATCGATGATGTAACGACCCAGGATTTTTATTAATTAAAAATTGAATATTTAATTAATTTTAAATATTAATAAGTGAAATTATAAGTCGAGTAAATTTTATTTTGAATAATTGGATTTAATTGAATAATTAAATCGATAATTTAATATGCGAATTTACAGAAATAATTGAAAATTGGGTTTAATATGATTGAGAATGATTTGTAAAATTTTATTATATCATATTGAAGTTAGAATGATGTTTTAGAACTTTTAAAATCGAATTTAAAGTTTATTTGTGAAAATTGAATATTTTAATATTTAATCGACTAGTGAAATTAGCCAATTTTCGAACAGTCTCAGAATTGGACAAAACTAGTTCCATTGGATCCGTAATAGTTTGTTATTATCGGATTTCAATTTTTGTAGCAATCGGAGTTTTCGTTTGATCGTGGCAGCTCGAAACGCATCGAAATTGTTTTAATATTAATTTGGCGAGTTAAAATAGTCATTTTTCAAAAAGTCTCGGATTTTGACGAAACTAGTTTCATCGGATCCGTAATGTGATATTATTGTATGGTTTCAAATTTCGTGTCAATCGGATTTATCGTTTGTCCGGTGCAAGCTAAAACGCCTAAAGAATCGTTTAATCGATTTAATTTTAAATTGAACGTTTATTGCCATAACTCGCACAGATGACCGAATTAGCTCCCGAAGCACGTTCCATTGTGTTCAGAACATGGGGTAAACGTTAGAAACGCCAACCGGCACGCTTCGTTTGGAGTTCGGAAAATCCGGGATGAATAGTGTCGCGCGAATTTTCTATATAAGCCCTTCACTCTTCATAAATTGCAAAAATATCAAACCCTAGGGTTTCCATCTGCAGCCGCCGCCTCCATATAATTTTAATGGCCAGAAAACTCTCGTCTTCTTCCTCGAATCTCTCTCAATCCATCAATTTTCTCAAGAAACTTCCAACATGAATATTGTAGAGTGCAGCGAGATCTTCGTGTTCAACGGTGATGATGATCATCGGAGCGACGTGGAGGGAGAAATCATGGCCGAAAGTGAGCACGGTCGGCCTCGTTTTTCGTGCAAATGGCACAGCCGAGTTCATCATGGCTTGGACCGAAAGTGGAGCTAGCGGTGGCCTTCGACGTGGGGTTGCTTGATCGACGTGAAGATGAGCGTGGTGATTGCAAAATCTAACCCTAGTTTCGAACATAGATGGGTTCTTGAGCGTGTTGTAACCTGTAGGAGCAACGTGAGATGGAAGATGATGCGCACGGTCACGATTGAAGGGTGAGATCCTACGGCCAGTAAAGATTTAGGTTAAAATTATAAAGAAATTTGTAAATTTAGTTTATATAAAATCGTGTAAACTAGTAAAAAACATATCTTTTTCATACGAGGTCGAAAACGCACGAAACCAGTTGCGTTGGAATCGTATGGACGAGCACTACGCTATGGAATTGGATTGGAGTCGTTTGGAGTGAGCGAAAATTTTGGGTAAAATTAAACGTCCGTTTAATTTTATTCGAAATAAATCGCTAAAACGAAATTGAAATCAAGGTGAGAACTTCTCACTCAATCGAATCGGTTTCGATTTTAATTTTAAATAGTTAGATTTAAAATTATTGAATGTATGTTTGAATGATGATTGTTATCTATTGATTGTTAAAATAGACATTATGCGCCGTTAATAAGCGAAGGTTATTTATTAAAAACATATACCGTGAATATTTCATAAACAATGAAATTGGTATTATATATAATAGCAACATATATATATATATATATATATATATATATATTGGCATATATATATTGCAGTTGTTGATTTCCCGCATTATATAGCGGATGAGATCCTATTGCGCCGTCTATTAAGCGGATAATATTTTAAATCCCATTTACCGCGATAATTTCGTACTGGAATGGAATTGGTATTGTGCTAACATCTTTGGATGCAGGAAATCAGGTTGGAGGGATCCAACTGGATTCCTCAACAGTATTTATTTGATTATGGATATTTTGATATTCGTTGATTATCATATACGATATATGATGTCGTTGTAGTCGTGATTGACTATTTGGTGTGTAGCATCATTGGGCCAAATTTTGGAATTTTAAAATGATTTTAAAGTGACTTTTGAAAGTATACGTTATAAAATATTTTTGAAAATTGATTTATTTTAAATAAATAAACGTTATACTTTTAAAAGTTATAAAATTATGATTTTTGAGAAATATAGTTAAAAGTTGATTTTTGAGAAAAATATGGGTTAATGGTTTTATAAATAGTTTAAATTGGGATTTTTGAATTTATTATAAAAGTTTAAATATAGGATTTATAAATTTGATTATTTTATAAATCAAAATGATGAAATTATAAAGGAGTTAAGACGTTTTGAAATAATAATATAAATTGATTTATATAAAAGGTTTATAAAACTGATATTTGTAAAATTAAAAGTATTGGAATTATAAAATGAGTTTTATAAGTGTTAGAATGAATTGTGAATAAATTTCGTAAATGAATGAAATTTATAGAATTATAAACGGTGAAGTTATAAATGAAATTTTATAAGAAGTAGGTTTATAAAATTTGTAAAGTTATTTTGAAGAATAGATTTGGTTAAATAAATGAATCTTATAAGTTATAAGATTTATAATTTGGAAAGTCTTTAAAAGAACGATTTTGTAAAATAATCGTTTTATAAGCATTTAACTTATAATATGAACCTTTGGTTTATAATTGAGTTATAAATTGGAATAGGTTAATAAAGGAGATTTATAAAAGGAAGTTGTTGTAAAATAAATAGAAATGGAATTTATAAACATAGCTTTATAAATCCGCAACGACTTATTTTGGATAATTAAATTGTTGTAAATTATTTATGGAGTTATATTCACGTTTTAAACAGTGAATAATCCTTTGAAATAAAATGAATAGAAATGATGAAATTTGTTAACGAAGTATATTCACGTTTTGAATAGTGAATAATATGTTAAAGGAAATGTATTGGATGTGATGTTTTAAGTAGAATTAAAACGATCTAACGATGTTTTAAATGCATTAAAATTCGAAACCATAGATTTCAACATTCATTGTTGAAATAGACGTTTTCGAGAAATAGAAGGAAATGATGGACTATAACACTGTTGTTATAGTAAATGATTTCCGAAAGGAAATGCTTTGCATAGTATTGGGATTTATGTATCTATTTTAATTTCGAATCCCTATACTAGTGATTTTGGGTTGTCGTAACGATGTTTTACGCAACATTCGTTTTGGCCCAAATAAATATGTTTAAGAGAATGATTTCCTTAAAGAATGAAATATATGCTTAATTTCGATTTAAATATATTGAATATTTTCCAAAGGTTGAAAATAAATAAATTTTGTGAATTACTTATGAATAAATAAGTATGGAAATGTTTTTCCAATGTGAAATGAAACGTTTTGAGAATTTATCTTTTTGAAGATAAATTGAAATGAATAATTGAAATCGTATATGCATGGATATTTTGGAACGAAAATTCACTATGGAATTTATAAAAGAAAGGGGAATTTGTTTAAAAATAAATATTGATTTATTTTGGAAGTATTGAAATTATATATCTTGTAAAGATATTTTTGGGAAATAAATAATTTGGAAAATTATTTGGAATCTGATGATGTTGTGCATATCCATTGATAGTTCAATAACCGACTATCAATATTTACCTTTGAAAGGTATTTGTTGTGATTTGTTTGAATTTGAATGCCACACTTATTTTTGAATAAGCGCTGTAACGTTTGCGATTTTTCGTTGCCGAAAAACCGAATAGTTATGGGTTTTAAAAAGAATTTATGAAAAGAGAAGAGAAGAAGAGAGAAGATAGAAAATAGAGAGAAAAGAAAATAGAAAATTTTAAAATAGAACGGGAAAGAAAGGAAACAACAGAACAACAGAATCTCACAATTCGCAGCGGGACAACATATAATAATAAATGAATAATCTTTAAACAAAGAACTATATCAGTTATTACATTTTATACTTTACATTGTATCATCATCAGAGTGTACAACAACAAACAATGCAGCGGAAAAAGAAATACTATATAAACTAGTAATACGCCATGCCATCCATCTTGCCTCCAGCAACTCCAGAATATCCAGAATATCCTGATAAACCTTAACTCTTGACTGCCCGTGTGGAAATTGGTGGGCACCCAGAGTTTAGGAAGGAAAACAATAAACTCCGAGTCAGTCATGTGACTGGTGTGAGAACTCAAAACAGTTTATTTATCTTTAAAATCAAAATAGAGGAATATTTTTAAATTCAATTCGCAATGCTTTTAAAAATGAGACTACCATAAGGCCTCCCGCACACACACACATGCAAACGCAGAATCGGAGGAGATTTCTCCTTATGATAGTCAAAGATGCTTGATACGCATTTAAAAGAACATTTCATATTATTATTAGTGCATAGTGTAGGAAATATTTCGAAAGTAGAATATAAATCTTAGCCAACATAGACATTTCGAACTATGCCTACTATAGCTAACTATGTTCAATAGCAGGTTACCGCCACATTCCATAGCAGGTTATACAACTAAAACCGTACAAGTTTCGTATTGTTTCTTTGGATTTCCAACAAATGGTCAGGCCAAGGAACTTCCCATTGCCACATGAGAATGCCTCTGGAAAGACATCCCCGAGAACCAAACCGGAACTCTGCCAACACAAGGCCGGGTTACCCCTAACTGGGTAACTACTGACACGAGCACGCCATTCCCCGATCGTAAACGACCTTTCTCACGGGATCCCGAAAACCAACAACCACAAAGTAATAAATTCGTAGTAACCACATAGGTTAAATATCTGGGCTCCATACCATGATACCACCTCTATCCAGAAGGAAATGCACATACCCTAAAGGGAGCTACCCCTCATAACCTTGCTGCTTCTTTCCTGTTTTGACCATTTCCGGGGTGTGAGGCTCGACGAAGTCACGTCCACAAAAACATACTTTATACAAAAGTCATGCTTTGGGTCAACAAATGATCAACACAATGATCACTAAGATGGACGATCAAATAAACGATCCTATCACAATAATCAACACAATGATCATTTACAGCAACACTCAAAATGTCACATTACCAAATTGGGAATATATCGCTGATAACTTCAACTATATAACCTCTGAGCTCGTACGTCTCAGAGAAGGGTGTTAAGCTAAAAGAATAAATTCTCCGCCACCACAGAAATATATTTGAAAGAAATCGGCTTTACATCTCAACTTGTAATGTCAGACACACAATCCATACAAGTCTGTTCCGGGCTCGAACAGAACCGAAGGCACTTACAAAGAAGTCCTTGCAATCCGAATAATCTCTAATCACGTTCGGATTTCCCATCACATATGGAGATCTCAATACCAGGGATCAGCCAGTGCAGAGACAATCAACAAGAAACCCTTTCGCTTTCGAAAATATCCGGTCTTCAACACCGATCTTCGAATGCAATTTATCACGACGTATCACATATTCGGAATGGGTATACGACCCCAAGGTCCTTTCCCGGTTAACCCGAATAGTGAGCGCTTATTTTAAAAAAATAGTGTGGCATTCAATTTCAAACAATTCACAACAAATACCTATTTAAAGGTAAATATTGATAGTCGGTTATTGAACTATCGATAGATATGCTAACATCACCAGATTCCAAATAATTTTCCAAATTATTTATTTCACAAAAATATCTTTATAAGATATAAACATAATTTCCATACTTTAAAAATAAATCAATATTTATTTTTAAATCTAATTTCCCAATTTCATTTATAAATTCTCTAAGGAATTTACATTCCCAAAATATTTATGAATAAACGATTTCCATTCAATTTTTAATATTCATTTCCAATTTATCTTCAAAAAGATAAATTTCAAATATTCACTTAATATTGGAAAAGCATTTCCATACTTCTTAAAATAAGTGATTCACAGATCTTTTTATTTTCTATACTTAGAAAATATTTAATATACTCTAATCGAAATCAAGTATGTATTTCATTCTTTTAAGGAAATCATTCACTTAATCATATTTATTTGGGTCAAAACGAATGTCGCGTAAAACATCGTTACGACAACCCAAAATCACTAGTATAGGGATTCGAAATTAAAATAGATATATAAATCCCAATACTATGCAAAACATTTCCTTTCAGAAATCATTTAATATAACAACAGTGT
This sequence comes from Allium cepa, assembly GCA_030765085.1. NCBI lineage: Eukaryota > Viridiplantae > Streptophyta > Magnoliopsida > Asparagales > Amaryllidaceae > Allium > Allium cepa. The sequence continues at coordinate 137,921,886 of CM060945.1, forward strand.
TATAATCCATTATTTCCTTTTTATTTCTCGAAAGCATTTATTTCAACAATAAATGTTGAAATCTATGGTTTCGAATCTCAATACAGTTTAAAACATCTTTAGATCGTTTTAATTCTATTTAAAACATCCCATCTAAAAATAATTTCTTTAACATAATATTCACTATTCAAAAACGTGAATACACTTGTTAATAAATTTCATCACTTCTATTCATTTTATTTTAAAGAATTATTCACTGTCTAAACATGAATATAACTCCATAAATAAATTACGACAATTCCTTATCAAAATAAGTCGTTGCGGATTTATAAAACAATGTTTATAAATTCTATTTCTATTTATTTTATAACAACTTCCTTTATAAATTTCCTTTATAAATCTATTCAATTTCATATCTCAATGATATACTCAAATTCATATTATAAGTCAAATACTTATAATTTATTTATTTACAAAATCATTCCTTCAAACTTCCCAAATCTATAAATCTTATAACTTCTAAGATTCATTTATTTATCCACATCTATTTCCTAAATAACTTTATAAATTTTATTTATAAAATTCTATTTAGAATTTCACCGTTATAATTCTATAAGTTTCATTCATTAGTGAAATTCATTCACAATTCTTTCTTATACTTATAAAAGCTCGTTTTATAATTCCAATATTTTTAATTTATAAATATCAATTTATAAATCTTTTAATATAAAACAATTTATATTATTATTCTAAAACGTCTTTCAACTCCTTTATAATTTATCATTTTGATTTATAAAATAATCAAATTTGATAAATTCTATAGATTTCATGCCTTTATGAAATCTATTTACAAATCATCTTATCATTTATAAAAGCTCGTTTTATAATTTAAGATATTCTAAAATTATAAATATCAATTTATAAATCTTTTAATATAAATCCATTTATATTATTACTTTAAACATCTTTAAATTCTTTTATAATTTTCATCATTCTGATTTATAAAATAAAAATTTTATAAATCCTATTTTAAACTTCTTATAATAAATTCAGAAATCCCATCTCAAACTATTTTATAAAATCACTAATCCCATATTTTCAAAAATGAACTTTTAACTGTATTTCTCAAAAATCATAATTTTCATAATATTAAAATTATAACGTTTATTTATTTAAGATGAATCAATTCCAAAAATATTTTATAACCTATATTTCCAAAAATCACTTTAGAAATTAAAATTTGTTATTTTTAAACTTCAAAAATTGGATTCGATGATGCAACACATCGATAGTCAATCACGACTTTTCAAACATCATATATCATCCATGATAAACAATCAAATATCACAATATATGAAATCAAACAAATATTTGTGAGGAATCCAGTTGGATCCCTCCAACCGGTTTCCCTGCATCCACAGACATTAGCACAATACCATTCCGTTTCAAGACGGAATATCGCGGTACATGGGATTTTATAAATATATATCCGCTTACTAACGGCGTATAGGGTCTCATCCGCTAAAAGAAAATGCGGGAAATCAATCAACTGCAATATATACATATGCCAATATATATATATTGCTATATATAATATAATACCAATTCCACTTCGAGGTGGAATATCGCGGTATATGTGTGTAATAAATAACCTCCGCTTACTAACGGCGTATAGGGTCTATTCACATCCAATATATATATATATATATATATATATATATATATATATATAACAATCATCATTCAAGCATTCAATCAACACAGTCAATCAAATTTTAGATTTAACTATTTAAAATTTAAATAAACAACAGAAATTCCTTTTGAGTGAGAAGTTCTCACCTTTATTCCCGTTTGCAATCCACTTCCAATTCAACTTGTTTTCTTCATTTATACCTTGTATAAATATTATACACAATTTATTAATATTCGAATCAATCGAATAAATTAAATTTTCATTTGATAATTTCGATTTATCGGTGATTTCATTTGATAAGTGTAAATTTCCCAATGGTTTTATTTTGAACAAATTTTCCTTTTAATAAATTTAAATTTTCCAATGATTAAATTTTAAACCAATTTTCTCCTTAAAATTATCTAATCGAAGAATTAAATCTTAAACTAGAATTCCTTTAATAAATTTATCCAATTACAATTTAATTTTAAAACTAAATCCCTTTTTAATAAATTGTTTTTGGCTTTCAAACAATTTCTTTTTAATACTTTGATTTAACAAAAATTAAATTCAAAACTATTCTTTATAAATTCCAATCTTTATTTTATATCAACTTTCTTTAATAAATTTATTTAAACTAATTTTCGTTCTTGATTGTTTAATTAATCAATAGTTTTATTTAAACCAATTTCTTCTTAAATGAATTTATTTTAACTAAAAATTAAATTAAATTAACCAAACTCTCCTTTAATGACTTAATCAATTATAAATTCAATTTTTAACTAAAAATTTTCTTTTTATTAACTATAATAGATAAAACAAATTTATTATCGTAACTATTTATTTTATAACAACTCAACAAATCATTTTATTTAAAATTAATATCCTTATATCAATTTCTTTTAATAAATTTGTTTAACTAAAAAAAAAATTAAATTTAAACTAAATTCTTTTTAAATAAATCTTTCACTTAATAAATTGAATTTCCATTTGATAATTTTAATTCATCGGTGATTTCATTTTAATAATGTAAAACCAATATCTTTTATTTTAATTCCTACCAAATCCATTATTTTAATTTTCAAACTAATGACTTAATTTGAATAGTTTAAAAATCAAATTTCCTTTAATAAATTATTTTATCAATTGATTTGAATTCTTAACAAATTTTTCTTTTACAAAAATATTTTCATTTGAAACTAAACTTATATTTAACTGATAATTTTGTTTTAAACTAAATTTTCTTCAAGTTTTAAAATTCTTATTATTATTTATTTCAAATCTATATACATTTATAAAAATTCGAACTGCATTTTCTTTATTTATACCGATTTGATTTAACTCAAATAATTAAATTTTTTATCACTAATATAGATTTATACTAATATATATATATATATATATATTATTTTATTTTTAATCACTTTACTGTAAATGTTTTCATACTTCTCCTTTTTTTTTCCTTCTGTTTAAACTTATCTGTTTAAACTTTATATTTTTTTTTTATCAATTCATATCAGAGCATAAAAAGAAAACAAAAAATAAAAAAAATAAAAAAATAAAATTACCTGACTGTAATCGAAGAACCACGGCTACCCCTCCCATCCTTTGAATCGCACGCCGCCGCGTGCCCTCGCGCTTGCGACTCTCCCTCTCCATGCGGCCATCACGAATACCCCTTCCATCGACGCGACTTGCTCGACCTCCATTGCGTCGCTCGAGTTCACCTCCTGCTTGCCGCCGCTACCCCGTGTCGCGACCAAGCCCTAGCCCAATCGCCCCTACGCGCGTCGCCTGCCGCTATCCCCTTCCTACGACGACCGGCCATTATTCTTATTATTATTATTTTTATTTTATACTGCGTTTCGATTTGAGAATTGAGGAAGGAAAGGGGGGGGAAAGAAGGATACGAAAGGGCTTCGGCCATTTTTAATTTCGTTTGTTTCGAACTGAGGAATGAGGAATGGTTATTAAATAATGGTAGAGAGGATGGTTTGCACGATCGTCATCGTGATCTTAGGCGTGATGAAGGCGTAGTTTAGGGTGTAAGTTTAGGCATGAATTCAGGAACGAAACGTGCGTGTCGTTGACAAATTTTAAATTTAAATTTAAATTTAAATTGAGTTCGATAAAAATTAAATGCGTTTACACACCGTACGCTCACATATCAACTCAAAAAAATACGAAATTTGAAATCCGGCAATAATTCAATATTCCGGACCCAATGGAACTGGTTTCGTCGAATTCCGAGACTGTGCCTCGGACGACTATTTTTAAATATCGATTCAAACGATTTAATTTCAAAACTGAACAATTCACTTCCAAATTAAATTCTGAAGCTTCTATTATCTTCAATATTATCAATATGAATTTTACAAGCCTTTGAAATATTTTTAATCAGCTTAAAATTTTAGATTCAAATTTTTATTCAACTCTCAATAGATTAAATTCTATAATTTAATCGCCAAATTCAAAGTTATATTGAAAATTCAATTCAAACCATCCTTCAAATATTTAAAATTAATTAAATATTCTCAAATTAAATTATTAAAAATTCTGGGTCGTTACAATCTTTCCCCCTTAAAAGAATTTCGTCCCGAAATTACAAGTTAAGAAGAATGCCCTTATCCCGTCTATTATCTTTCACAATCCAAATAGTTTTATCAACTTACTAGCCTAAATCTTTTTACTAGAGACTCATTATCATTTCAACTAGCTTTCAAATTTCAATTTTAGGTTTCAAACAACATTGTTTTCCTAACAATTTAAATTTAAATTCAAATTCAAATTTCAAACTTTGAAAATTTTCCAAATTTTTTTCTAACACCCTAAATTTTCGAAAAATTTCGCCAGCGTCTCCTTTGCGTGGCTAGCTCGGTACGACTACAAAATGGCACCACGGCCCCTCAGAATCAAAAGGAAAAGAGAAAAGCCAAGTGGCTAGAGAAGAAAGTCATCAAATTTCATACTGAAATTGAAATACGTACCTTTTTGTCGAGCAATTCAATTTTATCTTTGAAATCAAAATCTCAATTCCTTTATACACCTGTATAACCTGCTAGTAGTAGTAGCATACAAATCCAAATACAATATTCAAACCAATTTGCCAATTCTATTGCAAAATTTCGATATATGTTTCTTATATATTTTAACTTCACTATTGAAGTTATATATCCATTCTCATTCAATTCTATTTGAATTCAATTCACAATTCTAAATATTGAATTCTATCGTTTTACTTTCATTTGCTAATTCATATTACTACTTTAAATTAGTTTTATTCACTAATTCATTTCAATTTTCAATTCATTCAATTTCATTTGAATTCAATTCAAAATTTCAATATCTATATTCAATTCATTAGTCCTAGAATTTATAATTTATCAAGTTAGTTTACTTGAGTTCAATCCATTTTATTTAATTCCATATACTAATGATAATGATTCAATATTATCACTTCCTAACAATCATACAACCATATATTATAATAATTCATAGAAAACCATTTCTTTTCTATACAAAAATAGTTTTGGGCAAAATTATCTTATTTACCCGATTCAAAAACAATTTTATATTCACTAACAAATACGCGCTCATATCTATTATTACACTTAAACTCATTCTAGAGTACTGCTGACTCTATCTCTAACGAGTAATACCCAACAGAACCATGGTTGTCGCTTAACCATAAGCTCTGATACCAAATGTAACGTTTGCGATTTTTCGTTGCCGAAAAACCGAATAGTTATGGGTTTTAAAAAGAATTTATGAAAAGAGAAGAGAAGAAGAGAGAAGATAGAAAATAGAGAGAAAAGAAAATAGAAAATTTTAAAATAGAACGGGAAAGAAAGGAAACAACAGAACAACAGAATCTCACAATTCGCAGCGGAACAACATATAATAATAAATGAATAATCTTTAAACAAAGAACTATATCAGTTATTACATTTTATACTTTACATCATATCATCATCAGAGTGTACAACAACAAACAATGCAGCGGAAAAAGAAATACTATATAAACTAGTAATACGCCATGCCATCCATCTTGCCTCCAGCAACTCCAGAATATCCAGAATATCCTGATAAACCTTAACTCTTGACTGCCCGTGTGGAAATTGGTGGGCACCCAGAGTTTAGGAAGGAAAACAATAAACTCCGAGTCAGTCATGTGACTGGTGTGAGAACTCAAAACAGTTTATTTATCTTTAAAATCAAAATAGAGGAATATTTTAAATTCAATTCGCAATGCTTTTAAAAATGAGACTACCATAAGGCCTCCCGCACACACACACATGCAAACGCAGAATCGGAGGAGATTTCTCCTTATGATAGTCAAAGATGCTTGATACGCATTTAAAAGAACATTTCATATTATTATTAGTGCATAGTGTAGGAAATATTTCGAAAGTAGAATATAAATCTTAGCCAATATAGACATTTCGAACTATGCCTACTATAGCTAACTATGTTCAATAGCAGGTTACCGCCACATTCCATAGCAGGTTTTACAACTAAAATCGTACAAGTTTCGTATTGTTTCTTTGGATTTCCAACAAATGGTCAGGCCAAGGAACTTCCCATTGCCACATGAGAATGCCTCTGGAAAGACATCCCCGAGAACCAAACCGGAACTCTGCCAACACAAGGCCGGGTTACCCCTAACTGGGTAACTACTGACACGAGCACGCCATTCCCCGATCGTAAACGACCTTTCTCACGGGATCCCGAAAACCAACAACCACAAAGTAATAAATTCGTAGTAACCACATAGGTTAAATATCTGGGCTCCATACCATGATACCACCTCTATCCAGAAGGAAATGCACATACCCTAAAGGGAGCTACCCCTCATAACCTTGCTGCTTCTTTCCTGTTTTGACCATTTCCGGGGTGTGAGGCTCGACGAAGTCACGTCCACAAAAACATACTTTATACAAAAGTCATGCTTTGGGTCAACAAATGATCAACACAATGATCACTAAGATAGACGATCAAATAAACGATCCTATCACAATAATCAACACAATGATCATTTACAGCAACACTCAGCATGTCACATTACCAAATTGGGAATATATCGCTGATAACTTCAACTATATAACCTCTGAGCTCGTACGTCTCAGAGAAGGGTGTTAAGCTAAAAGAATAAATTCTCCGCCACCACAGAAATATATTTGAAAGAAATCGGCTTTACATCTCAACTTGTAATGTCAGACACACAATCCGTACAAGTCTGTTCCGGGCTCGAACAGAACCGAAGGCACTTACAAAGAAGTCCTTGCAATCCGAATAATCTCTAATCACGTTCGGATTTCCCATCACATATGGAGATCTCAATACCAGGGATCAGCCAGTGCAGAGACAATCAACAAGAAACCCTTTCGCTTTCGAAAATATCCGGTCTTCAACACCGATCTTCGAATGCAATTTATCACGACGTATCACATATTCGGAATGGGTTATACGACCCCAAGGTCCTTTCCCGGTTAACCCGAATAGTGAGCGCTTATTTTAAAAAAATAGTGTGGCATTCAATTTCAAACAATTCACAACAAATACCTATTTAAAGGTAAATATTGATAGTCGGTTATTGAACTATCGATAGATATGCTAACATCACCAGATTCCAAATAATTTTCCAAATTATTTATTTCACAAAAATATCTTTATAAGATATAAACATAATTTCCATACTTTAAAAACAAATCAATATTTATTTTTAAATCTAATTTCCCAATTTCATTTATAAATTCTCTAAGGAATTTACATTCCCAAAATATTTATGAATAAACGATTTCCATTCAATTTTTAATATTCATTTCCAATTTATCTTCAAAAAGATAAATTTCAAATATTCACTTAATATTGGAAAAGCATTTCCATACTTCTTAAAATAAGTGATTCACAGATCTTTTTATTTTCTATACTTAGAAAATATTTAATATACTCTAATCGAAATCAAGTATGTATTTCATTCTTTTAAGGAAATCATTCACTTAATCATATTTATTTGGGTCAAAACGAATGTCGCGTAAAACATCGTTACGACAACCCAAAATCACTAGTATAGGGATTCGAAATTAAAATAGATATATAAATCCCAATACTATGCAAAACATTTCCTTTCGGAAATCATTTAATATAACAACAGTGTTATAATCCATTATTTCCTTTTTATTTCTCGAAAGCATTTATTTCAACAATAAATGTTGAAATCTATGGTTTCGAATCTCAATACAGTTTAAAACATCTTTAGATCGTTTTAATTCTATTTAAAACATCCCATCTAAAAATAATTTCTTTAACATAATATTCACTATTCAAAAACGTGAATACACTTGTTAATAAATTTCATCACTTCTATTCATTTTATTTTAAAGAATTATTCACTGTCTAAACATGAATATAACTCCATAAATAAATTACGACAATTCCTTATCAAAATAAGTCGTTGCGGATTTATAAAACAATGTTTATAAATTCTATTTCTATTTATTTTATAACAACTTCCTTTATAAATTTCCTTTGTAAATCTATTCAATTTCATATCTCAATGATATACTCAAATTCATATTATAAGTCAAATACTTATAATTTATTTATTTACAAAATCATTCCTTCAAACTTCCCAAATCTATAAATCTTATAACTTCTAAGATTCATTTATTTATCCACATCTATTTCCTAAATAACTTTATAAATTTTATTTATAAAATTCTATTTAGAATTTCACCGTTATAATTCTATAAGTTTCATTCATTAGTGAAATTCATTCACAATTCTTTCTTATACTTATAAAAGCTCGTTTTATAATTCCAATATTTTTAATTTATAAATATCAATTTATAAATCTTTTAATATAAAACAATTTATATTATTATTCTAAAACGTCTTTCAACTCCTTTATAATTTATCATTTTGATTTATAAAATAATCAAATTTGATAAATTCTATAGATTTCATTCCTTTATGAAATCTATTTACAAATCATCTTATCATTTATAAAAGCTCGTTTTATAATTTAAGATATTCTAAATTTATAAATATCAATTTATAAATCTTTTAATATAAATCCATTTATATTATTACTTTAAACATCTTTAAATTCTTTTATAATTTTCATCATTCTGATTTATAAAATAAAAATTTTATAAATCCTATTTTAAACTTCTTATAATAAATTCAGAAATCCCATCTCAAACTATTTTATAAAATCACTAATCCCATATTTTCAAAAATGAACTTTTAACTGTATTTCTCAAAAATCATAATTTTCATAATATTAAAATTATAACGTTTATTTATTTAAGATGAATCAATTCCAAAAATATTTTATAACCTATATTTCCAAAAATCACTTTAGAAATTAAAATTTGTTATTTTTAAACTTCAAAAATTGGATTCGATGATGCAACACATCGATAGTCAATCACGACTTTTCAAACATCATATATCATCCATGATAAACAATCAAATATCACAATATATGAAATCAAACAAATATTTGTGAGGAATCCAGTTGGATCCCTCCAACCTGTTTCCCTGCATCCACAGACATTAGCACAATACCATTCCGTTTCAAGACGGAATATCGCGGTACATGGGATTTTATAAATATATATCCGCTTACTAACGACGTATAGGGTCTCATCCGCTAAAAGAAAATGCGGGAAATCAATCAACTGCAATATATACATATGCCAATATATATATATTGCTATATATAATATAATACCAATTCCACTTCGAGGTGGAATATCGCGGTATATGTGTGTAATAAATAACCTCCGCTTACTAACGGCGTATAGGGTCTATTCACATCCAATATATATATATATATAACAATCATCATTCAAGCATTCAATCAACACAGTCAATCAAATTTTAGATTTAACTATTTAAAATTTAAATAAACAACAGAAATTCCTTTTGAGTGAGAAGTTCTCACCTTTATTCCCGTTTGCAATCCACTTCCAATTCAACTTGTTTTCTTCATTTATACCTTGTATAAATATTATACACAATTTATTAATATTCGAATCAATCGAATAAATTAAATTTTCATTTGATAATTTCGATTTATCGATGATTTCATTTGATAAGTGTAAATTTCCCAATGGTTTTATTTTGAACAAATTTTCCTTTTAATAAATTTAAATTTTCCAATGATTAAATTTTAAACCAATTTTCTCCTTAAAATTATCTAATCGAAGAATTAAATCTTAAACTAGAATTCCTTTAATAAATTTATCCAATTACAATTTAATTTTAAAACTAAATCCCTTTTTAATAAATTGTTTTTGGCTTTCAAACAATTTCTTTTTAATACTTTGATTTAACAAAAATTAAATTCAAAACTATTCTTTATAAATTCCAATCTTTATTTTATATCAACTTTCTTTAATAAATTTATTTAAACTAATTTTCGTTCTTGATTGTTTAATTAATCAATAGTTTTATTTAAACCAATTTCTTCTTAAATAAATTTATTTTAACTAAAAATTAAATTAAATTAACCAAACTCTCCTTTAATGACTTAATCAATTATAAATTCAATTTTTAACTAAAAATTTTCTTTTTAGTAACTATAATAGATAAAACAAATTTATTATCGTAACTATTTATTTTATAACAACTCAACAAATCATTTTACTTAAAATTAATATCCTTATATCAATTTCTTTTAATAAATTTGTTTAACTAAAAAAAATAATTTAAATTTAAACTAAATTCTTTTTAAATAAATCTTTCACTTAATAAATTGAATTTCCATTTGATAATTTTAATTCATCGGTGATTTCATTTTAATAGTGTAAAACCAATATCTTTTATTTTAATTCCTACCAAATCCATTATTTTAATTTTCAAACTAATGACTTAATTTGAATAGTTTAAAAATCAAATTTCCTTTAATAAATTATTTTATCAATTGATTTGAATTCTTAACAAATTTTCTTTTACAAAAATATTTTCATTTGAAACTAAACTTATATTTAACTGATAATTTTGTTTTAAACTAAATTTTCTTCAAGTTTTAAAATTCTTATTATTATTTATTTCAAATCTATATACATTTATAAAAATTCGAACTGCATTTTCTTTATTTATACCGATTTGATTTAACTCAAATAATTAAATTTTTTATCACTAATATAGATTTATACTAATATATATATATATATATATATATATATATATATATTTTATTTTATTTTTAATCACTTTACTATAAATGTTTTCATACTTCTCCTTTTTTTTTCCTTCTGTTTAAACTTATCTGTTTAAACTTTATATATATATATTTTTTTATCAATTCATATCAGAGCATAAAAAGAAAACAAAAAATAAAAAAAAAATTACCTGACTGTAATCGAAGAACCACGGCTACCCCTCCCATCCTTTGAATCGCACGCCGCCGCGTGCCCTCGCGCTTGCGACTCTCCCTCTCCACGCGGCCATCACGAACGCCCCTTCCATCGACGCGACTTGCTCGGCCTCCATTGCGTCGCTCGAGTTCACCTCCTGCTTGCCGCCGCTACCCCGTGTCGCGACCAAGCCCTAGCCCAATCGCCCCTACGCGCGTCGCCTGCCGCTATCCCCTTCCTACGACGACCGGCCATTATTCTTATTATTATTTTTTTATTTTATACTGCGTTTCGATTTGAGAATTGAGGAAGGAAAGGGGGGGGGGGAAAGAAGGATACGAAAGGGCTTCGGCCATTTTTAATTTCGTTTGTTTCGAACTGAGGAATGAGGAATGGTTATTAAATAATGGTAGAGAGGATGGTTTGCACGATCGTCATCGTGATCTTAGGCGTGATGAAGGCGTAGTTTAGGGCGTAAGTTTAGGCATGAATTCAGGAACGAAACGTGCGTGTCGTTGACAAATTTTAAATTTAAATTTAAATTTAAATTGAATTCGATAAAAATTAAATGCGTTTACACACCGTACGCTCACATATCAACTCAAAAAAATACGAAATTTGAAATCCGGCAATAATTCAATATTCCGGACCCAATGGAACTGGTTTCGTCGAATTCCGAGACTGTGCCTCGGACGACTATTTTTAAATATCGATTCAAACGATTTAATTTCAAAACTGAACAATTCACTTCCAAATTAAATTCTGAAGCTTCTATTATCTTCAATATTATCAATATGAATTTTACAAGCCTTTGTAATATTTTTAATCAGCTTAAAATTTTAGATTCAAATTTTTATTCAACTCTCAATAGATTAAATTCTATAATTTAATCGCCAAATTCAAAGTTATATTGAAAATTCAATTCAAACCATCCTTCAAATATTTAAAATTAATTAAATATTCTCAAATTAAATTATTAAAAATTCTGGGTCGTTACAAGCGCTCACTATTCGAGTTAGCCGGGAAAGGACCTTGGGGTCGTATAACCCATTCCGAGTATGTGATACATCGTTATGGATTGCATTTGATGACCGGTGTTGAAGACCGGATATTTGCGAGAGCGATAGGATGACCTGTCGATTGACTCTGCACCGAGTTGGTCCGGTATAGAGTTCTCCATATGTGATGGGGAATCCGATCAGGATTGTGGATATCCGGATTGCAAGGACTTCTTTGTAAGTGCCTTCGGTTCTGTTCGAGCCCGGAACAGACTTGTATGGATAGTATGTCTGACATTACAAATTGAGATTTAAAGCCGATTTCTTTCAAATATATTTATGTTGGTGGCGGAGAATTTATTCTCTTAGCTTAACACCCTTCTCTGAGACGTACGAGCTCAGAGGTTATGTAGTTGATGGTTATCAGCGATATATTCCCAATTTGGTAATGTGACATTCTGAGTGTTGTTGTGAAATGATCATGGTTTGATCATTTGTGATATGATCATTTGTTTGATCACTTATCTTTGTGATCATTTCTATGATCATTTGTTGACCCAAAGCATGGATTTGTACCAAAGCGTGGCTTTGTAGACGAGACTTCGTCGAGCCTCACACCCCGGAATGGTCAAAACAGGAAAGATGCAGCAAGGTTATGAGTGGTAGCTCCCTTTAGGGTATGTGCATTTCCTTCTGGAAAAGGGTGGTATCATGGTATGGAGCCCAGATACTTACTCATGTTGAAACACTTTATTTATCATTGTGTGATGTTGGTTAGAGAGCTCTCGGATAAAGGTCCCAAAGGACCGGGGGATGGCATACTCGTGTCAGTTGTTACCTAGTTTGAAAGGTAACCCGGCCTTGTGTTGGAAGAGATCCGGTTAGGTTCTCGGAACGTCCTTCCAGGGGCGTTTCCATGTGGCAATGGGAAGTTCCTTGGCCTGACCATTTGTTGGAAATCCAAAGAAACAATACGAGACTTGTGCGGTTTTAGTTGTAGAACCTGCCATCTAATATGGTAGCTATAGTAGGCATAATATAATGGTACCTATGCTGGCTAAGATTTATATTCTACTTTCGAAATATTTTTACACTATGCACTAATAATAATATCAAATGTTTCTTTTTAATGCGTATCAAGCATCTTTGACTAACATAAGAAGAAATCTCCTCCAAGTCTGTGTTTGCATTGTGTGTGTGGTGGGAGGTCTTATGGTAGTTACATTTTCAAAAACATTGCGAATTGACTTTAAAAATATTCCTCTATTTTGATTTTAAAGATAAATAAACAGTTTTGAGTTCTCACACCAGTCACATGACTGACTCGGAGTTTATTGTTTTCCTTCCTAAACTCTGGGTGCCCACCAATTTCCACACGGGCAGTCAAGAGTTAAGGTTTATCAGGATATTCTGGATATTCAGGAGTTGCAGGAGGCAAGTTGGATGACATGGCGTATTACTAATATATAGTATTTCTTTTCCGCTGTTTGTTGTTGTACACTCTGATGTAATGAAATGAAATGTAATGTAATGTAATAACTGATATAGTTCTTTGTTTAAAGATTATTCATTTATCTATTATATGTTGTTCCGCTGCGATTGTGAGATTCTGATATTGTTCTGTTGTTTTCTATTCCGTTCTATTTTCTATTTTCTTTTCTCTCTATTTTCTATCTTTTTCTCTCTTCTTCTATCCTTTTCTTCTTTTTAAAACCCTAACTATTCGGTTTTTCGGCAACGAAAAATCTCGTACGTTGCATTTGGTATCAGAGCATATGGTTAAGCGACAACCATGGCTCTATTGGGTATTACTCATTAGAGATAGAGTCAGTAGTACTCTAGAATGAGTTTGAGTGTAATAATAGCTATGAGAGCGTATTTGTTAGTGAATAGAAATTGTTTTGTATTGTGTTGACTTATCGGTTGATTGTTTGTAGATTCCGGTCGATGTAGTCTAGCTAACTATCGTAGATAGGGGTTTCTAAACTCTTAAACAAGATAAATTGACACAGTATTGTTTTAAATTGGATAAATGAAATAATTTTACCTTGATTTTATTTTATATATAAAGGAATAATTTTTCAGAATTATTAAAGTGGATATAAGTTGATTGTTTGGTTGTTGAATAAGTTGTTTGAATAATCTAAATAAGAGAATAATTGTATAAGCAAATGAATTATAAGAATTGAATTATAATTAAAGTGATTTACAATTGTGAAATAAACTTATATATATAAGAAGTGAAACTATATGAATATGAGTTGTAAATAAAAATGAATTTAAAGTTAAATGGAAATTTACTTAGAATTGGAATCTGAATTGATTTATAAGTGGGAATTTAAGTTAAGTAAAACCAAGTGATGTTTATAAAATGAAGTATAACTTAAGAGATGTTGAATGAAGTTGATATTGATATCAAAGTAAATTAATAAAGTTAAGTGATAAACGTGACCTTGAGTTATATAAATGAAATTCAACTTTTGTAATTGAATTAAATTAATGGATTAAATGTTAATCAATTGAATGTGAATAATTGATATGGAATAATGAATGTAAGTGTTAATTCATTAAAATTTAATGTTATTGGAAGTTGAATAATTGAATGAAAATCAATTTAATTAAACCAATTGAAAGTAAAGGTGTTAAACCAAGATGAATATAAGCAAAGGAATTTGGTTGTAATAGATAAACATTGGTTGTTATATGATTGTTAGTTGATTGTATATAATTCATTAAGTATTAATGAAATTGAGTTAATGAAATTGAAAGTTAAAGTAATTGAAATCCAATTGGAAGTTAAGTGAATCTTAAATAGAATTGAATTTGATTTGGGAGTGAACCAACTTGAATTATGAATTAGTAAATATAAACTAATTGAAAATGTATGTTAGTAAAAACATCCACTGTTAATGAATCAAATGTGATTTAAATTGAAAACCAATTCATTGAATATTAATGAGAATATGAATGAATATTTATTTGGTTATGGATGATAGTTGGTTGATGGTCGAATATATTGCTTTTATTGCATTTGCTATGTTGGCATATATAGTTATTATGTTGCTATATGTTGTATATCGATACCATTTTCATATATGCATGTTTCTCATCTATTTGTTGAGTGTTTAGTAGGTGCGGATCGCGTTTGCTTCGCATTTGGAGCTCGCTTTCGCGCTATATTAGCCGTATATGCTCGCTAATAAAATATAAGGTACATATCTCGGATTAAATATCGTACTTTTACACTTTTTTCCCTGCGGGATGCCTCATTACTTGATGAGATGTATATTTGTGATATAGATACTATCATTTTTTTTCGGATCGAGCCGCGCAAAGGAGACTATGGCGAATTTTTCTGAAAATTTAAGGCGTTAGAAAATTTTGAGAAAAATTGGAAAAATTGTGAAACTATAACTTTGATTTTGGAATTGAAAGTCAAACAATAGTAGTTGTTTTTGAAAAGATAACTAAGTATGATTTGAAAACTTAGTAAAGATATTGTAAGAAGTTTAACTATGGATTTTGGGAAAGTTAATAGATTCTGTAACTTTTCTTACTTAGTAATTTCGAGTACGAAATTGTTTTAAGGGGGGAAGCATGTAACGACCCAGGATTTTTATTAATTAAAAATTGAATATTTAATTAATTTAAAATATTAATAAGTGAAATATAAGTCGAATAAATTTTATTTTGAATAATTGGATTTAATTGAATAATTAAATCGATAATTTAATATGTCAATTTACAGAAATAATTGAAAATTGGGTTTAATATGATTGAAAATGATTTTTAAAATTTTATTATATCATATTGAAGTTAGAATGATGTTTTAAAACTTTTAAAATCGAATTTAAAATTTATTTGTGAAAATTGAATATTTTAATATTTAATCGACTAGTGAAATTAGCCAATTTTCGAACAGTCTCAGAATTGGACGAAACTAGTTCCATTGGATCCGTAATAGTTTGTTATTATTGAATTTCAATTTTTGTAGGAATCAGAGTTTTCGTTTGATCGTGGCAGCTCGAAACGCATCGAAATTGTTTTAATATTAATTTGGCGAGTTAAAATAGTCATTTTTCAAAAAGTCTCGGATTTCGACGAAACTAGTTTCATCGGATCTGTAATGTGATATTATTGTATGGTTTCAAATTTCGTGTCAATCGGATTTATCGTTTGTCCGGTGCAAGCTAAAACGCCTAGAAAATCGTTTAATCGATTTAATTTTAAATTGAACGTTTATTGCCATAACTCGCACAGATGACCGAATTAGCTCCCGAAACACGTTCCATTGTGTTCGGAACGCGGGGTAAACCTTAGAAACGCCAAACGGCACGCTTCGTTTGGAGTTTGGAAAATCCGGGATGAATAGTGTCGCGCGAATTTTCTATATAAGCCCTTCACTCTTCATAAATTGCAAAAATATCAAACCCTAGGGTTTCCATCTGCAGCCGCCGCCTCCATATAATTTTAATGGCCAGAAAAATCTCGTCTTCTTCCTCGAATCTCTCTCAATCCATCAATTTTCTCAAGAAACTTCCAACATGAATATTGTAGAGGGCAGCTAGATCTTCGTGTTCAACGGTGATGATGATCATCGGAGCGACGTGGAGGGAGAAATCATGGCCGAAAGGGAGCACGGTCGGCCTCGTTTTTCGTGCAAATGGCGCAGCCGAGTTCATCATGGCTTGGACCGAAAGTGGAGCTAGCGGTGGCCTTCGACGTGGGGTTGCTTGATCGACGTGAAGATGAGCGTGGTGATTGCAAAATCTAACCCTAGTTTCGAACATAGATGGGTTCTTGCGCGTGTTGTAACCTGTAGGAGCAACGTGAGATGGAAGATGATGCGCACGGTCACGATTGAAGGGTGAGATCCTACGGCCAGTAAAGATTTAGGTTAAAATTATAAAGAAATTTGTAAATTTAGTTTATATAAAATCGTGTAAACTTGTAAAAATCATATCATTTTCATACGAGGTCGATAACACGCGAAACTAGTTGCGTTGGACTCGTATGGACGAGCACTACGCTATGGAATTGGATTGGAGTCGTTTGAAGTTAGCGAAAATTTTGGGTAAAATTAAACATCCGTTTAATTTTATTCGTAATAAATCGCTAAAACGAAATTGAAATCAAGGTGAGAACTTCTCACTCAATCGAATCGGTTTCGATTTTAATTTTAAATAGTTAGATTTAGAATTCTTGAATGTATGTTTGAATGATGATTGTTATCTATTGATTGTTAAAATAGACATTATGCATCGTTAGTAAGCGGAGGTTATTTATTAAAAACATATACCGCGAATATTTCATAAACAGTGAAATTGGTATTATATATAATAGAAATATATATATATTGGCATATGTATATATTGCAGTTGTTGATTTCCCGCATTATATAGCGGATGAGACCCTATTGCGCCGTCTATTAAGCGGATAATATTTTAAATCTCATATACCGCGATAATTTCGTACTGGAACGGAATTGGTATTGTGCTAACATCTTTGGATGGAGGAAAACAGGTTGGAGGGATCCAACTGGATTCCTCAACAGTATTTATTTGATTATGGATATTTTGATATTCGTTGATTATCATATACGATATATGATGTCGTTGTAGTCGTGATGGACTATTTGGTGTGTAGCATCATTGGGCCAAATTTTGGAATTTTAAAATGATTTTAAAGTGACTTTTGAAAGTATACGTTATAAAATATTTTTGGAAATTGATTTATTTTAAATAAATAAACGTTATACTTTTAAAAGTTATAAAATTATGATTTTTGAGAAATATAGTTAAAAGTTGATTTTCGAGAAAAATATGGGTTAATGGTTTTATAAATAGTTTAAATTGGGATTTTTGAATTTATTATAAAAGTTTAAATATGGGATTTATAAATTTGATTATTTTATAAATCAAAATGATGAAATTATAAAGGAGTTAAGACGTTTTGAAATAATAATGTAAATTGATTTATATAAAAGGTTTATAAAACTGATATTTGTAAAATTAAAAGTATTGGAATTATAAAATGAGTTTTATAAGTGTTAGAATGAATTGTGAATAAATTTCGTAAATGAATGAAATTTATAGAATTATAAACGGTGAAGTTATAAATGAAATTTTATAAGCAGTAGGTTTATAAAATTTGTAAAGTTATTTGAAGAATAGATTTGGTTAAATAAATGAATCTTATAAGTTATAAGATTTATAATTTGGAAAGTCTTTAAAGAACGATTTTGTAAAATAATCGTTTTATAAGCATTTAACTTATAATATGAACCTTTGGTTTATAATTGAGTTATAAATTGGAATAGGTTAACAAAGGAGATTTATAAAAGGAAGTTGTTGTAAAACAAATAGAAATGGAATTTACAAACATTGTTTTATAAATCCGCAACGACTTATTTTGGATAATTAAATTGTTGTAACTTATTTATGGAGTTATATTCACGTTTTAGACAGTGAATAATCCTTTGAAATAAAATGAATAGAAATGATGAAATTTGTTAACGAAGTATATTCACGTTTTGAATAGTGAATAATATGTTAAAGGAAATGTACTGGATGTGATGTTTTAAGTAGAATTAAAACGATCTAACGATGTTTTAAATGCATTAAAATTCGAAACCATAGATTTCAACATTCATTGTTGAAATAGACGTTTTCGAGAAATAGAAGGAAATGGTGGACTATAACACTGTTGTTATAGTAAATGATTTCCGAAAGGAAATGTTGGCATAGTATTGGGATTTATATATCTATTTTAATTTCGAATCCCTATACTAGTGATTTTGGGTTGTCGTAACGATGTTTTACGCAACATTCGTTTTGGCCCAAATAAATATGTTTAAGAGAATGATTTCCTTAAAGAATGAAATATATGCTTAATTTCGATTTAAGTATATTGAATATTTTCCAAAGGTTGAAAATAAATAAAATTTGTGAATTACTTATGAATAAATAAGTATGGAAATGTTTTTCCAATGTGAAATGAAACGTTTTGAGAATTTATCTTTTTGAATATAAATTGAAATGAATAATTGAAATCATATATGCATGGATATTTTGGAATGAAAATTCACTATGGAATTTATAAAAGAAAGGGGAATTTGTTTAAAAATAAATATTGATTTATTTTTGAAGTATTGAAATTATATATCTTGTAAAGATATTTTTGGGAAATAAATAATTTGAAAAATTATTTGGAATCTGGTGATGTTGTGCATATTCATTGATAGTTCAATAACCGACTATCAATATTTACCTTTGAAAGGTATTTGTTTTGATTTGTTTGAATTTGAATGCCACACTTATTTTTGAATAAGCGCTCACTATTCGGGTTAGCCGGGAAAGGACCTTGGGGTCGTATAACCCATTCCGAGTATGTGATACATCGTTATGGATTGCATTTGATGACCGGTGTTGAAGACCGGATATTTGCGAGAGCGATAGGATGACCTGTCGATTGACTCCGAACCGAGTTGCTCCGGTATAGAGTTCTCCATATGTGATGGGGAATCCGATCAGGATTGTGGATATCCGGATTGCAAGGACTTCTTTGTAAGTGCCTTCGGTTCTGTTGGAGCCTGGAACAGACTTGTATGGATAGTATGTCTGACATTACAAATTGAGATTTAAAGCCGATTTCTTTCAAATATATTTATGTTGGTGGCGGATAATTTATTCTTTTAGCTTAACACCCTTCTCTGAGACGTACGAGCTCAGAGGTTATGTAGTTGATGGTTATCAGCGATATATTCCCAATTTGGTAATGTGACATGCTGAGTGTTGTTGTGAAATGACCATGGTTTGATCATTTGTGATATGATCATTTGTTTGATCACTTATCTTTGTGATCATTTCTATGATCATTTGTTGACCCAAAGCATGGCTTTGTACCAAAGCGTGGCTTTGTAGACGAGACTTCGTCGAGCCTCACACCCCGGAATGGTCAAAACAGGAAAGATGCAGCAAGGTTATGAGGGGTAGCTCCCTTTAGGGTATGTGCATTTCCTTCTGGAAAAGGGTGGTATCATGGTATGGAGCCCAGATACTTACTCATGTTGAAACACTTTATTTATCATTGTGTGATGTTGGTTAGAGAGCTCTCGGATAAAGGTCCCAAAGGACCGGGGGATGGCATATTCGTGTCAGTTGTTACCTAGTTTGAAAGGTAACCCGGCCTTGTGTTGGCAGAGATCCGGTTAGGTTCTCGGGACGTCCTTCCAGAGGCGTTTCCATGTGGCAATGGGAAGTTTCTTGGCCTGACCATTTGTTGGAAATCCAAAGAAACAATACGAGACTTGTACGGTTTTAGTTGTAGAACCTGCCATCTAATATGGTAGCTATAGTAGGCATAATATAATGGTACCTATGCTGGCTAAGATTTATATTCTACTTTCGAAATATTTCTACACTATGCACTAATAATAATATCAAATGTTTCTTTTTAATGCGTATCAAGCATCTTTGACTAACATAAGAAGAAATCTCCTCCAAGTCTGTGTTTGCATTGTGTGTGTGGTGGGAGGTCTTATGGTAGTTACATTTTCAAAAACATTGCGAATTGACTTTAAAAATATTCCTCTATTTTGATTTTAAAGATAAATAAACAGTTTTGAGTTCTCACACCAGTCACATGACTGACTCGGAGTTTATTGTTTTCCTTCCTAAACTCTGGGTACCCACCAATTTCCACACGGGCAGTCAAGAGTTAAGGTTTATCAGGATATTTTGGATATTCAGGAGTTGCAGGAGGCAAGCTGGATGACATGGCGTATTACTAGTATATAGTATTTCTTTTCCGCTGTTTGTTGTTGTACACTCTGATGTAATGAAATGAAATGTAATGTAATGTAATAACTGATATAGTTCTTTGTTTAAAGATTATTCATTTATCTATTATATGTTGTTCCGCTGCGATTGTGAGATTCTGATATTGTTCTGTTGTTTTCTATTCCGTTCCATTTTCTATTTTCTTTTCTCTCTATTTTCTATCTTTTTCTCTCTTCTACTGTCTTTTTCTTCTTTTTAAAACCCTAACTATTCGGTTTTTTCGGCAACGAAAAATCGCGTACGTTACAATTGATAAATTTTCCACTGTATTTAAAATCCTAATTTTACCCATTTTTACTCATTTTTTTCTTTTCATCCAAAACAGATTCCAATTTTCATATTCCTTTAAATTCTTAATTTATCAATTTATTGATTTCTTTTAAAACCCAATTTATTTTCTTTATAATTTACATTCTGAGTTTATAGTTTATCCAACAACATCAAAATACAATTTAATTCCAAATTTATCAATCACAATATATATACAGGCATCATCAATTATAAAAATGATTACTATATTGTAAGGAATCCTGTTGGATCCCTCCAACCTGTTTTCCCTGCATCCAAAAATATTAGCATAACAATATATATATCAATCCAGGCTGATATAAATAAACATTTCAACCAATCACACAAATATTTAAATATTAACTACTTGAATCAGCTAACATTCCAGATGTGAGTGAGATTAACTCACCTTGCGTTTCGGCGAGCGTTCGAAATTTAAATTAAACCGAACGACGTTCAATTTAACTCAAATTTCTATTTGCTTGAATCGAATTCATATCTATGCCACAGCGTGCTCCCCGTCACTGCGATTCCGACGTCACCAAAATTGTCGAAATCTGATAACGTACGCATCCGATATTAATTTATAAAGTTTGAATAACAATTTAAAACAAATTTTCTTTAAATTTTAAATTTACTTTTACCACAACATAACAGGCCGTTCAAAACCCAAGTCAAAGCCAAGGCCGCATCTTCTTCCACCTTCGAACACAACACAGATAACACGAACCCAACGCACGCGCGCTAGGGCTTGAAAACGCCCCTCCAACGTTCGCCTCCACGTCGATCAGGACCTACCACCTCGAAGAGCCAAGCGATAGCTACCTTCGGTCGCAACCCCACTGAACTCGGTCGTACCTCTCGCCCAAAAATCAAACACGAACATGCAGCCTTCAAGGCGAAATTTCAGACAACTCCCTCAACCAAAAACTATCATACCCGTCCAATTCGAAGAACTCGACGATCTCTTCATCTTTGTAGTTGGAAAATTTTCGAATTAAGGCATGGATTCGAAGAAAAATGAAGATGAATCTGGGAGGTTTCCGACCATCGAATAAAAAGAACGGCGGCTACCTATATAACTCTAGGGTTCGAACACAATTGCCTTATATAATATTAATTAATATTATTTTAATATCGTTCCAATACTCTTTATCACTGACGCAACCGGACTCCAAATCTCATGTACCAATAGGTGTTCCTAGGGTTTTTCCGCGTTCCAGACACAATGGAACAGGTTTCGTAAGCTAATTCGATCGTATGTGTGATTTATAGAATTAAACGATCGTTTTTAATTTAAACCGATTAAAATGATTTCTATGCGTTTCGAGCTGCCACGGTCAAACGACAACTCCGATTGCTACGAAAAATAAAATCTGATAATAACTAACTATTACGGATCTAATGGAACTGGTTTCATCGAATTCCGAGACTGTGCCCCGGAAGGCTATTTTAACTCGTCTATTAAATCGGGCGATTTTCAAAAGTGTCGAAACCGCTTAAATTTTCACTTTTAAAATTTTACTAACTTAACAATAATTCATATAAAATTTATAATCACATTAAAAATCTTTCTGACTCATTCCGGACTAAAATCGGATTAATTGCATTTTAATAATATTAAATTCATTTTTAAATTAATATAAAATCCCAAATATTAATTTATCAACTTTAAAATTCTTCTAAAATTCCCACCACGCTATTTACAAATAACTCAAAATAAATTTTTAAAACCATTTTTATCACTATTTACATCCAAATTTACTTTTATTTCAATTCCGAATATTTAAATTATTATTTTCCCATTATTCAAATTCAACCGGAATTACTAAAATTAAAAATTATAGCTTATTTCATTGATTGAACCCGAATCCATTCAGTTCAAAATCAATTAAGAATCCACATTTAAACATTTAAAACGAACTAAATGTTCAAATTCATTGGCTTAAAAATACGGGATGTTACATTCCTCCCCCCTTATAAAAATTTCGTCCCCGAAATTTGCTGGGGTAGAAAATACTCTCCAACTCATTTAGTGAAAATCCCAAATTCACTTTGCCTAAACTCCTTTAGTTTCAAATCGAAACTACTAATTCAATCATATTCCATAATCCTTTATTTTCAATTGTTTATTTGAAATCAACTTGTCACTAATGAAACAAATGTTCCTACACTCATTAACTTAACCCAAACTTCTTAAGTTAAAAGCTTATATACAACTTCCCAAAACCCCTTTAGCTCAAATCCAAACTCATTTACTTCATTTACTCTAAATCTTTAAATTCTAACGTTTTTAAAAATAACTTTCCAAGTTAATAAATTTTCCCAAAATCCCAAAAAAATTCTAACTCCCAAAATTTTCGAAAAATTTTGGCAGAGTCTCCTTTGCACGGAGGAGCTTTCGCGATATCGCGATACAAACAAATATATATACATCGACCCACACGGTCGGAAACCAAAATATATCACAATATATATATATATATATCATTTTCCCAATTATATTTGCGTAGGCGTGCCTTTTTAGCGAATTTTAATAGCGAGCGGCTAATATATCGCATATACGCGCTCCAACTCTCTCGAACGCCTCCCGTACCTGTACTTACTCAACAAACTCATCAGTTTCAAGATATGAGCATTTTAACAACATTTCCAATGTAAATGAAAGCCAAACATATCTATTTCATAACCAAACCAAGCAACTTCATAATTATGCATACTAACCTCTTTTATAAACAATTTCACAATTCCGACATCATTTTAAATCCCCTTTACAAACCCAAACTTCATGGTTTAACAATGTTAACCATATTTATTTCAACACTCCAAAGATTTCAATCAATTCATTTTCACTTCAATATGATTACGTATGCCTTTCATACATTTTTATTTTAACTTACATTCCCAATTTGATTTACAATCAAATTTTATTTTAACCTGGAAACATTCGCATTTCTGCTATGATCCATTTCTCATTCATATGCAAACATCACTTATCAAAATGCCAATTCACTCCAATTAATTCAAAATCAATTCCATTTGCTATTTTAAACCAATTCACTTGCATTCATTTACAAACTCTTTGAATTGAATTCCAATCCATATCAATTTATTTCAAGAAATCAATTTCAATTGCTTGTTAATCAACTCAATTCCGAATACATGAAAATTTTCATGCCATTCGAGCAAAATAATCACCGCTTAAGCTTATAACCATTTAAAACTAATTTCAACTTAGATTTATATTAATTTTTTATTTTATTTGCATGGTTCACAATCCAAGTATTTTTATCCCAATGCAATTGTTAAATTAAATTTTCCTTACATTTTTTATTTCCTTAACCAATTCAGGTTTATATTAATATCATTTCACCCTGGATTGTTTACATTCCATACATCCTTATTTTATCTCAATAAGTAATTAATATCGTTTCACTTGCAATTCAATTTTATTATCTAACAAATTTCATTCAAAATTACTTAATAAAGCTCATTCCCAACCATTTTGTTTTTCTTTCAATTTGCTTAAGTTCTTTCACAATATCTTCATTATCTTCTTATATCAATTTTATTTTATTTCCCTTTTGATTCTCATCCAATCAAATTTCAATTCATTTACAAATTTTAATTCAATTTGTTTATTTATTCAATCCATTTAAAATTTATTCACCTTCACAATTCATTTCTGAATTTATTTTATTAACAATGTGGCCACTTATTTGAATTTATTTACAATTCAAACCATCACCATTATAATTCAATTCCATTTTTCATCTACACTTCAATATTTGTTATCACAAATTTAAATCTCATGCCACAATTGGATTTTTATTTACTTTCCAAATTTTGACCAAACTATCAAAATTCTATTCATTTCAATACAAATTCCATTAACTTGTAATTCAATTTAGTCAATAACCTAATCCATATTAGGTTTTAATTCACTTCCCCAATTCACTCTGAATTCATTTATAATATGACCATTTTCATTCACACTCTCAACTTTTTATTGCCAAAACTAAATCCCATACTAGAACTGGGTTTTTCATTATTCTTTTCAAACTTTACTTATCAAACCACCAAAATTCCACCCAGGCCAAGACCAATTTCATTAAATTTAGTTTACACTAAATTCATCTTCAAACTTCTTTTATTTAATTCAGCTTATCCTAAATTCTTTCCCAAACAATTCCTGTGAATTTAGTTAGGTTAACCTTTTATTCACACAATATCCTTTCAACATAATTAAATTTCTTTCAATTCAATTCTTTCCCAAATTAATTCTTTTCCAATTCTAATTCAACTTCATCCAAATTTATTTAGCCATCTTGAATTCATTTCATTTCCTTTACTACCTTAAATAAGAATTTAATTCTATTCATAATTATTCATAACTCAACTGAATTTTAATTTTAATTTATTCCAAATTCAACTCAATTCCATTAACCGAAGTTAAATCCAATTCAATCTAATTTTAATTCTCCATATACAAGTTCAAAACTTATTTACTAACTTAAGTTCATTCACTTCTTTTATATCTCACTTTACCTTATTTCAATTTACCTTTTATTTGAGACTAGGTTTGAATTCACCATGCCATTTAACTATTCCCCAATTGTGATTATAATTTTATTTCTATTTATATAAGTTCACTAACTTATTTATTTTAAAGCCATACTTCTCATTTTAATCCATCTACATCTTATAATCACAATTTCAATTTTCTATATATATGCATCACTGAATTTTTAAGGATACAAATCTATTTTCACCTTAATCCTTTGCAAATTTTAAATCCACCATTTCAGATTATAAGTATAACTCTTAATAGCTTATGAGTACATTTCATTACCCAATGACCTACAATTACAAAGTTATTTTAACATTTCCATTCAACCCAAATCAATTTAATTCTAATTCCCAATTTTATTTAACTTATCCCAAGTTAAATTCAACTTTCCGTTCATTTCAATAATTTCATTTACCTCCATTTACCCAAATTAATTTTAATTTCAGGATTAAAATTTTCATTTCTTCCTTATTAGCATCAACTTCACCAAATAAGTCCAATAGTTGATTCATTTTTTACCCATTATTTAAATAGAATTTCCCAGAATTCAATTACCCGTTTTTATTCCAAAACCATTTTGAAATATATCAATAACTCATACACTCCTGGTATCAAATCAAATCTCCCAATTCCAAAACACTTGGTTTTATTAAAACAAATTTCCCTTTGAAATTTATAAAACCACTTGTATACCCATCAAGTCAAACAAATATCATAACCAACCACTTTGGTAGCAATCTATCACTTTAGAAACTCGAAAATGAATTCTGATGATGTGGCCAGCATCACAAGGATTATTTTCCAGCGAATGAAGTGAGTTCAATGCTTCTAACTTTCCCCAATTCATTCAGAACAGTTTCCCATTCAAAAATATTACCCAAAAAAATATTCCATCATTCCCTTCAAACACTTTAGCAAACATTACGAACTTTCCCAGGATTTGAAATTTCCAAACTTTTGTTTCAATACATTTAAAATTCTTTCCAAAACTTCTGGGGTTTAAATTCTGGTTTGGTTTAAATTAGTTATTCTCTTTTGTATACTTTATACTCATGGAATTTATTTGGTTATATCCATTTCACATTTTAGATTAACTTTTAGATTCTTATTTACTTATTGTATTAACACCCAATATATATATAAAAATTTCAGAAAATTATTTCTTTTATATCACAATATAATTTTGGGTAAAATTATTTCATTTACCCACTTTAAAAACAATACTATGCCGGTTTATCTAGTTTAAGTGTTTAGAAACCCCTATCGATACGGTTGTACTTCGCGCACCGACCAGAATTCATAAACACTCAACCGATAAGTCAACATAGTATAAACACAATTTTATATCAACTGACAAGTGCGCTCTCATATCTATTAATACACTCAAATCATTGTAGAGTACTATTGACTCTGTTAAATGAGTAATTTCCCCACCAAAGCCTAGGTCGTCGCCAACCTAAGCTCTGATACCAAGTGTGACAGCCCGCAAATCCGTACCCCAAGAATCAACACTATTCTACCTCTGTTAACTCAAGTGGCACAGAAATACCAACCGTTTGGGTTTAAGAAGAAGAGATAGAAGAAGAAGAAACTAAACAATATCAGAATCTCACAGTCGCAGCGGAATAAAGTATAATAGTAAATATAGATCTTTACACAAAATGTAATTTATACCAGTTTTATACATCACATCATCAGAGTATCTCATACATCAACATCATCAATCAGACAAAACCATACAATCATAGCAGCAGAATATATATATATATATATATATATATATGTGTATGTATGTATGTATGTATGTATGTATGTATGTATAGATAATACGTCTTGGACTCCAGCTCCTCTCCTGCTCCATAGTATCCTGTCTTATACATATAATACTCGGTCTGACCCGAGCATTATAATAAAATAACACCCGAGTCAGTTTGGAACACCAGCTAATAATAATGCATCCAAATTGATTATTAAAGTTTCAAAAATCCTTTGAAAACAAAAGCATCTCGTAAGACCACGCCACAAATAAACATGTCGGGTTTTTACCTTACGATAGCTAAAACACTTTTTATAGCAATCCTCTGATATTATAATAGGGTCTATTTACAAATACTTATAAAATAGCCGAAATTGTTACATCTATTAAATTCCAGCTAATAGCCACAAAAGTGGGTAATAGAAACAAAACTCGTACAAGGCTCGTAGGGAGAATGGATTTCCAACAATGACTAGGCACTGGGAAACCACCTGTCACAGTACGTGGTCTAGATCACAGTACCGAGGAGTACGCCCGCTCTCCTGCAACACAAGGCCCGGACCCATCCTTTACTGGACAGTTCCGAATAAGATCACCCCGCAGTTCGGATCAACAACCGCCCACTAAGCCGAAATAAATGGGACATCTAGACAGGGATGACCTTACTCTCCAGTGGGGGATACCCACGAAGCCTTGCTGCATATCCCCTGATTTTTAGTCATTCCCATTTGATGAGGCTTGAGGCTAAGCGTTACCATTAGAACGTTTCTCTTAGAATGCCCATCGCCCTCCTGACGATGTTCCGAAAGCATTCATCCATACAAGTCCGTTCCGGGTTCGAACGGAACCGAAGGCACTACTCCTACTACATCCATTTTTGGAAATATCCTCAGGATTAGTAGCGACTAGCCCTTGCATTTCACTGCTTCATCTTCGACTCCGAACACGTTTCACGAAACGTACAAACCAGATCGAAGTGGTTTTCGAGAAATAAATCTCGATCCCGGTCTCTACGAAACGATCAACGCATTTGTTCAATATTGATAGTCGGTGATTTAACTATCAATTTATATTCACAAACATCCATAAGCATCCATCACACAATAAATAATTCCCACATTATTTATTTGCCTCAATATCTTTACAAGATATATTTTCAAATTTTCAAAGCTCATTTGAAACAGTTCCCAAAGTTCTTCCTTTACAAGGTAAATCCTTTACCATTAAATTCCATTGGAAATAACCAAGTTCAAAACAATTTAGATTTAAAACAGTTAAAACACTTTATTCTAAAATATACTTTAAAATATGTAAATTTACTACTAGTCATTTACTCAAAATATAATTTCAAAATATTTAAAGTAAAACTACTTTATAAGATATAACTTGATTTAAAATAAGGTTTTAGTTAAACTAAATTTTAAAAGTAGAGTTTAAAAAGATTAATACTCTTTTCAAATAACTTGGGTCAAAACTAGCCTTTGAATAAATTCCTTTTTTAAAAATAATTACCAATGTATTCGCAAACAAGTACTATTGCTAAGTTATTAATTTATTACTTAAAAATAATAATTTTCCAACAACTCTTTTAAACAAGTTTAAACTTTCTTTTAATAAAATCTGCTTAAAACTCGAACTTGGTTTTCCCACGGAACACATTACCATTCAAACATCCCAAAATACCCTTCATATAAATCCAGCCAATTTATTTCATTTCAATTTATGTTTAATACATAAATTCCCAATCCCATGCTTAACATAACTTCTTTTGAAGTTCAAACACATTTTCCCATTTCCGGAAATTCATTTTTAAATTATAGGTTTTAAACATTTGTTTTCTTTTTAAATAAACATTTTGGAGAATTCTTCAATGAAAACCATATTTACATTTTACTTAAATGAAATCCCAATGGAGAAAACGGCATTTCAAAATATTCTATTCGCATTTAAACTTTAAATTTTATATTTGAAAGCTTCGTTACAACATATTTTAAATTTTCCGAAACATCATCAAATAACCCCATCGTTATCTCAAAACAAAATTTATAATTTCCATAGAATTCATTTCCAGAAATCTATACTTCACATTTATCGATTGATAAATTTTCCACTGTATTTAAAATCCCAATTTTACCCATTTTTACTCATTTTTTCTTTTCATCCAAAACAGATTCCAATTTTTATATTCCTTTAAATTCTTAATTTATCAATTTCTTGATTTCTTTTAAAACCCAATTTATTTTCTTTATAATTTACATTCTGAGTTTATAGTTTATCCAACAACATCAAAATACAATTTAATTCCAAATTTATCAATCACAATATATAAACAGGCATCATCAATTATAAAAATGATTACTATATTGTGAGGAATCCTGTTGGATCCCTCCAACCTGTTTTTCCTGCATCCACAAATATTAGCACAACAATATATATATATATATATATATCAATCCAGGCTGATATAAATAAACATTTCAACCAATCACACAAATATTTAAATATTTACTACTTGAATCAGCTAACATTCCAGATGTGAGTGAGATTAACTCACCTTGCGTTTCGACGAGCGTTCGAAATTTAAATTAAACCGAATGACGTTCAATTTAACTCAAATTTCTACTTGCTTGAATCGAATTCATATCTGTGCCACAGCGTTCTCCCCGTCACTGCGATTCCGACGTCACCAAAATTGTCGAAATCTGATAACGTACGCATCCGATATTAATTTATAAAGTTTGAATAACAATTTAAAACAAATTTTCTTTAAACCTTAAATTTACTTTTACCACAACATAACAGGCCGTTCGAAACCCAAGTCAAAGCCAAGGCCGCATCTTCTTCCACCTTCGAACGCAACACAGATAACACGAACCCAACGCACGCGCGCTAGGGCTTGAAAACGCCCCTCCAACGTTCGCCTCCACGTCGATCAGGACCTACCACCTCGAAGAGCCACGCGATAGCTACCTTCGGTCGCAACCCCACTGAACTCGGTCGTCCATCTTCCCAAAAATCGAATACGAACATGCAGCCTTCAAGGCGCGATTTTAGACAACTCCCTCAACCAAAAACTATCATACCCGTCCAATTCGAAGAACTCGATGATCTCTTCATCTTTGTAGTTGGAAAAATTTCGAATTAAGGCATGGATTCGAAGAAAAATGGAGATGAATCTGGGAGGTTTCCGGCCATCGAATAAAAAGAACGGCTGCTACCTAAATAACTCTAGGGTTCGAACATAATTGCCTTATATAATATTAATTAATATTATTTTAATATCGTTCCAATACTCTTTACCACTGACGCAACCGAACTCCAAATCTCACGTACCAATAGGCGTTCCTAGGGTTTTTCCGCGTTTCGGAAACAATGGAACAAGTTTCGTAAGCTAATTCGATCGTATGTGCGAGTTACAGAATTAAACGATCATTTTTAATTTAAACCGATTAAAACGATTTCTATGCATTTCGAGCTGCCACGGCCAAACGACAACTCCGATTGCTACGAAAATTGAAATACGATAATAACTAACTGTTACAGATCCAATGGAACTGGTTTCGTCGAATTCCGAGACTGTGTCCCGGAAGGCTATTTTAACTCGTCTATTAAATCGGGCAATTTTCAAAATTGTCGAAACCGCTTAAATTTTCACTTTAAAAATATTACTAACTTAGCGATAATTCATATAAAATTTATAATCACATTAAAAATCATTCTAACTCATTCTGGACTAAAATCGGATTAATTGCATTTTAATAATATTAAATTCATTTTTAAATTAATATAAAATCCCAAATATTAATTTATTAACTTTAAAATTCTTCTAAAATTCCCACCACGCTATTTACACTCAAATAACTCAAAATAAATTTTTAAAACCATTTTTATCACTATTTACATCCAAATTTACTTTTATTTCAATTCCGAATATTTAAATTATTATTTTCCCATTATTCAAATTCAACCGGAATTACTAAAATTAAAAATTATAGCTTATTTCATTGATTGAACCCGAATCCATTCAGTTCAAAATCAATTAAGAATCCACATTTAAACATTTAAAACGAACTAAATGTTCAAATTCATTGGCTTAAAAATACGGGATGTTACATTCCTCCCCCCTTATAAAAATTTCGTCCCCGAAATTTGCTGGGGTAGAAAATACTCTCCAACTCATTTAGTGAAAATCCCAAATTCACTTTGCCTAAACTCCTTTAGTTTCAAATCGAAACTACTAATTCAATCATATTCCATAATCCTTTATTTTCAATTGTTTATTTGAAATCAACTTGTCACTAATGAAACAAATGTTCCTACACTCATTAACTTAACCCAAACTTCTTAAGTTAAAAGCTTATATACAACTTCCCAAAACCCCTTTAGCTCAAATCCAAACTCATTTACTTCATTTACTGTAAATCTTTAAATTCTAACGTTTTTCAAAATAACTTTCCAAGTTAATAAATTTTCCCAAAATCCCAAAAAAATATTCTAACTCCCAAAATTTTCGAAAATTTTTGGCAGAGTCTCCTTTGCACGGAGGAGCTTTCGCGATATCGCGATACAAACAAATATGTATACATCGACCCACACGGTCGGAAACCAAAATACCGTACCTGTACTTACTCAACAAACTCATCAGTTTCAAGATATGAGCATTTTAACAACATTTCCAACGTAAATGCAAGCCAAACATTTCTATTTCATAACAAAACCAAGCAACTTCATAATTATGCATACTAACCTCCTTTATAAACAATTTCACAATTCCGACATCATTTTATATCCCCTTTACAAACCCAAACTTCATGGTTTAACAATGTTAACCATATTTATTTCAACACTCCAAAGATTTCAATCAATTCATTTTCACTTCAATATGATTACATATGCCTTTCATACATTTTTATTTTAACTTACATTCCCAACTTGATTTACAATCAAATTTTATTTTAACCTAGAAACATTCGCATTTCTGTTATGATCCATTTCTCATTCATATGCAAACATCACTTATCAAAATGTCAATTCACTCCAATTAATTCAAAATCAATTCCATTTGCTATTTGAAACCAATTCACTTGCATTCATTTACAAACTCTTTGAATTAAATTCCAATCCATATCAATTTATTTCAAAAATCAATTTCAATTGCCTGTTAATCAACTCAATTCCGAATACATGAAAATTTTCATGCCATTCGAGCAAAATAATCACCGCTTAAGCTTGTAACCATTTAAAACTAATTTCAACTTAGATTTATATTAATTTTTTATTTTATTTGCATGGTTCACAATCCAAGTATTTTTATCCCAATGCAATTGTTAAATTAAATTTTCCTTACATTTTTTATTTCCTTAACCAATTCAGGTTTATATTAATATCATTTCACCCTGGATTGTTTACATTCCATACATCCTTATTTTATCTCAATAAGTAATTAATATCGTTTCACTTGCAATTCAATTTTATTATCTAACAAATTTCATTCAAAATTACTTAATAAAGCTCATTCCCAACTATTTTATTATTCTTTCAATTTGCTTAAGTTCTTTCACAATATCTTCATTATCTTCTTATATCAATTTTATTTTATTTCCCTTTTGATTCTCATCCAATCAAATTTCAATTCATTTACAAATTTTAATTCAATTTGTTTATTTATTCAATCCATTTAAAATTTATTCACCTTCACAATTCATTTCTGAATTTATTTTATTAACAATGTGGCCACTTATTTGAATTTATTTACAATTCAAACCATCACCATTATAATTCAATTCCATTTTTCATCTACACTTCAATATTTGTTATCACAAATTTAAATACCATGCCACAATTGGATTTTTATTTACTTTCCAAATTTTGACCAAACTATCAAAATTCTATTCATTTCAATACAAATTCCATTAACTTGTAATTCAATTTAGTCAATAACCTAATCCATATTAGGTTTTAATTCACTTCCCCAATTCACTCTGAATTCATTTATAATATGACCATTTTCATTCACACTCTCAACTTTTTATTGCCAAAACTAAATCCCATACTAGAACTGGGTTTTTCATTATTCTTTTCAAACTTTACTTATCAAACCACCAAAATTCCACCCAGGCCAAGACCAATTTCATTAAATTTAGTTTACACTAAATTCATCTTCAAGCTTCTTTTATTTAATTCAGCTTATCCTAAATTCTTTCCCAAACAATTCCTGTGAATTTAGTTGGGTTAAACTTTTATTCACACAATATCCTTTCAACATAATTAAATTTCTTTCAATTCAATTCTTTCCCAAATTAATTCTTTTCCAATTATAATTCAAGTTCAACCAAATTTATTTAGCCATCTTGAATTCATTTCATTTCCTTTACTACCTTAAATAAGAATTTAATTCTATTCATAATTATTCATAACTCAACTGAATTTTAATTTTAATTTATTCAAATTCAACTCAATTCCATTAACCGAAGTTAAATCCAATTAAATCTAATTTTAATTCTCCATATACAAGTTCAAAACTTATTTACTAACTTAAGTTCATTCTCTTCTTTTATATCTCACTTTACCTTATTTCAATTTACCTTTTATTTGAGACTAGGTTTGAATTCACCATGCCATTTAACTATTCCCCAATTGTGATTATAATTTTATTTCTATTTATATAAGTTCACTAACTTATTTATTTTAAAGCCATACTGCTCACTTTAATCCATCTACATCTTATAATCACAATTTCAATTTTCTATATATATGCATCACTGATTTTTTAAGGATACAAATCTACTTTCACCTTAATCCTTTGCAAATTTTAAATCCACCATTTCAGATTATAAGTATAACTCTTAATAGCTTGTGGGTACAATTCATTACCCAATGACCTACAATTACAAAGTTATTTTACATTTCCATTCAATCCAAATCATTTTAATTATAATTCCCAATTTTATTTAACTTATCCTAAGTTAAATTCAACTTTCCATTCATTTCAATAATTTCATTTACCTCCATTTACCCAAATTAATTTTAATTTCAGGATTAAAATTTTCATTTCTTCCTTATTAGCATCAACTTCACCAAATAAGTCCAATAGTTGATTCATTTTTTACCCATTATTCAAATAGAATTTCCCAGAATTCAATTACCCGTTTTTATTCCAAAACCATTTTGAAATATATCAATAACTCATGCACTCCTGGTATCAAATCAAATCTCCCAATTCCAAAACACTTGGTTTTATTAAAACAAATTTCCCTTTGAAATTTATAAAACCACTTGTATACCCAACAAGTCAAACAAATATCATAATCAACCACTTTGGTAGCAATCTATCACTTTAGAAACTCGAAAATGAATTCTGATGATGTGGCCAGCATCACCAGGATTATTTTCCACCGACTGAAGTGAGTTCAATGCTTCTTACTTTCCCAAATTCATTTCAGAATAATTTCCCATTCAAAAATATTACCCAAAACAATATTCCGTCATTCCCTTCAAACACTTTAGCAAACATTACGAACTTTCCTAGGATTTTAAGTTTCCAAACTTTTGTTTCAATACATTTAAAATTCTTTCCAAAACTTCCGGGATTTAAATTCTGGTTTGGTTTAAATTAGTTATTCTCTTTTGTATACTTTATACTCATGGAATTTATTTAGTTATATCCATTTCACATTTTAGATTAACTTTTAGATTCTTATTTACTTATTGTATTAACACCCAATAAACCAAATATATATATATAATTATTTCAGAAAATTATTTCTTTTATATCAAAATATAATTTTGGGTAAAATTATTTCATTTACCCACTTTAAAAACAATACTATGTCGGTTGATCTAGTTTAAGTGTTTAGAAACCCCTATCATACGGTTGTACTTCCCGCACCGACCAGAATTCATAAACACTCAACCGATAAGTCAACATAGTATAAACACAATTTTATATCAACTAACAAGTACGCTCTCATATCTATTAATACACTCAACTCATTATAGAGTACTATTGACTCTGTTAAATGAGTAATTTCCCCACCAAAGCCTAGGTCGTTGCCAACCTAAGCTCTGATACCAAGTGTGACAGCCCGCAAATCCGTACCCCTTGAATCAACACTATTCTACCTCTGTTAACTCAAGTGGCACATAAATACGAACCATTTGGGTTTACGAAGAAGAGATAGAAGAAGAAGAAATTAAACAATATCAGAATCTCACAGCCGCAGCGGAATAAAATATAATAGTAAATATAGATCTTTACACAAAATGAAATTTATACCAGTTTTATACATCACATCATCAGAGTATCTCATACATCAACATCATCAATCAGACAAAACCATACAATCATAGCAGCGGAATATATATATGTATAGATAATACGTCTCGGACTCCAGCTCCTCTCCTGCTCCATAGTATCATGTCCTGTACATATAATACTCGGTCTGACCCGAGCATTATAATAAAATAACACCTGAGTCAGTATGGAACACCAGCTAATAATAATGCATCCAAATTGATCATTAAAGTTTCAAAAATCCTTTGAAAACAAAAGCATCTCGTAAGACCACGCCACAAATAAACATGTCGGGTTTTTACATTACGATAGCTAAAACACTTTTTATAGAAATCCTCTGATATTATAATAGGGTCGATTTACAAATACTTATAAAATAGCCGAAATTGTTACATCTATTAAATTCCAGCTAATAGCCACAAAAGTGGGCAATACAAACAAAACTCATACAAGGCTCGTAGGGAGAATGGATTTCCAACAATGACTAGGCACTAGGGTACCACCTGTCACAGTACGTGGTCTAGATCACAGTACCGAGGAGTACGCCCGCTCCCCTGCAACACAAGGCCGGACCCATCCCTTAATGGACAGTTCCGAACAAGATCACCCCGCGGTTGGAATCAACAACCGTCCACTAAGCCGAAATAAAAGGGACATCTAGACAGGGATGACCTTACTCTCCAGTGGGGGCTACCCACGAAGCCTTGCTGCATATCCCCTGATTTTCAGTCATTCCCATTTGATGAGGCTTGAGGCTAAGCGTTACCTTTAGAACGTTTCTCTTAGAATGCCCATCGCCCTCCTGACGATGTTCCGAAAGCATTCGTCCATACAAGTCCGTTCCGGGTTCGAACGGAACCGAAGGCACTACTCCTACTACATCCATTTTTGGAAATATCCTCAGGATTAGTAGCGACTAGCCCTTGCATTTCACTGCTTCATCTTCGACTCCGAACACGTTTCACGAAACGTACAAACCGGATCGAAGTGGTTTTCGAGAAATAAATCTCGATCCCGGTCTCTTCGAAACGATCAACGCATTTGTTCAATATTGATAGTCGGTGATTTAACTATCAATTTATATTCACAAACATCCATAAGCATCCATCACACAATAAATAATTCCCATATTATTTATTTGCCTCAATATCTTTACAAGATATATTTTAAAAATTTCAAAGCTCATTTGAAACAGTTCCCAAAGTTCTTCCTTTACAAGGTAAATCCTTTACCATTAATTCCCATTGGAAATAACCAAATTCAAAACAATTTAGATTTAAAACAGTTAAAACACTTTATTCTAAAATATACTTTAAAATATCTAAATTTACTACTAGTTATTTACTCAAAATATAATTTCAAAATATTTAAAGTAAAACTACTTTATAAGATATAACTTGATTTAAAATAAGGTTTTAGTTAAACTAAATTTTAAAAGTAGAGTTTAAAATGATTAATACTCTTTTCAAATAACTTGGGTCAAAACTAGCCTTTGAATAAATTCCTTTTTTAAAAATAATTACCAATGTATTCGCAAACAAGTACTATTGCTAAGTTATTAATTTATTACTTAAAAATAATAATTTTCCAACAACTCTTTTAAACAAGTTTAAACTTTCTTTTAATAAAATCTGCTTAAAACTCGAACTTGGTTTTCCCAGGGAACACATTACCATTCAAACATCCCAAAATACCCTTCATATAAATCCAGCCGATTTATTTCATTTCAATTTATGTTTAATACATAAATTCCCAATCCCATGCTTAACATAACTTCTTTTGAAGTTCAAACACATTTTCCCATTTCCGGAAATTCATTTTTAAATTATAGGTTTTAAACATTTTTTTTTCTTTTTAAATAAACATTTTGGAGAATTCTTCAATGAAAACCATATTTACATTTTACTTAAATAAAATCCCAGTGGAGAAAACGGCATTTCAAAATATTCTATTCGCATTTAAACTTTAAATTTTATATTTGGAAGCTTCGTTACAACATATTTTAAATTTTCCGAAACATCATCAAATAACCCCATCGTTATTTCAAAACAAAATTTATAATTTCCATAGAATTCATTTCCAGAAATCTATACTTCACATTTATCGATTGATAAATTTTCCACTGTATTTAAAATCCCAATTTTACCCATTTTTACTCATTTTTTTCGTTTCATCCAAGACAGATTCCAATTTTTATATTCCTTTAAATTCTTAATTTATCAATTTCTTGATTTCTTTTAAAACCCAATTTATTTTCTTTGTAATTTTCATTCTGAGTTTATAGTTTATCCAACAACACCAAAATACAATTTAATTCCAAATTTGTCAATCACAATATATAAACAGGCATCATCAATTATAAAAATGATTAATATATTGTGAGGAATCCTGTTGGATCCTTCCAACCTGCTTTCCCTGCATTCACAAATATTAGCACAACAATATATATATCAATCCAGGCTGATATAAATAAACATTTCAACCAATCACACAAATATTTAAATATTAACTACTTGAATCGGCTAACATTCCAGATGTGAGTGAGATTAACTCACCTTGCGTTTCGGCGAGCGTTCGAAATTTAAATTAAACCGAACGACGTTCAGTTTAACTCAAATTTCTACTTGCTTGAATCGAATTCATATCTGTGCCACAGCGTGCTCCCCGTCACTACGATTCCGACGTCACCAAAATTGTCGAAATCTGATAACGTACGCATCCGATATTAATTTATAAAGTTTGAATAACAATTTAAAACAAATTTTCTTTAAATTTTAAATTTACTTTTACCACAACATAACAAGCCGTTCAAAACCCAAGTCAAAGCCAAGGCCGCATCTTCTTCCACCTTCGAACGCAACACAGATAACACGAACCCAACGCACGCGCGCTAGGGCTTGAAAACGCCCCTCCAACGTTCGCCTCCACATCGATCAGGACCTACCACCTCGAAGAGCCAAGCGATAGCTACCTTCGGTCGCAACCCCACTGAACTCGGTCGTACCTCTCGCCCAAAAATCAAACACGAACATGCAGCCTTCAAGGCGCAATTTCAGACAACTCCCTCAACCAAAAACTATCATACCCGTCCAATTCGAAGAACTCGACGATCTCTTCATCTTTGTAGTTGGAAAAATTTCGAATTAAGGCATGGATTCGAAGAAAAATGAAGATGAATCTGGGAGGTTTCCGACCATCGAATAAAAAGAACGGCGGCTACCTATATAACTCTAGGGTTCGAACACAATTGCCTTATATAATATTAATTAATATTATTTTAATATCGTTCCAATACTCTTTATCACTGACGCAACCGAACTCCAAATCTCATGTACCAATAGGTGTTCCTAGGGTTTTTCCGCGTTCCAGACACAATGGAACAGGTTTCGTAAGCTAATTCGATCGTATGTGCGATTTATAGAATTAAACGATCGTTTTTAATTTAAACCGATTAAAATGATTTCTATGCGTTTCGAGCTGCCACGGTCAAACGACAACTCCGATTGCTACGAAAAATAAAATCTGATAATAACTAACTATTACGGATCTAATGGAACTGGTTTCATCGAATTCCAAGACTGTGCCCCGGAAGGCTATTTTAACTCGTCTATTAAATCGGGCGATTTTCAAAAGTGTCGAAACCGCTTAAATTTTCACTTTTAAAATTTTACTAACTTAACAATAATTCATATAAAATTTATAATCACATTAAAAATCTTTCTGACTCATTCCGGACTAAAATCGGATTAATTGCATTTTAATAATATTAAATTCATTTTTAAATTAATATAAAATCCCAAATATTAATTTATCAACTTTAAAATTCTTCTAAAATTCCCACCACGCTATTTACAAATAACTCAAAATAAATTTTTAAAACCATTTTTATCACTATTTACATCCAAATTTACTTTTATTTCAATTCCGAATATTTAAATTATTATTTTCCCATTATTCAATTCAACCGGAATTACTAAAATTAAAAATTATAGCTTATTTCATTGATTGAACCCGAATCCGTTCAGTTCAAAATCAATTAAGAATCCACATTTAAACATTTAAAATGAATTAAATGTTCAAATTCATTGGCTTAAAAATACGGGATGTTACAGTAATGTTGATGTTACCATTTTGAGCGGAGAGGTGGTGAATACTATGATTCAACGTGCATCATGCACATCAAATGCAGGTTCTAGTGTTTGTAATATTGGCAGTAAATCTGCATCTTTTTCTTTAATGTCAAAGAGAGGTAGCACAGGAAATCTATTGTTGTAAGTGGGTCTGTTCTTCATAATGCCAAGATCCGTAGTAGTAGTCATTCTCCAGTTTTGGGTAACTTAGCCGAATCGAGTGCCATGAGTGGTACTACGAATTCGGGATCTGGTATGACTTCTAGTTTAAGCAGTACTTATTCTTCTTATGCTTTGGATAGTTTGTCTTCCACCGAGTTATGTCAGTTAGCTAGGGATACTACTTTTGTTTTTACCGATGTTAAATTAGATACTGCTTATATTAGGAATGGGGAAATAGAGAGGGCTAGATCTTCTGGTTTATGTGGATTATTAGCTGGAATATTAGAGGTCTACATGATTTAAATAAATATGATAAAATTAAAGCATTTTTTAAATATTATTTTATTGATATTGCACTCTTACAAGAAACTAAAATAGAGTATCATGATATCCAATTTTTATAGAATATTAGGTGGTTATCACTTTAGGCATTATGCATGTTTACCTTCTATTGGAACTTTTGGGGGTTTACTTTTAGGGTGACAGGATAATTCTTTTAAACTTCTTCAATGTATTTCTAAGCAACACTCTTTAAATATTATTCTCATTAACCTTAGTGACAACTCTTTATTGCATATATCTAATAGTTATGGGCCAAACTCGAAAATCGATCGTCGAGTTCTATGGAACGGATGTTTAGAATTTAGATCATTTGCTCTTGGTTTTTGGATTATGGGGGGTGACTTCAATGTTACGCGATTTCTAGGAGAGTGTTCACCACGAGAAGGTGATTTCTCTTCTATGGAAGAATTTGACCAATTTACTATTAATTCTAATTTGATTGAATTACTTCTTACTAATAGAGAATTCACACGGGGTAATACTAAAGAGTCCCTTCTATGGCTCTTCTAGATAGATTTTTCATCAGTGATGAAATTTATGACAAATTTCCTTGATGTGCACGTAAATGTGCATATTTTTACTTTCATATTTTATTGAATTTAATTAAATAAATGAGAATATAGGGTATTTTAACATGTTTAAACCGAAATTCATATTATTTACAAATCATCACATATTCATCCTCATACAAGGACAAATTGGTCATTTTTGTGCATATATTAATTTGAGAAAGTTTACTTGTAAATTTCTATGTTATTTTGTAGAAATTTGAATTCAAATTACAGATGGTTTCATGGAAAATATGCATGCACAAGTGAATACAAAGGAATGAAGATGGAAATAATTCATTTCATGAAACATGGAGGACCCCACCTACCCACTTACCATGATGTACACTTAGAAGGTAATGCACATGCTAGTAGAAATTAAAGCTACATGTACATTTGAGTGGGAGATTAAGACATGTTAATGATTACTTTGTGGCTACACTACCTCAAGGAAAATTTGGGTAGTTTTCCAAAAAGTGGATTAGGGTTTCATACATGCATAAATACCCCTTATGTTCATGGCTCTTCTCTTTTCCTCTTAGTCTCTTATTTAGTTAGTTAAGTTTGAGGCTCACAAATGAAAACTCTGTTTCTTTTCCATGGCTACTTAGTCATTTTCTTCTTTCGTGCATTTTCCTTTTATGAAATTTTAATATATGCTCTTTTCTTGTTTATTTCCTTTCATGCTAGTAGTGTAAATATTCTATTCATGCAAGTAGATTAGCTTTTATTTTAGTTTAATTAGTTTTTTTTTTTACTTTTCTCTTTTTTCCTCTTGATTTTGTTTCATGTTGAATGCTACATTTGTTAATATGATAACAAATATGAGAAGCTAAACCCCTTCAATTTAGGAGTAGTGAAGCACTCTAATTATGTAGATTCAACATAATTTGATAATTATTGATCTCCTTTTGTGCTTAATGGAAATGATAGAATGTGGTAAATATTTTGTTGTTTAGCTTTGAATTTGATAGCCTATATTGTTGACACCAAATAGGCTATGCTTAAACAAACAACAAACACAAATTATATCTTCACCTACATATGATTTTGGTAATGAAGTGAATGTTGAAATCAAAATTTTTATGGTATATATTTCTAATCAATAGTTAATAGGTCATGCCTAAAATGGATTTTATTTTCAACTTTGTTGTCATTTTCAAGGGAGTTAAAAAGTAGTTTAATGGGTATGTTATAGTTTGATGGTTTATATTGGGCTAATTAATAACACAAATATGTCATACTTATGATAAAACATCAATTAAACTTACTAATGACCAAAAAAGAGAGATCATAATTTCATTTTGCTGAATTATGTGATCTTGAGAAGGATATTTCTTATAAATTTCCTTCTAGTCACATATGTTTATCCATTCAAGCTTTTGCTAGATTTTACATTTTTTTAGTTTAACAACATTTCAAATATTGGTTTAATTTGATTAAATAGAAATTTAAAAATCTAAATAATTCCTTGTGAATCGACCCATACTCGCCCCGTACTAACATTGTATGTTGTGTGCTTGCGGTTAATTTAAATTTAAATTCGATCGGCTAATTTTCTAACTCCATAGAATTTGGCGGGTCCGAACATTCCTATTTATAAAATCTCTAGTTTGCCTTATACTTAATTTTGATCATTTCCATATCATTCTTACGTGTGATTGTCATAAAATTTTTAACAGAACTTTTAAATTTGAAAAAAATGTGGTTATTGGAATCCAATTTCTCTAATCTAATTAAAAAAATGGATTTTAATGAATTTTTATAATATCAGAAATACAGATAACTCTGCTAAGATTTTTTTTTAAAATTTAGAGGTCTTAGGAATTTTATTAAAATTTGGTGTAAGAATTTTTTTTGGTAGTATTAAAACTAAAAAAGAAAAATTACGTTCTAAAATTCTTAATATTAACAAGATAGTAGAAACTAGTCAACGAAGTCTTGAAGAGCATAATGTTCTTGCTAATTTTAAAAGAATGGCTTAATTCAGTTTTTTAAAAAGAAGAGTTCATGTGGAAACAAAGATCTAGAAATTAATGGACCAATGAAGGTGCTAATAATACTAAATTTTTTTCATAACATGAATAATGGTAGAAAATGTAGTAACAAGATAAATTGTATTTTTGTGAATAATATAGAATTGGTAGACCAAAGGGATCTTAATAAGGCATTTTCCGATTATTTTAGAGATATTTTTGGTAATAAGAATAAGCATAGAATTAACGTTAGATGGAATGATCTTTATCCTACTGAATCTAGAATTGATCTTAATGATTTTGATAATCCTTTTGCTGAAGAGGAAATTTTGAAAGCTATTAATGATATGCCTAATGAGATAGCCCAGGTCCCGATGGGTTTCCTATTTTATTTTACACATTATATTAGGATGTTTTGAAGTTTGATTTAATTAGTATGTTTAATGAATTTTATAATAGGAAACTGCAATTAGGAAGATTTAACTTTGCTAACGTCATTCTACTACATAAAATAAAAGGTGCTAATAAGTTAAAAGATTTTAGACCAATTTCTCTAATTAATTGTTTTGTTAAAATTATTTCAAAAGTCTTAGCTAATAGACTTAGCACAAGAATGAATGATTTAATTCATTGTTCACAAATTGTTTTCGTTAAGGGTAGAAATATCACAGATGTAGTGGCTGCTGTTCAGGACAACATTAGTCATTATTGTAAAAATAACATTACATGTGCTCTACTAAAACCGGACTTTACAAAAGCTTTTAACTCGGTTGATTGGGATTTTTTAATTGATATGTTATCGGCTAGAGGTATTAGTCGCAAATGGATTGGTTGGATTATGACTTTTCTTAAAGATGGTAATTCTAGTATAATATTTAATGGTATTTTAGGGAATAAAATTC
Source organism: Allium cepa (assembly GCA_030765085.1). Classification (NCBI taxonomy): domain Eukaryota; kingdom Viridiplantae; phylum Streptophyta; class Magnoliopsida; order Asparagales; family Amaryllidaceae; genus Allium; species Allium cepa. The sequence continues at coordinate 137,965,710 of CM060945.1, forward strand.
AATCTAAACGAGGCTTAAGGCAGGGTGATCCTTTATCGCCTCTTTTGTTTAACTTAGTCGTAGATGTTTTCTCTATGATAATTAAAAAATTCGTTGATAATGGTTCTTTAGGGAGCGTTGGTAGTGAAATCTTGCTCAATGGTCTCTCTGTTCTTCAATTTACGGATGATACCTTATTATTTACCTCTCATTTTCCTAATCCTGTCATAATCCTTAAATTTATTTTTTACAGCTTTGAACTTCTTTTAGGGATAAAATTTAATTTCGATAAAAGTCCGGTTTTAGTATTAAATGGATTGAGAAGCTTTAGTTGCTAATAAGCTTAATTGTAAAACTATGAATTTTCCTTTTGATTATCTAGGTTTTTTGATTAGACAAACTAAACTAAACATGATGACTGGATAGTTATTAAAAATAGAATTTTTAATTCGAATGGGAGGTTTGTATCTAGAGTAGGTAGATTAGTCTCACCAATTCTGTTTATCTGTTCTTTCGATCTATTGGATGTCTATGCATTAATTCCTAGATTGGGTGATTAATAGAATTGATAAAATAAGAAGAGACTTCTTATGGAGTGGCGATGATTCTAACAGTAGTCTTAAAGTTTAGTTAATTGGGAAATAGTTTGTAAATCAAAAAAGGAAGGTAGTTTAAGAGTCATTAATTTACATGACATGAATTTGCCTTTATTAGGGAAGTGGTAATGGAAATTTAAGGATATTAATGATAACTCTATTTGGAAAGAAATTATTTCTAAACATTATTATAATAGTAGTAATAATTTATACCAAATTACACCTTCTGTTACCAAACAATCTAATTTTTGGAAATTTATTTTGAAATGTCATGAGATTTTTGACATTGGTACTAATATGATTGTTCATTCAGGAAATAATACTTTTTTTGGCACGGTTGTTGGACGACTTTCATTCCTCTTAGGATAGAATTTAAAGAGCTTTATGAAATTTGTAACTTTAAGAATGCTTTAATTTTAGTTGTTTTTTCTTCAGAAAATGTTCCCACTTGGAACTTTAGTTTTAATAGATTATTTAAAGGCACAACTCTTAGACAATTTTCTTTATTATATGCTAAATTGAATTTATATAATATTGATAACGAAAATGATATTATTGAATGGGAAAGGGATAAAAGTAAGAAATTCACTTCAAATTCTTTTTATAAATTTCTTAATTTCTCAGGCATAACTAATAACTTTTTTAAAATTATTTGGAACAAAACGCTCCTCCTAAAGCTAAGATTCATATATGGTTAATCATGCATGGGAAACTAAATACTATTGAATTTTTAAAAAGAAAGAATATGCAAATTGATAATAAATATACTTTTTGTAAATTTTATTTTGAAGATATTAAGCATATGTATTATGATTGTATGGATACTTGCTGCATTCTTAATAATACTCTCAAAATCTTTAACTTTATTCTTACACCTAAAGTTACTGATTGTGATTATTATTGGAATAATTTAAGATTTAAGTTTAAAAAGGAAAATGAATTTTTACCGGATACTTTATTCATTATAATACGTAGGTATATTTGGTTTGAGAGAAACTAGAGACTTTTTAATAACAACAACAATAATAATAGTCATATTAATAGATTGATATTTATTATATCATCATTTTGTTTTAATTGGATATCAAATCCTTAATATAGATTAGCTAAAAATAATCATTTCAAAGAATATCTTAATAAGGTTAGTAATAGCATTAAGCAATTTAAAAAAAATAACAATATTTCTAAAATTAATAATTATAACATTAACGTTTTCTCAAATTTGAACGATTATTTTACTGATTATCATAATGTTCTTTTGATTAAAGGAGCATAAGGATAATTTCTTAGATTTTATAGTTTATAGGCTTTTAACTTCATATTTTGTTATTTTTTACCTTTTTGATTTTGAAATCTCTATTTCACATCTTAGATTTGGTTAAGTTGTTGCATAATGAGCTTGGATTCTTTTTTAGTCTGTCTCTTATTTTAATTTTATTATTTTTACTTCATTAATATGTATATATAGGTATATAAATGAATCTATATACATATATGTGTTTTATTTTTATATTTTTGTTTAGTACCATCTTCAGATACTGGTTTAGGCCGGATATGGTGCTAGATTGCTATTTACCAGTTTTTAGGGTTGTTGTCATCAAGATTGCAAAGAGACGTTCATTCTGGATCTTCCATGTTGGCAGTGAGGCATTCTTTCTAGATCATCCACGTTTGTAATGAGGCGTTCATTCTTAGGTGGAGCTGCTTGTAGATGCACTTGGTGGCACCGTGGATCATCCATGTTTGTAGAGAGATGTTCATTCTAGATCATCGCATATGTAGTCAGGCCTTCTTTCTGATTCATCAACGTTTGCAGTGAGGCGACCTTTCTTTGATGGAGCTATTTATAGATCTATTTTTCTGATCTTGTTTGGACTCTTCTAACACCTCGTTATCGGACGATGGTCTTGCTGGAGTTCGATATTGAGGTGTAATGGGCGGTGGTTTTGTCGGAGCTCATTCAAGAAGTTCCCTGAGTTTGTTTTTCTTTGTTTTTCCATTATGATTTGTCACCTACTAGACATGTTGGCAACTCCTTTGTTATTGGTGTTATATGTATGTATGTATGTATGTATGTATGTACATGTATGCTCTCCTCTACTTTAAAGGATCACACATTTCTCTCGATATATTATTATAATATTCACTTTTAAATCTTTTCAAAATCATTAAATTATTTCCTTTTCCTATTTTACAGCTTAAGCATATTTTTAAAGTTATTAACTTTAAAATCTAGAACATTTACTTCCATTTTTCAAAGTACTTCCAACTTTTAGCTCTAACCTTTTGTTTTCAAATCAATTTTTAACTTTTCCTAAAAAAATTCTTTTTTTATAGTTAATTCGGAAAGAGGCTTATCCATACCATGTACACCGTATAGGATTTAAAAGAAGTGTGGTTTCAAATCAAGTACGAATTAACATTTCCAAACATGATAATAAAATAGTTATAGCCAGTTTTAATTAAGATGTCAACAAAATCAACATTTGCAACCGTACATTCATCTATATTCAACCGTACAACCAATTTCATCCAAGCATTCATATTACTAACTAAATGGTGTTATTTTAAACATATCATCATAAAGATATAAACACAAATATCATATAAATCAGCAAAATATAATTTTAAAATAAAGGAGCTCACTTTATTTATCATATCTTATATGTAAAGCAAATACTTTCTCTGGTGAAGCCTTTTTCGAACTAACGAAACTGCCCTTTATTTAATTAGAAAGCAGCAAAAATGTAGCATGTAGTCAGTGGATATAGTCGTAACTCCTGACCCATGTTCGCTAATAAGTGCAATACCCCTTTCTCCGCATTTATTTCCCCACTCCACGATCATTGTTCTTCCGTATAGTGAAAAAATGAATATGTAAAGAAACATTTTTCTCCACAGCGGAAAAAACTAAAAAATAGGAGGACGGAAAAAAAATCAGAAAATAGGAGAGAAAAATAAATCAAACTCGCTTCTAAATCCCAGATTCTTCTATTCAGGTAAGCTGCCGCCGCTTTTTCTCATTCTTCTTTTTTCCCCTTTTGATTGCTGAATTAGGTGTGATGCTGAACTGAATCACGTTTGGTTATGTTTCAATTCGATATTCGTGTTGAATTCACGGTTCAAATTTTCCGATAATGTATAATCAGTTTCGACTTTTAATGCATTAGTTGATAACTAAATAATTATTATTCAGGTTGATATTCAAATTGTAGCAACCCTGTATTTTTCGATTTATTTTAATTGTATATTTTAATTATTTTAATTGAATTTTGATTTAAAAACTTATTTTATTTATTTTGAATGATTAATTTTGCTCTTTTAAATATAAACTTTAGTTTTGATATGAATTATCATTCCAAAGCATGACTAAAAAGAATATTTTCCAAAAAGTGAAGTTTTGGTCAAAATAATCAAAATTTGACTTTTAATTTAAATTTTTAAAAGATTGAAAATTTAAAATTTTATCTTTTATTATGAAAGTACATAAAATTTTAAGAACATTGTTTTTTGTTTCGTTGGAACGGATTTAATTTGTGAAAGTTATATTGTTTTCAATATTGTGTGTACATTGAATTATTTAACAATTTTTTTTATGTTAAATTTTATAAATTATATTTTTAATTGTCAAATAATGTTCTAATATGTGTTATATGACATGTTAGATATATAATTTTTTTTAAAAAACATTTTTTTGTGATGTTATAATTTTTCTAAAGTTTACCGTGTTGATTTCTTTTTTTTTTGGCTGTTTTCTTATTTTCTGCTATTTTCTTCATTAAAATTTTATTTAAATTTAATTTTATATATTTATTTTGTGAATTAATTTTTATTTTGTTTGTTTATCTTTATTTATAAATATTTTACAAGTATATAAAAATCTTCCAAAGTGCATTGAATTTATTTCTAATTTTAAAGTCTACTTCGCAATTTTAAGCCATTTTCTTAATTTAAATTCTACTCAATTAAAACTTAATTATTTATTTTATTTTGTAAATAATAAATAAAATATTTTATTTCAAAATTTTGCTTTAGAATATTTTTAAAATGAAGTAGATACTTTTCCAAAGCCATTGATGTTTTAATTGTAATTTTTGAACCCTGTTTTCAATTTTTAAGCAATTTCCTTAATTCTTTTTATATTTTCTTTAAATTTAATTATATATTTTTTATTTTTTCCACTTTGTTTCGGTTTTAGATGTACTTGATAAAGTTATTTTGTTTTACTTGATTTAAAAGAAAAGGAAGTATGGAAGGTTTTAAAAGCTAAGAAACGTAAAGTCGTTTCACCGTTTCTTTTTCAATCAATGCATCAATTTATTGTACCCGTTCCTTTTCTTTTGCTTATTCACGTGAAAGTTTCTCATTCCATCAACAATACACATCCATTTAACATTTGAGAAAAGAAAAATAAGAAATGGCTTCTTCTTTGCTCACTTTTCTTCCTCTTTTTTCCATGTTTTCACTTGAATTTGCTTTGATTCTTCCATGTGTTTGCTCGGCCATAGCCTCACAACACCACCACCACCAGTTCTTCCCCACACAATCCACGGCCAAACCATTCCCCTCCTCTGACCTGAGAGTGCTTTGACCATCCAATGATCCAATCTCCACAAAAACTATGCAAATTCCCTTAAAACATTGCCTAGCCTAGCCTAGTTGTTTCACCACCTTCATACACCACCTTGGCTGTACCTATTTGCTCCACCATCACCTCCTCCATCTACAGCAGCCCTCGGCCCCTCCTTTGACAAAAGAAATCCAGGCCATGACCATTGGATGAAGCATCACCACAAACTTTGCACAAAAACTCCACAAACATGCTAGCAGAACTCATGTTTCATCACTACCCTTCCATACCTTGCCTTGGCCACCTCATAGCCACCACCTCCAGCCATCACATCACCTCTGACATCAGTTCCAGACCTGTACCTGACATGACCAGACCTGTAGCAATGAAGGCCGAACCCAAACATGACCATAGGTCGAGCCTATGTTGTACCAAAACCACTTTGCATTGACCTTTAGCATTCTTTGCCTTATAACTTACCATACCCCTTCTCATTTCCATTGTAGCCATGCCTTTCCGAGTCCAAATCTGACCTATATGATGCCATACTTGAGCCAAAAAATCATTATGGCCAAGTTAAAGAGTCCCTTAGGCCAAGCATTGAAGTGATTGAGGCATGGTAAAATCATCTAGTTCATTGTTGCTTATATTTCAATCTGTTTCAATGTTGTTTTGTATTAGAAATTCATGTGTTATATTTTGTTTTGTTTTGGGTTGTAACACAAGTTCTAAGCTTGGGTCTCTTCCCACTTGAGCCTATTGTTGTGTCATCGGCCGTCGGGAATCCGTTGTGTCATTTGTATTGCAATCTCCAGCACCAAAAAAGTGAGTATTTCTCACCGGACATTATGTACTTATATAAGTAGTAAATTGACACCCTGCGAATCTGTAGAACTATATTAACATGTTATAACTGCTTATATTATTATCATATGATGTTCACACCTGTTATTACACCTGTTATATCATATGTTCTTGTTATTTCATGCTATTCTGTATATTTTATCAGTTTATCACACTGCAAGTTCCCTGTAAATTAGAAATCACTATGGGTTGAAATGATACATACCCGAACGGACTTTAGAATAGGGAAAATTCGTTATGGGCTGAAATGATAGGCTTGAACGGTTTTTATTTAATTTATTTTAACTTGGGATTGCGGGTTTGAAATGATAAAACCCGGATTTTCTTTGTAAATTACGGGTTGAAATGATATATTACCCGTATCACTTTACCTAGCGTAGAAAATTATATACAGGCCCGTAGTTAAAATATGTTTTTCTAAAAAATTTAAAATATTTTAGAAATTTAATTATTATAATATTTGATTTGAAATTTAATAAAAATATAACTTTTGTAAAGTATTATTTATTTCCTGGAAATCTACAAGTTAAATAAATTATGGAAAAGTTAGAAAATATGAATGTAAGTTATTTTGGAAATTTTGATTTAATTTTTAATGGAATTTAAATTAACTTTGAAAATATGATAAATTTATGATATTTTGAATTTATATGAATTCAAAATTATTTTATATCATATTAATGGTTTTTAATAAAGTTGAAATGTGAAATGAATGAATATTTTAAGTTGAAATTTTGAAATATAACTAAATTGGAAATTTATGAAATTGACTTAAAAATGAACTTTTAGTTAAGTAAATAAAAATAAAACTAAGTTATATTTGAGAATTTGAACTTAAGTGTTAAGTTGAAGTTTAATGTAATGGATTTAAAATTTAACATTGCAATTTAATAAGTGAATTATTATTAAATCTTGATTTTTGAATGGAAATGTAACTTTTTAAAATCATGAACTTGAGGAAAATTAAATGATGTTTATAAACGTGAAAATGTATGATTTTACGAGTTAAAAATATTTTAAATAAAAATATAATTGGTTGAGAAATTATATTGAATATTTGGAGTTAATTGACTGCATTTTTGAAATGCTATCAATTACAATGTAAATGATATTACAGTATTTGTAAATGCTGTAGTTGATGATAATGAACTAAAAAGCTAAATTGAATTAAAAACTATTATAGCAATTTTGTAAGTGCTATAATTTTTGAATTTAACTAAGTTTATTTGGAATTTAAGTAAACCCTATTACAACATTTTAAAATGTTGTCTTTTGTTAAATTGAACTGTTTTGAATGTAACTTTCCGTAGCATTTTCTAAATGCTGCGAAAAGTGGAATTTCACTGTTTTGATAAATGTAAGTAAAATAATGAACTTTGGAAGTTGAAAATTTTGGAAATTTAATAATTTAATTTTTAACATAATAACTTCATTTTTATGATTAAAAATGATTTTTTTGGAATATAAACTGTTTTGAAATATGAATTGAAATGGTATTTTAAATTGAATAAAATGAATAATGATTTGAAATGTGGTTTCGAAAAGATATGATATTTTGATATATTAAAACGATTTGAAATGTGGTACTGAAAGATATGATATTTTGATATATTAAAATGATTTGAAATGAAGTTTTGAAAGATATGATATTTTGATATTAAATGATTTGAAAAATGAAGCTTTCAAAGGTTATGATATTTTGATGTATTAAAATGATTTGAAAGGAAGTTTTTAAAGGATATGATAATTTAATATATTGAAATGGTTAGAAATGACTTGATATTTATTTTAATAAATATTTGAATTGAAAGATATGGTATGATGATATATTGAAATGGTTTGGAAATGATTTAATCTTTATTTTGATAAAGGTTTGGGTTGAAATGACATTTTATTTTTGAAGTATAAAATATTGTTTTAAAGTTATAACTACGGGTTATAATAACGATTGGTTGTTAAAGAGACCGGGATCGGATATTGTCTTATAGCCGGCCAATACCGAAAACCACTTTAACAACTGTGTACGCGGTGGAGATTCCAGAATGAAGTAGGATGGTGGCGACGTTCTGGAGGTATACTACGTGGACCCAACTCCCGTGAGTTGGCATAAATGACTAAAACAGGAGCTATACCGGGCTACTCAAAGGGTCGCACCCTTTCATCGAGCATGCTCCATCAGAAACCATTCTATTACTTTTGTGATTCGATATGTGGCGCCACTTTGATTCGGGGGTATTGTTCGAGGTGGGCGGAAGCTGCTGGCTTGCCGTCACCACCGGTCCGGGAGTGCAAACGGTGTATCCACCCTGGCATTGCCTCGCGTGCCGTGTCATCTCCTTATAGCCAGCCCACTACGATTTTGGTTTTAAAGATCCGACCGTGTTAAGGTTCACCATCCCCTTAACGCTATTTTCTATATGATTATACTTTACTGATTAGACATTACTGTATATAGCGTATATTACTACATGGTAATAGTTTAACGGATCCTTAGAGGATGGGCGGTCCCAAGCGTCTTCTAAGTTACTTGTACCTTTACTATAGTTCACTTGAGTTGGTTTACATTGTATAAGTATGTATGTCCTGACTCGAGTTTTTGTATTTTTATTTACGCTCGGGTCAGCCTGAGTTATTCACAGATTTGGATTTCCACTTTCTGGAGATTGAAATCGCTGGAGATTATCTACTTGTCAAGTTTATCCTTTGCAGTCTGTTGTTCCGTTCAGCTCTTGTATTAGTAGACTTCTATGTAGTGAGACTTCCTTTGTACTTTATTTCTTCTGATGTATTTTATGTAACTCTGATATTTTATATAGTAGCTTCATGAACTACTATCTCTTTTACTTCCGCTGCATTATTATTACTCTGTGTCTGTGATCTGTGATTTTTATTTATTGTATATTCTGAGATCTTCCAAATTTTTATTTACAACGCGGTATTTTGAGAAATTCAATTCCGGCATGAGTGTCTACCTATACACTTATAATGGATGCGAATGGTTGAGAATACCGGGTCGTTACAGTTGGTATCAGAGCTTTGGCAGCTCTAGGCAAAACTCAGCATATGGAATGAATGTATATACAGAACCACTTTCATTCGAGTTTGAATCTCTTCCTTTTTGACTCGATTCCTTTGAATTTTGGAACATTTCCTACGGTTCCAAAATCCATTTGTGTCCCTCACTATTCATCTTCTTTTGACTCCGGAGTATTCCATAACTCCGCTTCGGATGATCTTTTTAGTGAGTCGGCAGTCACGCCAATTACAAATTGAATTGTAAAAGGGTAAAAATCCTTTATAATTAGCATCGACTCACCAGAGATTTATATCTATCATTGGTTTAGATGCTAATATCTTTTGTTATTCCAAACTTTATCTATTGAGATCGAATGTAGATTTACCCTAGAAAAATCCACATTGATCTTATTCTTTAAGCCACGGTTGACCCGGTAAATGTTGCCCGTGATTTCTTTAAGCTTATCCACCTCCATATTTTGTTATTTAATCATCTTGTCTTTTGTTTCCAATCTATTCTTCCAAACATTTTGAATTGTACTTGTATATCTATGTTTTGTTTTATATATTGTGTTGTTTGAGTTGTTGATGTTGATTTGGGTTTCCGATCGGTTCGTCTGATCAGCGTTATCGATAGGATTTCTAAAACACTTTGACAGAACAAACTGACACAATATTATTTTAAAATTTTGGTTAATGAAGTAAATTTTGATATATAAGTAAATTTATGGAACTTAATAAACTGATTTAAATTGATTATTTGAAATGATAATACTTAATTTATCATTTATTGTTCTATAAATGAATTTATAGATAGTTGTTTATAAATTGATTAGGGAACTGAAATGAATTTAGAACAAGAAATTTGAGAATTCAATTTCGGATGGTTTCAAACCTTGTGTTTAAAGTTTTAAAAAGGTTATATTATTTAAAGTATTTTCAAATAGAAATTTGTTTCCAAAGAATTTTAAAGTTTAAAATTAGTGCTCTTCTCATTGTCGTTGGGAAATAACTTCAGTGATGACTGCAGCATCATCGAAATTCATTTTCGAGTTTCAAAGTGAAGAGACCGCTCTGTAGTCTTGCTACAGTTTTGTTTGGAAATCAAAATGATTTGAATTGATTTTCTAAAATATGACTTGATTTATAATATATATAGACATATGATTGAAATTTTATTTGATAAATTATGTACATACATTTAGTTATCTCTAAATGGTTTGAAGAAATCGGAAATTTAATTCTTAAATTTTATTTTTAAAGAATAATTTCAATTATAAAAAGAAAATCAAAATTTTTGAATAAATGATTTAGGCTTGAAATGATTGAATTGGAAAGTTTTATTTGTATAATACAATTGCTTTCAAATATAACTTACCTTAATTTCAGAAGTTAACAAGGTAATTTGGATAATATACAATATAAAAAGATTTTATAAATGAAATTTGAGTGGTTATAATAAATGTTATACACTTAAATTTTAATTATAAAATGATTAACAGAGGTAAATATAATAAAGGGTAATTGAATAACTTACAATAAAATAATGTTAGAAGAACTAAGAATAAAAGAAAGCAGTTATAATAAGTGTAAGTATATTTAACATAAGTGATAAATACATTGAGCGGAATAAATTTAATTTAATTAGGAATAAAGAATAATTAAATGTATTAAGTACATTATGAGTATAATAAATGATTATTTTTCAAACCCTTTGGTTTTAAAAATTGTTAATTTAAGATGATTGGATAATAAGATAATGGAATTTGAGATAGTTAAGATTTATTTAACTTGTGTACAGATTTATTCTCTATTTAAGTTGAAATTTCCGTGCTTTCAAATTTATTTCCTTATTTTGTTTTCCAAACTATCTTTTGGTTGTCCTTATCATCCTTATCTTGCTATAGATTGGTATTGGCATCATTCTATAATCTTTGATAGATCTTTGGTAATCATTTTGAATCCACCTTTTCGTGCTTGTGTTCTTAATTTTGGAGAATCTTGGAAAGATCATCTCCACCTTTTAAAAATTACCTATAACAATATCCATCATGTATAATTTCAATCTCTTTGTCATCTTGTCTTAATATTATTTCATTTCTATTTTTTTTCTGTGCTTTCCCGTACCTCATTCCTTTTCGGGGACGAAAAGTTTTGAGTGGGGGAGAGTGTAACAACCCTGTATTTTGTGATTTATTTTAATTGTATATTTTAATTATTTTAATTGAATTTCGATTTAAAAACTTATTTTATTTATTTTGAATAATTAATTTTGTTCTTTTAAATATAAACTTTAGTTTTGATATGAATTATCATTCCAAAGCATGACTAAAAAGAATATTTTCCAAAAAGTGAATTTTTGGTCAAAATAATCAAACTTTGACTTTTAATTTAAATTTTTAAAAGTTTGATAATTTAAAATTTTATCTTTTATTATGAAAGTACATAAAATTTTAAGAACATTGCTTTTTTTCGTTGGAGCGGATTTAATTTGTGAAAGTTATACTGTTTTCAGTATTGTGTGTACATTGAATTATTTAACAATTTTCTTTATGTTAAATTTTATAAATTATATTTTTAGTTGTCAAATAATGTTCTAATATGTGTTATATGACAGGTTAGATATATAATTTTTTTTTAAAAACATTTTTTTTGATGTTATAATTTTTCTAAAGTTTACCGTGTTGATTTCTTTTTTTTTGGCTGTTTTCTTATTTTCTACTATTTTCTTCATTAAAATTTTGTTTAAATTTAATTTTTTATATTTATTTTGTGAATTCATTTTTATTTTTTGTACTTATCTTTATTTATAAATATTTTTCAAGTATATAAAAATCTTCCAAAGTGCATTGAATTTATTTCTAATTTTAAAGTCTACTTCGCAATTTTAAGCCATTTTCTTAATTTAAATCTATTCTATTAAAATTTAATTATTTATTTTATTTTAGAAATTATAAATAAATTATTTTATTTCAAAAATTTTCTTTAGAATATTTTCAAAATGAAGTAGATACTTTTCCAAAGCCATTGATGTTTCAATTGTAATTTTTGAACCCTGTTTTCAATTTTTAAGCAATTTCCTTAATTCTTTTTATATTTTCTTTAAATTTAATTATATATTTTTTATTTTTTCCACTTTGTTTCGGTTTTAGATGTACTTGCTGAAGTTATTTTGTTTTACTTGATTTAAAAGAAAAGGAAGTATGGAAGGTTTTAAAAGCTAAGAAACGTAAAGTCGTTTCACCATTTCTTTTTCAATCAATGCATCAATTTATTGTAGCCGTTCCTTTTCTTTTGCTTATTCACGTGAAAGTTTCTCATTCCATCAACAATACACATCCATTTCAGATCTGAGCAAAGAAAAATAAGAAATGGCTTCTTCTTTGCTCACTTTTCTTCCTCTTTTTTTCCATGTTTTCACTTGAATTTGCTTTGATTCTTCCATGTGTTTGCTCGGCCATAGCCTCACAACACCACCACCGACCACCATCACTTCTTCCCCACACAATCCATGGCCAAAACATTCCCCTCCTCTGACCTGAGAGTGCTTTGACCATCCAATGATCCAATCTCCACAAAAAACTATGCAAATTCCCTTAAAACATTGCCTAACCTAGCCTAGTTGTTTCACCACCTTCATACACCACCTTGGCTGTACCTATTTGCTCCACCATCGCCTCCTCCATCTACAGCAGCCCTCAGCCCCACCACTGACAAAAGAAATCCAGGCCATGACCATTGGATGAAGCATCACCACAAACTTTGCACAAAACCTCCACAAACATGCTAGCAGAACTCATGTTTCATCACTACCCTTCCATACCTTGCCTTGGCCACCTCATAGCCACCACCTCCAGCCATCACATCACCTCTGACATCAGTTCCAGACCTATACCTGACATGACCAGACCTGTAGCAATGAAGGTCGAACCCAAACATGACCATAGGTTGAGCCTATGTTGTACCAAAACCACTTTGCCTTGACCTTTAGCATTCTTTGCCTTATAACTTACCATACCCCTTCTCATTTACATTGTAGCCATGCCTTTCCGAGTCCAAACCTGACCTATATGATGCCATACCTGAGCCAAAACATCATTATGGCCAAGCTAAAGAGTCCCTTAGGCCAAGCATTGAAGTGATTGAGGCATGGTAAAATCATCTTGTTCATTGTTGCTTTTATTTCAATCTGTTTCAATGTTGTTTTGTATTAGAAATTCATGTGTTAAATTTTGTTTTGTTTTGGGTTGTAACACAAGTTCTAAGCTTGGGTCTCTTCCCACTTGAGCCTATTGTTGTGTCATCGTGCCTTCGGGAATCTGTTATGTCATTTGTATTGCAATCTCCAGCACCAAAAAAGTGAGTATTTCTCACCAGACATTATGTACTTATATAAGTAGTAAATTGACACCCTGCGAATCTGTAGAACTATATTAACATGTTATAAATGCTTATAATATTATCATATGATGTTTACACCTGTTATTACAACTGTTATATCATATGTTACTGTTATTTCATGCTATTCTGTATATTTTATCAGTTTATCACACTGCAAGTTCCCTGTAAATTAGAAATCACTATGGGTTGAAATGATACATAGCCAAACGGACTTTAGGATAGGGAAAAATCATTATGGGCTGAAATGATAGGATTGAACGGTTTTTATTTAATTTATTTTAACTTGGGATTGCGGGTTTGAAATGAAAAACCCAGATTTTCTTTGTAAATTACGGGTTGAAATGATATATTACCCGTATCACTTTACCTAGCGTAGAAAATTATATACAGGCCCGTAGTTAAAATATGTTTTTTCAAAAATTTTAAAATATTTTAGAAATTTAATTATTATAATATTTGACTTGAAATTTAATAAAAATATAACTTTTGTAAAGTATTATTTATTTTCTGGAAATCTATAAGTTAAATAAATTATGGAAAAGTTAGAAAATATGAATGTAAGTTATTTTGGAAATTTTGATTTAATTTTTAATGGAATTTAAATTAACTTTGAAAATATGATAAATTTATGATATTTTGAATTTGAATGAATTCAAAGTTATTTTATATCATATTAATGATTTTTAATAAAATTGAAATGTGAAATGAATGAATATTTTAAGTTGAAATTTTGAAATATAACTAAATTGGAAATTTATGAAATTGACTTAAAAATGAACTTTTAGTTAAGTAAATAAAAATAAAACTAAGTTATATTTGAGAATTTGAACTTAAGTGTTAAGTTGAAATTTAATGTAATGGATTTAAAATTGAACATTGCAATTTAATAAGTGAATTATTATTAAATCTTGATTTTCGAATGGAAATTTAACTTTATAAAATCATGAACTTGAGGAAAATTAAATGATGTTTATAAATGTGAAAATGTATGATTTTATGAGTTAAAAATGTTATAAATAAAAATATAATTGGTTTAGAAATTATATTGAATATTTGGAGTTAATTGACTGCATTTTTGAAATGCTATTAATTACAATGTAAATGATATTACAGTATTTGTAAATGTTGTAGTTGATGATAATGAACTAAAAAGCTAAATTGAATTAAAAACTATTATAGCAATTTTGTAAGTGCTATAATTTTTGAATTTAACTGAGTTTATTTGGAATTTAAGTAAACCCTATTACAACATTTTAAAATGTTGTCTTTTGTTAAATTGAACTATTTTGAATGTAACTTTCCGTAGCGTTTTCTAAATGCTGCGAAAAGTGGAATTTCACTGTTTTGATAAACGTAAGTGAAATAATGAACTTTGAAAGTTGAAAATTTTGGAAATTTAATAATTTAATTTTTAACATAATAACTTCATTTTTATGATTAAAATGATTTTTTTGGAATATAAACTGTTTTGAAATATGAATTGAAATGGTATTTTAAATTGAATAAAATGAATAATGATTTGAAATGTGGTTTCGAAAAGATATGATATTTTGATATATTAAAACGATTTGAAATGTGGTACTGAAAGATATGATATTTTGATATATTAAAATGATTTGAAACGAAGTTTTGAAAGATATGATATTTTGATATTAAATGATTTGAAAAATGAAGCTTTGAAAGGTTATGATATTTTGATGTATTAAAATGATTTGAAAGGAAGTTTTTAAAGGATATGATAATTTAATATATTGAAATGGTTAGAAATGACTTGATATTTATTTTGATAAATATTTGAATTGAAAGATATGGTATGATGATATATTGAAATGGTTTGGAAATGATTTAATCTTTATTTTGATAAAGGTTTGGGTTGAAATGACATTTTATTTTTGAAGTATAAAATATTGTTTTAAAGTTATAACTACGGGTTATAATAACGATTGGTTATTAAAGAGACCGGGATCGGATATTGTCTTATAGCCGGCCAATACCGAAAACCACTTTAACAACTGTGTACGCGGTGAGATTCCAGAATGAAGTAGGATGGTGGCGACGTTCTAGAGGTATACTACGTGGACCCAACTCCCGTGAGTTGGCATAAATGACTAAAACAGGAGCTATACCGGGCTACACAAAGGGTCGCACCCTTTCATCGAGCATGCTCGGAAACCATTCTATTACTTTTGTGATTCGATATGTGGCGCCACTTTGATTCGGGGGTATTGTTCGAGGTGGGCGGAAGCTGCTGGCTTGCCGTCACCACCGGTCCGGGAGTGCAAACGGTGTATCCACCCTGGCATTGCCTCGCGTGTCGTGTCATCTCCTTATAGCGAGCCCACTACGATTTTGGTTTTAAAGATCCGACCGCGTTAAGGTTCACCATCCCCTTAACGCTATTTTTTATATGATTATACTTTACTGATTAGACACTACTGTATATAGCATATATTACTACATGGTAAATAGTTTAACGGATCCTTAGAGGATGGGCGGTCCCAAGTATCTTCTAAGTTACTTGTACCTTTACTACAGTTCACTTGAGTTGGTTTACATTGTATAAGTATGTATGTCCTGATTCGAGTGTTTGTATTTTTATTTACGCTCGGGTCAGCCTGAGTTATTCACAGATTTGGATTTCCACTTTCTGGAGATTGAAATCGCTGGAGATTATCTACTTGTCAAGTTTATCCTTTGCAGTCTGTTGTTCAGCTCTTGTATTAGTAGCTATGTAGTGAGACTTCCTTTGTACTTTATTTCTTCTGATGTATTTTATGTAACTCTGATATTTTTATATAGTAGCTTCATGAACTACTATCTCTTTTACTTTCGCTGCATTATTATTACTCTGTGTCTTTGATCTGTGATTTTTATTTATTGTATATTCTGAGATCTGCCAAATTTTTATTTACAACGCGGTATTTTGAGAAATTCAATTCCGGCATGAGAGTCTACCTACACACTTATAATGGATGCGAATGGTTGAAAATACCGGGTCGTTACAAAAGTATTAGAGTTCGAGATAGAAAGTGAAAAGGTACAAAACATTTGGACCTCGCTAATGAATCCTAGATTCTTCTATTCGGGTATGCTGCGGCCGCTTCTTAATGTGGTTTGATTATTGGTATCAATTCTGATGATTTCTTAATGTTTTTCTATACTTGCAGTTTTATGTTGTACGAATTTTGCATTAACTTCGGTCGTTTATTTAGATCCGGGTGGTCTGAACTGGGGCAAAAGGCTACGATTGGAGGGATTGGTTTTCCTGTTAAGACTACAAATACTTCCAATTAATCTAAGCCTTTGATCGGAAGCCTTCATCTCGATCAGCAAATATGCAAAAGGTATTATTCATAATTACTTGCATCGATGATTAGAAATGATCATGATTATGTATTGATCTCTTTATTCTTATAATAATTTCCATCGTATAGAAGCAGTATAAAAGTATAAGCTTAGCTACTTCATGCCTAATTTTTGGATGATATTAAGGTCAAATTAATATAGAAACGAGTAGGGAGATGATCAAAAATGCAACCTCGGATGCTGCAACTCCAGGATGAGCTGAAGTAGGAAGGGGAGGAGATCAGAAAGCACTTAAAGACCTCGAAGAATTAAGAACCAACAAAAAGATGTCTTCTCTTAGCAGTAAAGAAGAAATGGCACTACTTGAGAAGAAAGTAAAGAAAGCCAAAGAATCTGAATGAAAAATGTTGGAGTCTTTGATATCATAAACGAAACAACCCGAACAAACAAAGATCTCCCTTGAAGAATTGCTCGAGATAAGATCACTAAGTGACAAAATAAAGTTCTTGGAAGATAGTTTGACTAAAAACAGCCATGAGTACGGTAAACGTAACCCTGTAGAAAGAATCTAATCCCGTGAAGAAATTCATGCTCTTAAGAAAGAGCACAAGATGGCTTTAGAATCTGAAGAGAAGAGTACGAAAGCAATGGATAATTTGGTGGTTGCACCTACAAAAATGAATTCAAATCTCTCTATGACACAGTTAGAATTAAAGATGGTTAAAAGTGAATCAGTTAAAAATATGTCAATGCCAAAAACAACAAAGGACCAACTACGTGCCTCGGTGGAGATGTATGAAAAGCTGAAAATAGAATTCGAGGACCTCAATTCGGTTCGAGAGAGAAACAGGTTGGATTCATAAATTGCACAAAAGATTCTAAAGAAGAGAGGAAAGTCTAAAGTTAGAGAATAATAGATTGGTTGATGCATTAAGAGGGTCAAGAGAGGAGACATCTAAACTTAGAGATCTATTAAAACAATCAGTAAGTGAAGCAAAAGCCGACAAAGAAGCTTTAGAGATAGCTCAAAATGAGAACGATCAATTTAAGTAGTTGTTATCGGAAAAAGGGAGCCGTCTATAAAACATAAGGCAAGAGTATAAAAGCTTAAAAGTTAGTGAAGCTACAGCAGTTGACAGCGTAAAAGAGTTGAAAGGCTTTCTTGCTGCTACTTCATCGATAAGTGATTCCACGTAAAAGGTTTCAACCATTGATAGGAGGGAAAAATAAATCAAATCGCTTCTAAATCCTAGATTCTTCTATTCAGGTATGCTGCAGCTGCTTCTTCTCATTCCTCTTCTTTTTTCCCTTTTGATTGCTGAATTGGGATCGTAAAGCTGAACTGAATCTCTTTTGGTTTTGTTTCAATTCGATGTTCGTCTTCAAATCACGATTCAAATTTTCTGATAATGTATAATTAGTTTGAATTTTACTGCATTAGTTGATAACTAAAAAATTATTGTCCAGGTTGATATTCAAAGTATTAGAGTTCGAGACATAAAGCGAAAAGGTACAAAACATTTGGATCTCGCTTCTGAATCCTAGATTCTTCTATTCAGGTAAGCTGTCGTCGCTTCTTCTCATTCCTCCACTTTTTTCCCCATTTGACTGCTGAATTGAGATCGTGATACTGAACGGAATCTCTTTTGGTTTTGTTTCAATTAGATTTTCTTCCTGAAATCTCGATTCAAATTTTCCGATAATGTATAATCAGTTTCGAATTTTACTTCATTAGTTTATAACTAAAAAATTATTGTCCTGGTTATTAGAGTTCGAGACAGAAAGCGAAAAGGTAAAAAATATTTGGATTTGGAATATTCAAAGTAATATAATTCGAGAAAGAAAGCAAAAGGTACAAAATATGTAGATCTGAAATGGTTCGATCTGGTAAAATCTAATTTCTGACTGTCATTATGTTCTGTGGTTTTTTGTAGATATCAGGTCAACTATCATAGAAGATGAATGGGAGAGCTGTTGCACTAGTGTTTAGTGGGCAAATGACAAGTCCTTTGGGATGTACGATTATTTCATGACAGCAAGTAGTCCATTCTACACTATTTACTGCATTGAAATATATCAATACTGGTTTTATTTCAACCACATCTGAATGTTTTACTGCTCCCCCTTTTATCCATCATAAGGAAGATACTCAAATGAATAGTGACAGTTTCATCATTGCTCCTAAAATTGATAACTTTTATTAACTTTAGTATTACAAGCGATACATTAAATCAAAAATGAATTTTCTCTGATCGAAAAAGGAAGTCTTAATTCATTTTTGTTTAACTGTAATGCATGTTTCATTATGAATTAAATAGTTTAAAATATTGCTTTAAATTGTAATATTGGTGAATTGTGTTTCAAAAATTGTTGATATTAGATTATATGTAAAGGTCCAAGTAAAATAAATAAATAAATAAAAACCTCCAAATATAAAGGTCTGAAAATGATTGAAATGTACAAGTTAACTTTTGAGCAATATGGCCCTGCACCAATTTTCCGCCTTCATGTAATTTTTTATATTAAAATATCTTACAATAAAATTTGAATATGGGGGCTTGGGGTAAACTAATAAAACATTGCCATATAGCACTGTTAAGGCAGCTAAATCATCACGAAGGATCATTTATATATCAGTTTTACAGTTAAAGAACTTTAGATGCGTGTAATTGACAAAGGGATGATTACCGTTCTCTAGGGAAAAAATGGGCGGCCGATCTGCAGTATAACCACGTAATTATTAGACATCCACAAGTTTGATAGATAAATTATGGTAATTTATTTATCAACTATTATTAATGATATCTTTTTACGAAAAAATTAGCATACAAATTTTCGTTTAACGACAAAAAACCAGAGAAATGCAAACTAGGCGACAGTTTGTTTTCTCTTAAAATATTAATTTCAACATTTATTGAATTTTGATTTTCAAGGATGCATTTTAGTGTTATGTGCGGAATGACTAAATATGGTTTACCGTTTCATGTAAACTAAAAATTTATTTATTAGTTTAATGTACGTCCTATAACTATGCCCATTCTGATATATTTTTACTGAACTTAGTGTCATTCCTAGGCTCTTATCATTGTAGTTTACAAATACAAGGAGCTAAAGTTGGTACATAAATATGTTGCTTAGTGATTCTGATCGAAATAAAATAAAGTTTGTTTTTAATTTCAATATAGTGATAGGCTATGTGTTACCTTCGTCATCTTGAGTGGGAATTTCAAGTTTTCTTAACCACTTAGTCACAAAATACAATATTTTTACTAATGAACTTTTTACTATGCATAAAAAATAACTGAGTACAATCCAGTGTAATAACAAATTTTCATGATTATTGAAGACACGCATTCTTTCTAAAATATTTTCATCGTAATACTGTAAATTGTATAGATATTCTTTCTATCTACCCTACGATGCCAAACTTATGTATAATTTGTGGAAGTAATGTCTTTTAGAACAACAGGCTAGCATGGGAATATGAGCTAATAGAGTAATAACATATATTGTAGAGCATGCATGAGCATGTACATGTCATTCTTTTTTTTATAATAATGGGCCACTACGACCATCTATGCCATTGCAAATATGCTTCCATTCAGGTTGCATGGTAGTTAGATATGGATAACTCGCAGATTACCTACTTCGATCTTAGAAAAGCCATTTCTTACTGATTCTAAAATATGTGTTTTTTTTGAGTGCTAATTCCACATAGACCATATTTATAGTTTAAAGTTTAATAGAAACTTTCAGAAAATTGAAGTTTGATAGACTAACTGTTCATATTTTCTACTTCTATAATCTACAGCATTAGGTCCACAAATACTGGAAGCCTGAACGAGTAATGATTATTCATTATTGTGTTTCACATTTTGGTAGAAGCTACCAGATTCCCCATTATTCTTAAGGCTTTCATTTCCTAATTTTAAGGATTAAATATTTGCATAGGATTTAACACTAACGAAACATGTCCAATTCTCATTATTCCAGATCAAATCTATCTTTATATATTTTGTTATGATATTTTAATAAGTACACTACATTATATTACATATTATAGAATGTATATATCATATTTTATTTATACGCCAATACTTTCTTTGAAAAGATATTATCTCTGACAAGAATTATTTACATTATAGCATAAAATGATTTTATATTTATTTATCTAACGTGTTGATAGTAATAATGATAGAATAGTCAATATCGATTTGTTTGGCTTATATATGTATACTTACCTTTTTACTTTAATAATTGAATGGCGGCAAATATTTTTTATTACTCTTTTAGTAATGTTAGTCATTATGTTTCTGTTTTCAACTTACTGATAATTCAAACATGATGATGTGCCACAGGATATATTCAAGATTCCCATTTGCAATATTAATAACTAACTATGTATAACTATATGGATTTACATGTTAGACATAAATTTTCAGTGATAGAAGAGAAGATAATGCTAAAGCAATTAAAGAAGAGGAAAAACAATGTAGAGAAGTGAGTAGGAAGAAGAATAAAGAAGAGTAAGATTATAATTTGGTCATGTATGAATAAATTAAGATTATAATATGGTCATGTATGAATAAATTACAAAATATGTGCAGAAACGTGAAGACACTGCGGTCTACATTAGATTACAGTAGCAGTAAGTAATATTTCTAATTTCTTACCATTTTATTGTTTTTTTGTTTATGCAACTCTTCTTAACTAACAAAAAAAGAACTCATATAGAATTAAATTTATTTTTTGCAACAGGAATTTGATCAGATTCTTAATACTTTGGGTTTTATGCACATTCATTTGTGGCATGTACCAGGTTTTATCCATTTGCTCGGAACTTTACCATGATAAGCCTTCTTCTGATTAATTTTTTTGTTCTTTGGTTTCATATAAAGTTAATGCATTTCTTCTTATGAAACACGTGTTTCAAGGTATGCTTAGTGACTTTGAGTCTACATGAAATTTCTGAATTCTTTTTACAGTTTATATGACATCTACAAGCTGTTAATAACAAGTATGAAAATGTTGTTAATTTTGGGGAGCATGATTGCAGAACTTACAAAAAGCAAAGAAACCCCTTCGCTGGCTTTGACCCTAAAATTACAAAAATGTATTGGAGGAAGCTGTTGTAGCTGCTACTTCATCTATTTGCTGTACTGGCATTTAAAGTGTAGAGTTTATATTGGATGAAAGAGGTCATTTTACATCATGGAAAGATGTTCCGGTTTGAGTTGTAAGTACTCTTGTTGGAATACATTTTAGATTAGAAAAATGGTTTTCAAATGAAATCACTAATATTGAAATTGGTTAAGCATTTATGTTTCATATGATTTACAACTGAGCTTATAAGTCACTGTTTGGTTAATACCATTTATTATTGTTAGTATTAACAGATATTAGTAGCGGTGAATTAATTTGGAACCCATGGGATTCTATCTAAAGAGAAGGGGATATTTGCTTCATATTATGAAAAAAATAGCACTCTCTCTATAAAGATGGTATCCAACGATTAACTCAAACTTACTTGACTTTCACCACAAAATATAGCCTATGAGATTTTCTTGAATAATGCTACGTATGCCGATATGTTTGCTTCGGATAATTCCAGATATGGAAATATTTAGTTGGGTTTATAGAGAAGATGGAATGACCAAGTTCAATAAGGGTCTTAAGTATGCAAAAATTATGCAAAAATATGAGATGATAAAATGCTTTGACTCATCTTTTCATAGATTAATGACGAATACACTTAATGCTTTAAATGAATACAACCTTTTTTTTATTTTCATTATATGAATTGGCTTGCACGTGTTAGACCAAGACATGATGTTGGTGACTTTCGTCCTCCAATATTATCATAGGAAAACTTGAATATAATTCATTTTTTATAAGCAAAAATCAATAAGAATTATAGTAGAAGCATCAAAACATGGAAACAAATCTCCAATCATAATGAACGCTCCTCCAGAATGAAAGGGAAAGTGCAAATTCATATATTTTCTGGAAAACCATTTCAGGAAGCATGCATTGGTATCAATCAACGTAATTACGTCGATGTACTATGATCATATTTTCTGTTTATAGTTCTCACTTATAATTTTTTTGAAGTGACATCAACGTAATTATTACATTGTATCGCTTATGTTGTGTTTCGATTATAGATGAAGTTTTATGCAGTTAGGTGCATGTGGAAGTATTCTAAGTGATTGATGAACTTCTACTTTGATCCAATAGCTGAACGAGTGAGAGCGCAGTCATGCATGAGGCAAATGACGCTAACATTCGAGTATGCATAATTAATGCCGACAATGATTGGATGGATGTCAGCAAAGCTTAAGGGTATAGTGGGAAAATCTATTGTAGTTGTACATTAAGATAGATAGCATATTTTTGACAATGGGATTTTCAATGTATGTAGTCCAACTACTTGGCTCATCCAATTATAACATGTATCTCAAGTTTCAGTGAACACCTGATCAATATATTGCATGCATTTGACAAACATTGGGCTATTCTAATTTCTCAAAATTATTTGCACTATTTGATGCAAGTTGGAAATATTGCTTTTGTGCTGTTGATAAAAAATATAATGCAACTTCAATTGTATTCATGGTCATTCTTTTTCATCTCTTCTTTGTTCAACTATCTGAAAATCATACTTTTATTTTTGAGTATGTATTTACACTAACCAATGGAGTGGTGTATTAAATCGTCTTTTAAAAGTTTAAGGAAATAACGAGCGTTCTATATACATGTCCATCCGACGTGGATGCATTCTGAAAGTCGGTATCCAAAAATGCAACATTACGTGCACGTCAAAATCATTTTATAAAATTCAAAAAACCTCACACACGGTGTTTCTTAACACTAGTTCCTTCTGCATACGTACATCGCACATGCCAAAGTACTTGTGTGTGTGTTTATGTGTCTATATATATATATATATTACTTCTTAAGTAACCATCAAACATTATTAGTTAACTAACTAAACATCCAAATCATTATCAATAGTCATACTAACTTATTTGACATCGTTTTAAAATTAATTCATAATTTATTTCTTAAATCGACATTCACCTTTAACCAATTCGTTTTACTTCCTACCAAGTTCAACAAATCAACACTTCTACTAACACCTTCTACTTCATCAAAACATCATCCAAAGCCATCTTTTTCCTTCACAAACTCACGGCCATCTTCACCACTCCACCTTTTGCTCCCGGCCTCCACCCAATGCTCACTGCCTAAGGCCTTATCTCTCCCTTCCTCCAACATTTCTTCACTTTTTAGGTGCTAAACCATGTTTAAGTGATATTCTAAAGTCTTTAGCAAAGTTTGGTGGAGTTTTGAAATGGTTTGATATGTTTTTAAGAAAGTTAGTAAGGAGATAAGGGAGAAGAAGAAGCCATTAGAGAAGCTTTGGAGAAGAAGAAGATGATGAAGAAAGTGATGAAGAAGTGAAGAGAAGGTGGTGTTATTTATAGTTGAAGTTTACAACAAAAAGACCGTACTACCCTTAACCCAAAATTCATTTTTAATCACATACTAGCTCCTCCTTTCCAACACAAGAATAGACCCTTTAGTACTAATATTTAATGAGACAGAAGTATATATAAGAAGGTGAAAAGTGATAGCAAGTTTGCTTTTTATTACTTAGCACTTAAGTATTTTTATTTAATTATATTATGAAAATATCTTAGATATTTTCTTAGATTTTGATGCGACTAATTGTGATGTTTTTAAATGTGTGTATGTATGCGTACAAAAGTGTAACGACCCGCCATCCGTCTCCACAGAATGACGCATCATTAATAAGAAAGAAAGGGATAGAAAGAGAAGAAAGAAGAAACAATACATCAGAATCTAAACAGCGGAACGAATAAATTATATTAATAATCAAAAGTATTACATAGATATACAACAACTATCAGAGCTACACAGATTATACAACACATACTAGACAGTTATAAACACCTGTCTAGTTATTACAACACAGTACAAAACAATTCAAATAAATGACTCAGAGATACCAACACAGAGGATACTAGATAACTACAACGCAGAAGCCTTCTGCTCCATTTGCTTCTCCATAATTCGTCGAAGCTAACCTGAATCCCTTGGCTACGCGTAAAAATTTGAGTACCCAAGAGTTTAAGAAAAACAGAAATAAACTCCGGGTCAGACATGGGTCTGGTGTGAGTAACAGATTAAAGTTTCTTAACTTTCAAAAACCTTTTAAAAAGAAAGGTATCACGTAAGACTTCCCACACATAAACATGGTAAAGTTTTTACCTTACGCTAACCAAAACATTTGATAGGAAATCCGATGATATTATAATAGTGTCTAGGGTTTTCAAGTAAATATGAAATAGCCGAAATTGTTACATGATTAAATTCCAGCTACTAGCCACAAAAGTGGGTAATACAATCAAAACCGTTAGCACTTATTGGATTTTGGATTCCATACAATGGCGGGGCTACTAGGGTACCGCCCGTCACAGTACGTGGCCTAGATCACCGTACCGAGGAGTACGCCCGCTCCCCTGCAACACAAGGCCGGAACCATTCCTTACTGGACAGTTCCGAACAAGACAACCCCGGCAGTTGTCGCGAACCAACCGCCCACACAGCCAAATAAAAAGGGACTTCTAAACAGGGGTAAATCTCGCTCTCCGGTGGGATCTACCCACGAAGCCTTGCTGCACCTCCCCTGTTTTAGCCATTCTCGGTCGATGAGGCTTGAGGCTACGATTACCTTTATAGAACACATCTATCTTAGAATGCTCATCGTCCATCTGACGATGTTCTGAAAGCATTCAATCCATACAAGTTCGTTACGGGTTCGAACGAAACCAAAGGCATTATCTCGTTACACTCATTTTGGAATCACCCTTAGAGTTAACGACGATAACCCTTGCACTCTGAATCACCATCTCGAACCTATAAGTACTATTAAGTCAAACTCATTACGGAATCACCCACAGAGTTATACTGACGTATAGCCCTTGCATCTCGAGTCTTCACTTGCTCCACTTGGATTCACGACCTAACGTTTAATTTGGATCGATGTGGTTTTCGGATATCCAAATGTGGAAACTCGATCCCGATCTCATCGAAATCCAAGACGTGTCTTTTAGGTCCAAGTTGTTTTAAGTTTAAAACAATTCAATTTAAACTATCTATACACACACAGATAGATAATTTATATCATCACAATAGATAATTATCACCACAGATAATCCATATTATCATCATCAGAAGATAATCCAATTCATCATCACAATGCAACCAATGCATCCATATCACACATCCTTACTAATCTCATATCTGAGATTCAAACCATTCAAGGAAATTTATATCATCCATATATAAACAAGGATTAATAATCACACCATCTATATAATTAATTTAAAATGAATTAAATTAATTATATCATCTCTAATTAATTCAAAGTAAATTAAATTAATTACCTCAATCTAAAATCCTGCTTACACAACCATTGATTTCAAATCAATCAATCAATCAATTAATTCCTTCTTGATTAATCACCCTTGATTAATCATCCTTTAATTATATTCAAGTAATTAATTTCACAAATTAATTATTCTTAATCAAATACAGTAATTAACCTTTAATTACTTTTATTAATTATTTATTTATAATTAATCACATTAATCCTTGATTAATTACATTAATTAATTACTTTAATTACTTATCATTAATTAATCTCAATTAATTAATCCTTAATCACATCATTAATTATATTAATTAATGATTCCTAATTACATTTAAATTAATTAACTTTATTAAGTGATTAATCTTAATTTTTAATCACTTTGATTAATTAACTTCAGTAATTAACCATTTTTAATTTCTGCATTGAGTAAATTGATTACCCCTAAATTAATTATATTTAAATAATTATATCATTTATTAGTAATTAACTACCCTTAATTAATTATATTACTTAATTATTTTCCAAATGACTTAATCAATAGTCACTTAAATTAATTACATCAAATAATAAATTATTAATTTCTTTCTCAAAGAAATTGTCCTCCGTAATAATTACACCAGCAATTAACCTCAATTCTTCATACTATAAATAAATTACATTCTGTAATTACTCATCTTAATTACTTCTTTAAGTAATTATTAATCTTATCAACCATCAAATGATTATTCTAAATTAATTAAACTTAATTAATTAATTTAAATTAATCAAATAAATTAATTAATTACAATGAGTAATTAATAACTTTAATTACTTCACAAAGTAATTATACTTAACCAAATACCATAATAATTATTTAAATTTAATTAATTTAATTAATTATCAAAATTAATTACTTAAATTAATTAGTAAATAATCTCAAGTTAATGACCTTCGTTAACTTATCATCAATTTCTTTAATTACCTTACTTAAGTAATTAAATTAAATTAATCATTATTAATTCACAAATTTATTGGTCTTAATGATCATTTAATTAATCTCTAATTATTTAATTAAGTTTTAACTTAATTAATCTTAACCTCTTAATTAATTTCTAATCATTAATTAAAATCATAACTAAATTAATTAATGATCTTATTCCCAAATAAATTAATCTTGATTAATTAAACTTAATCTTAATTAATTAATTCAAAATCCTTATTTAATTAATTAATTAAATAAGTTAATTAATCTTCTAATTACCTTATTAATTTAATAAACCAATATCATTTAAATCTTTGATTTATTATAAATAAAACATATCTTATTAATAATTTCATTATCATTAACAAAGTAATATTTAAACAACTTACTTTAAAATTTGTTTCCAAATTTCATTTTAAATTTTTTAAATTAAAATGAAAACCACATTTAACCTTTAACAAAGTTTTAAAAACATTTTAAAACTCTTTTTAAAACTTATGCAAAAGAATTTCCTATTTTATAAAGAAGTTCAAAGGAATTTAAACCCATATTAAATTTTCAGATTCAAATCATATTTAAATATGTTTCAAAGTTTGTTTAAAACATTTAAAACTTCCTTTATTTTCAAACATGAATCAAATTTAATTCTTTTGATTTTCAGATTTAAACTTATGCTTAAATCTTCTACTTTAAATTTAAAGCCTTAACTTTAAATTCAATTATTTAAATTCTTTTAAAGGTTGTTTAAACATTTCAATTTAAATAGTTTAAATTAAATTTAAAACTTGAATTCAAATCTAGTTTTGAAATCCATACTTTAACTTTAAGTTTAAATTTCTGTTTTCAAAATACCTGCTCCAGATTTAAAAAAACAAATTGAATTAGAAAATGCAGGTTTCTCTGAAACCTGTAAAATTTAAAAATACCCGAGACTCCCCTTTATTTACTTCGAGTAAAACCAAGAGCTGCTTCGAGTAACAACTCGAATTACTCGAGTATTAACCCGAGTGCAAAACTACTGCAAACCCCAAAACTTCCTTGTCACCATCTTCTTCACCGTGCACATGCACGGTGGTCTTGGTCACCTCCGGCCACTACCCAGGCAACGAGCAAGTCGCCGACCATCCTCGAATCACTTCGCGACCATCAAAACCCCTCAATTCACTCGAAATCAAATTCGAGTATCCCTAAACCAAAACCTGTCAACAGTTTAAGCTTCAAACCCCAAAACCTGGAAATCGCCCATCCTCTCTCCTCCGGCCAACGGAGACTCTGGGACTCCGGCCATCTCCTCTTCACTACCCCATCATCCATCTCTCCAAAAACAAAGACACTCGGTCACCTGTACTCTTCCCACAGATCAAATCATGCAGTGCCTAAAAACTTGGTTTAGCACTTTCCCCTTTTTACTTCCCAGAAGAAAAATAGCAATGCACAAAAAATCCCAATTCTAAAAATTGAAATTTTGGTTTTAAAAATCACATTTTAGTTTTAGCTTTCGATCTATGCACCTGAAACTAAGAAAAATCAACTTGGATTTGTCTGATTTAGTTTACTTTGTTGTTACCTTGTTCCAGTAAAACTACAGGTATCTTCTTTTCTTTTTTTCAATCTTAAACAAAGTCTTAAACTTATCATTTATGACATATTGAACATACATTGTTCAAATCTCTTGTATTATTACACATTAATTTAAGAACACTTACGTTTTTGGACTTGGAACTTGGTAAAAACAAATACTGTAATAATCATAAAACTGTAAGCTTATACCCATATACTCAATACAAATCATATTACAGGAACAACATACATCATCATAACTATGTTTAAGTTTTTAAACTAATGTGGTTAATCATTCAAATCAACATGAAATCCAGGTAAACATATACAAGTCATAAAACAACAGTTTAATACTTAAACTTTTGAAAAGAAAAAAAATGTTACTCACAAACACACAAATCAACATGCTATCAGGTATATAAACACAAGCATATTCATTTCAGTCATAAAGCAAGCTATAGATTATACTTAAGATTTATTTTAAGAAAAAGAAGTTACTCACCTGATGTTTGAAAACTGTTTTGGAAGCAGAGCACAATTTTTTTTTTCTCTGAAAAGCTTTTTGTTTTAATTTAACTTGAGAGCTTGTTGTTAAAACTTGCATGCAGACTTGAGCAAACCATATTGCAGAAGCCAAGCCCAATTTTGAAAAAAAATGCAGGCCATTCAAAACTTGCTTTAGATCCCCATATTTTAAAGAAATGCAGGGGCTTCATTTTGCTTTTGAAATGAATTTCAGGTGCAGGCTTTTGATTTTCTTTATATTTTGAGGAAGATGGTACATGCTCTTGATTTACACAGTGGATTGTAGGATTAAACATGCAAGCTTTTGATTAAGGAAGGGTTTCAGATTTTGATAATGCTTGCATGCTTTAGTTTTTGAAAAGAAAAATGCACAGGCTTTAGAACAGGTTGAAGAAAAATGATTTTGCTGAGGATGTTGATTATAGATTTGAACATGATTTTATTCTGGGTTTTGAATAGATTATCAGCTGAAACTTGTCTTAGCCTTTGAAAAAATTGAAGATTTTGAAAATAAGAATGAGAGAATGAAGAAAACATGTTTTATAAGTGTAATTGATTTATTTAAAAATCAAAAGAAAAATCAAAAATAAAAAGGACACTTGTCCTAAAACATAACATTTGTCAAATTGAGTAGGTTATTAATTCACATTTGTCTCATTAGTTGCCTAGGATATTAACACTTGTTTTATACTACTTAATATATTAACATGTGTTTTATAAATTAATTTTATTTGTTTTAATTTAATTTAAAGGTAATTGAAATCCTCTTTATTTATTAAATACATATAAAGTAGTTTCATAAATAAATGTATATGTATTTCTTTTTAATGAAAATGAAATGAAACAAGTTATAGAAATGAAAGCTTACTTACAAAATTTAGATATGTTTATTCATTTGAATTTCAAAATTAATTCAAATTCAAATGCTATTTATACCTTTAAAAATTCCACTTAAAACTAATTTATCAACATATTTTAATTTTAAAATAATAACATTGTCTTTTAAAAATCTTATCTATATTTATATTTATACATTTATTATTTGAAAATAACTCATTTATCAATTTTAAATCATTTATAAAAGAAATCATAAATTACTTGTCTTATTTATCTTAATTAAAAGAATTAATGTTTAATATATGAAGGGTATTTTAAATTTTCATATAATTCCAAATTATAATTATTAAGCCATATTTAAAAAGAAATAAAATAAACTTTTGTTTTATCTTATTAAAATTTAAACTATGCTTTAAAATATATTTAAACAATTTAAAAACAATTATTTAAGTATCTTAAAACCAAATAGTTAGCTATTAAATAGTTTTTGAATAGTTATTTATTTAATAATAATAATCTCCAAATTATCAAAATGAATATCAGAATTTAAAAACAAGATTTTATTTGTTCATTAATCTAAAATCAAAACTTATCTATCTACAATATATATACATATATATATTATAAATAGAAAGCAATTATTAGTTTTTAAAAGATAAAATTTACCAATTAAACATTTATTTAATTGGATTATTAAATCAAGTAAATTTTATTAACAAAATTTTATCAAATCAATTTAATTTTAAATACAGATTAGTAAATTGATATTGCTAAAATTTTCGGGATATCACAACAAGTGTATCAAATAATGTTGTAACGATTCGAAACAACTTCCATTCGACGAAAGGTCGAAAATCCAAAAACGATCGTCGGTCACATTTTCAGTTTTAAATCAAGCTATTTATTTATGTAAAAAAAATTTGAAAATAGATTTATTATTATCTTTAAATAATTAAACAATTTTATTTGAGTTATAAAGCCATGATAAATAATACTAAAATTTAATTATGAAAATACGATGTCCAATTGTCAAAATGCGACGAAATTTGTCAATCATTATAAAACAAATATGTATATGTTTATAAAATCATTATAAATCAAATTCCTATTACTATAATATCATTTTATTACCATTTAAAGAAGTTACTACCACTTATAACAATTATACGAATGTATATTAAATTTTATCGAAAATCGGCTTTTATGACTTTTCGACGAAAATTCAAACTTCTTGATTTTGTAATCAAATTCTAATAATGAGTTTATCATTCTTATTTATCACATAAAACATGATTATTAAGTTTGAAAATTCTATATCTGAATATGTAAAATAAATTAAATATCTCATTTTCAAAGTGATAAAATTATGGGTCGTTACAGAAAGGTTAAAGGAGAAGTGGTTTAGTAATTAAATAATAAACAAAAATAGATTAGAATTTCTTACTCGAAAGCTTAATGGAGTTTTCTAAATCTAAGAAAACATGAATTAGCAGAGCTTTGTTGATATTCCTAAAATATTTGTGAATAAAAGGGGGTGTTCTAAGGTCTTATTTATAGTGGTTGAAACGTACCAAAACCGTAGGATGAAACTAGTTAAAAAAGGGATAAATTCGATGTGTTTAACCTAGAAAAAATCCTAACTACCACATAAATAGGGGTCGACCGCCCCCTTGATCAGCCGACCGTTCGGGGTCGATTGCTTGGGTCAACATGTCGACTCTACATTATTTTTGGATGTTGATTTTTATTTTCGTTGTTCATTTATTTTATTCCCTTTTTAACTTTTAATGTTAACTATTAAATTTAATGTTTACTTAACCTCCACATCCAA
Source organism: Allium cepa (assembly GCA_030765085.1). Taxonomy (NCBI): domain Eukaryota; kingdom Viridiplantae; phylum Streptophyta; class Magnoliopsida; order Asparagales; family Amaryllidaceae; genus Allium; species Allium cepa. Next base: position 137,997,615 of record CM060945.1, read on the forward strand.
TCGTATTTAATTTTGAAATTCGAACTTTAAATTTAAATACTCATTTGAATTCGAACCAAATTAATTTAAATCTAAAATCTTCAATGCTTATAACCTTTTCGTTTAAGCTCCGTTTTCAGCATATTATATATGAAAACAAATCAGAATTTTGCCACGAACGCTATGGAATAACTTTGTGGTCAAATCCCAACTTCTAAAAGATTTTCATTTTATCCCTACCATAATTAATTTAATTTCTCTTAATTTACTTATTTAATTAGGGTTGATTTCACGGGGTGTTACATTCTTCCTCTTAAAAAGGATTTCGTCCCGAATTCTTTCAAGATGCGAACAGTGTAACACACAATAACATCCATGTTATGCAACTAAGTTATCTACAACACCATCTACTCAACCAAAATGTAATATGATTATGTACTATAGACATACTATAAATGATCTCAATCATAGTGTGAGTGTGTGATCGTACTATGGAAATATGTATGCAAACACCCAAAACATGCATAAAACTGCTATATGAGTGTAAAGTGATGGTGAAAAGGTGTAACAATCATCTCCTACCATTCGATCGAGCAGCAATGATGCAACCAAAATCCTAATTATGAAGAGAAAATTTATCAAAGAAAGGCTTAGGATGAGAAGTCCTCATGCCTTTCACCGTTTTTTCTCCCTATTGTACTTGGACCGGTCTAATTTCTTTATTGCGGAGCTTACTAGTTCCATGCTCCATAATGCATATAGTGGCATGTGACATCAATGGCTCCATTCCAAAATCCCCCAATTGATTAGGATCTACTGCAATGGCTATGCTGTGAAGGTATTTCCTCAAATATAAATCATGAAAAATGACATGGGCTCTAGCCAACTTATTAGTTTTCTTACCTTTTCCCATTATTCGGAAAGGCCTAATAGATTTTGGTGCCAACTTTCCAGCCAAAGCTTACGACCTTCACATGCTACCAAATAAACTTTGACTTTCTAAAGTCTCACAATCCAAATCTGGTCTGAGTAGAATTGGTAGGTGGTTTCCCATCCATAATTTGATGATTTGTATGGCCTTCCAAAAAGTGCTTCAAAAGTGCCATACCAATCATCTATTGGTGACTGCTAATATACACGAATTCTCCTAAGGGTAGGTGCTACTCCTGATGTCCTCTAAAGTCTATGACGCAAGCTCATAAAAAATCCTCCAAGTTCTCATTCATTTCATCAGTTTATTCGTCGATCTTCAGTTGGTAAGCGATGCTTAGATTTGACGAAGTTCGTAAAGCTACTAGCAAACTCCTTTAAAATTTTCTAGCAAACTAAGGATCCCTATCACTAACAATGCAAATTACAATTCCATGAAGTTGAATTAGAGATGTTGCGGTTTCATTGCTTCTAATGGAAAATTCTACCACATTCTTCTTCATCCTAGATCAATAGGAAATTTTCTTCATATTCTTATATATTTTAGCTTTTCATTGAACGATGACAGTCTGGGAACTAAATTTTATTTTTTCTACTAAAGTTTTAGGATTGAAAAGTTAACTCACTCCAAGCTGCTAACCTAATTTCCTCATTTACTTCCAATCTTACTTATAGTTTATCGCTAGTTAAGTGTCTCCATAAAATTTCCTTGTTTACTTTGCTTCTCAACACACACATCAAGTGGTTTAAATTTAATTCATAAATTCAACACTAAAATAAAATAGGAATATATCTTATATCACATTATACACTTTTCAATAGCTAAGAGAGACAACCAACTGCTACAACTCGAGAACTCTAGAAGAATTTTTTTACCGGAAGCTGCCATTTATTATCAAGTGGTATGAATAGTGTTAAGGACCTAACATTTCCTACTAAATTAAGATGGGTATTTCTCAATATTCATTCCATTATTACCCATTTTCCTTTTTGGTTTCTAACAAATTTGGTTCATTCATTTCCTCAATTAATATATCCATACACTTGATTATTACTGTCAAAATTAGACTATTTCAAATTAATTCTTCTTCAATCCTTTTAAGCTTCTTCAGGTTTCCAAAATCTATTCATTACTTAAATATCTTCCATAAATGTCATATCAAGTTTTCTTAATCAGTCCTTATTTAATTCCTTTTTCCTCTCATTAATTACAAATTTATTATCCGTTAAATTCGTAATTAATGTCCAAAAATCTTAATCCATTACTTACCGACTAATGCGCATATAGTAGTAATCTATGCTACATATATATATTCTAGTCGTTAAGTGTGGATATATGTTACATATTTATAACTACTAATTTTTACAACTAGAATACTCATTTCCATATTTTAATTTATCGAAGCTATCCTTCTAAAAAGATTACTATCATAATTTCTCATAAATTAACCATAAATGAGATTTTTGCTTTGTTTGAAATTATGAAGAATTATTTCTTTTCTTTTTACTAAAATAGACAGTGAAACCATGGAAAAGAATATCCATCTCTTACATAACTCTTTCCTTTTTAGTTTATTCATTTTTACTTCAAACGGCACTTTTATATGTATTTCGAAATTGAATAATTTATGGAAATTGCATGGAAACTACTTCAAAATTAAAATATATATATATATATATATATATATATATATATATATATATATCTGGAATACCTTTACACTTTGGCAACTTCTTCAAATAGAGGTTTGAGACTAATTTCAAATTTCCAGATCATGTTGTATATTCTATTCCAATTTATCCGTATCCTAAAACCTTGGTCTGCCCTACCTAGGTTGTGATCCCTTTCGACTCTGTAAAAACTATTCTTTATAAAACCATAATTTTAGCAATCATACAAAATAATTTTGAATAAACTATTTTCATCAAATTCAAAATCATCATTAATTACCTCGTTTCTTGTAAAACTTAAAATTTCACAAAATTGAAATATCAAATTCAAAATCTCCATCTTTGAAAATATGAACTTGGAAACATTGACCAAGAATTCAAAATTTCTTAGTCCAAAATGAGATCAGAATAATTTCTACTTTTAAAACTTTCTTCATCAAAGATTTATATCTCTAAAAGTTAGACTTTCAACCCGTTGAATTCAAAGATTGCCTGGTTTTCAAAAAAAAGAAACTATGGAAAACTTTATTTTTATTGTCTTACTATAATAAAGACTTGCTCCTTTTAAAAATAGGATTTTTAATGCAAAATAGTAAAAACTCAATTATCATTCTAAAATAATAAATTATACCTTATTATTCCAAAGAATTTCCCAATTACACAAATTATCATTTCCAAAATAATAGTTATATCTAAAATATAGATAAATATCAATTCCTATATTACACAAATATACTGTTATTTAACAAAATACGTTGTCTAATTTTATTTAAAAGTATTAAAATCCCCTATAATCCTTTTCTTATCAATTCTAATAATATTCTTATTCAAACAAGTTGTTAATTTGAATTAGGAAAAATGTATATATATAATTCTCATCTTTACACAATTGCCTTTCCAAAATATCCAACTCATTTATTAATCATCATTCAAATCCTTTCAATTGTTAAAGATACCCTTTATAATTTTAAACGATAGAAAAATGGAGTAGAGAAAGATAACTCCAATCTTATTCCTATTACTCCTCTTCTAATCAATTTTATTTAAAATTCCAAATTTTATCACTACCTATATTTAGCTATCATTTTTCGCATTTCCTTATACGGGAATGTTCCTCCTATCTACCTTATCAAACATTCTTATCCTTCTATTCTTTCTATCCTATGTTGATCAAGTACTTTTTCATTTGTATACCATTTCTAAAGAAATTTAAGGAAAAGAACCTCTAATTTTATAAGGTAGGAAATATCATGCATCTCACTAAAGAAAAATTCCTTATTAAAAAATCTTTGGACCGAAAACTTTTGACATAGTAAATTTGAACTGCAAACTTTAAGAATGCAAAATCCCTCTAAGTTAGAACGTTCTAACTTAACTATTCATAAAGTATAAATCTTCAAAATTTCTTGCTCTTTTCAAAATAATAGCTTCCAAATTCATAAAGTAGAAGAAATCATAAAAACAGCAGAATCCAAAAATGAAGAATTCAAAAGTTGAAAACTTTTAATTCAACAAATTTTAAATTAAAAAGTGTAACAACCATAGTTTGATAGCCATGATTATGGCGAACAAAAACTGCTGTGAGGGATTGAGGGAGAAGAAGTTGTTGCAACTGAGCAATGCTCACTAAAGTTGGCTAGAGATCATCGGGAAGTAGCAGATTTTTGTCAGAGGCCGGAAGCATGAAGATCTGGGATAAAGGGGAGGACTACATAAGAATATCAGATTGTGTATGTCAATGTGCATGCTTGATATGTCAGTATTTGGGTTGCAATTGGGCCGCGTTAGAATATGTGTTTGTAATCTGTCTATATATATACTAGTATATGTGTTTGTAATTTGTGTGGAGAAATCTGAATATCAAATTACTTCTTCATTTTTAGTTCTATTGCAATTCTTTAATGCTTAGTACTTTCTTCTTCAATCTTATTACTTCGTTCTATCAATTACTAGTTATAGTTTTGATTTGATTCGAGTTCTTCTTCTTGTTCATGTTATTTGCAATTAACAGTTTCCGTTGTTACAATTTTCTGCCTTTATGTACAGTTCAGTTCTTTCTTTATTTCCAGTAGTTTTAACATTCCAGTTCTTTTAATTCTTGCAATTTGATCTTGTAAGTAGTTAGCTCCTTGTTAGTTTGATCTTATAATTACTTTTAAGTTGATAATTCTTGTTCTTTTGTTTTTACTTTTAACAATCTGTAGATTGCAAATTCTTTGCAGCTCTGTTCAACGTTTAATTCTTCCCTTGCAAGTTTTATTTTGTTCTTGAAAACAATTTGTTACTATTCTTGATAATTCCCAGTAATTTTCTCTGAAATTGAAGGTCCTTCTCAAATAAACATGAAGTGAATATCTCTGTTATATGCAATGGCCAGGACTTGTTCTTTCTCTTCGAGCAAAACCTGTATTTTTCCAACACTTCCTTCGAGTTGCAGTTGAATTTTTTCCTAATTCTTGATTGTCCTGAAAGTCGCCAACCATTGTTCTTTATTTTTTTTCCATTCCTGTGTGCACTAGCATATCTGTGCACGTGTACAATCGCAAATCATTTTTTCAGCCAGAACTCATCATCTTCTTCTTATAATTTATCATTAACAACCATGGCCAAGAGCACTGACCAACCAGGGCCTTCCAATTTGGTATCAGAGCAGACGTCGGAGTTTAACCACTATCCCACATTCAATCCTGATCATGCCTAAAATTCAGATCCAACCCTAATTTCAAATCCAGATGATCCGTGGCTGAGGCAAGAGGAAATTAACAATCGTACTACTTATGCTTTAAGAAATTTAGAAATCATGGCCAGAAATTTGGAGTTTACTGTTCAAAACTTGGACAAAAAGTTTGATTAATCCACCAAAGATCTGCATACTAAATTCAAAGGAGTGCATAATGTGTTGACCACTTTTGTTAATGAGTATCGCAATAACAGGAATCCTTTTCAACCACATCCGGGAACTCCTGAACCTCCGACATCTTTTCAGCCTTATCCCCCTCCTCCATCGCAACATGTGCATCCAACGCAACCACCGCCGCCAAGGACTTACATGCAACCTCACAGAACACCTATGATACCACCTAGTAATGTTCCTTTCTTTAATAATCCTCCAAGATATCCCCATGAACCACTGCCTCCAGTTAAAGCAATGCTTGGTTTCACCACCAATATTAGCTATGCCGGATTTCACCCAGCCTTTCATCTTGGAATGTGATGCTAGTGGACAGGGGGTAGGAGCAGTTCTCCTTCAAAACAAAAAACCTATAGCCTACTTGAGTAAGATCTCCATGGAAGAAATCTAGCGTTATCTACTTATGAGAAAGAACTCCTTGCTATTATTATTGCCACAAAAAATTGGCACAATACTTGATGAGGAGACAATTCGTAATAAAGGCTGATCATCAGAGTTTGAAATACTTGCTAACACAATAGATACATATGGGCATGCAAGGGAAATGGTTGGCTAAACTCTATGCATTCGAATATAAGGTGGAGTGTAAAAGTGGTGAAGAAAATAAGGTAGCTGATGCACTGTCAAGGAGAGGTGAAATTGAAACGAATGAAATACTGGTCTAAGCCATATCCACAGTGCAGACTCCTTGGCTACAAAAACTCAAAGAAGCTTTGCATAATTCCTCATGGTATCAGCAATTATTAGCAAGAGTGCAAGCGAAAGAACTACCAAAAAGTAAATACAAGGCTGTTGAAGACTTGATATTCAAAAAAGGGAAAATTTTAGTCGATCATCACTTAAACCAATTGACGCAATTTCTTGTTAAAGAATACCACTCCTCTCCTTTAGGAGGTCATTCAGGGGTCAAAGCAACTCTGCATAGATTAAGGCAGGTTTTTTATTGGAAAAAATTTAAGGCTAGTGTTGAAGACTTTGTCAAATCTTGTGAGGAGTGCCAAAGAAATAAGCATGAGAACATATTGGTGCCAGGCTTACTATAGCCTCTTCCTACACCTGACAAGATTTGGTCTGACATTTCCATGGATTTTATTACATGTTTACCTAAAATCCACAGATACACTGTCATATTTGTAGTAGTTAATAGACTAAGTAAATATGCTCATTTCTTTCCACTTCAACATCCATATACTGCCAAAGACGTAGCTTTATTTTTTTTCAAGGGGTCTTTAAATTACATGGGCTGCCGAAAACTATTGTAAGTGATAGGGATATTATCTTCACAAGCATCTTCTGGCAAGAGCTTTTTAAGCTTCACGGTAGTTCGCTTAAACTCAGTTCATCCTATCATCCCCAAAGTGATGGTCAAACTGAGGTAGTGAATAAAATTTTAGAAGGTTATCTAAGATGTTATGTGTGTCATAAGCCTAGTGAATGGTCTAGATGGCCTTCCTTAGTTGAATAGTAGTATAACACTACTTGGAAGACTCCTACAAAAACTACCCTCTACAAGATTGTATATGGAATTGATCCCCTACCTTGCTTTCTTATGTACCCACTACTACCAAGGTTGAACAATAAGAAGAAGAGTTATTCACTTGAGATATTATGATACAATTCCTCAAAGATAGTTTGAAAGTGGCTCGAGAAGAATGAAAAAATATGCAGATATGAGAAGAACTGATAGGCAGTTCGAAGTTGGAGATTGGGTATATCTAAAATTGTAACCTTACAAAGATTACAGCCAAAAATTATAAAACCCATAAGCTTTCACCAAATTTTATGGTCCTTACAAGGTCATAAAAAAATAAGTTCTATGGCTTATAGACTACAACTTCCTGAAGATACTCGAATTCAAAATGTATTTCATGTTTCACAATTGAAAAAGAAGATAGGGGATACTGTGGTGGTACAAGATATCATTCCCACTTTTACATAAGAACTTGTTGAACAACCAGAAAGAATACTAGATAGAAGGATGATTCCTTGAAATAATGATGCAGTGATACAAATTCTAGTTAAATGGAAAGACCGATCTAAAGAGGAGGCTACTTAGGCAGATTACTGGCCAATGATCAAGAAGTTCCCTACACTAGACCTTGAGACAAGGTTTGTTTTTAAAGGGCAAGGGAGCTGTAACAACCATAGTTTGATAGCCATGATTATGGCGAACAAAAACTGCTATGAGGGAATCAAGGGAGAAGAAGTTGTTGCAACCGAGCACTGCTCACTGGAGTTGGCTAGAGATCATCGGGAAGTAGCAGACTTTTGCCAGAGGCCGGGAGCATGAAGATCTCGGATAGAGGGGAGGACTATATAAGAATATCAATGTGTACGTCAATGTGCATGCTTGATATGTTAGTATTTGGGTTGTAATTGGGTCGAGTTGGAATATGTGTTTGTAATCTGTCTATATATATACTGGTATATATGTTTGTAATCTGTGTGGAGAAATCTGAATATTAAATTACTTCTTCATTTTTCAGTTCTATTGTAATTCTTTAATGCTTAGTACTTTATTCTTCAATCTTATTACTTCGTTCTATCAATTACTAGTTATAGTTTTAATCTGATTCGAGTTCTTCTTCTTGTTCATGTTATTTGCAATTAACAGTTTCCGTTGTTACAATTTTCTGTCTTTATGTACAGTTCAGTTCTTGCCTTATTTCCAGTATTTTTAACATTCCAGTTCTTTTAATTCTTGCAATTTGATCTTGTATGTAGTTAGCTCCTTGTTAGTTTGATCTTATAGTTACTTTTTAGTTGATAATTCTTGTTCTTTTGTTTTTACTTTTAACAATCTATATATTGCAAATTCTTTGCAGCTCTGTTCAACATTTAATTCTTCCCTTGCAAGTTTTATTTTGTTCTTGAAAACTGTTTGTCACTATTCTTGATAATTCCCAGTAATTTTCTCTGAAATTGAAGGTCCTTCTCAAATAAACATGAAGTGAATATCTCTGTTATATGCAGTAGGTAGAACTTCTTCTTTCTCTTCGAGCAAAACCTGTGTTTTTCCAACACTTCTTTCGAGTTGCAGTTGAATTTTTCCTAATTCCTGATTTTCTTGAAAGTCGCCAACCACTGTTCTTTATTTTTTTTCCCATTCTTGTTTGCACTAGCATATCTTTGCACATGTATAGTCGCAAATCATTTTTTTTGCCAGAACTCATCATATTCTTCTCAGAATTTGTCAGCAACAGCCATAGCCAAGAGCACCGACCAACCAGGGCCTTCCAAAATGTTAACAAATGAGAACCTTTTTTCAAATTTTCAAGTAATTAAAAATCATCCACCATTTTGTTTTTAAAATGTTTCACCACTTCTTTCTAAACTTTATACATTGTAGTATATTTCTAAAGTTGTCAAAAATCACTTTCCATCAAAACATTTCAACTTACAATGCATAAGATTTTCACTAAATAATCTTTTGAAAAAGCTCATTCTAAACTTTAAAGGAGTTTTCAAAAATCTTTTTACCACTTTCTTTCTCAAAGGGTAGGATTTAAAATTGGCTTTAATTGCTTGAACCCTTACTCAATCATCTAAAATCTAATTATCTACTTATGGTGATTAATGCTCAACTTCTTATGGAAGCTTGTTTGACTATTGTATTCCTTACTTCTGTATGAATACTATGCCTTACAACATCTAACTATTACCTAACATTTATATTTACTGCTATCATAAATGTCACTTTGTTTATATTAAATGTTATTCTCTTAATGGACGTTTCCTAAAGACATTTATTTGCCTATTCAATATTACCTATTTGAGTTCTTCCTTATCTTCCCATGACTACCTTAATGATCTTATAAATCTATTTAGTTTCTTGTAACTCCTCACTTATTGCTCATTAATTACCTATTAAATTTTGAAGTTACTATTTCCTTTTATGATTCCTCTCTCTATTATTTAACATGCTTATAGGTCCACAGTGATAAGGAAGACTTGGTCCGTTAAAGAAGAACAAATTCAACTCTATTTATTTTTCCAACTCATAGTTGCTTTGTCTCCCTTACGGAATATGGAAGCGGCTACTTCTATAGCCTAATTTATAGGGTCAGGCATAAATTCAAAAATAAGTATATGTTATGTACAGAAAGATTTTTTTTAAATATTTTCGAAAATAACAAATACGCCACTGACACATGTACTTTAATTTCTCCGTTGATCGGGTAGCCTTAGCTCTGATACAAAATGTAATAACCCACCCCAGAACAAGCCTAAATTCCGATCCAGAAAAGGCCCATCGAAATATAGGCCCATTCCAAAGCTGTATGTTGGTTGGTAAAAAGAAAAACTATACAGAGCTATTTATCTATTCTTTTAGAACTCACATAGGATAGAAATATAATATAATAACAATAATAGTGCCCATTTATTTCAAATCATTTCAAATGTCTTAATACATAAGAACAACCATTACAACATTTTGTTCAAAAAATAAATTTCATCGATACAATAGAAAATAATATGAAAAGATAAATAATAAGTATTGCAAGCTTCACTCTTGCCATCTTCGAGCATCATCAAATCCTTCTTTAACCTGTGTTGTAATGAGGAGGGAGTCAGAATAATAAGCATTTGGTGAATAGAAATCTTGAGTTGTATTATTTCAGTACTTGGACAGTATAATTTGAATAAGAACAGTCTTACGTAACTAAACCATTTAATACTTCCCTTTCATTCCTGAAGTAGGTAATTTCGTAATCCCATAACTCAAAACCAATGTCATAAATATCTAATTATGCGAGAGATAGAACCCAACCCGCTTAATACCTTTTAAAAGAAAATAGGCAGGCTCTGACCATTTAAAAAGGTAGGTCCCTATCATTTAATACTTATTCCCAAGATGGACTCCACATAGGTATCAATCTAGCCGACATTGCTCGAAAAACTCTTTGGGCACTTAATACTTCCTACTGAAGCAGACCATTTTGAGATATCATTAACCATGCCTAAACCCAAACCCGACCATTTAATAAGTAATGACCCATATTTTTTAGTCTTCGAATATGAATATTTAATTTATTTAAATATTTGAATTTGAAATTAAATTATAATCAAATTTATGTTTCAAATTTAGACATAGTTTTTAATGACGTATTTCTATTTTATTTTATTGAAATTTTTCATAATTTTTTATTTGAAAAGTTTCGTTTGACGTTGCGGCAAAATCGGTACTTTTGGGACTTTACAAAATAAGTTAACTTGTCTATTTTATTGTTGTTTTAGGATTGTCTCACATTATTGAACGTAGTCCTATTTTTATTTTTGTTGTTCATACGCAGACCATATCTTGTGTAGCATTTTAGTCCAAGCTTTTTAATATTGAAACTTTAAACAAAGAAAATATCTTTCTTTCTCTGACGCATACATGCGCATGAATGTCCTTGCTCCTTACTTTGAATTAAATTGTTGTCCTTGCTTTCTTAGCCTAGAAGTATTTTGCATTATAAATATGCAACCACTACACGTAAAAGGATAATTCATTTGACATTCTTTTACCTTCACTTTCGACTTTCTATTTTTCTTTGCATGAAATGTTTACACAAGTAAAGCATTTATCTTCCATTTCATTAAATCAAATATCTCCCACTACACTAAGTAGTGCCAAAACCTCCAACGCGAAAGTTGTAGAGGACAGAAATAGCTACACTTTCCGTTCTTGTTGCATTCAAAATGATGGCTTGTGGAGGTCCCGATGGTCAATGGCTGGAGTTGGAAATACCAGATGAAGCATCTTTGGACACTGAGTTCAATGGCGAAGCCGGCATGTCATTTCATACTCGAAGGAGGGAGAATTAGGTGGGGATAAGTCGCACAAAATATGGAGTGCTGTTGCGTGCATGGGAGGTGGGTTTGCATGGAAGTGAAAATGTGAAGCATATTAAGGCATGGAGACACAAAAATATAGATTGGTATACATTTACACACACGTAAGGAAAAAACTGAAACACACGCATGTATATACTTGTGTGTATGCATGGTAGCATGAGCAGGTGAGAAGATTTAGATGATGAATGCAAAAGGAAGGACGCTGGGCTCGGGTCTGGGAACTAGCAGACATGCAAATGTCAAAGGAACTTGGATATACTGCTGCAAGCAAATGATTTTTCGCTTTTTCCCTTCATATTTTTTTCATTTTCACTCGGTTGAAGAAGGAATGTAGTGGCCTGCGCATTTGGATTTGGGAGCGAATATGATTTGGATGTTAAGTAGGACTTGGGCCGAGCGGGTGAGGTTATTTTTGTTTGTCTTAGTTAATAATTTAAATGTTTAAACTTTAAGAATTGATAAGTAACCCACATGTAGTTTGTTTAACTTACAGTCTTCGACGTTAGATTCATATTAACGAATAGAACACACAAATGTAGTTTATCGACGCGTTTAGAGAAGTACAAAGTATCGATAAAATATTAGTGACATTTCATTAGTAGAAAAAATCTCCATTCTACTATTACAAACTATGTAGATTTATTATTATTCGATAATTGAGCTATTTGATACTGATTGTTAATTATTTAATAAATAGATGTGTTGTTATTTATTATTGTTGTTCATTGATTGTTTGGTTGTTTGGATTGTGCTCAGCTAGTTTGTGAGTACTGATTATTATTTATTGATTGTTGACTTTACTCGACCAGTTTATGAGCAATTTATTATTTATATGCACGGGCGGGGTAGAAAACAATTGTAGACTAGCACATTATGATTTATTTCATGATTTGACTAAAAGATGCTTAGTGATAATATTGGTTCATTTAAATTTTAGAATTAGTTAATTATAATAATTTGACGTCAGTGGAATTGTTTTCAAAATTGGTTTTCATAAATGAAAGTTTATGAAATGTTTAAAGAAAAGAAATATTTGGAAATGAACGTTTTGAAGATATATTGCATAAAAATGATTTGCATAAAGATATTTATAAAATGTGTTTTATAAATAAAGAATTCAAGAACTTAAAACCTGGTAGTTTTAAAATGACTTTCAAAAGGTTTTGGAAAACGAAAATACTATGATTGAAAGTATGTGTGAATATTAACAAAAACGATTTATCACTTTGAAATATAAAATGATTTGTTAGGTTACCGATAATTCAGGTAACCCGTAACTAAAAGGTGGGCTTTGAAGGTTTCTGTAACTCATAGTATAGTCTGCTCTTTAATAGAGAGAGATATACTTTGTCTATTTATTCATTTATAGAGAGGCTGAGAACCATTTTTCTTGTTATTGGGAGAGACCTCCTGATCTGCTTGCACATATTTTGATATGTTTTTATAGTAGTATTTGGACTTTCTAATTAAATATCTCAGACTGATTTGTTTTAAGATCCCAAAGTAATGAATAATTTGATACAAAGGTGTATATGTTATTATTTCAAATTGATTTGAAATAAAACCGAGAACTTAGTTCGAAAAGAAGTATTTTCAAAGGAGATTATGTTTGAAAATGATAAAGTTAATTAGATTTGAGAAATCTAAATGTGAAGATTAAGAATAAATGGGTAGTTTGAGAATTGCATATTTGTTTGTTATATTGTAGGCTCTTTGAGTCCTATTTGTGGTAGAAAAACTATATTTGCTCGATGCTATATCTAATTAGGTAGCTAATTATATAGGGGTACATAGGCAGTCACAACTGGTAGTGATGCAGCCCCAATAATAATATAACCCTTTCTTTTTTATTTGTTTATTAGTTGATATTTGTCTTGTATTGTTGATCTTTCCTACTTACTATTTTATTCTGCATTTGATATGTTTATTGAGCTTGCAGGAATGACTATTGCTGTCTCTCTCCTTAGAGTGATGCAGCGTTAGATATTTGTATTTGTATTTGTTATGTATTAAAGCACACCTAGTAGATTAGATTGATTACTTTGATAACTTATATAATTAAAATTTGTATCCTATACCACTTAATAATGTTGAATATTTATCAAATATTGTGTATTAAGTTGGTAGTATTTATTCGTAGTTTAAGAATAGACGAGTTTTTTTTGTTGATTTTGACTGGTTCGAAAATCCGGGTTGTGTAATGATCCATTTTTTCATACCCTTTGAATCGACAATAAACCACACATGTCCAACATAAATTGCACGAACAAGTGGATCATTAAGGGTAAAAAGAAAAATAAAGATGGAACGGAACAGAAAAATAAAATCTCACACAAATGGAATAACTTATATTATTTCAACAATAATCTTTATAATGGAAAATTTTAAAACATATATCAGAGTCTAACCTAGATTTAGCCTGGACAGTTATAACACCTGTCCTAACAAATGCTAACAAACAACAAAACAAATACAATAGATGCAGTGGATAATATTATACGTCCATACGATGATGAAGATCCCGAGGCCTTCTTTGGAAACTCCAAGCATCCTCAGCTAATTCTAAAACTACTTGGATCTGGCCTGAGTATTAAAATACCTAGATCTGGCTTGATAAACTAGCATAAGATACTCAAAATTTTAAATGTATAGCTCATGACGATGTTATCAAAACCTTTGAAAAGAATGGTGTCTCATAAGACCACGTCCACACATAAATATGGACAAATTTTTGCCTTATGATAACCAAAACACTTTTATTACCAAAATAATTGAATATTATCTTTAATGAAATTCTTTTAGAAAACATCTTTCAAATAAAGTATCAACACCCAGACAAAGTCTAAGGTAATATATCCAGACTAAGTCAATGGAATATACTGAATGGAATATATGATACCAAAAAAGGTAGCTAAAATGTTTTCAAGTCATTACAGCAATTTTAGGACTACAATCAAAATCGTAAATCTCGTATTGGAATTGGATTTCCAACATGATAGGGAATATCGATAACCACGCATAGCAACTAGAACCTGTGGTTTTTCATGCAAGGACTCACCACACTACTATTCCTCATATTGCCACACTTCTTGATATCTGGTGGATTCTTATGCAAGGACTCACACGCCACTATACCATACAATAAGGGTCCCGTCTAGATACCTGGGTGACCTAGATCATACGCCGCTAGTCACCTTGAGGGATCATTGTTCATCGGCGAATTTTCTATCGAATTAGAAAATTAGTCGAACGAATTTATAATAAAAGTAACCGCAAGCGCACTACGTACAATGTTAATACATGGTGAGTATGGGTCGATCCATAGAGAATTGTTAATTTTAAATTTCTATTCAATCAAATTATACCAAAGTCAATAGAATGTTTAAGTTAGAAAATGTAAGAAAAAAAAAGTGATTAAAATATGAGAATAAAATGGCAATTAGAGATAATTCCACCCTCTAGATCACATAGTTCAACAAAATATGAAATTATGATCTTTTTTTGTCATTAGTGAGTTTAAATGATGTGTTTATCATAAATATGACATATTTATGCTATTTATTAGCTTAACATAAGCCATCAAAATATAACACAACTTTTAAAACACTTTTAACTCTCATGAAAAATGACAACAACTTGAAAATAAAATCTATTTAAGCATAGCCTATTAGTTATTGATTAGATATATATAGAACATAACTTAAAGAAGAGAAAACATATTTTTGGTTTGAAAAACCTAAATTTTGATTTCAACATTCACTTCATTACCTTAGTCATATGTAGATGAAGAGGTAATTTGTGTTTAGTGTTTATTTAAGCATAGCCTATTTGGTGTCAAAAATATTGGCTATCAAATTCAAAGCATAAACGACAAGTTAAACCATTTCAAGCATTATCATTAAGCACAAAAAGAGAGTAATAATTATCAAAATGTTAAAGCTATATAATTAATGAGCTTCATAAATTGAATGGGTTTAGCCTCTCATATTTGTTATCAAATCAGCAAATATAGCTTGCAATTTGAAACAAAAAGAAGAGGAAAAAGAGAGCTATCTAATTGCGTGAATTAAAATCTATTCTACTTGCATAAATAAGTAAATCTACACTGCTAACATAAAAGGAAATAAACAAGAAGAGAAAAGAGCATGTATTAAATTGCATAAAGAAGAAATTACATGAAATAAAAAATGGCTAAGTATCCATGAAAAGAAAGAGTGCTCTCATTTTATTTTTGATCCTAAACTAAATTAAAGAGGAAGAAAGCCTAAAAAGAAGATAGGAGGTTACATGAACATATGGGGTATTTATACATGTTTTAAAACCCTAATTCATTTTTTTGGGAACTACCCAAACTTCCCTTGAGAAAGTGTGGCCACAAAATTATTATTAGCATGAGATAATCCTCCATTAAATGTACATGAAACTTTAATGGCCATTAGCATATGCATTAGCTTCTAATTTGTACATTAAGGTAGGTGGGAAGGTGGGGTCCTCCATGATCATGAGTTTAAATTATTTCCATCTTCATTCCATTGTATCCTCTTGTGCATGCATATTTCTTTATGAAGCCACTTGTATTTGAATTCAAATTCCAACAAAATAACATAGAAATTTTCAACTAAATTTTATAAAATTAATGTGTGCACAAAAATGACCAATTTGTCCCTAAATGAAGATGAATATGTGATGATTTGAAAATAATTTGAATTTTGGTCTAAACATGTTAAAACACCTAATATAATCATTTATTTAATTTAGTTCGATAAAATATGGTAGTAAAAATATGCACATTTACGCGCACATCAATCATACGCCACCCTCGTCATACTAAGCCTGAAATATGTAACCTAGTTCCTATATAATTTTCGAGATGTGAGGCTTGTGATTGAGGTTACGCTCAATTTAGGCAAAGCCATGCTTTTCATACAAAACCACGCTTTGATCATAATAGGTTCCACTTTGAATGCCACATTGTCATTTCTTAATCACACAACTGATCTCTACTAATGTATAACTCCTAAGCTCGTACGTCTCAGAAAAGGATGTTAACCTAAGAGAAGTTGCCTTCTCTACCACCAAGCAGATAATACGCTGATAGAAATCAATTTATGTAATTATAAATGCACTGTCAAACACTCATCTATACAAGTTTGTTCTAGGACTGAACGAAATCGAAGGCACTCCTCCTACTACCATTAGTAGCGAGTAGTCCTTGCGATCCGAATATTTCAAAACACGATAGAACCATTGTTATAAATGTCTCTATAATGGGAGATACCCAAAGAATGTCAATAAGCAGTCCTTCTTCTATGAAGATCTTTGGTCTTCAATGTAACGAAGATTTTCAGATGCAGTCATCACTGCTATATAACTGTAATATAGGGTAAAACTACTGGGAATCGTGACAACAATCCCTACATCCTGAAGATCCTCGGTTTTCAAAATTCATCATCTTCCACATGTCTTCACTTTTGAACGTATACATTGGTTCGAAGTGGTTTTTGGATAGGCATTACCCAAATCTTACCCCGGTTCCTTCGAAACCAATTATCGATAAAAAGCTGTTTAGTTCATTTGTGGATATCAATTATCAATCAATTACTTCATCTTTTATTTAAATTAAATGTCTTTCTTAGATACATTATTTTCAATTTATTCCAATTTCAAGAGTATATGGAATCATTATTCCTCATTTATTGAATCATTTACTTAACTCTTTCACAAAGATTTTCCATTTCAAATCATAATGTTTAAATGGGTCAAAAACTATGTTATTTAAGACATAGTTTACTATAAACTCAAAACAATTAATATTAAATATAGGAATTTAAAATAATTCCAAATCATTTATTTTTTGAGAAAAAATGTGTGGTCCTCTACAGGAGAGGAGAGCACACATGTACATATATATAACAACAATAGTAAGGAGTTGCCAATAAACCTGCCAGGTAGTAAAAAAAACCCCGTAAAAAGGGAAAAAACAAACCCATCAAAACTCCAAAAAAACTAAAAACCAACCCTAAAGAGACAATGCCAATCCGAAACTTCGGTCAAGAGCGACACTAAAAGAGCAGCAGCCAACTGAAAATTTTCCACAACTGCAAATGCAACCTCCACAACAAAGCTGAAACATCACGATATATAACATCTACACAAACCACATAAAAATTCCAAAAAAAACACAATAGTTCCCCTAATAAAACGATAATCCTCAATCATAAGACTAAGAAACTTTACGATTTAAACATGGACTTCTCCTAATACTACCAGCTGAAAATCTCTTACAATTTCTTCTCCTTAATTTGGCTTCACGAAGTAACTCTTTAGCATGGGCAGGAGAACGAGGAAATCTACCATAAGCCACAAGAAGACAATACATAACAAACTTGAACTCCCTAGTACAATAATAGACCGCTCTATCGAATTGTTGTAATTTGGAATTCTCCATATCTTCACTCACACTGCTAACAATAAAATTGCTCTCCAAGCCACTTACAACTTGATCTACAAAACAATCACCTTCTGAACTGCTCACTTCTTTACAAAAAGCAGATTCAGTCGCTTCTTCAACAACATTATTCAAGAATAAGAGAACATATAACTCCAACGAGGATTCCATTTCACTGATAGACAATAGAATACCAAACTTAAAGCTAAAAACATCCCAGGGAATAACTATATGAGACGCCAACATATAGGAAGAACCAAAATAGAAGTGACCATCCCTACACAAAATAGAATACCTTATCCTCAAATCAAATGCAGAGGAAACAATAAAAGAAAAAACAAAAACCCCACTAGAATCTGAATCAAACACAACAGCTTGCGAGCCTACAATCAATACATCATCACTGGACAGCTTCGTCTTTTGAGAATAGAGTGCACATTGTGTCATACCAAAATTGTGTGCACATTTAAATCTGACAGAATTTTTAAAACCAACAAATCTATCTGAATTCAACTCAAAATTATCCTTGAATGACTTATGCAAAGAATCAATCAACTCAACATCATCGAAAGTGGATCCATCGTCTTTTTCAAATCCTAACAATCCTATCCATTCAGATAAGCAAAGTCCCATAGAACAAGAATGAACTCAAAGAAAATCCTATGAAACGCAACCATTGACCTTATTACCTTCCTCATCACAATCTAGAAAATGATTCTCATTATCGGTTATAGGAAAATATTTGCAAATACTCACATTGACTATATTAACCTGATCATGATCCTCTCCAGCCTCAGCACAAAGACTGTCAGTAGGAACAAAATCATCAACAAAATCACAACCTACAGCACGAAAACTTTCAATAGAAACGGAGCTAACTGTAAACTCATTAAGTCCATAACAGTTGAACTCAAAACAATTGAATCGGAAAATTCACCAAAAGACATATCCACCAATTTAGGATAATGAGAATAACAACCTCTGACACCAGGATCCAATAAAAAGATATCAGCATGGAAATCATTATTCAAGTCAGATACATAAACCTTCTTGGTATCAATCCAATGCAAATCCTCCAAATCATGAACAACATTACTACTATTCGAAAAATCTTTAACTTGAGAACCATTCCAATTATCGAGATTCGAATATATATCTATGTTATCAGTAGTCAAGCAATCGAAGTGCCAAAATATTTTGTTGAATGAATAGCTACATTCAGTAATATTTCCAACACAACAATCCAAAAATAGACCCCTTAATCTCAAGAAGTCAAGAATAAAATAAAATGATGACCTTTTAGACTCAATGGCTTCGAATGAATAGGTCAGAATAAGGAAAGACCAGCTCAGAATTAAGAAAAGGATTGAAAGTCGAGGGGCACGACGATCTTTTATGACCATCCACTCCATAACTGAAACATTTAAACGAATTAGAGCAGCCTTTAATCTTGTGATTTTTATCTCCACACCGGTAGCAATGAAAACCCCTTTTCCTATTAAAGTTAAGATATTTTTGAAATCTATTTTGAGAGTGAGGAAATCTATCTTCTCCATTAAGGGAGTAAGGGATGCGAACAGGATTTGCATGATGAAAAGATGAATATGGAAATCTGTGATCTGGATGGGAAGCGAAAGGATAAGAATTAAGTCTCTCGCCATTTTCTTGAAAACCAAAATTCTTCCAATCGTTCGCCATATTCCCCTTTGGTTTTTATTCTTTAAGCTTGAATGATTTGAAATTCCAAATCATTTATTTAATTCGCATATTGGAAAATATTATTTAGAGCATCGGGGCTTTCCTTTCGATCTATTCCACTCCTTGTCTTAAAGAGAAAACAAAGGGCAGGTAAGTTCAAGAAAATGGTTGCTCCATTCCTAACCTTAGTTACACACATTGTTTTACCATTTAGATCTCACAAGTGGAAAAAATGTACTGGTTGTTTCCGCATACTCAGTTTGTCATTACATTCAAGGAAAAGATTTCTACTATATTGTTTACATGTTATAATAACCATTTATTAAACCTCTTTCTAAAAGAATTATAAAACTTCCAACTTATCTTCAAAACACTTAATTATTCATTTAAAAAAATTATAAATGATTATAGAAAGAATCGTTATGTTTAAATCTTTATTTCAAAAGTTATAGAAACTGCAGCAGAAAAGTGCTGCAAAAAGTGCTTAAAATTAATTTATTTGATTAAAACAACCTTTTGTAAATGTTTGAATATTCTTGTTTTCCAATTCAAATCTCTTTCAAACCATCTTAATAGATTTATCAAATTTATTTCATATATTAATTATTTAAAAATATCATTTATAATATTTGATTCCGGACTGCAAAACCGTGATGTTTTTAGAAAATTGTTTTAGACATACTTGAAAGTCTACTTAATGAAATCTTGATTTTCTTTCTTCATTGGAAAATTATGAATATAATAGTTTGGAAAATTCTTATCTCGAAGGATTCAGAGCTATAATTCAATTTGTACACTTGTTTAACTTTTATGGCACGAAATCGTGAATTACCATTACGCTACTCGCCTACTTTTGACTTAATTTTTTCAATTTCTTTCCAAACTTCATGAAAATGCTTTTAAATGTTTATAAACATTTCTCAATCAATTTAAACTCATTTTATACAGTGTTTTTCATATTTCCAATCCATTTTCCATTTCATTTTATGTTATAATACGTTGGTTTCTCAAGCCAGAAAACTCTAAAGATTAGGCTAATGGATCCATTAAGCCTAAGAGAAAAATTGTTTGGAGTGAAAATAATCATTTATTGGATTTTTTTCGATGATGCTTTTGATCGGCTTGATCCTAAAATGGAAGAGTCAATATTACCACTTATCCGTATTTTGATAATTGGTTTTAATTTGACAAAGAAAATGATTTTTATTGGATTTTAATAAAAAAATTCTGCGATTCAAAGTTCCAAGCAAATTTTCAACTAGTTATAAAAGTTTAAAAGCCTTGAAAAACATGCTCCAATTCAAAGTTTGACAACACGTTTCTATAGGCTACATAGGTGGGAATGACTTGAAATTTAACATTAATAAAGCTCAGCAACTATACTTTAAGCTTCAAAAAGAATCACGCAATTTAGACAATGTATGAGAAAGCTATGATGTCTCAAAGTTGAACCCAGACAGTGTTTTCACTGTAAAATCTAGGTAAAAACATGCTCTAAATCAAAGTTCGGCAGCATATTTCTTTAAGTTATATAGGTCTAAATGACCTGAAATTTGGAATAAGTAAACTACAAAACATGGTCTACCAAAAAATCCGGCAGCATTTCATTGCTGGAATAAAGAGATATGACCGCACAAAGTTGCAACTCAAGACAGATTACACAGAAAATCAAAATAGTTCAAAAACTCGGAAAATTCAATACTTCATTTATTGAATTTTTGTTGATTTTTGTTGTTTCTTTACACGTGCTTTCTAAACCATTTTCGATAGATTTTTTAGCTTTCGAAACAAATGTTTTAAAATATTTACAATTAATTTATTGCTATTAAAATTATACATTATCAATAATAAAAGAATTTCAAAAGTTATTTTTCAAATGATTTCGAAAATAGTTTTAAAAGCTTGTTTTCTATAATAAATTATTTTCAATATAATGATACATATTTCGCACTTTTTGGACGTATGAGAAAGAGAATTAAGTGGAAAAGTAAACTCACGTGTTATATAGCATGTGTTTTACTGAATCGTTTAATTCTCTTTCTCATACGTCCGAAAAGCGCAAAATCATGTATTATTATATAGAAAATAATTTATTATAGAAAATGACTTTTCAAAGCTATTTTCGACATACCAGTTCCAACCTTATTAGATATTTTAAAATCATTAAGAGGCTGAATAATTTCCATGCATTAACTATGTAACGACCTATAAATTTTCGATGTTTAAAATTTGTTAATTTAATAATATTTATGAGTTAATATTGAAAGAAATAAAAATTTGTAATTTAATAATGGAATAATAACTAAATTAAAATGAAACAATGTTAATACAGGTTAATTGTCAACAATCTTAATGGAACTCCAATTCATTGTATTTAAAACATGCTATGCTTGGTTATAAAATTTAATAAGTAACAAATGTAAACATTTAATTATTGTACAAAATAGATAGTTAATGGTAATTGAATAAGATCAGTATTCGGGAAGGAAGTATAATATGTGTTGTATTAACGTGTGCACTGATTTTAGTGGGATGTAAAAGGTAAAGAATAAATTTACAAATGTTATAAAATGGATAATGGTGACAACTATTGTTCGTTACCAATGTATTTAATCAATAGCAATTAAATGTAATTAACATTACATTATGTAAGTTAAGATAATAACTGAGAATTTTGAATGTAAAATCAATAGAAATGTGAATTATATGTATAGATGGCAATTGATTTAATAAAAATTTGAAACCAAGATAAATAAATGAATTGGGATATTAAATGTGTATAAGCGACTAAATTTCATCATAATGGAAATAAAATAGTTAACACAAATAAAAGATGAAATTAGAATTATATAGCTGATTGGAACATTTTTTGTAATGAATGAACTTTTAAATGTAATTAAAAGATAAGGGCAACAATGGTTATAAGTTACCTATTTATTTAGTTCGTAAAATATAGTTTGAAACCAATTGCAGTTAATTTACTTAACTAGTGCAAATTTGATGTAAATTAATTTGGTAATCGGAGAAGGTTAATTCAATAGGATGTAACCAATGAAATTTTATTCTAATACTACGTTAAGGTTAACTAAGGTAATTATAAATAAATCAAATGAAATGCAATACCAATTGAGGGAAACAAATTGTAAGGGTGTAATTGAATGAAATCGGTAAATTGGGAAATAAATTCAAAATTGATATTAATTGATGAAATAATGTATAATAAATTGTTGGTTGATAATTAAAGTATGAAGGTGTGTAAATTTGGCAATAGTGAAAACTTTAAGCATTTACCCATTTATTTAATGCATTGAATTAGATCTAAATCAATTGCAACATTTGTTTGTTAATAATAGCTTATAAGGGAAAGTTTAACGTTAATGGTAACGATTAGTATAGGTTAACCATTTATTTGGTATATTTAATATAAACTGATAATCAATTGAAATAAATCTACATTAAAAGCTATGATAACATACATTAGGGAAATAATTGGTAACTAATGTTAATTTTATTTATAATATGACCCTTTGGTTGATTTAAGAAGTAAAAATCAAGATTTATTAATTTATTTGATATTTAAAATTCAATAAGTGAACTAATTGCAAATAAGTGGAATTTAATATTAAAATATTACGCTAAAGGAAATTAGGATGAAATTTGTCAATAGTAATGCAATAACTACGAACCAATGAAAATTTCATCTAATTGATAATGATAGATTGAATAATAGAATGAAAAGTCAATTAAATGGGATTATTGAAATTAAAATTGGTAATTTCTAAATTATTGAAATTGAAAGCGAAGATAGTAATCATTGAAATAATTAACATTGAATCAACACGCAAATTTTTTTAAATTGTTATAAATGGCTAAAGAAATCAAGTGACAAAATTTGTAAGCTAAAGAATTGAAATTTAAAGTTTGATTTAATTAATTAATTATTAATTTATTTAATTAATGTAAAAATAGCCATTTTGGCCACTGACTCGGATTTCGACGAAACCAATTTCATCAGATCCGTAATGGTGAATTATTTTAGGACTTCAAGTTTCGTAGCGATCGGGCTTGTCGTTTGATCGTACGGACTCGAAACGCCTTGAAATCGATAAATTGAAATCAATTTGAAAAATATTGATTTTAGCATAACTTCTTCATACGATGGACTTTGGACTTGAAACTTCTTCCATCGCATTTAAAATATTTTAAAATATCTATTTTGATACATGGGTTGAACTAATTTCGTTCCGGAGTCGAAGCGAGCGTTTTGGGCCACTTTGGAGTTAGCGTGTATGTCCAACCTTATCCATCCATTCTAATTTCAGACCTAGCTACATAAACCTAGTTATAAACCCTAGTCTCCCTAATTCTCATTTGTCTGCGTGTATAATTCCTGCTCAGCTCCTCCTTCCAATGGTTGTAAACCCTAATCTATCCAATTCAAATTCCAATCCAAAGCTAAAATTTAAACTCCTCGGAAAAATTCGAAAAAATTATAGAATCGAAGATCTCAACGATACGAATCTGCGTCAGGTGTTCGTTTTTGCAATTGATGCTTGAATCATTCGAAAAGCTCAGTCAAAGTTCAATATTAGCAAAACCCTAAATTCAATCTGGGTATTTTTGATTCGTGAATATTTCGGCAAAATTGGGATATGAGTATCGTAGAGCTTGCTAAGTGGAGCTGTTTGATGGTGGTCGTGTGGTCTAACTCGGCCAGAGGTGCTCGATTTAGGCGATTTAGGGTTTCGAAACCCTAGAAAGGGGACGACGATGAGGCGAGCCATGGGGCAGCGGGGGGCGTGCGACCTCAGGCCGAGGATAGAGGAAGACGAGGCGACTCATAGGTGGTAAAGCCGTGGCTAGCGGCGGCCGGAGGTGCATGGATTCTTCGGTCAAAATCGAAGTTGATCGGTGTTGGATGGGTTCGAGTGTCTGTAGATGCGTGAGTGAGGGGAGAAGGAAGGTGACGTGGCGTTAGCGTAGTGGGCAACATAAGTTTGTGTTTTTTTTTAATTTTAATTTCCAATACAAATCATTCTATTACGTATAACTTTTGCATACGAACTCCGTTCACGTGCGATTTTTTTGTTAGGATCATAATAAAATTCCAGACACTTTGGCACTGGTTTGGATGACTTCTAAGACTGTCCAATTTTAGAGTTTAGATTGAATTTAAATTCAATTTAAATTCAAAAGGTGGATGTTTTAACCCACTCACAACTTCTAAGATTTCTTATGTTTGTTAAATTCATTTATGATGTGATTTGAAATTTATTTATAGCTGTTTGGCATATATTTCATCATTATCACAGTAAATTTGCATTATTTAATTAACTTGTTATTTAATTCATTATTGCATATAAACTGCCAATTAAATTTTAGTTAAATTTTTTATTGCATATAAACTGCCAGTTAAATTATTAGTTAATTTATTTTGCATCTTAAACTGCCAGTAAATGCCTTTATTTATTACCTGTTATATATTGATGTATTGTTTGAATTGGATGATGATTGTGATAAATGGATGTATGATTTTATGATGGATGAATGGATGTTTATTTATATTATCATAAATTGCAAGTTGTTATGCATTTTATTGCATTCGAGATTGCGGTTTGAAATGATATATAACCGTAAAATTTTATTTTTAAATTGCGGATTGAAATGATAAATATCTGTATCACTTAACCATAGGATAGAAAATTTTATACAGACCCCGCGGTCTATATATATAAAAATATTGTAAAGTGATTTCTATGGTTTTGTAAAGATATATATATGGTTTATGGGATATTGATTTGGTTATTGATAAAGTTTATTTTATATATAGTTAAATTCTAGTTTTTAAGCTATGTATAAAATTAATTTGAATTATAAAGGAGGCGAATAATCAAGTTTGATTTTTTTTGAGATCAAATATGATTAAGCATTTATTTAAATTTAATTTATGGAGTTTAAAAGACTTAAACGAGAATATGGTTGGAAGATGAATATTAAATTAATTTGAAAAAAAAATTAATTAGAATTTTAAAGGATATGATTTTTATAACATGATTTTGGGTCGAGTGATTTAAATGAATATCAGGTTGATTTAAATGAATATATCAAGTTAAATAAATTGAAAAAATATCCAGTTATGTGAAGTTAAAGGTTTTACTTAAATTATATTGGATTCATTAAGTAAACATTTCAAATCTCAATAATAGTAATTAAATTTGATATATATGGAATTATCAAAGAATTTTTTTTTAAATGGAGGAATATTTAAAGCTTTGAAACATAAGAATTGAAATGGTTTATTTGGAAGTTTAAATCGGTATTTGGAGTTGATTTGTGAAATTAAAAGAAGCTATTTTATTTTATAAGGTAATTTAATATTTAATCATTTAAGAGGTGGAACTTTATTTCAAAGTTATGATTTTCAAGGTATTATAATTTGGAAGTATTACATTCAAGAGTTGTGATTTCTAAATGTTATACTTTGAAAGCGCTATGATTTTTGGAAAGGGTATATTTGAAATTAAAATGATATTATATTGATTTGGGTCTAAATGATCTCAAATCTGATTTGGGTTTTAAATGAAAATGATATCATATTTGTATAGTTTTGAAATGGATATTATATTCCGGTTTAAAGTATAAACTATTTTGAAAGGACCGCGGTGTTATAATAACGATTGGTTGTTGAAGAGACCGGGATCAGAAGTTGTCATACTCTCTGCCAACTCTGAAAACTACTTTAACAACCGTGTACGCGGTGGAGATCCAGAATGAAGTAGAATGGTGGCGACGTTTCCTTTGAGGTAAATACGTGGACCCAACTCCCGTGAGTTGGCATAAGGGGGCTAAAACCGGAGCGATTGACGGGTTACTTGTGGTAGCTCCTTTGATCAGACGCATCCCTTCGATATTATACTTTGACCTTTGGATTGATTCGGTGGTCACTTTTGATTTCTTTGATTTGGGGGTGTTGTTTGAGGTGGGCGGTTGTAGCAACTACGCGTTACCACCGATCCGGAAGCGTAATTGGTATATCTACCCTGGCATTGCCTAGTTGTGCCGTGTCACCTACCATAGCGCGCCTTATACGAGTTTGGTTTTCTTCCGTAGCCCGTGGAGTATTTAGGGTAGTCTCCCGATCTGGAGATGCGCTGATACTGGATGGACTACTGGGACTATTACTGTGTTAAGGGGAATATTGGGTCACTTCTTAACGCTATTTAAAAGTAAGTTTATTTTACAATTAGACATTATTATAATAGCGAGATATTACTATATAGTAAATAGTTTAACGGATCCTTAGGAGATGTAAATCCCGAGCATCTCTTGAGTTACCGCACTCATATTTACTTCTGTTGATTTAACTTACATAAGATCTTTTAGTTCTAACTCGAGTGTTTTATCTTTTCAATTCGCTCGAGTCAGTCCGAGCATTTCAGGATTTGGAAGACCGTATTCTAAAGGACGAAGACGAAGATATTATTATTATTTATTATAGTATTCCACTACATTCATACTATTCCGCTGCATTGTTATTGGTATGTGTAACTCTGAATATGTTGTATAAGTATAATCATAAAACAACTTTATAAACTGTATATTTGATTATTATATTTTATCGTTCCGCTGCAAGATTCTATTTTGTTCTTTTTCTTTCTCTGCTTTTTCTTATTTACCCATAACAATCCGCCCTTCCGTATGGTTTGAATCAGCATGTGTGTTGATTAAAGCGTGCAAAAAGGCAGGATGTTACAATCTGGTATCAGAGCTTTGGTTTAGCGATAAACCTTAGCTTTGTGAGGTCTGACTCTTTATTAATAGGGTAGTAATACCCTATGGGAGTCGCTGAGCGTATATATATGAGAGTGCATATTTGTTAGTGTTATAAAAAGGTTTTAATATTGTGTTAATCTATTCCGTTTTATATTTATAAATTCTGGTTGGTGCATGGGACGCTGTGACATCAATAGGGATTTCTAAAAACTTAATAGGACAGACCGACGTAGTATTTATTTTTAATATAGGTAAATGAAATAATTTTGCCTATTATATTTTCTATATATAAATAAAAAAATTTGTAAAGATTATATTTGGTTGCAATAGGTTGGTTGTTAGGTAATGAAATTTATAAATAATAGTCGAAATAAGATTAAAATATAATAAATGAAAATTGGAAATTTTAGAACTTAAGTTCCGGGGTTTTGGAAATTCTTTCAATTGATTTTGGAATGTAATAACAATACTATTAGAAGTATTTTCTGATATAAATATTTCAATATAAATTGAAAGAATTGTTTAAAAAGGAATTTCGAAAAGAAAAATTTCTGTACTACCCTCTTTGTCGCTGGAAAATAATTTCGGTGATGAGTGCACGCATCATCGACATTCATTTTTGAGTTTCGAAGTGGGAAGACCATTGTAGTAGTTTTACTGTAGATTCATTTTTGATAAACGAATATAAATCTTGAATTGTTTTAAATATAATTGGATATAAATTGTAAGTATACATTTATCTATTATTTTAAAATGATTTGAATTAACCCGGTATTTAAATTCTTAAGTTTCCACTAATTAATAGTTTCAGTTATTGTAGTGAATTTGAACGTAAGTAATTAATAATTGAAACCTCTAAAGGAAATAAGAGATTTAATGCTAAGTTATAAATAAAAAGAAAGTAAAGGATATGTTATAAATGAAATAACAAGAAAGTTGAAATTGTAACTTATAAAACAAAAGATATAATTACTGAACATTAATTAATTAAAAGAATTGAGGAAACTTGTATAACTTTCGATTACATTCTTAAAAAGCATATTTATAATTACCAAATATTAAAAGTTGAAATGTTAATAAGAAAATGTAATAGATATTATACAAGTAATAAATTTGAGGTAATGAAAGTAATTAATGAAATTCCTTAATAAATAAGAATTTGATGTTGTAATATTACAATCTTAAGTGTAAATTGAAAAGACTACTAATTGAAATAGAAAGTAAGTATTATAAATGAAATTTAGAATAAATGAAAGTAAATAAATGAAATTAAGTAGTATAAATGAAAGATAATAAACGTAAGTAAATGATCGAAGCTATTTATTAATAAAATAAGCAGAAAGATGAATACTGCAAATAAATGAAAAAAAAGAAGATAAACCATTATATGTATAAAAAAGAAGTCAAACAACAATAGTATGAAATGAAATTGACAAGAATAAACTTAGTTTATTGTTTGGATTTGTTGTTTGTTTGGTTTATGGTTGTTTGGGTAAGGATACTTTAAAATTGTTTGGATGAATGAATAATCTATTTAGTTTCACCTAAGACTGTTGAGTGAAGGGTACACTTAGTAGTTATTTTTCATTCCGTACAATTTAAAGTTTTGAGCCCGAACAACTATTTGTTTTGTTGATATGAATGAATGATTGATGCGTGTTGATTTTTATGTGATGGGTGTATGCCATGTTGCAAGAGATTGTTGTTTGTATTGATTTGTTGTTATGATTAAAATAACCTTAAATATCTCATTTTATATAATTGTTAACCCTTTTTGGATCATATAAGTGAAATACAGGTTATGGAAGCAATTGCTACTGCTTTTGGTTTCATAATTAAGCGTAATTGCCCGACAAATAGGTACGTTTTCGGATTACAGTTTATAGCGTTATTATATTGTTTTCCCGTGTTGGGATATAATATTTTGGATATTATATGTGATATTTTGTATATTTGATATTATATTTTCTCCCGAGCCTCTCCAAACAAAGGAGACTCTGCCGAAATTTTTCGTAAATTTTGGACTTAGAAAATTTTTGAAATGGTTTCCAAACTTTATTTATTTAAGTATAAAAATATTTAATGGTTATAAAATGGGTATATTTTATTTAAAGTAATAAATTTTGTAAATTATTTGTTTATAAAGTTAATATTTTGAATAAGACGTATTGTTTATTTAATTCTTCTTTTTCCTTCTTTTCCTTTTCGGGGACGAAATGTTTTGAGTGGGGGAGAGTGTAACGACCCATAAATGTTCAATGTTTAAAATTTGTTAATTTAATAACATTTATGAGTTAATATTGAAAGAAATAAAAATTTGTAATTTAATAATGGAATAATAACTAAATTAAAATGAAACAATGTTAATACAAGTTAATTGTCAATAATTTTAATGAAACTCCAATTCATTGTATTTAAAACATGCTATGCTTGGTTATAAAATTTAATAAGTAACAAATGTAAACATTTAATTATTGTACAAAATAGATAGTTATTGGTAATTGAATAAGATCAGTATTGGGGAAGGAAGTATAATATGTGTTGTATTAACGTGTGCACTGATTTTAGTGGGATGTAAAAGGTAAAGAATAAATTTACAAATGTTATAAAATGGATAATGGTGACAACTATTGTTCGTTACCAATGTATTTAATCAATAGCAACTAAATGTAATTAACATTACATTATGTAAGTTAAGATAATAACTGAAAATTTTGAATGTAAAATCAATAGACATGTGAATTATATGCATAGATGGCAATTGATTTAATAAAAATTTGAAACCAAGATAAATAAATGAATTGGGATATTAAATGTGTATAAGCGACTAAATTTCAGCATAATGGAAATAAAATAGTTAACACAAATAAAAGATGAAATTAGAATTATATAGCTGATTGGAACATTTGTTGTAATGAATGAACTTTTAAATGTAATTAAAAGATAAGGGTAACAATGGTTATAAGTTACCTATTCATTTAGTTCGTAAAATATAGTTTGAAATCAATTGCAGTTAATTTACTTAACTAGTGCAAATTTGATGTAGATTAATTTGGTAATCGGAGAAGGTTAATTCAATAGGATGTAACCAATGAAATTTTAATCTAATACTACGTTAAGGTTAACTAAGGTAATTATAAATAAATCAAATGAAATGCAATACCAATTGAGGGAAACAAATTGTAAGGGTATAATTGAATGAAATCGGTAAATTGGGAAATAAATTCAAAATTGATATTAATTGATGAAATAATGCATAATAAATTATTGGTTGATAATTAAAGTATGAAGGTGTGTAAATTTGGCAATAGTGAAAACTTCAAGCATTTACCCATTTATTTAATGCATTGAATTAGATCTAAATCAATTGCAACATTTGTTTGTTAATAATAGCTTATAAGGGAAGTTTAACGTTAATGGTAACGATTAGTATAGGTTAACCATTTATTTGGTATATTTAATATAAACTGATAATCAATTGAAATAAATCTAAATTAAAAGCTATGATAGCATAAATTAAGGAAATAATTGGTAACCAATGTTAATTTTATTTATAATATGACCCTTTGGTTGATTTAATAAGTAAAAATCAAGATTTATTAATTTATTTGAAATTTAAAATTCAATAAGTGAATTAATTGCAAATAAGTGGAATTTAATATTAAAATATTACGTTGACGGAAATTAGGATGAAATTTGTGAATAGTAATGCAATAACTACGAACCAATGAAAATTTCATCCAATTGATAATGATAGATTGAATAATAGAATGAAAAGTCAATTAAATGGGATTATTGAAATTAAAATTAGTAATTTCTAAATTATTGAAATTGGAAGCAAAGATAGTAATCATGGAAATAATTAACATTGAATCAACACGCAAATTTGTTTATATTATTATAAATGGCTAAATAAATCAAGTGACAAAATTTGTAAGCTAAAGAATTGAAATTTAAAATTTGATTTAATTAATTAATTATTAATTTATTTAATTAATGTAAAAATAGCCATTTTAGCCACTTACTAGGATTTCTACGAAACCAGTTTCATCGGATCCATAACGGTGAATTATTTTAGGATTTCAAGTTTCGTAGCGATCAAGCTTGTCGTTTGATCGTACGGACTCGAAACGCCTTGAAATCGATAAATTGAATTTAATTTGAAAAATATTGATTTTAGCATAACTTCTTCGTACGATGGAATTTGGACTTGAAACTTGTTCCATCGCGTTTAAAATAATTTAAAATATCTGTTTTGATATACTGGTTGACCCAATTTCGTTCCGCAGTCGAAGCGGGCATTTTGGGCCACTTTGGAGTTAGCGCGAATATCCAACCTTATCCATCCATTCTAATTTCAGACCTAGCTATATAAACCCGGTTATAAACCCTAGTCTCCCTAATTCTCATTTGTCTGCACGTATAATTCCTGCTCAGCTCCTCCTTCAAATGGATGTAAACCCTAATCTATCCAATTCAAATTTCAATCCACAGCTAAAATCTAAACTCCTCAGAAAAATTCGAAAAAATTATAGAATCAAAGATCTCAACGATACGAATCTGCGTCAGGTGTTCTTTTTTGCAATTGATGCTCGAATCATTTGAAAAGCTCGGTCAAAGTTCAATATTCGCGAAACCCTAAATTCAATTTGGGTATTTTTGATTCGTGAATATTTCGGCAAAATTAGGATATGAGTATCGTAGAGCTTGCTGAGTGGAGTTGTTTGATGGTGGTCGTGTGGTCTTACTCGGTCGGAGGTGTTCGATTTTGGCGATTTAGGGTTTCGAAACCGTAGAAAGGGGACGGCGGCGCGGCGAGCTATTGGGCAGCGGGGGGCGTGCGGCCTCAGGCCGAGGGTAGAGGAAGACAAGGCGACTTCATAGGTGGTGATGTCGTGGCTAGCGGTGGCCGGAGGTGCGTGGATTCTTCGGTCAAAATCGAAGTTGACCGGTGTTGGATGGGTTTGAACGTCTGTAGATGCGTGAGTGAGGGGAGAAGGAAGGTGACGTGGCATTAGCATAGTGGGCGGATCGTAATAAAATTCCGGACACTTTGGCGCTGGTTTGGACGAATTCTGAGATTGTCCGATTTTTGGGTTTAACTTGAATTTAAATTCAATTTAAATTCAAAAGGAGAGTGTTTTAACCCACTCACAACTTCTAAGATTTCTTATATTTGTTAAATTCATTTATTATGTCATTTGAAATTTATTTATAGTTGTTTGGCATATATTCCATCATTATGTCAGTAAATTTGCATTATTTAATTAACTTGTTATTTAATTCATTATTGCATATAAACTGCCAATTAAATTTTGCTAAATTTTTTATTGCATGTAAACTGCCAGTTAAATTATTAGTTAATTTATTTTGCATCATAAACTGCCAGTAAATGCCTGTTATTTATTACCCGTTATATATTGATGTATTGTTTGAATTGGATGATGATTATGATAAATGGATGTATGATTTTATGATGGATGAATGGATGTTTATTTATATCATCATAAATTGCAAGTTGTTATGCATTTTATTGCATTCGAGATTGCAGTTTGAAATGATATATAACCGTAAAATTTTATTTTTAAATTGTGGATTGAATGATAAATATCTGTTATCACTTGACCATAGGATAGAAAATTTTATACAGACACAACGGTCTAAATATATAAAATTATTTCAAAGTGATTTCTATGGTTTTGTAAAGATATATATATGGCTTATGGGATATTGATTTAGTTATTGATATAGGATATTTTATATATAGTTAAATTTTGGTTTTTAAGCTATGTATAAAATTAATTTGAAGTATAAAGGAGGTTAATAATCAATTTTAATATTTTTTTAAGATCAAATATGATTAAGCATTTATTTAAATTTAATTTCTGGAGTTTAAATGACATAAATGAGAATAAGGTTGGAAGATGAATATTAAGTTAATTTGGAAAAAAATAATAATTAGAATTTTAAAGGATATGATTTTTATAACTTGATTTTGGGTTGAGTGATTTAAATGAATATAAGGTTGATTTAAATGAATATATCAAGTTAAATAAATTGAAAGAATATCCAGTTATGTGAAGTTAAAGGTATTACTTAAATTATATTGGATTCATTAAGTAAATATTTCAAATCTCAATAATAGTAATTAAATTCGATATATATGGAATTATCAAAGAATTTTGTTTTGAAATGGTGGAATATTTAAAGCTTTAAAACATAAGAATTGAAATGGTTTATTTGGAAGTTTAAATTGGTATTTGGAATTGATTTGTGAAATTAAAAGAAGCTATTTTATTTTATAAGGTAATTTAATATTTAATCATTTAAGAGGTGGAACTTTGTTTCAAAGTTATGATTTTCAAGGTATTATAATTTGGAAGTATTATATTCAAGAGTTTTGATTTCTAAATGTTATACTTTGAAAGCACTATGATTTTTGGAAAGGGTATATTTGAAATTAAAATGATATTATACTGATTTGGGTCTAAATGATATCAAATTTGATTTGGGTTTTAAACGAAAATGATATCATATTTATGTTGTTTTGAAATGGATATTATATTCTGGTTTTAAAGTATAAATTGGTTGTTGAAGAGACCGGGATCGGAAGTTGTCATACTCTCTGCCAACTCCGAAAACCACTTTAACAGCCGTGTACGCGGTGGAGATTCTAGAATGAAGTAGGATGGTGGTGGCGTTTCCTTTGAGGTAAATACGTGGACCCAACTCCCGTGAGTTGGCATAAGGTGGCTAAAACAGGAGCGATTGATGGGTTAGTTGAGGTAGCACCTTTGATTGGACGCATCCCTTCGATATTATACTTTGACCTTTGGATTGTTTCGGTGGCCACTTTTGATTTCTTTGATTTGGGGTTGTTGTTCGAGGTGGGCGGTAGTAGCAGCTACGCGTTACCACCGACCCAGAAGCGTGATTGGTGTATCTACCCTAGCATTGCCTTGTTGTGCCGTGTCACCTACCATGGCGCGCCTTGTACGAGTTTGGTTTTCTCCCGTAGCCCGTGGTATTTAGGGTAGTCTCCCGATCTGGAGATGCTCTGATACTGGATGGACCACTGCGACTATTACCATGTTAAGGGGAATATTGGGTCACTCCTTAACGCTATTTAAAAGTAAGTTTATTTTACAATTAGACACTATTATAATAGCGAAATATTACTATATAGTAAATAGTTTAACGATCCTTAGGAGATGTCAATCCCGAGCATCTCTTGAGTTACCGCACTCATATTTACTTCTGTTGATTTAACTTACATAGGATCTTTTAGTTCTGACTTTGTCTTTCCAATTCACTCGGGTCAGTCCGAGCATTTCAGGATTTGGAAGACCGTATTCTGGAGGACGAAGACGAAGATATTATTATTATTTATTATAGTATTCCACTACATTCATACTATTCCGCTGCATTGTTATTGGTATAATCGAATATTTTGTAAAACAGCTTTATAAACTGTACATTTGATTATTATATTTTATCGTTCCGCTGCAAGATTCTATTTTGTTCTTTTTCTTTCTCTGCTTTTTCTTATTTACCCCATAACAATCCACCCTTCCCTATGGTTTGAATAGGCATGTGTGTCGATTAAAGCGTGCGAAAAGGCGGGATGTTACAAACTATGGTTAATTTCTAAGCATTTCTCTTATCACTTATCAAACCAAATAATAATCCATATTAACAGTCATGTAAATAACCAACTTTTCATCCAAGTTATCGAACATATTAATCCTCTAAGATGTTTAACTTTCATATTATTAAGCTTGAAATTATTAGTTAATTCAAAAATGAGTACTCACCATTAACCAAATTGATTAACTTGCTACCAACATTCTTATCTAACCATACTTCACTAAACTAACCTATACTTCACTAATACATCCACGAACAAATCCACCACCTTGCCCATGCTCATGACCATCCTTCCTCCTCCACTTTATTCTCAGCCCAAACCTTCCTCCCACCTTCATAGCCCATGGCCATAGCCATCCCTTCCCAATACTCATGGCCTAAGGCCATTTAAAGAAGAGAAGAAGTGAATTAAGAAAAAAATTAGAAAGTAGTTAGTGGATTGGTACTTAAGCACTTCACTTTTTTAACCTTCCTACCTCTTGTAAAGAAGAGAAGCCATTAATGAGCAAAAGAAAGCTCAAAAATGAAGAAGAAGAATGAGAAACGTGAAGAAAATGAGAAGAATGGATGGGATGTTTATAGGAACAGTAATGAGTGGTGAATTACAAAATTAACCCTTTGCAAAATTGCCAAAATATCATTACTTTATCTTACTTTCTTAACACTTACCATCACTTTGTCATATCCCTACTTTATGTCTTAATCATTAATGCATAAGGAAATAAAGTTAAGGTTTTATTTGATTTGATTTGACATGATTTTGTCCTTTTATATTTACTTTTTCTTAATAATTTTGGAGAAATTTCTAACCTTAACTAGCAAAAGTAAACTTGATTAGTTAATTGTTAATACTTAACATATTTAAAAATGTGTACATGTATATAAACATAAAAGTGTAACAACATTGTGGCAACTTTTATTCGACAAAACATTGATTTTCGAACAAAATGTTTTACGGTGACATTTTGACCTTTTTGTTAAACTATTTATTCATGTAAACCAAGCTTAAAAATAAATTTATTATCAAATAATTAAAACGAGTGTATTTGACTTATAAAATAATATAAAACAATATCAAAATTCATTTGCAAATATACGACACTGATTTTGTCAATGCGTGACGAAATTTGTCAATCACTTTAACATAAGTATTTATACAGTTATCAAACTTTATCAATCAATTATTATCATCATATAAGGATTTTAAAAGCAATTATTTATCCTTTAAAACAATTATTTGACTGTATATTCATTTTATCGAAAATCAACTTTTGTCAATGTTATGATAAAAGTCCAAAATCTTTATTCAAGTCTAAATATAAGTTCACCGTTCTTATTTATTACATGAAATATGATTATTTAAGTTTGAATATTCCATTCAAAGTGGTAGAATTACAGGTCGTTACATACTTCCCCTTAAAAGAATTTTGTCCCCGAAATTACCCCAAAACGAACCCTAAAGGTATTTACCAAAAATATTTATCTTCAATCTTAATTCTTTAGGATATACACAAACCATCCGTATTCAATACATGATTTGATCTCTTATTCGAATTCACAACTTTTCTTCCGAACTAGTATCGATCTTTCAATCCTCTTGTGTGGACTCTAATCAGGCTTCTAGATCATAAACCTTTGCTTTCCTTGCATAGCTCTCAACTATGATAGAAAACTCAAGTACCTAACCGCAAACCTTCATCAATGTTCGGCGTTAAAAAATCGAGTGATAAATCCATTTTCGGGTTAGTGTAAACACCTCAAAATTCCGTACTCGAATCTTAGATCAAATTCGTGTAATGAAATGATCTATGTATATCATATGTATTTGTTAACTTCCAAAAACTTTTCATAAAAAACTTTTATCTTAAGTTCAAACATTTTATAAAGATGTTTCTTTATATAATCCCTTTAATTATTTATCTTTAAATATTTTTATTAAAGGAAAATATTCTAAAGGAATCATTTTTCACTCAATAGATAATTTATCTTTATTATATTTTTTTGAATTCACAATCATTTTTATTTAATATATTTCCTTTAATACTAATATTATTTATGAATCATTTCATAAGACTATTACTTAAGTTTATTATTTCTTACAACTTATGCAAATCAACCATTTTTAAGTACGAATTCTTAATTTATGCTAGAAAACACTTTCCAAGTTATAATTACCTTTTTAAAGAGTCATTATTTTACCTAAGTGTATAAATAGTTAATGACTTAAATCTATATTTTTATGATATACCTTTACATCCTAAGAGTATATACAAATCCCAAACTTCAAATCGATTTTAAATCTGTCCATTTAACAAATTTAAACTTTGTTGTAATTTACTATTATCTTAAATTCACAAGTTATACAATTTATTTCTTATTTAATACCATTATT
Organism: Allium cepa; assembly: GCA_030765085.1. Classification (NCBI taxonomy): domain Eukaryota; kingdom Viridiplantae; phylum Streptophyta; class Magnoliopsida; order Asparagales; family Amaryllidaceae; genus Allium; species Allium cepa. Next base: position 138,034,905 of record CM060945.1, read on the forward strand.
ATTTTTCTAGCTTTGAAAAACAAATTTTAAAACTACTCGTAATTAAATTATCAAATTCTCAACTTTTAAATCCTTTTTATCTATAAATCAAAATTATAAATTATACTTATCTATTTCATTTACTCAACATATTTCACAATCTTTTATCAAAAAAAATTTATTAATTTCTTAGATCTAAGTTAGGTATAAGTAGGAAATTTTCGATTGTCCAAAATCATCGAAAATTTCACTTTATCTTATCAATTGGCGATCCTAATTTATCTTTGGTTTAAATACTTTTATAAAGTTTACTAATCATTTTATCAATCAAAGATTCACATTACCTTTTTAACTTAAGAAAATTATACAGATCGAGTAACTTCAAAACCATACCATGGAACTGGATACTACCAATAGTATTACATATCCCTTTAACAAGAAGAGTAACACTTAAGAGAAGCGTTTACCATCTGAACACATCTCTTGCCCATTTTAAGTTTATTTTCAAGCTGCTCAAACTAGTTATCATAAAATAATTCTTTTTATTTTAAATAATACCATTATTATTTTCAAAATCCTTTAAAGATTACTTTGTTCATAAAATCTATTTTATAAATTCATCTTATATAAATTTACTTTCTTTTAATCACCTTTAAATTTTCGTATCTTCCATATCGACCCTTTTCAAAATTATCTTATCTGTTAAAAATACCTCATTCTTTTTTAATAAGACATGCTTATTTATTATCTTATATTAATTCATTTATCTTTACCCAGGATAATTATCAAACATCTTAGTCAAATTAGGAAACTTAATTCACAAGGTGTTTGTTAAATCAATAGATGATAATACTTAAAGGTTATCATTCCCTTAGTTACAAGCTAACAACTATTAATAACAATACCATTTTTGAAAGTTATTTATTTATAAATAATACATAAGCTTAAGTAAAATTATTTCATTCACCAAATATTTTTAAAATCAATGTGTCGGTTCGCCTTGTTTAAATGTTTTGGAACCCTCATTGATAACGGTGATCAGGCGCATCGATCAAGATCCATAAATCACTCAATAGATAAATCTACACAAAATATTTTATTAATTACTAACAAATACGTGCTTATATATAATACTCTAAAATTTATTCTAGGGTGTTACTAACCCTATCTATGATGAGTTATTCACCCTAGAGTATTACTAACCCTATCTCTGACGAGTCTTACCTCAACAAAGCCTAGGTGGTAACTTAACCTAAGCTTTGATACCAAATGTAATGATACAGGCTTTGCAACCATCGATAGTGGATACACCCCACCGTAGCTTACACTTGTACCTCGAATTTGCTTTTACGGCTAGCCTTTCGACTACACAACCAACCCTTTATCACTATGGACATGTAGGAGTAGGAGTCATCCGTTCACTACCTAACATGAAGTGAGAACCCCCATCATGCTGAACATAATCAAGCAAATCCGATCCTGGTTCCTTCAAAACCATTTATCGATAAAAAGATGTTTAGTTCATATGTGGATATCAATCATCAATCAATTACTTCATCTTTTATTTAAATCAAATACCTTTCTTAGATATATTCTTTTCAATTTATTCCATTTTCTTTTCAAGAGTATATGAAACGGCCCTGACTCGACCTTCGAAAATCGGTACCAAATACCTCACCCGTATTCAAATGCCGTAAATTCAAACGTCGAATCTGGTTCGCCAGAGCTTATAAAACATTAAGTACAACAACAGCGGAAAAAGAAATGAATGATTTTATTGATATACAATATATACAACATATGATACAAATGAATATCAACATACCAGAGATAGATACAATAATAGAAACAAAAGCAGCGGAGAAATAATATCTTCAATGCCAAGCAAGAGAGAAAGAAAATCTGACAATACTGCAACTCCATAGCCAAAGCTCCAAACCACAACCTAGAACCACCATCACGTTGTATTAAGCAAGGCCGGTCATGAATGCAATTGCCAAAATCCAAAGACTTCAAAGGTCTCCAAATGCTACCAAATCTAAGACTGAAGGCTACCGTATCTACATCTATTAGCTGACAATCTGAAAATCTGACTCTACGCTGCCCATGTGGAAAATTGTGGGCATCCAGAGTTTAGAAAGGGAACAATAAACTCTAGGTCAGTCATGGGACTGGTGTGAGCAAAGAAAAACAGTTTTGAACAAAAACAAACAACAAAAGAAGTAAAAAGAAATTTGCAATGCTTATTAGAAAATGAAACTAACATAAGGCCTTCCGCCACACACAGAATGCAAGCGCACACTTGTAGGAGAAATCTCCTTATGACAGTCAAAAATGCTTGATGCACGAAAATCTTTTTTTATATTATTATTAGTGCATAGTGGAAAACATTTCTAAAGTATAATATTAATATTAGCCAACATACCACCATTATGGTATACCTACTATAACTACAATGTTCAATAGAAGGTTACCGCCACAATCCATGGCAGGTTATGCAACTAAAACCGTACAGGGCATGTATTGTTTCTTTGGATTTCCAATAAATGGTTAGGCTAAGGAACTTCCTATGCCACATAGGTATGCCTCTGGAGGGATGCCTCGAGAACTTAACCGGGTCTCTGCCAACACAAGGCCGGGTTGCCTTTGCAACTAGGTAACTACTGACACGATGTCATCCCTTAGTCGTCACCAACCTTTATCCGAGGCGCCTCTCAACCAACAACCACAAAGCAATAGATTTGTAGCAACCACATAAGTTAAGTATCTGGGCTCCATATCATGATACCACTTTTTATCCAGAAGGAAATGGACATACCTTAAGGGGCGCTACCCCCAATAACCTTTTCGCATCTTTCTTGTTTCGACCATTTCCGGTTTGTGAGGTTCTGATGAAGTCTTGTCCCACAAAGCTAAGCTTTACACGAAAGCCATGCTTTGATCAACAGATGATCAGCAGCACTTAGCTTGCCACATTACCAAATTGGGAATGTATTGCCAGTAAATATCAATTACATAACCTCTGAGATCGTATGTCTCAGAGAAGGGTGTTAAGCTAAGAGAATAAATTCTCCGCCACCAAACATAAATGTATTTGACAGAAACCAGCTTTACATCTCAAAGTGTAATGTCAGACATACATCCATACAAGTCCGTTCTGGGTTCGAACGGAACCAAAGGCATTTCCATAGATGCCCTTGCAATCCGGATATTCACAATCCCGATTGGACTCCCCATCACATATGAAGATCTCTATACCGTAGCTATTCAGTGTAGAGTCATTCGACAGGTTACCCTATCATTCTTGAAAATACCCAATTTTCACCACCATCAACAATTGTTATCCATATCGTCGTATCATTATTCAGAATGGGTTATATAACGTAAAGTCCTCTCCCGGCTAAACCGAATAAGGAGCGCTAATTTTTAAAAACATATGGATATTGGGATCTTAGTTAAGTCACACTTTTAGCCCAAAACCTTTTCTTCAAATGGTTTAAAGAAATTTCCGCTTTAATCTTTTAAACAAAAGATTCACCCTTTAAAATCCACTTCAATTTGAAACAACGTTCAACAATCTTTCACAAAGATTCATTCATAGTTTTCAAAATTATTTCCATTTCAAACTTGAAATCTTTCAACAAAAACTGGAAGTTCTTTCGGTATATGAAAGCCATTATCATTTGAAAACAAATACTTTTCGTTTTGGAAAAATTCGATTAAATATGCACAAGTTATAGCCTTTAAAGTATAAACTTGGGTTAAATTTAAATTCCCAAATAATACATTTAAAATACTTTAAAAATGGTTTAAAAGTCCATATATATATATATATATATTATATATTATATAGCTTGTGTCACTATTTTCAAACCATAATTTCCAAAATAATTTCAAAACTTAAATAAGATATATCATATTCAAACTAAATTTTAGTTTCAAAACTTCCTTTTCAAAAAAATTCATATTCAACCTAATTTCATTTCCAAAACCATTTGGATTTAAAATTCAACTATTAAAACCATTTCATAATATTAAATTCAAATATCTATGACTTAACCAATGTCCTCATGCAATCCATATTTATGTGTGTGTGGTGTAGTCTAGGGGTTTTACACACAACAATACAATATCATCGATCATCACAAATCCAAGCACAGCAATATTGATAAGCGGTATAATCCTATAACGCTCATCTTCATTCACAGATTCACAGATAAAATATAAATTCATCATACATAAATAAATTACATTCACCATAGCTCAAATCAAAATAATTCATATCACAAAGTATTACACATCAAGGATATCAAACAATTCAAGCATTTCATACAATCCACACATCCATAAGTAAGATCAATTAATTATCTGATTAATTTAAATCAGATTAATTTACTTACGAATAAATTATTAATCCTGGTTAATTAACATTAATTGATTACAAACTATCTTAATTAAGTAACCTTTAATCATTTATTAATTAACCTTTAATAATAAATTAATTATTCTTAATTAATCAATTAACCTTTAATCATTAAATAATTAACCCTTTAATTATTTAATTATCCTTTAATTAATTTTCGTTAATTACATTAATTAATTATCATTTAATTAATTACCATTTAATTAATTATCCATAATTAATTACAGTAAGTGATTATCCCTAATCACTTACATTAATAAATCAAAAATTAATTATATTGCGTAATTATCCTTTAAATCACTTGATTAATCAACTTTAATCATTAATTAATTATCCTTAATTACTTTCATTAAGTAATTATCTTTAAGTAAATAATTATCCTTAATTACTTTTATTAATTAATCTTAATTAATCAATTAACCTTTAGTTAATCACATAAATTAATTAATTCTTAACTAATTATCCTTAATTAGTTTACTTAATTAATTAATCATCTTAATTAATTAATCCTTTAAGTAATCAACCTTTACTTACTTACATTAAGTAATTTTCCTTTTAATAAATAATATTTAGAAATTATCCATAAATTAATCACCTTACTTAACTACACAAAATAATTAACCTTTAAATATTTCCACTTAGTAACCATCCTTTTCCTTAATTAACTCTTAATTAATCACATTAATTATTAAGTTTATTTAAAGTAAACTTTAAAATAAAGGTTATATGAATCTTAAACATTTTTAAACTTTATTGATTTAAAACAATTTTATTTAAAAACCTTTTAATCAATTCAAAACTTGGATAACAATTATCATTTACAAAAGAGTTGGTTTTAAGAAAATTGTTTAAAATAAACTTGATTTGTTTTAAAAGTTAAAAACTATTTTATACTTGATTACTCAAACCCGAGCAATATTTGAAAATTCTCGAGCCCTACTTCGAGTTACCCCCTCTGCATCGTTACTTCGAGTCCATGCGATAACATTCCGAGACCAACCCGAGCACTTCCTTCTTCCACAACTTCGTAAACAACCTAGATACACACCTTCACGCGTGCACGTGTAAGAGGCACCGGAGCCACTCCGATCACCATCGCCGTTACCAAACAATCGCCGTTGGCTTCCTTCATCGATCCCGACCACCCAGACTTTGATTCGAACTTGAAATCAAAATCAAAATCAAGCTTGAGCACCCCAACCTGAAACGAATCCAGTCACCAAAAACCACTCCACTACGACAACTCCGACCACAGAACGCCACGTGTTCATGACCCAAGCTGCTCCGACGATCCACGAATCTTTTCACCCTGGTGCGAACTATTTCGACCACCCTACGACGATGAAATTTCCACGAAACCGATCGTCGACCAAACTCAACCTTAAACCCTAAATTTATGTCGTGCCATCGCTCTGATGATCGAAAAAAATTTCGATCAATTTTCCTGTGACCACTGAACCTCCAGCTACCTTCACCCTCAAGCCTGACCAAGATTGCTTCGTCGATCATCGGCAATTGACGGAAATGAGAATATTGATCAACTCAAAATTCCTTCGTTTTTTTGAACTCAAAAATCATAAATTTATTATCAAAAATCATGATTATCCAACACAAATCTGTTTCTATGATCGAAATCTGAAATTGAAATGATAGATTTCTGACCTATTTTGAATTATCACTGTAAATTCTATATTTTGAAATGATTACTTAGTATAAATTTTCGAAACCATTTTTAAAATTTTAATTATAATGTTACAAAGAATTTTCATTCAGACATCATAATCTAAATTTTATTATACGAGGAGACATGAATTTTTCTTTCTTTGATGGATTTTGGGTCTGTTGATATACAGAGTATATACATATTTGCACAGGCATGTATACCTCAATTCACACACACACACAGATATATATATCTATGTATGTATGTATATAAATTCAGATATATGTATACTCATGCAACTACTTTACTTCAAGAATCAATCACAAACATTAAGTTATAGATTCAAGGCTTTAAAATAAAAGTTTGCTCATATGGATTGGTTTTGAACAGAGAACAAGCTTTTGTTTTAATGATCTAAAACTTTGTCGAAATGATCTGGAAGTTGATCTGCACTTGAATTTGATTTCTTAATTTTTGATTCTGAAGCTTGATCTTGAAGTAGTTGTACAAGTTTGCTTGATGATGTTGAATTTGATTTTTTTTTCCTTTCTTTGCTATTGTTTTTATTTCTAGGTTTCTGGTTTAATTCCTTTCTTAGGTTTTGATTTGATCAGATTTAAGTTTGAATTTGAGAAAGTTTTGTTTGCAATTATATTTAGTGGAAATTAGCCATAAGGGCCTTTTTAGTAAGTGCAATTAGTTTCTAGGACACACAACTGAAATAATTACTTTTAAGGACAAAATGCAAAATAATTAGGGCCCGTTTGGTTTCATTTTGTATTTTGAGTTTTGTGTTTTTAACGTGCACAAAGAAATAGCAAGAAATAAGAGAAGAAGATTTATAATTCTTAGTTATTGCGACGACCAACGGGCAACGAAGGAGTTGAATTGTTCTCCGTGAATTTGTTATCCTTCAAAACACCAAAAACAAAAGAAACTTATTTTCTATTTTACATGTTAATTTCATTTTTCAAAATCGTTTGTTTTTCAACGATACGTACAACTGACGCGCTTTTTTATAAACGAAAACACAAAACTAAAAACGACATGCCAAATAGGGCCATAGTTTCTAAGGCCTAAAAGCTTATGAAATTATGTCCTTGAAATTAATTGAACAGCTGACTTAGTCCTTAAAAGTAATTATTCTGCTGACTTTGGCCTTCAAATTAATTTCTGTGGATGTGTGTCCTAGAAACTAATTGGACTGTAAAGTTTGTCTTACTAGTGAAATTCCCCTTATATTTTTTCCATGGTTTGTATTTTAATGGATCAAAGAAAAATGAGGAAGGATATGGAATGGTATATATATCTTTTTTCTTCATTTTATTCATAATTTTAAAATTGAAAAGCAAATTTAAAATTAAGACACTTGTATTTATGCATGACATTATAATCTTACACTTGTTACTTTCATGAATTAATTACCTTACACATGTCGTTTGATGTTTTAAATATGTTTTATCATATTTTCAATTTAGTTTAAATATTTATACATGTCTTGTATTTTTATTAATACAATTTATATTATTTAATTAATGCATTTCTACATACATACATATATATATATATATATATAAATTTAAAGAGGTTGATTTAAAACTTAATTATACTTTATATAAATAAGCACACATATGTATCAAATTCAAAATATAACTTTCAAAATATATATACATATGTATATAAAATTAGAAAAAAAATCTATTAGTATTAAATTATAGAGTTTTCAAATCCAAATTATTTATAAAGATATTTATTTTTGAGTTTCAAACCCACAATCCAATTTAAAACCAATTTGTATACATATATATAAATAAACAAGCGCATACCTTATTTAATTTGGAAAATTTTAAATTAATTCATAATTAGATCTAAAATTTTATATTAATTTCCAAATTAAATTTGACTCAAATACCGGGATCGTTACGGATTCCCCCTTAAGAAAATTTCGTCCCCGAAATTTGCTAGACAGGAAGACAACTCAGAATATATAAAATGTTTTACCAGATCAAATTGAATATCTATTCTGCATTTGGCTTACCAAATCAGAATATCATTAATAATTATGAGAACGAACTCATTCAATATTTCATAAAATATTTGGGTCATCCGTTCTACGAGATAATGCAGGAGCACTAGATAGTCGAAGAGATAACTAACCGTTCATAGAATATATCGAGACCCTAAAGAATAGATAAACGGATACAATCCAATTTGGTTTCATATTTTATTAATCAATTCATTTCAAATAAATTTTCAAATTCATTAAAGATTAAAAACGAAAAGTTGATAGGGAACCGATGAAGAGAATACGAAATAGGGATTAGAACCTTTTGTACAACGATTCGCAGGGCCACCACCACACCAAAGCTTCTTATTGCAGCTACTATGAAGCCATCAAAGGATTGATATCTGATGATAATCTAAAGCGATTGATAGAAAAAGATTGTTTCCTTGTTGTCATAGGGTATTAACCATTTGTACTGGCATTCCCCTATCCCTTATCTCGTCATCTTCTTGCACTCATACTTACTATCAGTGAATAGTAAGAGAATTTACTGAGGCATACGGACATGTATCTTAGGGATATACTCATTCTAGAGCATTTATAAACCTATCTTTAATGAGTTACCTAATGTGTTATACTCCTGAGCTAAAGTTCTTCTCAACCTTTAGCTCTGATACCAAATGAAACGGCATTGACTCAACCTTCAAAAATCGACACCAAATACCTCACCCGTATTCGAATGCCGTAGATTCAAACGTCGAATTTGGTTTGCCGAAGCTTATAACACATTAAGTACAACAACACAGCGGAAAAAGAAATGAATGACTTTATTGATACACAATATATACAACATCTGATACAAATGTATATCAACATATCAGAGAAAGATACAATAACGTAAACAAAAGCAGCAGAGAAATAAAATCTTCAATGCCAAGCAAGAGAGAAAGAAAATCTGACAATACTGCAACTCTATAGCCAAAGCTCCAAACCACAAGCTCAAACCACCATCACGTTGTATTAAGTAAGGCCGGTCACGAATGCAATTGAAAAGATCCAAAGACTTCAAAGAACTCCAAATGCTACCAAATCAAAGATTGAAGGCTACCAAATCTACATCTATTAGCTGACTATCTGAAAATCTAGGCTGCCTATGTGGAAAATTATGGGCACCCAGAGTTTATAAAGAGAACAATAAACTCCAGGTCAGTCATGGGACTGGTATGAGCAAACAAAAACAGTTTTGAACAAAAACAAACAACAAAAGAAGTAAAAAGAAATTCGTAATGTTTTTTAGAAAATGAAACTACCATAAGGCCTTCCGCTACACTTATAATTCACATTTTCAAAATGCAAGCGCACATTTGGAGGAGATTTCCCCTTATGACGGTAAAAAATGCTCGATCTGCGAATATTTTTATTATTATTATTATTAGTACACAGTGGAAAACATTTCGAAAGTATAATATTAATCTTAGCCAGCATACCACCATTATGGTATACCTACTATAGCTACCATGTTAAATAGTAGGTTACCGCCACATTCTTTGGTAGGTTATACAACTAAAACCGTACAAGGCGCGCATTGTTTCTTTGGATTTCCAACAAATGGTCAAGCTAAGGAATTTCCTTTGCCACATGGGTACGCCTCTGGAGGGACGCCCCGAGAACCTAACAGGATCTCTGCCAACACAAGGCCGGGTTACCTCTATAACTTGGTAACTACTGACACGAGTATGCCATCCTCCAGTCACCACCGACCTTTATCTAAGGCGCCTCTCAACCAACAACCACAAAGAAATAGATTTGCAGCAACCATATAAGTTAAGTATTTGGGTTGCATACCACGATGCCACTTTTTATCCAAAAGGAAATGGACGTACCCTAAGGACCACTACCCCCATAACCTTGCCGCATCCTTCCTGTTTTGACCATTTCCGGTTTGTGAGGTTCTGATGAAGTCTCGTCCCAAAAAACTACGCTTTACACAAAAGCCATGGTTTGATCAACAAATGATCAACATCACTTCGCATGCCACATTACCAAATTGGGAATGTATTGCTAGTAAATATCAATTACCTAACATCTGAGCTCATATGTCTTAGAGAAGGGTGTTAAGCTAAGAGAATAAATTCTCCTCCACCAAACAAAAATGTATTTGATAGAAACTAGCTTTACATCTCAAAGTGTAATGTCAGACGTACATCCATACAAGTCTGTTCTGGGTTCGAACAGAACCGAAGGCACTTCCAAAGAAGCCCTTGCAATCCGGGTATTCACAATCCCGATCGGACTCCCCATCACATATGGAGATCTCTATACCATAGCTACTCAGTGCAGAGTCATTCAGGTTATCCTGTAGTTCTCAAAAATACCCGGTCTTCACCACCGTCTTCAATTGCTATCCATATCATCGTATCATTATTCGGAATGGGTTATATGACATAAAGTCCTCTCCCGGCTAAACTGAATAACGAGCACTAATTTTTAAAAACATATGCATATTGGGATCTTAGTTAAGTCACACTTTTAGCCTAAAACCTTTTCTTCAAATGGTTCAAACAAATTTCCACTTTAAACTTTTAAACAAAAGATTCACCCTTTAAAATCCAAGCAATCTTTCACAAAGATTCTTTCATAGTTTTCAAAACTATTTCCATTTCATACTTGAAATCTTTCAACAAAAACTGGAAGTTCTTTCATTATATGAAAGTCGTTATCATTTGAAAACAAATATTTTTCATTTCGAAAAAATTCGATTAAATGTGCACAAGTTATGGCCTTTGAAGTATAAACTTGGGTTAAATTTAAATTCCCAAATAATACATTTGAAATACTTTGAAAATGGTTTAAAAATCCACATATATATGTATTATATAACTTGTATCACTATTTTCAAACCATAATTTCCAAAATAATTTCAAAACTTAAACAAGATATATAATATTCAAACTAAATTTTAATTTCAAAACTTCCTTTTCAAAATCTTTTCATATTCAACCCAATTTCATTTCCAAAACCATATGAATTTAAAATTCAACTTTTAAAACCATTTCACAATATTAAATTCAAATATCTATGACTTAACAAATTTCCTCGTGCAATCCACATTTTTGTGTGTGTTGTAGTCCAGGGGTTTTACACACAACAATACAATATCATCAATTATCACAAATCCAAGCACAACAATATCGATAAGCGGTATAATCCTATAATGCTTATCTTTATTCACAGATTCACAGATAAAATATAAATTCATCACATATAAATAAATTACATACACCACAGCTCAAATCAAAATAATTCATATCACAAAGTATCACACCTCAGGGATATCAAACAATTCAAGCATTCCATACAGTCCAAACATCCATATGTAAGATCAATTAATTATCTGATTAATTTAAATCAGATTAATTTAAATCAGATTAATTTACTTACAAATAAATTACTAATCCTGGTTAATTAACACTAATTGGTTACAAACCATCTTAATTACTTAACCTTTAATCATTTATTAATTAACCTTTAATAATAAATTAATTAATCTTAATTAATAAATCAGTTAAGCTTTAATCATCAAATAATTAACCCTTTAATTATCCTTTAATTAATTTTCCTTAATTACATTAATTAATTATCCCTTAATTAATTACCATGTAATTAATTATCCTTAATTAATTACAATAAATGATTATCCCTAATCACTTATATTAATAAATCACAAATTAATTACATTGAGTAATTATCCTTTAAATCACTTGATTAATCAACTTTAATCATTAATTAATTATCCTTAATTACTTTCATTAAGTAATTATCTTTAAGTAATTAATTATCCTTAATCACTTTTATTAATTAATCTTAGTTAATCAATTAACCTTTAATTAATCAATTAACCTTTAATTAATCACATAAATTAATTAATTATTAATTAATTATTCTTAATTAGTTTCCTTAATGAATTAATCACCTTAATTAATTAATCCTTTAAGTAATTAATCTTTAATTACTTAATTAATATTTAATTACTTACATTAAGTAATTTTCCTTTTAATAAATCACATTTAGTAATTATCCATAAATTAATCGCCTTAATTAACTACACAAAGTAATTAACCTTTAAATACTTCCACTAAGTAATCATCCTTTTCCTTGATTAACTCTTAATTAATCACATTAATTATTAAGTTTATTTAAAGTAAACTTTAAAATAAAGGTTATATGAATCTTAAACATTTTTAAACTTAATTAATTTAAAACAGTTTTATTTAAAAACCTTTTAATCAATTCAAAACTTAGATAACAATTATCATTTACAAAAGAGTTGGTTTTAATAAAATTGTTTGAAATAAAACTTGATTTGTTTTAAGGGTTAAAAACTGTTTTATACTTGATTACTCAATCTCGAGCCATATTTGAAAATTCTCGAGCCCTACTTCGAGTTACCCCATCTGCATCGTTACTTCGAGTCCACGCGATAACATCCTGAGACCAACCCGAGCACTTCCTTCTTCCACAACTTCGTAAACAACCCAGATACACACCTTCACGCGTGCATGTGCACATGCATGAGGCGCCGGAGCCACTGCGATCACCATCGCCGTTGCCAACCAATCACTGTTGGCTTCCTTCATCGATCCTGACCACCCAGACTTTGATTCAAACTTGAAATCAAAATCAAGCTCGGGCACCCCAACTTGGAACGAACCCAATCACCAAAAACCACTCCACTATGACAACTCCAACCACCGGACACCACGCGTTCATGACCCAAGCTGCTCCGACAACCCGCGTACCTTTTCTCCATGGTGCGAACTATTCCGATCACTCCATGACGACAAAGTTTCCATGCAACCGATCGTCGACCAAACTCGACCTTAAACCCTAAATTGATACTATTCCATTGCTCTAATGATCGAAAAAAAATTGATCATTTTTCCTGTGACCACCAAACCTCCAGCTACCTCCACCCTCATGCCCGACCATGATTGCTTCACCGATCATAGGCAATTGACAGAAATGCGAATATTGATCAACTCAAAATTCCTCCATTTTATGAACTTAAAAATCATAAATTTATTATCAAAATTCATGATTATCCAACACGAATCTATTTCTATGATCGAAACCTGAAATTGAAATGATAGATTTCTGACCTATTTTGAATTATCACCGTAAATTCTATATTTTGAAATGATTACTTAGTATAAATTTTCAAAACCATTTTTAAAATTTAAATTATAACGTAACAAAGAATTTTCATTCAGACATCATAATCTAAATTTTATTATACGAAGAGATATAAATTTTGCTTTCTTTGATGGATTTTGGGTCTGTTGATTTACAGAGTATATACATATTTACACAGGCATGCATACCTCATTTCACACATAAATATATATATATAGACACACATATTCAGATATATTTATACTCATGCAAACTACTTTACTTCAAGAATCAATCACAAGCATTAAGTTATAGATTCAAGGCTTTAAAATAAAAGTTTGCTCACATGGATTGGTTTTGAACAGAGAACAAGCTTTTTTTTAATGATCTGAAACTTTGTTGAAATGATCTGGAAGTTGATATGCACTTGAATTTGATTTGTTAATCTTTGATTCTGAAGCTTGATCTTGAAGTAGTTGTACAGGTTTGCTTGATGATGTTGAATTTGATTTTTTTCCTTTCTTTGCTATTGTTTTGATTTCTAGGTTACTGGTTTAATTCCTTTCTCAGGTTTTGATTTGACCAGATTTAAGTTTGAATTTGAGAAAGTTTTGTTTGCAATTATATTTCTTCTCTGTTTTTTATTTTAATGGATCAAAGAAAAATGATAAGGAAGGATATGGAATGGTATTTATATCTTTTTTCTTCATTTTATTCATAATTTTAAAATTGAAAAGAAAATTTAAAATTAAGACACTTGTATTTATGCATTACATTATAATCTTACACTTGTTACTTTCATGAATTAATTACCTTACACATGTCCTTTGATGTTTTAAATATGTTTTATCATATTTTCAATTTAGTTTAAATATTTATACATGTCTTATATTTTTATTAATACATTTTCTATTATTTAGTAAATGCATTTCTACCCACACACACACACACATACACACACACACACACACACACATATATATATATATATAACTTTTGAATAAATTGATTTAAAACTTAATTATACTTTATATAAATAAACACACATATGTACATTATAAAATATGGAATTTAGCTTTAAACAACTTTTGAAAATTATTTATATCAAATTAGAAATATAACTTTCAAAATATATATACATATGTATATAAAATTAGAAAATAAATTTCTATTGGTATTAAATTATAGAGTTTTCAAATCCAAATTATTTATAAAGATATTTATTTTTGAATTTCAAACCCACAATTCAATTTAAAATCGATTTGTATACATATATATAAATAAACAGGCACGTATTTTATTTAATTTGGAAAAATTCAAATTAATTCATAATTAAATCCAAAATTTTATATTAATTGCCAAATTAAATTTGACTCAAAAACCGGGATCGTTACAGTATATGAAATCATTAAGCCTCATTTATCAAACCATTTACTTAACTCTTTAACAAAGATTTTCCATTTCAAATCACAACATTTAAATGGGTCAAAAACTATGTTATTTACGACATAGTTTACTGCAAACCTCAAACAATTAATTTGAAGTATAGGAATTTAAAATAATTCCAAATCATTTATTTAAATCTCATATTAGAAAATATTATTTTAGAGCATCTAGGCTTTCCCTTCGATCTGTTCCACCCCTCGTCCAAAAGAGAAAACAAAGGCTAGGTAAGTTCAGGGCATTGGTTGCTCTATTCATATCCTTAGTTACACATCTTGTTTTACCGTTTAGTTTTCACAAGCATGATAAATGTTTGAAAATGTGCTGCAACAAGTGCTTAAAAACAACTTATTTGATTAAATAACTTTTTCTTTAGTGTTTGAATTTTTTTATTTTATAATTCAATTCTCTTTCAAACCATATTAATAAATTTATCAAATTTATTTCATGTTTTCAACCATTTAAAAATATCATTTATAAAGTAATTCCTTCTTGGATTCCGAACTGCAAAATCGCGATGCTTTTAGAAAACTGTTTTGGATATATTTTAAAATCTACTTAACGAAATCTTGATTTTCTTTCTTCGTTGGAAAACTATGGATATAATAATCCAAAAAATTCTTATCTTGAAGGATTTCAAGCTATATTTCACTTTCTACACTTATTTAACTTTTATGGCGTGAAATCATGAACTACCATTATGCGACATACCTACTTTGGACTTGTTTTTTTTCAATTTCTTTCCAAACTTCATGAAAACACTTTTAAATTTTTATAAAACATTTCTAAATAATTTTAAACTCATTTTAAACAATATTTTTCATATTTTAAATCCATTTCCTATTTCATTTCATATAATAATATTACATTATTATAATATCATTTCCAACCTTATTAAATATTTAAAATCATTAATAGGCTAAATAATTTCAATACACATATTTGTATGGATTTAAATTCTCATTTAATTAACTATGGTTAATTTCTAACTATTTCTTATCATTTATCAAACCAAGTAATCATCTATATTAAAAATCATGTAAACAAGCAACTTTGCATCCAAGTTATCTAACAAATTAATCATCTAAGATATTCAACTTCCATATTATTAAACTTGGAATTATTATTTAATTAAAAAACGAGTACTCACCTTTAACCAAATTGATTAACTTCCAATCAACATTCTTATCCAACCACATTTCACTGAACTAACCTATACGTCATTAATACATCCATAAACAACTCCACCACCTTGCTCATGCTCACGACCATCCTTCCTCCTCCACTTTGCTCTCGGCCCAAACCTTCCTTTGACCTTCATAGTTTACGGCCATAGCCTCCCCATCGCAAAACTTATGGCCTAGGGCCATGTCAAATCTAGGCTTTTCAACCATCGACAGCGGCTAATAACCGCCGTGGCAACAACTGGTATCCCAAACTTGCTTTTACGGCCAGCCTTTCGACTGTCACAGCTTACGCCTAACCAACCCCTATTCACGAATAGAGGACATGTAGGGGTAAGAGCCTCCCGTTCTCTACCAAACTGCGAAGCAAGAACCCCCCATTACATTTCACTAAGATAAGCAAGGCTGGTGTGGGAACTAAAAACATTTATTTATCATTTAAAACAACAACAACAATAGTACTGGAAAATATCCGCGATGCTTTTGGAAAATGAAACTACCATAAGGCCTCCCCGCATGCACACAATGCAAACGCAGAATTGGAGGAGATTTCTCCTTATGATAGTCAAAGATGCTTACTACGCAAAACAAATCATTTTTGATATTATTATTAGTGCATAGTCATGAAAGCATTTCGAAAATAGAATATAAATCTTAGCCAGCATAGGTACCATTATATTATGCCTGCTATAGCTACCTCCTGAGGAGGCAGGTTATACAAATAAAACCGTACAAGGCTCGTATTGTTTCTTTGGATTTTCCAACAAATGGTCAGGCTAAGGAACTTCCTACTGCCACATGGGATAGCCTCTGGCGGGACGTCCTGAGAACTTAACCAGCTCTCTGCCAACACAAGGCCGAGTTACCTTTGTAACTAGGTAACTACTACACGAGTATGCCACCCCCCGGTCCTTTGGGACCTTTATCCGAGGGCCCTCGATCACCAAGCAACAACCACACAGAAAAATGAGATTGGAGAAACCACATAGGTTAAGCATCGGGGCTCCATACCTAACACCACCCTTTTCCAGAAGGGAATGACATACCCTAAAGGGCGCGATCCTCATAACCTTGTCGCATATTCTTGTTTCGACCATTTCTGGGGTGTGAGGTCTGACGAAGTCTCGTCCACAAAGCTACGCTTTTTCACAAAGCCACGCTTTGATCAACAAATGATTAATAAATAATCATCACACAGCAACACTCAGCATGCCACATTGCCAAATTGGGAATATATCGTTGATAACCTTCAACTACAAAACCTCTGAACTCGTACTTCTTAGAGAAGGGTGTTAAGATAAGAGAATAAATTCTCCGCCACCAACAGAGATGCATTTGAAAGAAATCTGCTTTATATCTCAAAATGTAATGTCAGACATGTAACCATACAAGTCTGTTCCGGGCTCGAACAGAACCGAAGGCACTTCAAAAGAAGCCCTTGCAATCCGGGTATTCACAATCCCGATTGAATTTCCCATCACAAAGGAAATCTCTATACCGTAGCTAACGGTGCAGAGACAATCGATAGGTCATCCTATCGTTTTCACAAATACCCGGTCTTCACCACCGGTCTTCAATGCTATCCATTACGTCGTATCACTATTCGGAATGGGTAATCCGAATAACGAGCGCAATAATTTAAAAATAAGCGTAGCATTCAATTTCAACCAATTCACAACAAATAGCCACTTAAGGGTCAATATTGATAGTCGGTTATTTAACTATCAATCAATATTCACAACATCACCCGATTTCAAATAATTTCCCAAATTATTTATTTTCAAAAATATCTTTACAAGATATATTTTCCACACTTCAACCGTTTGAAAACAAATTTCAAATCATTTTTCACCTTTCAATCTTTGAAAACAATTTCAAATCAATTTCCTTAAACGGAAACACTTCCAAACATTTATCCATTTTAAATTTAAAATGTTTCATTTAAATCAATCAAATAAATCCTTACCGATTTATTTTAACTTATGTTCCAAATCCGTAAATTTATTTCCACACTTCAAAATAAATCAATGTTTATTTTTAAACAAACTTCCCTATCTTTTATAAATTCCATAGCGAATTTACCTTTCCAAAATATCTATGAATATACGATTTCCAAATCGATTTCTAATATTCATTTTCAATTTATCTTTAAAAGATAAAATCTCAAAACATTCGCTTTATATTGGAAAAACATTTCCATACTTATTTAATAATAAGTAATTCACAAATCCATTTATTTCCAACATTTGGAAAATATTCAATATACTTAAATCCAAATTAAGTATATATATTTTATTCTTTAAGGAAAACATTCTCTTAAACACATTTATTTGAGTCAAAACGAATGTTGCGTAAAACATCGTTATGACAACCCAAAATCATTAGTATAGGGATTCGAACTTCAAATAGAGATATAAATCCCAATACTATATGAAACATTTCCTTTCGGGAATCATTTGCTATAACAACAATGTTATAATCCACAATTTCCTTATATTTCTCGAAAACGTCTATTTCAACAATGAATGTTGAAATTTATGGTTTCGATACTTAATACATTTTAAAACATCTTTAAATCGTTTTAATTCTATTTAAAATATCACTTTCCCAAAATATTTCTGTAATATATTATTTACCGTCCAAAATTGTGAATATACTTCATTAACCAAATTCAATTTCTACATATTTTATTTAAAAGATTATCCACTGTCCAAAATCGTGAATGTATTTCCTTTAATAAGCTATAATAATTAAACTTATCAAAATAAGTCGATTTCGGATTTATAAAACAACGTTTATAAATCCACACATATATATCTATATATTATAAAAACTCCAACTTATAAAAATCCCATAATTAACAAATTTTATTTATATCTCATTTAAACTCCAAAATCCAATTTATACGTTAATTACTTATAAATCTTTTATTTTACAAAATCTATTTATTTTATAACTTCATAATTTATAAATCTATAAATTTCATCCACTTATGAAATCCATTTTTTATTTCATTTTAATACTTATAAAAACTCGTTTTATAATTCCAATATTTTAACTTATAGATATCAATTTTATAAATCTTTTATATAAATCATTCATAATAATTCAAAAATCCCAATTTACCATTTTATAAATTAATCAACTACTTATTTCGAAAATCACATTTCGGTTAAATTTCACAAAAATCATAATTTTTATAACATAAAAATTACAACGTTTATTTATTTAAAATGAATAAATTCCAAAATTAAATTTTATTATGAATTCTCAACATAAATTTTCAAAAAATCAAATTTTATTTATTTTCGGCATCTAACGATACCAAAAAAATATATTCGGCTAAATTTTAGCCTTTAACAGTTTCAATCACAAAGATAATCACGCAGATTATAAATAGATCAACACACAACATTGAAACAAATTCAAATGTTTGAGGAATTCAGTTGGATCCCTCCAACCTGTTTCCCTGCATCCAAAGACGTTAGCATAATACCAATTCCGCTTCGAGATGGAATATCGCGGTATATGGGATTTATAAAATATTATCCGCTATTATGCGGCGCAATAGGGTCTCATCTGCTATATAATGCGGCAAAATCAACTCGAAATACATATATAATACCAATTCCATACAAGTTGGAATTATCGCGGTATATGTTTTTAATAAATAACATCCGCTTAATATACGACGTATAGGGTCTATTTCAATACAACAGATAATAATTATCATCCAATCACACAATCAAGCAGTTTTAAATCTAACTATTTAAAATTTAAATCGAAACAATTCGATTGAGTGAGAAGTTCTCACCTTGAGTTTTCGATAACAGTTGTAGCGTTTTGTTTCGAATAAAATTAAACGTGCGTTTAATTTTACCCAAAATTATCACTAGCTCCAAATGACTCACAACCAGCTTCATTGCGTAGTGCTCGACAAAACGAAGCCAACGCAATTCGTTTCGTGCATTTTCGACCTCGTATGGAAAAGTTATCACATTTAGAAGTTTACACAAATTTTAATATAATTAAATTTACAAATCTTTTTAATTTTAAACCCTACGTAATCTCGGACGTTAGATCCTTCATCATGAAATCAGGGCCACTACTTGCATCTTCCCTCCCATGCGTTCCCTTCCCAGTTCGGCCACGAACAAAAAAAACCCATAGCCGCCGTTCAATGTTGAATTTTCGTGCTCCTTATACTCAACTTCACCACGATCCAACACCTCCATTTCGTAGCCAAGCTCGAGAGCCATCATCAGGTTGATTATCTTGGAGCTCGGCCCCCCTATGTGGTCTCAGAAATCGTGCAAGATAAGCACGAACGCGGCCAAAAAACCCCCCTCATCGTTGCACCAAACCCCATCATCTTCGTATAGATGAGTAGACCTTGCAAGGCTCTACAATTTCCTAGTTGATAGTTTCTTGCGAAAGGCTGTGGAATGAGAGAGAATAAGGAAGAAAGGAGAGAGCAATTTCGGCCATTGAATGTTGAAAATGGCGGCTGGCTATTTAGGGTTAGGGTTTTTAGTTTAGTTTGCAAATTGAAGATGTGAAGGCCTTTTATAGAAAATTTCCGAATTACTATTCACTCGAAATTTTCCGAACTCCAAATTTCGCGCGGTGACTGGCGTTTCTTGGGTTTAACCCACGTTCCGGACACAATGGAATAGGTTTTGAGAGCCAATTCGATCATATGTGTGAGTTATGGCAATAAACGATCGATTTTAAATTAAATCGATTTAAACAAATTTCTATGCGTTTTGGCTTGCCCCGAACAAACGGTAAATCCGATTGACACGAAATTTGAAATCATACAATAATTTAACATTACGGATCCGATGAAACTTGTTTCATCGAAATCCGAGACTGTTTGAAAAATGACTTTTTTCACTAGTCGATTAAATATTAAAATATTCAATTTTTCGCAAATTAACTTTAAATTCAATTTTAAAAATTCTATAACATCATTCTAACTTCAATATGATTAAATAAAATTTTACAAATCATTTTCAATCATATTTAACCCAATTTCCAATTATTTCTGTAATTTCAAATATTAAATTATCGATTTAATTATCCACTTTAAATCGAGATATTCGAAATAAAATTTATTCGACTTACAAATTTCACTTATTAATATTTAAAATCAATTAAATATATGAATTTTAATTGACAGAAATTCTAGGCCGTTACAAACTTCCCCCCTTAAAAGAATTTCGTCCTCAAAATTGCCAAGTAAGGAAGAGTTTTGAAATCCATTAACTTTTTAAAACAAACAGTTCAAGTTTGATTTACAAATCTCTTAAGCGTTTAACTTATCCAAAATCCATAGTTAAACTTCTTACAAAATCTTTACTAAGTTTTCAAATCATATTTAGTTTTACTTTTCCAAAACCAACTATCTCGTTTAACCTTTAACTTCAAATCAAAACTTAGTTTTCACAAGAAAATTTTTCTTTACAAAATTTCCCGAAAATTTTCTAGCGCCTTAAAAAAAAATTCGCCATAACCTCCTTTGCGTGGCTAGCTCGGTACGACTACAAAATGCCACAATGTCCCCCAATTTCAAAAAGAAAACGAAAAGCCAAGCGGCTAGATAAGAAGATCATCAAAATTCATATTGAAATTCAAATACATACCTTTTTATAGAGCAATTCAATTTTTTTATCTTCAAAATCAAAATCCCAATTTCCATTTCCTTTAATACACCTGTATATCCTGCTAGCCATAATATCCAAATACAACTTTCAAATTTATTTTGCACATTCCTTTACAAAATTTTCAATATATACTTCTTATACCATTTTTTACTTTACTATTGAAGTTATATATCCATTTTCATTCTAGATTGCATTATCAATTTCATTCGAATTCAATTTACACTTTCAATTCTATTTGGATTCAATTTACCTTTTGAATGTTGAATTTATCAACTATCTTTCATTCACAATTGATTCATATCACTATTTTAAATTAGTTTTATTTACAAATTCAATTACTTTAGCTTTCAATTTCACTTATTCCATTTCATCAACACTTAATGAATTTATATACAACCAATTTATAATCAAATAACAACCAATGTATATTCAACACAACCGAATTTGTTCACTTTACATTCAACATTTATGTTCACTTTTTTTATCTTCAATTTGGTTTAACATTCAATTAGCCTTAAATGAATTAACACTTACACCCATTATTTCATATCAATTTACTTACATTTGATTGATTAACATTCAATCCATTCATTAATCCAATTGCTAATTCATTTAACATTTCAAGTTGAATTTCATTTATATAACTTAAGTTTATATTTATCACTTTACTCATTTCACTTCGGTACCAAAACCAACTCCATTCAACATTACTTAAGTTATATTCCATTTCAACATTCAATTTCAATTACATTTACTTGCAATTGTAAATTTATTTATCCATTCACAATTTTATTTTCATAATTCAAACTCACTTCCAATTCATTTATTACTAACCCAGATTTATTTTTAACTTAATAAATTTCCTTTAAGTAATCATTTCTTATATATATAAGATCATTTCACTTAGCCTCTTAGACCTTTCTCTAAATTCACTTTATTTAATTGATTCACTTGAACTTACTTTAATTTAACTCCATCCTTTAAGTTAAATTTATTCTATCAAAATTTAAATTGTATAAGTTATCAACTCATTCATTATTGTCATAAATATTTTAAGTAGGATTCCAGAGTCTTTTCAACCTTTCAAAACCAATTTTGAAATCAATTCAAATTATCTTTTGAATTTCCAAAACCAAACCCAAATTTTCCAAACAACTTTAATTTAAAACAATTTGGCAGCAATCCTCTTTTGGAAACCCGAAAATGAACACCGATGATGTCGCGATCATCACCGGAATTATTTTCCAGCGACCGAAAAGAGTTTAGAGCTTTTATCCTTCCAAAACCTTTGGAAATTATTTTCAAACCAAAAAGGGATTAAAACTTCCCAAATCTCCAAAATTTTAAAATTTTCTTTTCAAAACATTTCCAAAAACTTCTCTGGAATTTTTACTTCAAATTATAAATCACATTTACAATTCATATTCATAAATTCCATTTGTGTATGAATTTATTTCTTAACTTTGGAGTTACGATTTCAATTTCCTACTCAAATGATAATAATATTATCACTTCCTAACAATCAAGCAACCATATACTATAATAATTTACAAAAATTATTTCCTTTATCTACGAAAATAGTTTTGGGTAAAATTATTTCATTTACCCTATTTTAAAACAATATCGTGCCGAATTGTTTTGAACAAGTGTTTAGAGATCCCTATCGATAGATTTGTACAGACTATACCGACAAGAACCCACATACCACTCCACAAACCAATCATCACAATATAAAACAATTTATATCCACTAACAAATACGCGCTCGTATCTATTATTACACTCAAACTCATTCTAGAGTACTACTGACTCTATCTCTAATGAGTAACACCCAACAGAGCCAAGGTTGTCACTTAACCAAAAGCTCTGATACCACAATGTCAAGACCCAATTCTTCGACTTTCGAAAAATCGACATCAATACGTCCACTGTATCAACTGCTGAACAATCGAATGCAGGAAAACCAAACCATGAGGGTTAAAAAGAAGAGGTAGAAGAAAAAGATAGAAGAAGTAAGAAAACAGAACAGAAACAATAACAGAATCTCACATATCGCAGCGGAACAACATATAATAAATAAATGAATGATCTTTAAAACAAAGATTCTATATCAATTATTACATTACATTATCATCAGAGTGTACAACAACAATATACAACACAATACAAGAATGGACTGCTATACAAACTTATCCTTACAAGTGAATTTACAGCGGAAAGATAATATTATATACAAGTAATACGTCTCGCCATCCAGCTCGCCACTTGAGCTCCATAGCACTTTTGAATCCAAAATGACCTGATAACCTGACTCTAGACTACCCGTGTGGAAAATTTTGGGCGCCCAGAGTTTAGGAAGAGAACAATAAACTCCAGGTCAGTCATGGGACAGGTGTGAGAACTAAAAACAGTTATTTATCTTTTAAAACAACAAAAACAATAGAAGTGGAAAATATCCGCAATGCTTTTGGAAAATGAAACTACCATAAGGCCTCCCCGCACACACACAATGCAAACACAGAATTAGAGGAGATTTCTCCTTATGATAGTCAAAGATGCTTACTACGCAAAACAAATCATTTTTGATATTATTATTAGTGCATAGTGATGAAAGCATTTCGAAAATAGAATATAAATCTTAGCCAGCATAGGTACCATTATATTATGCTTGCTATAGCTACCTCCTGAGGAGGCAGGTTATACAACTAAAACAGTACAAGGTTCGTATTGTTTCTTTGGATTTTCCAACAAATGGTCGGGCTAAGGAACTTCCTACTGCCACATGGGATCGCCTCTGGCGGAACGTCCCGAGAACTTAACCAGCTCTCTGCCAACACAAGGCCGAGTTACCTTTGTAACTAGGTAACTACTACACGAATATGCCACCCCCGGTCCTTTAGGACCTTTATCCAAGGGCCCTCGATCACCAAGCAACAACCACATAGAAAAATGAGATTGAAGCAACCACATAGGTTAAGCATCAAGGCTCCATACCTAACACCACCCTTTTCCAGAAGGGAATGACATACCATAAAGGGCGCGACCCTCATAACCTTGCCGCATATTCCTGTTTCGACCATTTCCGGGGTGTGAGGTCTGACGAAGTCTCATCCACAAAGCTACACTTTTTCATAAAACCACGATTTGATCAACAAATGATCAATAAATAATCATCACACAGCAACACTCAGCATGCCACATTACCAAATTGGGAATATATCACTGATAACCTTCAACTACAAAACCTCTGAACTCGTACGTCTCAGAGAAGGGTGTTAAGCTAAGAGAATAAATTCTCCGCCACCAACAGAGATGTATTTGAAAGAAATCTGCTTTATATCTCAAAATGTAATGTCAGACATGTAACCATACAAGTCTGTTCTTGGCTCGAACAGAACCGAAGGCACTTCAAAAGAAGCCCTTGCAATCCGGGTATTCACAATCCTGATCGAATTTCCCATCACAAAGGAAATCTCTATACCGTAGTTAACGGTGCAGAGACAATCGATAGGTCATCCCATCGTTTTCACAAATACCATGTCTTCACCATCGGTCTTCAAGGCTATCCATTACGTCGTATCACTATTCGGAATGGGTAATCCGAATAACGAGCGCAATAATTTAAAAATAAGTGTAGCATTCAATTTCAACCAATTCACAACAAATAGCCACTTAGGGTCAATATTGATAGTCGGTTATTTAACTATCAATCAATATTCACAACATCACCCGATTTCAAATAATTTCCCAAATTATTTATTTTCAAAAATATCTTTACAAGATATATTTTCCACACTTCAACTATTTGAAAACAAATTTCAAATCATTTTTCACCTTTCAATCTTTGAAAACAATTTCAAATCAATTTCCTTAAATGGAAACACTTCCAAATATTTATCCATTTTAAATTTAAAATGGTTCATTTAAATCAATCAAATAAATCCTTACCGATTTATTTTAACTTACGTTCCAAATCCGTAAATTTATTTCCACACTTCAAAATAAATCAATGTTTATTTTTAAACAAACTTCCCCTTCTTTTATAAATTCCATAGTGAATTTACCTTTCCAAAATATCTATGAATATACGATTACCAAATCGATTTCTAATATTCATTTTCAATTTATCTTTAAAAGATAAAATCCCAAACATTCACTTTATATTGGAAAAACATTTCCATACTTATTTAATAATAAGTAATTCACAAATCCATTTATTTCCAACATTTGGAAAATATTCAATATACTTAAATCCAAATTAAGTATATATTTTATTCTTTAAGGAAAACATTCTCTTAAACACATTTATTTGAGTCAAAACGAATGTTGCGTAAAACATCGTTACGACAATCCAAAATCATTAGTATAAGGATTCGAACTTAAAATAGATATATAAATCCCAATACTATATAAAACATTTCCTTTCGGAAATCATTTACTATAACAACAATGTTATAGTCCACCATTTCCTTATATTTCTCGAAAACGTCTATTTCAACAATGAATGTTGAAATTTATGGTTTCGATACTTAATACATTTTAAAACATCTTTGAATCGTTTTAATTCTATTTCAAATATCACTTTCCCAAAATATTTATTTAATATATTATTCACCGTCTAAAATCGTGAATATACTTCGTTAACCAAATTTAATTTCTACATATTTTATTTAAAGGATTATCCACTGTCCAAAATCGTGAATATATTTCCTTTAATAAGCTATAATAATTAAACTTATCAAAATAAGTCGATTTCGGATTTATAAAACAAGTTTATAAATCCACACACACACACACACACACACACACACACACACACACACATATATATATATATTTTATAAAAACTCCAACTTATAAAAATCCCTTAATTAACAAATTTTATTTATATCTCATTTAAACGCCAAAATCCAATTTATACGTTAATTACTTATAAATCTTTTATTTTACAAAATCAATTTATTTTATAACTTCATAATTTATAAATCTATAAATTTCATTCACTTATGAAATCCATTTTTTATTTCATTTTAATACTTATAAAAACTCATTTTATAATTCCAATATTTTAATTTATAAATATCAATTTTATAAATCTTTTATATAAATCATTCATAATAATTCAAAAATCCCAATTTAAACCATTTTATAAATTAATCAACTACTTATTTTGAAAATCACATTTCGGTTAAATTTCACAAAAATCATAATTTTTATAACATAAAAATTACAACGTTTATTTATTTAAAATGAATAAATTCCAAAATTAAATTTTATTATGAATTCTCAACTTAAATTTTCAAAAAATCAAATTTTATTTATTTTCGGCGTCTAACGATACCAAAAAATATATTTGGCTAAATTTTAGCCTTTAATAATTTAAATCACAGAGATAATCACGCAGATTATAAATAAATCAACACACAACATTGAAACAAATTCAAATGTTTGAGGAATCCAGTTGGATCCCGCCAACCTGTTTCCCTGCATCCAAAGACGTTAGCACAATACCAATTCCGCTTCGAGACGGAATATCGCGGTATATGGGATTTATAAAATATTATCCGCTATTATGCGGCGCAATAGGGTCTCATCCGCTATATAATGCGGGAAAATCAACTCGAAATACATATATAATACCAATTCCATACAAGTTGGAATTATCGCGGTATATGTTTTTAATAAATAACATCCGCTTAATATACGGCGTATAGGGCCTATTTCAATACAACATATAATAATTATCATCCAATCACACAATCAAGCAGTTTTAAATCTAACTATTTAAAATTTAAATTGAAACAATTCGATTGAGTGAGAAGTTCTCACCTTGCGTTTCCAATAACAGTTGTAGCGTTTTGTTTCGAATAAAATTAAACACGCGTTTAATTTTACCCGAAATTATCACTAGCTCTAAATGACTCCAAACTAGCTCTATTGCGTAGTGCTCGATAAAACGAAGCCAACGCAATTCGTTTCGTGCGTTTTCGACCTCGTATGGAAAAGTTATCACATTTAGAAGTTTACACAAATTTATATAATTAAATTTACAAATCTTTTTAATTTTAAACCCTACGTAATCTCGGCCGTTAGATCCTTCATCACGAAATCAGGGCCGCTACTTGCATCTTCCCTCCCATGCATTCCTATCCCAGTTCGGCCACGAACAAAAAAAAACCCATAGCCGTCGTTCAATGTTGAATTTCCGTGCTCCTTATACTCAACTTCACCACGATCCAACACCTCCATTTCATAGCCAAACTCGAGAGCCATCATCAGCTTGATTATCTTTGTGCTCGGCCCCCCTATGTGGTCTCGGAAATCGTGCAAGACGAGCACGAACGCGGCCAAAAACCCCCCTCATCGTTGCGCCATACCCCATCATCTCCGTATATATGAGTAGACCTTGCAAGGCTCTACAATTTCCTAGTTGATAGTTTCTCGCGAAAGGCTGTGGATTGAGAGAGAATAAGGAAGAAAGGAGAGAGCAATTTCGGCCATTGAATGTTGAAAATGGCGGCTGGCTATTTAGGGTTAGGGTTTTAGTTTAGTTTGCAAATTGAAGATGTGAAGGCCTTTTATAGAAAATTTCCAAATTATTATTCACTTTAAATTTTCCGAACTCCAAATCTCGCGCGGTGATTGGCATTTCTAGGGTTTACCCCGTGTTTCGGATACAATGGAATAGGTTTCGAGAGCCAATTCGATCATATGTGTGAGTTACGGCAGTAAACGATCGATTTAAATTAAATCGATTTAAACAAATTTCTATGCGTTTTGGCTTGCCCTGAACAAACGGTAAATCCGATTGACACGAAATTTGAAACCATACAATAATTTAACATTACGGATCCGATGAAACTTGTTCCGGCGAAATCCGAGATTGTTTGAAAAATGGCTATTTTCACTAGTCGATTAAATATTAAAATATTCAATTTTTCACAACTTAACTTTAAATTCAATTTTAAAAATTCTATAACATAATTCTAACTTCAATATGATTAAATAAAATTTTACAAATCATTTTCAATCATATTTAACCCAATTTCCAATTATTTATGTAATTTCAAATATTAAATTATCGATTTAATTATCCAATTTAAATCTAGATATTCGAAATAAAATTTATTTGACTTACAAATTTCACTTATTAATATTTGAAATCAATTAAGTATACGAATTTTAATTGACAAAAATTCTGGGTCGTTACAGGCCATTTAAAGAAGAGAAGTAGAAGTGAATCACGAAGAGGTTAGAGAGTAATTAGTGGATTGGTGCTTAAGCACTCCACTTTTTTTAACCCTCCTACCTCTCTTAAAGAAGAGAAGACATTAATAAGCAATAAAAATCAAAAATGAAGAATAAAAAGAATGAGAAGTGTGAAGAAAATGAGAAGAATGGATGGTATTTGTAGGAAAAGTAAGGAGCGATGAATTACAAAATTAATCCTTTACAAAATTACCAAAATATCCTTACTTTATCTTACTTTTTCAATACTTGCCGTCACTTTGTAATAAACTACTTTATGTTTTAATCACTTAATGCATAAGGAAAATAAAGTAAAGATTTGATTTGATTTGATTTGACATGATTTTGTCCTTTTATGTTTACTTTTTCTTAATGAATTTCTAGAAATTTCTAACCTTAATTAGCAAAAGTAAACTTGATTAGTTAATTGTTAATACTTAACATATTTAAAATTGTTTATATGTACATAAAGGTGCAGTAACGTTGCAGCAGCTTTTACTCGACCAAACGTTCATTTTCGACAAAATGTTTTACGGTCACATTTTGATGTTTTTATTAAACTATTTATTCATGTACACCAAACTTTAAAAAAATTATTATTATCTTCAAATTATTGAACAAGTGTATTTTACTTATAAAATAATATAAAACAATATCAAAATTCATTTCAATACACGATGAAATTTGTCAATCACTATAACATAAGTATATATACAGTTATCAAACTTTTATCAACAAATTATTAACATTATATAATGACTTTAAAAGCAATCATTTATCCTTTAAAACAATTATTGGACTGTATATTCAATTTTATTGAAAATTGGCTTTTTTCAATTTTGTCAATGTTACAGTACAAGTCCAAAATTTTTATTCAATTCTAAAAATGAGTTCACCATTCTTATTTATTACATGAAATATGATTATTTAAGTTTTAATATTCAAGTTTCAATGTGGTAAAATTACGGGTCATTACAGGTTGTTACATAATACATCATTTAGAGAAAAGTGGCGATCCCTCAAATAACCACTTAATACCTCAAGACCCTAAAGTAGGCCCTTCGTTTCATGATCCATACTCATAATGACGTTTCACCTTAGTCCAACTACTCGTAGAAACTAGTATCCAGATTAGCTGGATAGATTTACCTTACAAAATTTGGGACTAACCTCGCGCCATCACAAATATTTATCATAGATGTCCCACATCAATAGGAAGTGTACACAACTACTATAGACTTTTATCGTCTAGCTCTACAAATATCGCCTCCCTATGACTTAGCCATAATTTATATATATATATATATATATATATATAATACCCATCTCACCTTTATAATTAAGGCCTAATAAGGAATCTTCCTTATTACGCCTTAAAACATCAATTACTTTCCTAAGAGGAATTTAATGACAATCATTGCCTAATTAACTACACAATTTTATGTTTATTATGCTAATTAATATATAAATAAATAGGAATTTTTTATTCTATACGTGCAGATATTACATCATAACTAATGTTAAATAACAATTCTTTTTTAACCATAATAATACAAGTCTTTTCTTTTTCTTCCATTTTACCAACAATGTCCAAATTCCAATATCCATAACAGGGGATTCTAGTATTTATAACAAGGATACAATACTCATATCTAAAATTGCAATAAATAGAATTGTATATAGAATCTAAATCGAACTTATCTCACATTAAAACAATGGAACAAACAAAAAATGGAATCTTACAATTTAATCAATTCTATGCTCTATTCAACTTCTTTTACATGAATTTAAATAAAGGAAATCCTTATAAATTTTATAGAAATAGGTGGAGTAAACTACGAATAAAGATTTTTCATTTATTCACCATTTCTCAATTAAATCCCTTAATCAGATCTGGAGAAAAAGAATAAGAAGTAGAATAGAATGTTGAATACATAAACTTCAAAATCCGCAAAACTCCATTATTTTAACATATAACAATTAAGATTCTAATTTCGAGGATTGGCATTTTGCTTTGGGGGAATTTTGTGGATTTTTTGTATGATGTTTCATAATCCAAAACTCCCTAAAGCATGTATCAAATCCAAACTATTTTACTCAACTACTAAAATAAATAAAAAAACTAAGGTTTTCACTCACAGTTGGTCCTTCGCTTTACTTCTCATTAGATTTTCAGCATCCATTATAATCCCCTTCAGATCTCTTCTTTTCAATATACAACAATAGAGGGGTCTAGGGGTCTTATTTATAGTGATTGAAACGCACCATAACTGCGGGATGAAACTAGGTCAAAAACAGATAAGTCTAGAGCGTTTAACACTAAAAAAGCCCTAGCCGCCACCTAAATAGGGATCGACCGCTCCCTTGACCTGTCAACCGTTTAGGTCAGGGTGTTCACCTCTATACTATTTTGGGACGTTGATTTTGTTTCCGTGGCTCATTTATTTTATTCCCTTCTTAACTTTTAATATTATTTGTTAACTTTAACATTTACTTAACCTCCAAGTCTAATCATGGTTAATTTTTGAAATTCAAACTTCAAATTTAAATACTTATTTGAATTTGAATTCGAACTAAATTAACTTAAATCTAAAAACTTCAAACGCTCATAAATTCTTTGTTTGAGCTCCATTTTCATCATACTAAATATAAAAATAGATCGAAATTTCACCCTGAACGTGTTGGAATAATTTTCGTACTCATATTCCAACTTTTGTAAAATTTCGATTTCATCTCTATCTTAATTAACTGAATTTCGCTTAATTTACTTATTTAATTAGGTTGATTTTATGGGGTATTACAATAGACAAATTGTAACGACCCGCCGCTCTGACCGCCTCTAGTCGGTAATTAAACCAACTCGAAACGTTCAAAATGACGGATTGTTGTTCAGTTTATAAAGTTTAAACAGAATCAGCCACAGAATCACAGAATAATCATAATATTATTGATAAATGAATTTTTCTTTTATATACAGAGTTTGTACAATGCATTAAATTTTTATACAGCGGAATATATCTTTTATTAAATACAAGAAAAATCTCTTTAAAACTTTAGTGAATGCCGAAATCCCCTCTCTCTAACTTCGCGGCCTGAAAATCTTCAAGCTGTAAAAATACTCGGTCTGACCCGAGCGTTAATTGCAAAACACAAAACACTCGAGTCAGGATTAATCTTAACTCAAGTAAATAAATTTGTAATGAACTGAATAAAATGGTAACAGAGATGACGAATCACATAAATCAATTTAAAATCTATTATGGATTTTTATATTAACAACTTCAAATTTTTATTCTCTGTCAATCCCGTGTGGCTGCAGTACACACGTATACTTTGCACACATGTGCACTGCCTCGCCAACACGTGTGCAAGCACAAATTGGACAAATCACTGCAACTCGACTCAACTCAACGCAATTCAAACTGCAAGTCCAAAACAGATGCACAATGCACTAAGCATTGAATTAGTGCACAAATGAAACAACATCAGAGACGACACAGTAGCAAACAAACATGCAGCAGCAACATGC
Organism: Allium cepa; assembly: GCA_030765085.1. Classification (NCBI taxonomy): domain Eukaryota; kingdom Viridiplantae; phylum Streptophyta; class Magnoliopsida; order Asparagales; family Amaryllidaceae; genus Allium; species Allium cepa. The sequence continues at coordinate 138,067,216 of CM060945.1, forward strand.
AATCCCCAAGTACAATGCAAGTAAATACAACAGTGAGCACATATGTACAAATGCTCAAACTCAGTGGCACATGAATACAAGAAGGTCAGTGACCAAACACTACAAACTGCAACATGCTTGAAGACTGAAACATATCAGGTATGCAAACAACAATGGATATGAAGACTGAAACACATCAGGCATGAAATACTTAATACGTGCAATAATGGGTATGAAGACTGATGAACAATATGCAACAGTGAATGGGGAGCAACTTGAGCTCAAGAATGATACAAAGTTGCGAGCATATGAAATGTAAATAACAAGTGTATCATGATACAAAGCCAGAGACTGAAATATCAAGTTCACATGCAAGTGCAGACCAATCAAAGACCCAGTACACAAATGCAAATCAATGCAGCTAACCAGCAAATGAACAAAGGCAACAAGGTCAGAATTTTTAAAATGCACAAATATGCTATGCAGACTTAGTGAAGTAAATGTAGAGAACAAGCTACATGATGAACAAGTGCAGCTATATTTAACAAGACACAGTAAAGATTACAAGTTCAGCAAAGACCAAAGTCCAAGACAAATGAAATACAACAATGCATCAGTAAGCAACCCAGTTACACAAATCAACAGAAATGGCCAGAAATTCAATTTACAGAGAACCCCCAAATTCACATTCAAGACTTTACTAAAAATTGTTGTTTTGATTTAAAAAAAATCATGACTTCCGAAGATGATTCAAGTTGTATATTCCAATCAATACAAGTTAACATTGGATTTTATCAAATATCTTAGATTTACTGCATTATCTATGTTCCAGTAAATTTCCAAACTAAAAATAAAATAAAAATACTTGAACTTGTCATTTAAACATAGATGATGTTTAAGCTTAATTAACTTGTTTAGAATCAAAATTTCTAAGTGATTTGATAAGGAGTTTTGGACTTGGTTCATTTAAAATCTCTGTACATAAAAATATCAGAGAGAAACAGTTTAACTAACATGCATGTTCAACACATTCATATACAAAGATAAATCACCAACATGCAAGCATTAATTATTTCAGAAGTTTATCAAGCAACAGATTAATTATCACTTAAACTTTTTAAGTTGTAGTTTACTCACATTGTAGGAACAGAGACAGAGAACAATTTAAGCTTGCCCAGGAACTATTATTATTCATTAATTTTCACTTTTCTAAACTAATTATTAACTCAAGTGCAAAATAATAAATGGTATAATGGTTACCAGGCATGGGACAAACATGCAAGTTTAAGTTCATAATGCAATTGTTTGCAAACAGTTTCCAAGCAAGATATTTAGTAGCAAGATATTTAGTAGCATCTGTACTTATCAATTTAATAACAAAATAAATATAGCATCTGCTCTTATCAATTTTTTTTTTACAAACAAATTTCACATAACATTTGTTCTTATTAGTTTAAAATTAAAAACTGGGTATAATCTTTTCTTACAGTTTAAAACAATTTATAGCATCTGTTTTTTTTTTGTTTTTTTTTTTCATCAATTTAAAAACACCTATCCTTATCAATTTAAAACAAAAAAAAATTGGTACATCTGTTCTTATCAGTTTGAAAAAAATTAAATTCAATAGTATTTGTCCTCATCAGTTTAAATAACAAATTAACAGAGCAATTCATAGCAAAAGAACAACCAACAACCAACATGCAGTGAGTCATCTGTTCTTATTAGTCTAGAATTCAATTTTAACCGAGCAACTGAAAACCACAAACCACCAAAACAAAGCATGCAATCAAGTACTTATTGGTTCAACAGTTTAGATTAATTTATCCGAGCAACTGATAATGCATAACCCACAATTCCTAGCATGCAAATTAACCGAGCAAATGGAAGCCAGAAAAAAATACCAATTCATAGCATGCTACCAAGCAACCGATTCAACAAATTTAAACACTTGAATACTGATTAATCGTGAGAGAACTCACCTTTCACCGAATCGAAATGGAGCAACTCAATTTAGAACGAGGCCGCGAGCAGATTTGATGCCGAGCGAACCTAATTCCAAAAAGTCCTAATTTGGATTGAAGACGAAGGGACGAGACCAGTGCGACAATTAGAGAGAGGCCGCCACCATTTTTCTTTCTTTGCTTTGATTTATCTGCTTAGGGTTTGAATAAATTGAAATGATGGGGTGTCGTGTTTTATGGGGAAGAGAACGTGATTTAGGGTATGGTTTATGGCATGGAACACGGCGTAGTTGAAGGCATGTTTACAGCCGATCAAAGTAAGGTAATGTATACTTCTTAATTTATTTATTTATTTTATTTATCTTTTCTTATTTATTTTTTTCTTTCTTATTTTAAATCCAATTATTTTGTTTAAAATTATGTTGTTAAATTTTCTCAAATGTAATTACATTATATTTTTCAAAGTTTTATAAATATGTTGTTTGAATTTTTACTATGTATATTTATTTATTGATTTTATATTGATTTAAAATCTTATTCTATTTTATTTAAATAAATGAAAAATGTTATTGAAACTAACTACAAATTTATAAATTTTCTTCTAAGCCGTTAGTTCGAATTTCAATTACAAATTCAATATTCAATTTCAACTTCAAGGTTAAATTCAAATTTCTATTCAACTTTAAATAGATTAAATTCAAAAATTTAATCGTCAATTCTTAGTTATATTGAAATTCAATTTTAAAATTATCTCAAATATTTAAAATTAATTAAATATTTTCATTTTTAAATTGTTCAAAATTCAGGATCGTTACAATCTTCCCTCCTCAAAAGAATTTCGTCCCGAAATTATAAGTTAGGAAAAACGTTTGCTAAAATCTCACCGATATTTATATCCTACATAATTTTACCAAGTTTCAAACTCATAAATACATATAGGATTCATTCCATTTATTTCATTTCACTAGTTTTGTTCATCGATTTCAATAACCAAGACACAAAAGTCTTTTACCAAATTTTTTTTTTTGACTTACAAAACTCAGATTTTTAAACTTTAAATCTTTCATGCTAAATATTTGCATAATATATCTTATCCAAAGCTGTGGACTTTCAAGATATTCAAAAAGATCTTCTTCCTTAGTTCATTAAGTTAGAATTATGTAATTCTAATTTCAGATTATTGATTTTCTGTTCAAAGTTTGAAAATACTTGATAACTCAAAGTTTAACAAGTCCATCGTCGTTCTCACAGACTTTAGGCATACGCTGATCAGACGCAAGACTAAAAATCTCCAAGTACTAAACATACTTGCTTCAACTCCCAGTGAAAATACTTTTTTTAAAAATTCTTTTTAAAAAAATGGATATGGAAAGTCCGTTCCCCCATGGATCACAGTTTACCCGGCGGTTTCGCTACTATCTCAGTAGAATCGCTTGTAATCTCAGATTTCTCATCACTCCTGAATTTCGCCATGGTTGTCGCCTTAGATCGCGGTCCACACGGCGGTTACGCTACTATCTCAGTAGAATCGCTCGTAGCCTTAGGCATCACGCCCCTCGAATTACGCTTCGGTTTTCCAAATCGCAGTTTACTCGGCGGTTGCGCCACTATCTCAGTGGAATCGCTTGTAACTGTAGGCATCACGCCCCACGAATTACGCCAGCATCAATCACATAATCCCAAACACGATGATCCATCGTGGGGGATATCAAATCAGTCCCATTGGACATTCCACTAATGGAATTCTACGTAGCTACGATTTACAATGGACACTCCACCGAGTTCCAATCACTTTCACATATAATAAATGGAAGGTACATTTCCATATCCTCAGTTTTTAGAAAACATATGTCATATACATATAGTACTTCATTTCACATTTCGTACTTATCATACCTATGTAAACTTACACAGGACTTTCATAATAATGACTTTCCAAACTGATAGTTTTCGATTATATTCACATATATAAGTTACGAAAACTCAATTCACATTCACAACAAATAGAGGATTCCAAATTTTCCATCACTTTTAAAATTTTCCTCTAAATCGATTTGAAAATTTAAGGTTATCTCAAACCTAATTCACATTCACAATCCAATTCATTATCGACTTCACATTCGATTTGGATTTCACGTTACATCGTCAATTCTCAACACATAATTGATGTCTATCGATATATAACCTCTAAGCTCGTACGTCTCAGAGAAGGGTGTTAAGCTAAAAGAATAAATTCTCCGCCACCACAGATATATATTTAATAGAGATCAAATGCTATGTCATCAATTCACAATGTTAGACATACAATCCCAATCGACTATCCAAAATTCAAAGCTGAACTTATATTATTTTTGGTGTCAAAGTTAAACTCAATTTAACTCAAGATTCAATTCTTTGAAAAATTTCCAAATTGAACTAATCGTTCAAATTTCTCAAAATAATATCTTTACAAGATATAAAATTTTCACACTTAGCCATTTGAAACTAATTTCAAATATTCATTTCTCAATTTACCTTTAAAAGATAAAATTTCAAACCTTTCATTTCATATTGGAAAATATTCCCATACTTATTCAATAATAAGTAATTCACAAATTCATTCACTTTCAACACTTTGAAAATATTCGATATACTTGAATCAAAATTAAGTATATATTTCTTTCTTTAAGGAAATCATTCTTTTAAACACATTTATTTGAGTTAAAACGAATGTTGCGTAAAACATCGTTACGACAACTCAAAATTACTAGTATAGGGATTCGGATTTAAGATAGATATATAAATCCCAATACTATAAACAACATTTCCTTCCGGAAACCATTTACTATAACAATAGTGTTATAGTCTACCATTTCCTTATTTCTCGAAATGCCTATTTCAACAATTGAATGTTGAAATCTATGTATTCGATAGTTAATGCATTTTAAAACATCTTTAAAACTATTAACTTTTTCAACTTCAACTTAATTCAATAGTTTGAATTCAATAGTTTGAATTCTTCATACTTTTCACAATATCAGTTTTAAACCGATTTCAACTTTTCAATATTAAGTGTTCCACTTAATTTAATTCTCCGCACGTTTAAATTCAAATTCATCACTGAGTCTATTTAAACCTATAATGGATTATCATGTTGACAACTTCAAATTTGAAATTTAAATTCTATTTGAACTTTGCATTTACTTTCTATTTCAAAAAAATAGTCAACTAGTTCTTTAGTAAATTGTTCATCAATTTAGTTCCATCAAATTCATATTTCCACATTAATCATTTTAGACATTAGTCTAAACTTGAAATATAAACTTCACATCAAAATTAGTTTGATTCCTACAGTTAAATCAACAATTAAATTTCATTTCATAATATCACTTCCCAAAATGCTATTCCATTAAAATATTTCCTCCGTACAAATTTTTACATAGCTTAATACTTTTAAAAGACGTACACAGAAGATTGTGGATTACAAAAGATAGCACTACAAAATATGTCGATTGGTTTAAGATTCAGAATAATTAAGGACTAACGACTTCTTGTCCGATAGTATGCATCCTTGCCAAACTTTCATCTTCGGATGACATTATTTCATGTTGTGTTAAAGGAGAATTAACACATTCAAAATCCACATGTCCCCATTCCTTACAATTATTGCAATAATATGAGATGTTTCCATCCTTATCTATCACCTTAGCACTTTTTGCTCTAGCTGGTCGGGCTATAGCTTGCTCTCCCTGTTGTCTTTCGGTGCAGTTTCTGGCTATATGTCCAGTCTGACGACAATGGTAGCAGATTGTCAATCTATCGACGGGTAAATTGAGTACGCACTTTTTCCTTTTCACTTTAGGGCAATGACTAAGAAATTGCCCTTTCTCCCGACATTTAAAACACACAATCTCCGGACGAGCAAATCGGTCATCCACATTCCTTTTCTTTCTCCTCTCTCGGCACTTAAGGGCATAATGTCCCTTTTTATGACATCGATAGCAAATAACCTCATCATATGGACCAGGTGCTTGCCTTTCAGTGAATCTCCTTTCAATTTCCGCACGTCTCGCTCCTGCTTCTCTACGAGCAATTTCTCTTCGTTCACGGCGTGCTGCTTTTTGTGCTTCGGTTTTCGCCATTATAATTAACAAGGTGTTTTCGAAGTTTCCTATCAATATTTGCATTTTTTTATTAGCAGAGGTTGGATTATTCAATCATTCTCTCTAAAACATATCTGTTTTATTCACTAATATATTCACTGTCCAAAATCGTGAATATACTTTGTCAACCAATTTCATCATTTCTACAACTTATTTTCATTTTTAAAGGATTACCCACTGTCCAAAATCGTGGATATATCTCCTTTAATAAGCTATAACAATTTACTTATCAAATTCAATTGATTTCGAATTTATAAACAATCTTCATAAATCCCTTTTCTATTTATAAAGCTTCAATTTATAAATCTTTTATTAATTCAATTCGATTCAATTTATATAACTCGATTATATACCAAAAGTTCATATTATAAGTTAAATACTTATAATCCATTCATTTACTAAATAATTCTTCACCACATTTGAAATCAATTTCAAAAGAATTCAGAGTCAAATTCTCATGTTATAGTTCAATAATCCGTTTGATTATAACCAAATTAACATATCATTTTATTTCACAATTATTACTCGAAATATTCAAAATATTTGATTTAAACCAATTTAAACCAATTCATTAGTTCACTTAACTTATATTTCATTTTTCATAGATCTCAATAATTCGATAATGAGTTTCCGAACGATCGAAACTCAAATCTAACGAGACCTCACCGAATATAAACTATCGCACTTAAATTTAGAGAGGGGAATTTTCAAAATAATTCTAATTTTCAAAATACTTTTTGTTTTAAAGAAAACAACTTTAAACTTCTTTAAATTTGAAAAGCACTTTCTTTATAGTGGTTCTAGTAACTATTCATATTAAACATCATAAACTGAGCTTTGAGTAAACCAAAGCTCTGATACCACTTTTGTAACGACCCGCCGCTCTGACCGCCTCTAGTCGGTAATTAAACCAACTCGAAACGTTCAAAATGACGGATTGTTGTTCAGTTCATAAAGTTTAAACAGAATCAGCCACAGAATCACAGAATAATCATAATATTATTGATAAATGAATTTTTCTTTTATATACAGAGTTTGTACAATGCATTAAATTTTTATACAGCGGAATATATCTTTTATTAAATACAAGAAAAATCTCTTTAAAACTTTAGTGAATGCCGAAATCCCCTCTCTCTAACTTCGCGGCCTGAAAATCTTCAAGCTGTAAAAATACTCGGTCTGACCCGAGCGTTAATTGCAAAACACAAAACACTCGAGTCAGGATTAATCTTAACTCAAGTAAATAAATTTGTAATGAACTGAATAAAATGGTAACAGAGATGACGAATCACATAAATCAATTTAAAATCTATTATGGATTTTTATATTAACAACTTCAAATTTTTATTCTCTGTCAATCCCGTGTGGCTGCAGTACACACGTATACTTTGCACACATGTGCACTGCCTCGCCAACACGTGTGCAAGCGCAAATTGGACAAATCACTGCAACTCGACTCAACTCAACGCAATTCAAACTGCAAGTCCAAAACAGATGCACAATGCACTAAGCATTGAATTAGTGCACAAATGAAACAACATCAGAGACGACACAGTAGCAAACAAACATGCAGCAGCAACATGCAATCCCCAAGTACAATGCAAGTAAATACAACAGTGAGCACATATGTACAAATGCTCAAACTCAGTGGCACATGAATACAAGAAGGTCAGTGACCAAACACTACAAACTGCAACATGCTTGAAGACTGAAACATATCAGGTATGCAAACAACAATGGATATGAAGACTGAAACACATCAGGCATGAAATACTTAATACGTGCAATAATGGGTATGAAGACTGATGAACAATATGCAACAGTGAATAGGGAGCAACTTGAGCTCAAGAATGATACAAAGTTGCGAGCATATGAAATGTAAATAACAAGTGTATCATGATACAAAGCCAGAGACTGAAATATCAAGTTCACATGCAAGTGCAGACCAATCAAAGACCCAGTACACAAATGCAAATCAATGCAGCTAACCAGCAAATGAACAAAGGCAACAAGGTCAGAATTTTTAAAATGCACAAATATGCTATGCAGACTTAGTGAAGTAAATGTAGAGAACAAGCTACATGATGAACAAGTGCAGCTATATTTAACAAGACACAGTAAAGATTACAAGTTCAGCAAAGACCAAAGTCCAAGACAAATGAAATACAACAATGCATCAGTAAGCAACCCAGTTACACAAATCAACAGAAATGGCCAGAAATTCAATTTACAGAGAACCCCCAAATTCACATTCAATACTTTACTAAAAATTGTTGTTTTGATTTAAAAAAAATCATGACTTCCGAAGATGATTCAAGTTGTATATTCCAATCAATACAAGTTAACATTGGATTTTATCAAATATCTTAGATTTACTGCATTATCTATGTTCCAGTAAATTTCCAAACTAAAAATAAAATAAAATTACTTGAACTTGTCATTTAAACATAGATGATGTTTAAGCTTAATTAACTTGTTTAGAATCAAAATTTCTAAGTGATTTGATAAGGAGTTTTGGACTTGGTTCATTTAAAATCTCTGTACATAAAAATATCAGAGAGAAACAGTTTAACTAACATGCATGTTCAACACATTCATATACAAAGATAAATCACCAACATGCAAGCATTAATTATTTCAGAAGTTTATCAAGCAACAGATTAATTATCACTTAAACTTTTTAAGTTGTAGTTTACTCACATTGTAGGAACAGAGACAGAGAACAATTTAAGCTTGCCCAGGAACTATTATTATTCATTAATTTTCACTTTTCTAAACTAATTATTAACTCAAGTGCAAAATAATAAATGGTCTAATGGTTACCAGGCATGGGACAAACATGCAAGTTTAAGTTCATAATGCAATTGTTTGCAAACAGTTTCCAAGCAAGATATTTAGTAGCATCTGTACTTATCAATTTAATAACAAAATAAATATAGCATCTGTTCTTATCAATTTTTTTTTTACAAACAAATTTCACATAACATTTGTTCTTATTAGTTTAAAATTAAAAACTGGGTATAATCTTTTCTTACAGTTTAAAACAATTTATAGCATCTGTTTTTTTTTGTTTTTTTTTTATCAATTTAAAAACACCTATCCTTATCAATTTAAAACAAAAAAAATTGGTACATCTGTTCTTATCAGTTTGAAAAAAATTAAATTCAATAGTATTTGTCCTCATCAGTTTAAATAACAAATTAACAGAGCAATTCATAGCAAAAGAACAACCAACAACCAACATGCAGTGAGTCATCTGTTCTTATTAGTCTAGAATTCAATTTTAACCGAGCAACTGAAAACCACAAACCACCAAAACAAAGCATGCAATCAAGTACTTATTGGTTCAACAGTTTAGATTAATTTATCCGAGCAACTGATAATGCATAACCCATAATTCCTAGCATGCAAATTAACCGAGCAAATGGAAGCCAGAAAAAAATACCAATTCATAGCATGCTACCAAGCAACCGATTCAACAAATTTAAACACTTGAATACTGATTAATCGTGAGAGAACTCACCTTTCACCGAATGGAAATGGAGCAACTCAATTTAGAACGAGGCCGCGAGCAGATTTGATGCCGAGCGAACCTAATTCCAAAAAGCCCTAATTTGGATTGAAGACGAAGGGACGAGACCAGTGCGACAATTAGAGAGAGGCCGCCACCATTTTTCTTTCTTTGCTTTGATTTATCTGCTTAGGGTTTGAATAAATTGAAATGATGGGGTGTCGTGTTTTATGGGGAAGAGAACGTGATTTAGGGTATGGTTTACGGCATGGAACACGGCGTAGTTGAAGGCATGTTTACAGCCGATCAAAGTAAGGTAATGTATACTTCTTAATTTATTTATTTATTTTATTTATCTTTTCTTATTTATTTTTTTCTTTCTTATTTTAAATCCAATTATTTTGTTTAAAATTATGTTGTTAAATTTTCTCAAATGTAATTACATTATATTTTTCAAAGTTTTATAAATATGTTGTTTGAATTTTTACTATGTATATTTATTTATTGATTTTATATTGATTTAAAATCTTATTCTATTTTATTTAAATAAATGAAAAATGTTATTGAAACTAACTACAAATTTATAAATTTTCTTCTAAGCCGTTAGTTCGAATTTCAATTACAAATTCAATATTCAATTTCAACTTCAAGGTTAAATTCAAATTTCTATTCAACTTTAAATAGATTAAATTCAAAAATTTAATCGTCAAATCTTAGTTATATTGAAATTCAATTTTAAAATTATCTCAAATATTTAAAATTAATTAAATATTTTCATTTTTAAATTGTTCAAAATTCAGGATCGTTACACAAATAAGCAACTAACCAAAGGAACAAGAAACAATAGAAAAACGACCAACGAAGTGAAATAATAAAAAACCAAATGATTAAAATAAATCACAATATACCAGGCAATCGACACAATAATAATAAAGGAAAATAATTCAAACAAGCACAATATAATACAACAAGGTATCCATTATAACTTAACAGAGAACATATCAATGTAAATAACTCAACCAAATTACACAAATCCAAAAAAAGGTCACTATCCCAAACATCAACATGGGCTCTCTTTGCTAGTCCTTGAGATGATGGTTTTGATGACAACAACCTTAGAATAAGATTATAAAATATAAATACTAACATTATAGTTTAGATATATATGTATATGCAGGATTTAACCATGCAGGTACCAAGAATGAAGACTGTACAGTATAGAGATTCAAGATATCAAGATTGAAGACTCATAAGTATCAAGATTATCAAGAGCTCAAGATTTCAATAATAGGTAATTTAAATAGGAATTTTGTTAAAATTCCTAGAAAAGCACTGACATCTTAAAATCCAATTTATTCGTGGAATGAAATCCACTTCAAGCTTGTTAATGGGATGAAACCCTAAGTAGGATGGAATCTACGAAAAATCTAGTGGAACATTGTTTTGTATCCGCTAACTTTTATTCAAATTTTTTTACAAAATTATCTTGTTTTCAAAATGATTTCAAAACTTTCCTTTTTCAAAAGAATCAAAAACATCTATCCTGGTTTTAAATATTTTTAGCCTAAAAAATAATCTTTATTTTCAAAATCAAATTATCTTTGGTTTTTAAACTATCTTTTAATTATAATATATTTATTTAACTTTTATTATTTATACTTAGATTTAAATATAAAATTATAGTAAAATTTTATACATATACCAAAATATTATTCTCTACATTTACTTATGTATTTTAACTATAGTTAAGTATATTTATAAAGTCTAAAATAGTTTTAATATAAGATAAAAGTTATTTTTCAAAGAAAAATAAATCATCAAAATTTCCTTTGGCATGTCGACATCTTCAAGTACCCTATGTCGACATGGTAGCAGTTTATTTCAAAATTTTGAATTTCAAAGGAAGTGTCTTTTCGTCATATCCTTTCACGAATGGACATGACTGTTGTTCTACTATAAATAAGGGTGGTTTTGAATGAGTTTTTAATCATATTTTTCTGGTTTTCATTTCTCTTCTTCTTCCACAATTCTTTATACACATTCTTATCATTACTTTGCCAAAATCAACATTGAATCTAACTAGATCATTTCGAGTCTGATCCTTTATCACTATCTCAACAAGATCTCAGTGGTATTCAAAGTTATAGACTTCTTTGTAATCAATTTAGCGAGAAAAGGTGTGATTGTAGCCTTGGAAATCAATCAAGTGAGAAAAGGTGTGATTGTAGCCTTGGAAATCAATTGGGTGAACTTGTTGCCTCTGAAATCAAGTATCTCTGATTATGAATCTGGAGTGGTGTACTTCGTGGCCTTGTAATCGAGGTGTAATTGTACAATTGCTTTTGAAAGGAAATTCATACTTATGTATGGGACTGGATGTATGGTAGCTCTGAACCAGCATAAAATCTGATATGTTCTTTCCTTTACTGCTTTTACTTTATTTCTACATCTGTATTTGTTTGTACGATCATATCTGTGTCCGAATATTGCACACATTTGTGTTCAAATTAATATAAACTCAAAAAGATTTAGTAATTCCTTTAAACACTATTCACCCCCCCCTCCCTCTAGTGTTAATCATAGCCTTAAGATCCATATTCCACATTTTTCACAGTTTTTACATCATATCAGATTCCTCTTCATGGAGGGGAATATTTAGACATCCCTACAGTTCATTAAGGAAAGTCAAAGACAACAGTCATAAAGGTAAGATCATCATAATGGGTGGTGGACAAACTCAAAACTCATCCTAACCCATCATTTACTCATTATGTTACAAATTCCAATTTTATAGTTCTAAAATAAAATTTCCAAATATAACATCTTTTTTAATAAAATACTTCTTACCAAACACCTCCAAGTTTGTTGCTCGAGTAAATATTTTACTTTTCTAACCATTTACTTCCAAATCAAATCATTCTCATCTTAGTACAATATTTTCTCAAAGTATAGTAAAACTATATAATGTATAATAGACCTTTTCCCAATAATACAACTCCGAATATATCCTCAATAATTTGTTTTTAAATTAGGTCTTTTCCAATCAAAATCCCCCATTAAAATATGTTTTTCTTTTTAAGACATTCTTTATGAAAGAGCGCTCTTTAAATGGAAATCTAATTAAAATTAGCTTCAAACAAAAAAAAGTATTCTAAGATCAATGATACTCTTTGGGTAGAATTTTTTCTTTAATGTAGTATTTTCATGCATTCTTTACTCAAAAGATATTTTTCAAATAAAAATACTTCCATCAAAATATTTTTAAATATTTCCAGCATATTATTTTCAAATGTTTATATTGAGAAAAATAATTGCTTCAAAATAAAATATTGTTTTGTGGAAATAACCTCTCAATAAATTATCTTAAAAAAAATCTTCTTTAGATCATGTAATATTTACTGCAAAAATGTTTCAACAAAATATTCTTCTCTTTGAAATAAGGGTTCTCAATGGATACTCCTGTATAAGGTACTTTTAACAGAATTGTTTTAAATCTTATACTATTATCAAAATAGTTTTCTCCCCCAAAATAATTTTTTAAATAAATGCTCCTCAAATATGATAGTGTATATTTTGAAATATTTTTTACCAAAAATATTTCTTTCCAAAATATCACCAGCAAGATAATTTTATAAAGCTAACTAAATCATAACGAGGTTGTGAAATACCTTTCAACATATATCTTAAAGGATGTTTCCAACTTAAATACAATTTTAACTAAAATGTTCCCACTAAAATACTGCTGCCAAAATAAAATATTTTAAACTTAACACCTTTCACTAAATTACTTTCAAATAAAATATTTTTACGATAACCATATTTCCTTTAAAAAATATCTTCATAGAAATATTTTATTTCTAAACTAAATACTTTGTTTTTACCCACATAGTAATTTACAACAAATTATTTTATGCCTAAAAATATACATTTTTCCTTCTTTAATAAAATATTTCCAATAGAAAAAATTATATTTTATAAATTTGCCAAATCAATATTATTCACTTAAAAATAAAATGTAATCCCATCTTGTTCAGGCCAGTTTCACTTATAATTTATCGTGGGTGTGTCATTAAGGTTTGAACAAACACTTAACCCCTCTCATAAGTGTTCGTCCAACCTCGCTCCACTTATATTTATTTTCTATACAAGGTGTCATCATAAATAAACATCATTTTATGGTGAGGTATGGTGGTTAAACGAAAAACATATACACACAAGCACACAACCATCAATCAAAATGCTCTCTCAATCTATACTTTAACCCAACCTACGGTGTAAATAAACCTAACCCAAATTGTTAAACCTATCTAATGTCCCAACACTCGCTAAATCTAAGCTTTGATACCAAGTGTGAGAATCCAATATTTTTAACATCTAAAAATAATTAAAATCGCCATCAAAATACGCTTACAACTAATTTTAGACACTAAAGACAAAGAACTCACAGCGAAATTTAATCAGTACTATGTATCATTTCAATAATTAAACGCTACGCAAATTTAATTCATCAAGTATTGTACATATTCCAATACATTAAACATTAAAATACAACTATATAATTATGTTTCAAAAGATATTCGTAATAATCCTATACACATGACCTATTTCAAGGCCTTTGTCCATGCTTTCACCTACAAACTTACAAATACATATATACACATATAATAAAGGGAAAATGGTCAACTGTGATTGTATTGTGCCAAATTTTATACACCCGACCATAAGGGGACTATGGGCTATTGTATATAAAAAGATTGTCTATGTACCCTTTCAAGATCAAGCCCATGGAAGTCCTATTTCGTGCTCTTCTCATGCATCCAAGTACTTGTTAGTACATAATGACCATAACATTGATGCAGTCAATCTAACTAATGCAATCAATGCAACCCTTGTGAGAAGAAATAGTATTCTTACTCATCCATCACAAAGAATCATCATATAGGGTACAATAATAATAGTATAGTTAACCATTAGAAATAAAAAATACTTAATGCCAACCCCAATCATCAAATAGAAAAACAACACAAATATACTTACATGCATACTAATCACCAATTTTAGTAATGCATCATATATATAAGTATAAGCCATTAAATGTGTGCTAATCACTCCATAATAGTAACAAAATATCAACCATAAAGTGTGTACTAATCGAAGCAATATTAGTAACATGACATCAATCAACATATGTGTACTGATTCAATCAATATTAGTAAAACAACGTCAATCATTGAATAACTATAATTAACTACCCATCTAATAGCAATAATGGTAGAATATCATATTCTCATCAAAATGTGATATTGTCACCATACTTATGTTGTTAAAGCTCCGCTAATGCCCCGTAAATACCCTGCTATAGTGCATAGCACTATCCGACTACTATGCTTTTTCAATATATTGTTATCAAATAGTGGATTCGCTTTAAGTCCCGTTATTTTTCGCTAACTTGCTAAACCAAGGCTTTTTAGCACCCACTATAGCAATATTAATATAAAAAGATTGATATGACTAGTTCTCTTTTAAGCCAAGTCAATAAAGTTTGGATAAAGACTTAATTTTAAGGCATAAGTGTTTAATATAAGTTAGAAATCTATTGTAGTCACCAAATGTAGACTATATAAATCAAGATTTTCTTCAATTTTGTTATATATGATTAAACAATATTTCTTTCTCTACACAAATGATGTGAGAATGAGTATAAATTAACTTTAAATATTTGGTTTTATATCTAATGAAGCTCCCTGCTTTATACTTGTTATTGTTTTTTATACCTTCACCACTATGGAACCGCTAAACGCTTTAATTGCATAACATCAACCATCAAACATATGTGATAATTACAACCAACAATTAATCTCAAATTCTACAACCATTGAAATAGTATAATACGGCCATTATTCTCTTAATTGCATATCCTCTTTATTATTGTTTATTACGGATTCGCCTTTATTTATATATCTCGGAATAATAGTAATCTTTCCAAAATGTTATTATACTTCAAAAACCCATTATTATACTTTTATTTCTTCAAATACCTTAAAACATCATAATTTAGCCAAAAGTACTCATTTACGTTAAATTACCTTCAATTGATAATATTATTATTTTATGTCAAAACAAGAATATTTATAAACACCTCAATATTTTCAAAAAATAATATATTACTATTTTCCTCAAAAATAATAATAACTTATATTATATCTCAGAAATCCTTTTTTTGTTATTTATCTTAAAATAGTAATAATTTAAATCAAAACACTTTTGAAACACATATTTACTGCTACTACTATTGCAAATATCCTTTTTATTTTATTAACCAAACAACAACAGTAATAATAATTTCCCAAATAAACATCCTAAATTAATTATATTGTTGTTTACTCAAAAAAAATACAATGTTACCAAAAGTATATTATTATTTATCAAATTATTCCATATTTTATCACAAAAATATTTTTTCTAATTTCAAATTCAAAATAGATTTTTTTTTTTGGTTATTATGTATTAGTTTCCCCAATGGTCCTTAAATAACATATGTTCGCAAATAAATTTGCTAACCCCAAAAGTATTTAGGAAACTTAATTATTCAAGAAGAGGCTCTATAAAAGCCCGTCAAAGTTAATAATGTAGTGAGAGTTTTGGTGATCATTCTTGTTGTTGTCGTCATAGTAGAAGTCATATATGCAAGGTAAGTACAAGTTCGAGGTCGTATATGCAAGGTAAGTTCAAGTTTGAAGTTGTATATGTAAGGCAAGTTCAAGTTTGAAGTTGCATGTACAAGGTAATTTCAAGTTCGAAGTCAAATAGTTGTTCAAATCATAAGTCACAAGTCATAATCAAGTATGCTATGCTATGTCCTTGTTTAATATTTAAAATCCTATGCGTATAATGTTCCAAAATTAAAATATGCTCTAAAATCTCCAAATTGATTTTTGGGTTTACAATGCTAGAAATGTGAAGAGACAAAAAATTCAATCCCCTATATGGCACCACTAGGGTTGTATTATAGTAGGGGTGGGCATAGATTGGTTCGGCCCAGTTTGGAGCCCAAACCATTTCTGCACCACATCATATGGTTAGTTAAAATCAATAACTGTAATATAATTTTTTTTTAATATGGTCTAATATCGGTCCGATTTAGTGTACTATGGACTGATTTCGATTTGGTTTGATTTAAACCAATATTACATTTTCTTGAAAATAATTATTTAATAAATTGTAAGAATATTAGTAAAAAAACTTTAACGAATTCAAATAAAAGACACAATTATTCCTAAATAATGTACATGGTGTGTATCTTTATACATATTAGATATTAAAATAGTTCATTACCCAATTATATGAAGTCCAAACACTCATACATTTAATATTTTAAAAAATTTAAATAATAATAATTCAAAATCCCATCAAAATATTTGAATTCTACCAATCGGCCGGTCCGGTTTGTTGTGGTTGGTTCAATCATTCAAACCGCATCGTATTAAACCGGGTCGGTCCAATTTTAGATATTACGTTTGATGAGAAAATACGGTGCGGTTTACTAGACCATTTTAATGATTTAGTGCAGTCCGTTTCTGTATGTCGATGCGGTTTATGCCTACCCCTTATTTATAGAGATGAATGACCTCTCTTCGCATCTTGGGTCTTCGTACGTCTTTGATCCTGTCGGTGCTTAGATTTAGCCTCTCCACTGGTATGCTTTTAGCAAGATTGACCTTAATGAGGCTTGACTTCGACTGTGCTAACTTAAATTTGTTCTTCGTGGTTGGAAATCATGTATAAGAGGCGAAACTATCTCATTCTTGATGTTTTTGACATTGGCATCAATTGACGCTGGTATAGAAGGATAACTTTGAAATGCTATGATATGTGATGTCGCTTCTCTGTAATATGAAGGTCTTCATAATAATTCACAATGAACTTGTCATCATGCTTTGAGTCCCCCATGGACGTTAAAAGTGCTCTCTATCAACACCGCTTAAATAATGTCTTCCATATTCTATCAACTAAGGTATGATCTTTTTTAATCCAACCGCAAATCGATTTTCACAATTTTCTTTATACAATACTGATTAGGTTTTTAATTTGGATCCTGCTGCTATCGAATTAGCGATCGAATTTATTTGTCTGGTTTTAATTCTTAATTTATCAAGTTTCGATTATTGATTCTATTAATGTCAAACATATGGCACCATTTTTCATTGGTTTCAGTGTAATAAGTTCCTTAAGAATGATAATTTTAAAATCTGAGGAGTTTTTTGTTTTCACAGGGTTCAATTGTTTTACATAGAATCAATCTGAACCTTATTGACCTCAGATTAAAGTTTAGATCAAGTCTTAAGATTTTATTGGTCATTAGTCTTAGTGACATTGAATTTAAGTTAGATTAATAGCAAGTTTTTTATTACTAATTAGTGTAAGCATTTCATCAAACACGTTATAGGTCAGATATTGTAAATGATAATTTATTTGACCTGCAACCCGCTATCAAACAAGCTCGACGCACTCATAGCTTTACCAAGATAGCTAAAATTAAAATCCCCACCATCTTGTTAGTTCATTAATGAATTTTTTTAGCACGAAGCTTTCGTATTATAGATGATGTGTGACTGACAACGGCAACCTTAACATTAGTTTTCATTACAACAGCATTGATCATTCTTAATGATATTATACTTGTTGTATTTTATAAATCTTTGTGTCATTGTGCCACCTTATTAGTTAAAAGTTTTCATGTTGTAAGCAACATGATCGAAGTGACTCATTCAAAGTCATGCACACTGCCAATTTTAGTGAGGTTATTTATGGGTTAATTAGTGCTAACAGCATTGAAGTCCTTTTGCATATTATTGAATAAACCAAAGTGTAGTAACCCTTAATTAGGAATTTAGTGTCATCGATAATGTTTGCTTTGATTAGATGTGAAGTGAACGACTTCGACGTTTGGCTATAAACACAATTTGATGACATTGGCCATACCGTTTTCTTTTACTTTTTCACAATTGTATTTAACATTGTGAGTGGGGTTCTATACGACTTCAACACTTTCGTCACCATTAATTTTAGAGTGTTATGAACTGTTTAATCAACTACCATATTTCTAATTCACATTGTCGCTACTCCTCAGTGTCGACGCCCTTATTACCTTGAAATTAAATATGGTTACAAGGGTCATTTACTATTAGTTTTTAAATGGATCGATTTCTTTGTTATATCAAAATTCTTGATATTCATACGGTGATGTTTGCAAACTATTGAACTTGTAAACTCATGAATTTCACATGCTAACCCTTATTTTATAGCCCTTCCATAAGATTCTTTAGTGAGATTGAAGCTTATATCTTTTAACATACTTATCACATGTCACTTAAGTGTTACCATTTTGCGATTGACATTTAAATTGTCACTTTAACAAACTAGTAACTACTTTGAAAATAATCTTAGATTCAGTATTAGCATGTGTAAAAATCTTTATATATCATAATAATATCTTAGATTTAGACCAGTATCACCTGGCAGTACAACGGAAGTCCAACAATCTGGAAAGAAATATACTAGGAACACCGGTAAACAGTCCAAGCCTTCTCCTTCAGGCGGCAAGAAAGAAGGTAATGTTTCCAAACCTTCGTATATCACCACCCAGGATGAGGTGGATTCTATTCTTAGTCAATTTGGCATCACTAGGGTCGAACCTATCCCTAAAGGATCCTTGGATAGCATCTTTGATCCACCAGAGGAATATTCCACTTTCTCTACCATGCATATTTAACATACCAAATATCTTCCTTTTTTGGATTTCTTCTGAGATACTTGAAGCATTTGGATATTGCACCAATCCAGTTCTCACCAAATTCTTATACATATTTGACTAGCTTAAAAGTTTTGGATCGAGAAGCTGGTCTCCCATATCTCATTCCTGACATCCTTCATCATATAGTTGGCCTTGCTAAAGTTAGTGATCAACCAGGCCATCAATTATATAGGATACACCTTCATCCAAAAGGCCTAATTTTTTAGGCTCTCAATAAGGCAAAAGTATGAGAGACTCAATTTTTCTTTGTAAAATATTTCTATGATCTTAGGGAAACTTTTTCTACTTTTCATAAGCCTCTTTTTTCTTTTTCTCACCCATATTGGTTTACCATTCTTTGTTGACCGGATTGCTTTTTCAAACCCTGACCCTAAAAAAACTAAGCTTAGAAGATCAGAAACTTATGTAATCGTTGACCAAAGCAGCGGATGCAATAGGAGACAGGCTCAGACTTCTAATACCAACCAAGCTTCGTCAACGCTCAATCATTTTAGATGGATGTAGGATCCTAGTGGAACCTCCAGCGGGAAAACATAACCCCAAGGGAAAGGGTTCGTTTGTAATGGGAAAGCCTGAACTTTTTCGCCTAATTCTCCTGTTCATCCTGGGATTCTTCGTAAGATACCATTACAATCGCTCAAAATTTATTTTAATATCGTCTTACGAATTTATTCCTTTGGTCCAGGTTCATCCGCTTTGGTTGTTTCTCCCATAGGGAAGAAGTCACCATTGGCACCTCCAAAGATAAACCAAAGAAGGATGATGCCTCTGTTTCAGATCAAGCTCCCAAGTCTTGATCTCTTAAAGATGTTGTTTCCAATTCGTCTTCCTTTGCCAAAAGAAAGATGGTTGATAGTTCTTTTATTATTTCTATTCCTAGCAAGAAGCCTAAGGCTGGGGATTGGCATGTTCCAACCATTATAAGAGAAGAAGGGTTGGTTATTGCTAACTCAAACTCTGAAATTCAAAATCTTGATGCAGCCGGAGACAAAATGAATCTTAATTTTGTCATAGATGAGACCCAGCAAGTGATTGAAGTAGAGGGTTCTCAGTACTTGCTCCACCTTACTACCATCACAAGCTTCCAAAAGCCTTGAATCATATTTGCGAAGAGCTTGGGTTTTCTTGTACTTCAAAGAGCTCTCTTCCTTCTACGCCTAAATCATCGGTTTCTATCACCAAATTTATGGCCTTCTTCAATCAGTAATTCAATCCCCTTCTTTTGCTGCTTTCCAGCCATTCCAACCTATACCTGAGATCATCGATTCACTCTTCTTAGACAACACTTACTAGTATGTACCTGTTATGTCTATCTGCTTTAAACTCTTAACATCCCACATATTCGTATCGTTATCCATTCCAAGTTGCCAAGCATCTGCTTTCACTTCAAGATGAGACTTCAAAGTCATCAAGTGAAATTTCTAAGTTAAAGGAGGAAAAATCCTTACTAAATAACCATGTTATTGATTTAACTACCAAATGAGACGAAGCTGGATAGGAGAAAGGCAAGTTGGCTGCTTCTTTTGAAGAGATAGAAACCCAACTTTAGACTTCAAATGATAAGATGATAGCTTTAGAACTCGCTCTTAAGGAAGTGAGATGAAAAAAGCTAGGCTTGTGGTAGAGAACACGTCTCTTAATAAAAAGCTAAAGAAGAAACAAGATCTCCTAAGAAAGTTAGCGAAAGTGGTTAAGGACGCAAAGCAAAAGGTATCTTATTTTTTTGACATGCCTCTCGATACCATTACCGAGATCTCATGAGAAGGCACTCTTTATTACTTATGCTGGCAGTGCTTATAAGTGTCTGGACTTCTGTTTCCGCTCCCTTCCTTCGAAATGGAATGACTAGTTCTTGAGCAAACTCAAAGAGATGTCACAGGGATCTAATGTTCCTAAGAAATAGGAGGAGAATGATGTTGCAAGGATGCTAACTTTTGATGATCCTTTGGTTTATAAGGAGACTGATTCAGATGAAGAGGAGAAGGATGATGATGAGTATATGGATGGGAGTAACAATGAAAATGATGGTCCTAGTAATGGCGATGATGATAATTATGACAATAATGGTGGAGGCGGTGGAAATGGCATTTCTGGACCATCGATTAAGAAGGATGGGTCAGGAGGTGCTAGTCTAGATCCAACTTCTCAAGGTACAGGGGCTACCGAAATTCCTGATCCTTCTTGGACAAGTTCTCCCAAGAAGGACAATGCTTCCCAAGGCCCAAAGCACAAAGACAAAGACAAAATCTCATCGTCTACTATTCCTCTCTCTCAAGTATGGATCTCATTACACACATGTTTTCGACTATCTGATAACCTTTAGTTAATACATTAATTACTTTAGTTAAGGAGAAATTCAAAATATCTTTATGACATCATGCTCGAGAAGAAACAATCGGATATAGATTGCTTGAATAAGGAACTAGACAAACAAACAAAGGATTATAAGAAGTTATCTAAAAAAAGTGAGAATTTTGCTAGGAGCACATCAAGATTGAGGTATTTCAAAGAAAAAGCAATTGCTCCCTGGATAAAGAAAACTTGACATCACCGAGAAAGACTTATCAAAGAAAATTCTGAACCGATGACCTTATTTTGGATGTTAATTGATCATAGATATGCCATGGTGGAGTTTTTGTAAAATGTTTATTGCAGAGGTAAATTTGTTGATTTCTCATACTTAGGTAACAGTTATGGAGGTTTACTTAGATGCTTTCATCGTAGATATTTGGACGAGTATGGGTCTGATCCCCATTTTAGAGCATGTTGGAATCTCGTTAGAGTTACTCATATTCCTCTTTCCTCTTATTCTCTGCTCCCTTTAAAAATTAAATATAATAGAAAGAGATTTATCTTTGAAATGTATAAGAAATCGATTTTGTATGAACCTGAATGATTGTAAAATAATGATATGTTACTTGGTTTACTTATGGATTTCATTTTTTTAGTTTTCTATATTGCATAGATCAAAGACTTCTCGTGCAATCTGGTCCCTTAGGATCTTTTGAGTAAATTTGTTAGGTTGAGGAAGGATTTTAAGGAGAAATCTTAAATTCGCAAAACATCACAATTGGAAAATTTCCTTTTCCTTAGAATTACAAGAAATTTACATGCGGTTTCCCCATTTACGCTTTGAATTTCTGGGTGATGAAAAGGAGAAATTACTTAGCGAAATCCGATCCTACCACATAAAACTAATATGTGGTTGTGATAGCCCTCCAGTTGGGGAATGGGATTGCCATCATTTTCCTTTAATTTATACTCCGAATGGAATCAAGGCTTCTATTGATTCTACACTTTCTTTATCTTCTAAGTCATTCGGAAAGGCTAAAGCCGCGATTTCAAAACATTGAACATTAATTAGATGTTACCGAAATGGAATTGCAATGTAACCTTGACTTTTATTATTATTATTTGTAAAATTCATTTATTATTAACGGAATACTTTGTCCTTCATGTATTAATTTTTGTTTTCTTTATTTTTAATAGGATGTTCAATGTAACGACCCGGGTTTTCGAACGTCTATAATTAGGTAATTAATTGATAATTAAAAATATCAAAATATATATATGTATATTTGGGAAAGACTATGGTTTGGAAATTCAAAATAAAATCTCCTAAAAAATAATTAAAATAAAACTCTACCTTTATAATACTATGTACATATATAGATAAGTTGATATATATACTCAAGCTTTGGCTAAGAATAAAAATATAAATATAAGTATATGTTTAATAGGGATAAAAGTATATAAGTAACTTACATGGTTATATGTAATATTAAGTAAAACATATAAATTAACCATGGTAAAATATATATGGATATTTGTATGTAAGGAAAATGAGACAAAAAAATATATGTATGCATGTATATGATATGTATACACATATGAACGATGAGCATGTAAACTTAAAGGGGAACACATGCATTAATTGCCTATCTACTCAAACACATAAAAGGTGAAATCCTCTTTTGATAAATCACTTCCATCTCAAGATCATTTTAGGTCATAATTTCTGACCAAAGAATTAGGAAAAACTATATAAAATAAATAAAACAAAATGAAAATGAGATAAGCAATTCACTGTTTACAAGCCATACCCTCCTATATATATCTCCCTCTACTCTTCCTTTCATTTGAACATAGCATACCAGAAAAGTAAAACAATATTGCCTCTTAAAACTTAAAACAACTCAAACTCAACTAAATAAAAAGTAGATCAAGATCAAAACAAAGCAAGTTAGCAGTTTTTAAGATCCTGGTTTCCTCTGTTAAAAAATATTTATAAGTGAGTAAAAGTTCTTACTCTTGCTAACTGGATACTTCTTAGATCTACAACTATTGATTTTGAGAAAAATTGAGAAAAATCATTTTATACAGATTGTGTAGGTGGTTTTTATGTGTGTATATATATAGCATGTTTGATTCCACTAAAAGCCATGTACTTTCCTCCAGGCCTCTGTTCCTCCTTTATTTATTTTTGTTTTTTTAACATAATCAAACATCAAACTAAAAACAAATCAATACCAAACCATCTACCTAGTTTTAGACTTTGATTCCAAAAGAAAAACTGTTTGTTTTTAGTGTAAAACACCTTAAAATTTATTTCATCGAGATCTGCCAAGCAAAATGAGAGAAATCTCCTTATTGCCAAAGGAGAATCAACTTGGTCGCATTTTCAGCTATTAAGATTATATGAATGGGTTATATAGATGCATTCATAATTGAAAAGGATGATTTTTAAGGTGGTAGGAGGATTTTTAGCGGCGTGTGTCATGGTAACTGGTAAGATGAATGTAGTTTGGGGAAGTGCCAAATTGCGATGTCGCGATCAATTTTGTGGCGAATGTGTTGGGTGGAGGTGGCATGGGTGGAGGCGTATCGAGGAAAATTAGGGCGACCATTTTTTGAAAGGCGGGGAGTCCTGACGGTGGTTTTAGGGTTTAGGCATGTTTTGGAGGGAGCTCGGCTTCGAGACAATAGCATCGTGGAGAGGTGAAGGTGGACGTGCACTCCAGCGCGAATAGACGGAGCAGATCGCAACGTTGTCTTGGGTGAAGTTTGGTGGATGCTGATGGACGTGGTGGCACGGCGAAGGTCTTGAGTGGATTGGTTGGGTTAATGGGGCTCGATGGAAGGTTCGAATATCGAGTCAAGCTCAGTTGTGGGCTTTCAGGTGAGTAGACATTGACATAGGGTCGTAAGCAACATGGTGGGAAGGTTGGCGGCGAGGTTCGTCAGCTAGAGTATGTGGATGTGTGCACATATATCATGCACAGCCACGTGCGCGTTTAAGGTTGAAGAAAAGAGAAGGCAGAAGAGAAAAAGGAAGTCTTGGCCGAAGAAGATTGGACCAAGAGAAATAATATAGTAGAGGAAAAATAAAAGAAAAAAAATAAAGGCATAGAAAAAGGAAGAAGAAAAGAAAAGAAAGATAAGAAAAAAAATAGAAAGAGAATAAAAGAAAACGAATTAAAGGGATAAAGGAAATGTAAATAAAAGAATAGGAAAAGAAAAGAAAAGAGAACGAAAGAAAAGTAAAAAAATAAGAAAAGTAAAAGAAATAAGAAAAAGAAGAAAAAAAGGACTAAAATGAAAGGAAAGGAAACTTGAACTTATATCCTGGCACTGAGTTTTACTTTTTCAATATTTTAAGATTTAGAAATATTTTGTGTAAAGTTAAAATTAATTAATTTGTTATAATCAAGGTGACTAATTAATTAGATTTTTAGTTTATTAAATCATACGTTAATAAAATTAAGACTTGGCTGTTAGTTGTATTTCTTGATTTCAATTAACCAAAAATAAATTATTTGTAAATCCTTTAAATTGTAATTAATTTGGTTTTAAATATAAATGAACACGGTTAATTGAACACAATTAAAAACATGAGTAAATTGCTTGGATATTGATTATAGATCAGTAATTGGATTAACGATCTATATCTTTGCTAAATCCTATTGGATAGTTTTTTTTTTAAATTAAAATGGTTGGACTAAAGTAATGATATGTTTTATTTGAAATAAAATCTGTAATAGATTCCTATACTTGAATATTGCCACCCCAAATGATAAATTGTTTATTTTAAACAATTTACCCATTTTAATTTACTATTTGGACCCGAGGTAACCAGGTCCGGACATCAGTGTTATCCGAAACGCTTTAGTTAAAAAATCACTACAAACCCTTACGGGGTTGTCTATAGAGTTTAATACGCTGGAATCGGGTTAATTTTACAAAATTGTCTATTTTAGATAAGTAATCTGTATCTAGAAATTTTTACAATATCAATGGATTTCAGAACAAAAGTTTGGTTAATAATTGAAATAAACTCGTCGGGTTAAAAAGAGTTACCTTGGTTTCCAAAGAAGATTTATAACTTAAGTAAATTCAATTAAGTTGGTTTTACTCACATTGGTTTCCAGCCTGACTCGGGTGTTATTTCGTTGTAATGCTCGGGTCAGACCGAGTATTACAGATTTTTAGGTTGGAACGTTCTGGAGGTCAGGAGACGAGCTAGATGGCAGAGACGTATAGATTTGATTCCGCTGTGTATTATGGAATGTACAGACTGTATTCAGAGACAAGTTATTACAACTGTCCAGATTATTTTGTTAAGGATTGTACTCCAATATCTTGTATGTATATTGACAGTTACAGCTTTCTTTGTATAAATGTTGTTATTTTATATTATATTTTGTTCCGCTACGATTGTGAGATTCTGTGTTGTTGTTTCTGTTTCTTTTTCTACCTCATTTTCTTCTTAACCCGAATAGTCTGGGATTTTCGGCACTCGATTGCTCGACACTCTATATAGTGGACGTATTAGTGTCGATTTTTGGGGTCGAAAATCTTCGGGTTGTTGCATTTGGTATCAGAGCTGAAGGTTAATCGAGAACCTTGGCTCTGGTGGAGATTACTCATTAGAGATAGGGTCAATAGTACCCTGGAATAAGTTGAGTGTATTATGTGAGAGTGTACTTGTTATTTTCTTATATAATGATTTTAAAAACGATTTTAAAAACGATTTTTATATAAGCTTATATTATGATATTCAAAGCAATATTTTTCCAATTATTATAGTATAATAAGGGAATTGGTTGGTGTTATTGGAATTTAAATAAGATTATAAGATTTAAGTGACATATATATATAACCAAATAGAATTTCGATAAGAATAAATTTTGCAAAATAAGTTAAGCTAAAATGGATTCAAACCTGAATTTAAATCCTGAAAAACTCAAAAGAATTTGTGAAGTATTTGAAATAAGTTCTGATTATATTTTTCCACTAAACTATGACAAAATATATGGCGTGTTTGGTTTCTAGATATGATATTATTATCATAAAATGGTTGTTGTGTCTAAATAAAGGGATGTTTATTTCTAGAATAAACAATGATGGAACAGAGTGAAATGTTTAAGGAAGTAAAAATTTATATAAATATGACTTAAAAATTGAAATGGGTTTAAATTATGGAGTTTTAAATCTAAGCCCAGAAAAAAAGTTTTGGAATTATTTTGAAGGGTTTAAGGAAAATAATAAGTAACATTATTCAGAATATTTTTGAATATAGAAATCTTGTATTAAAACAAGAGTTGTTTTGAAAGTCTCAAAGGAAATTGTTTTGAATTAAAAACCAAGAATGGTTTAAAATTGAGAGTATGACTTGGTGTACAAATGAAATAAATATGTATATATGTGGATATACATAATATCAAAATGGATTTGAAATAAATGCTGGTGTTTGAATTCTAAAATCCCCCGGAAAATATGAAGTGTAACCCTAAGAAAAATAAGTTTTTGAACTTATAAGTAGGAAGTGATATTGATAAGAAATTTAAATTTGGGATGGAAATTTAAATTGAGTAAGGTTAATTGGATTAACTGAAATGGAATTTAACTTAGGGGAAGTTAAATAAGTTTTGAACGTACAACCTGAATTGGAAATTTTAAGGTGAAATTAAGGTTTAACTTAGGGAAGTTAAAAGGATTAAATTAGGAAGAAAAGTATGGATTTGATAAGAGGTTGTGTATGAATAATTTCAAAATAGCTTTCGAAATTAAAATGGGTTTTGAATTCTGGAAATTGGTAATGAATGCTATTGATGGGTGTTTTAGATAATTTGGATGCCTATTTATTTGACATATCATGCTATCATCCTGTTTGTTATTGACAATATATATATAAAACTGTAAAATGGATTATTTTGAATGAGCTGAGAAGTGGATTGAAATGATATACATCCATTCCTAAAATTAATGGAAATAAAACTTTATTTTGAAACCATTTAAAGATTTTGATTCTTAGAAATAAAAATGAATTTAGGGAAATGGAATTATTTTGAACTAATGTTAAAATGTTAAAAATAAATTGAATTTCGAAAATTGATTTGTTTAAAACGATTTGAACTCTCACTCGAACCTTGAAAATAAGATTAAGTAAAGGAGATGTAAATGAGGAATTGAAATTTGGCTCATGGTTTAATTATAATAAATTTAAATTGTTAAATTAAATATAAAAGGTTAATTTGATTTAAGTGATTAAATCAACATTTTGAAGAAGAAAAACCCGAACGCGAATCTATATATAAATCGAGATGGTTTAAAATTTGAGAATGAAATTGGAATTAATTCAAATTTGAATTTGAGTTGGACTGAATTAATTGGAAGTGTAATCGAAGTTGAATTAGTCGAAGTCAAAATTGTAAATTGATATGAATTAGAATGAGAATCGAATTGGAACTTGGATTAAATCAATTTAAATGGGAATGGAAATGGAAATTGAAATTGATTCGAATTGGAGATTGGAGATTGAAGCAGTTTGACTCTACAACTATTTTCAAATGAATTGTTTTAATATAAACTGCCTTAAAATCTATCTTCTTAAATATTCAAACTATTTTGATTGTCCAAGCTATCTACTTTACAAACCCTTTCTTTTAATACCCGAACTATCTTATACTTATATTTAACTATTTTACAACTATTTAGCTATTATAAACTATTTAAGCTATTTTCTAAATTCAAACTGGTCAAAGTGGAAATTGTTATATTTAAACCATGATTTCAATAAAAATACGAATTGAAATGAATTAAAGTTATAACCAAAATAGAAATTGAAGCAATTATGAAGTCGAACCAGAATCGAATATTGAAGGAAATATGATTTCGAAGTAAAAGAGTATATTTTGGGAAATATATGACAATTAAAAAATGAAAGTGGATAGCACTATAACTGAAAACTTTCTTTATAGAAAGGTAAGTAATGTCCAAATGACTTTGTAAAGGAAATCAAACTTGAAGAAAAAAAATGATTTTCCATTATTGAAAAAATATATATGTGTTTTATATTGAAAATCCCCTTGTTAAATCTATAACTAGAAGAAATGATCCTTGAAAGATATTTGAAATATAAAAAAGTGGAACTTATTTACGAAGTGATCCGAAAATTATTCAAGTTAAAAACTTACATATATATATAAGGATGATTTTACGAGAATGGAACTGAAGAGGTTTTTGGAACCCATTGATTTTTAAAGGCTTTTGATTTTGGGAAAAATCAAATTTTGGGTATTTGGAAAGCCAAGTTGAGAACTATCGATTTTGAGATATCGATTTTGAAGTTTATATGTGATACATATAAGAGCATGATTTGAAAGATACTATATGTATATAGTATGAAATGTTTTGAGAATGCCATGGAGAAAAAGGTGCTTCCATTTAGAGTTGAAACTTATAGTACGAGATCCATGGGGTGGTTCTTCCTTGAGCCCTAAGGGGAGTTTTAAATTTTGATCCCAGAGGACGTCCAGACTAAACTGTAGTTCCTATGGATTGTGGTTGGGGTAGCGTAATTCGAGGGCGCTGATGCCTACAGATACATTGGGGTTATGCTGTGACGGCAGTGTAACTCTGGTGTAACTGCATTTCCATAGCCTAAGTCAAGGGGCAGTGATATCCTAAAATCTACATTTGATTTTTCTGGGATAGCGACGAAACATCGGTAGATTGTGATCTATGTGGTCCATGGCGGAAGTCGTGTGGCGCTGAGTGCCTACAGGCTACATTGGGACATGACTGATGTATTCTGCGATCAATGTGGTGAAGTTTCATTTGGCAGCGAAATTCGAGGGTGCTAATGCCTACAGTTACACGGATTTTGCTGTGATAGCAACGTATCCCTGGGTGTAGCTGCGATCTGTTGCAGTTCCCATGGCGGAAGCGAGGATTGCGGATGCCTACGGTTTTCTATTGTTTTTGTAGAGATGGCGACATAATCATCATGCTAACTGTGATCCATAGGAGGGTTTGATGATTTTCAGAGCATTCTCACAAAAGTTTTTCCAAGTATTTTCACTGGGTGTTGAAAACAGGTTTACTAAGTATTATAGATTTTCAGTCCGACGCATGATCAACGTATGATTGAATTTCTATGAGAACAAGGATGGACTTGTTTAAACATCGAGTTATGAAAATTATTTTTATATAAAAGCTAGTTTGATAATATATTGTTATTTTTAAAAAGTATATTAAATTTTTTTAAATAAAGAGAGAAAGAGTTAAAATGTTTAAAAGAATGATTTAACTAATAATAAACATTAAAAATTAATATTCTCGTTTCGTTCCTTTTCGAGGACGAAAAGTTCTAAAGGGGGGAGGAATGTGACGACCTAGGTTTTCGGACATCTGTAATTAGGTAATTAATTGCTAATTAAAATATCATAATCTATAATATTATATGATTAGTGAGTTTGATTTCAAGAGTACACAGGCCCCCTTGAATTTTGGAAACTAAACCGTCTCCAAATTTGTTTTTCTGTGCATTATCCGTGATTTTCTCATCCCTTCCTCCACCTGAAAATTTCGTCATCCCCATCCCTAATCTCCTTTTCCCAATTTCTTCCACCCGAAATCCATCGAATCTCCTTACGCTTATCTCCTCTTCCCTACATTGCTCTCCGCTTCATCCTATTTTTGTAAAGTAGAACTTAAAAATAGTAGGGTTTCCAAGCAATTTTTCCACCCAATTTCTTCCACCATGGTTGCCTAAAGAAGCCAAATCATATGAAAAATGGGCAAGATCGATGTTATGACTACTGTCGATGCGATCTGCAACAAAAACGACAAATATAATGTCCGCAAGCATCGCGTTATTCCCAATGTCTCAGGTGACATAGCTTTGCCAAACTCTTCACTGCCGTCGAGACTAACATTAAAGCTGCTCTAAAGGTAATTTTCGCATCAAATTTAAAAAATACGAATTGGTCGTTGGTTGCAATAGCTTTCGCAAATTAGGAATTACATGGATTTTTGTTGTGATTATTCCCTTTTAAATGTATATTAACAATTATGATTTCCAGTGGTGTGTGTATCTAGGCTTTATTACTTACATCTATTGTGAGGAATATGTAATAAATATTTCATGTATTTGTGAACTTATTCATATGAACATTTTTGTTCAGAAAGTGGAGTTAGCAAGGCAATAGAAGAGCAGAGCGACGGTAGTGGAATTGAATGTGGAAATTAGGAGAACAAAGGCAAGGTTGATGGCCAGATCTGACGTTCTTCAATTCAATTTCGGTATTTTATGCAAATTCAATTCTTCATTTATGGATTATTCCATGGGTTTGCTTTGTTGAAAAAATAAAATATATTTCGTTATTCCTGTTTCTTTTCATTAGTTTTATAGTCGATTTAAGGACAGATTGACTAACTAGACTCAAACATTCATCCACTTAAACGTACAAATTTTGGTTTAGGTTGTTGTAACTTTCGTATTGTATAGTACTTCAATTTTGACCAAAAAATCCAGTTGATAAAAGTTGAAATTTTGTGCTTATGATTTAACTGAACATTTAGAAATCATGAAATTTCATCTTAACTGAATGGTTTTTAAACTATAGATTATTTTACCTTCATTGTTTTGGATTTCTTTCTATTAAGTGTCAAATTCTTTTGCTTTGTTTTTCGTCCACACACAACTATATTATATATTATTATTCGTTTATTTTCCAGAAATAGTAATTATTATACAGTAGTATCTTATGAGTCTAAAGTCACTTGATTAAAAGGGATAGCAAAGTATCAAAGATTATGGATTAGTACCTTATTAATTTTTTAGCAATATAATGCTAAAACTAATTTAGGGATCGGTGAATACTATACCAGTATGGAGGAATATTCTACCGGGTTTATGGGCAACTTCCACTTTTCTATGGTAAATCCTTGACTTGAATTGTTTGCATTTTTTCTCTATACCATTGTGATTAATTAGGTTTTGTTGCTTAACTACTACTTTTGAGTGAAATAATTTTTTTACTATTCCTGAATGTTGTATAGTAAGGAATATACATGATTATATAGTCAAATGTTTGTTATTTTTTCAATGCTAATCAATTTTGGTTCAAGTTATGTTTTTATCTTTGGTTCATATTTCTTGGCATATAACACTTCTTTTATAGAAGTTATACATCATCAAAATAGCAACTAAGTAAATATCATTAGTGTGTTATTTTTAAAATAAAATGCTGCCATCATGTTAGTATTAAAATGGGATTGATATTTTAAGAGACTAATGATTACAAGGAGGGCAAAATGTCAGCATCTTTGTTTTTCTTTTGTATTGAGTTCAAGGTTGCGATGTTTCTTTTAATCTCATTTTGAAAAATTATTTTTTGAAAGTTAAAATTAGTATAGGGTTTGGATTAATAATATGAGTTTGGATTAATAATATGAGTTAAGTTTAATTCTTCCGATAATAATATATACAAAAGTTCGGGTGGGTTGAATGTTCATAGGATTATTATGTTTCCTCTATGTTAAGAAATAGCATGTGATAGGTTTTCATATTGGATCAATATTTTAATTTAAGGGAGCTGAGCTGTAGAACTTATCTTGATGGTGTATATTCTTTGTTTCATCAGCTAAAATCTACAACTTGGTTTATATACTTCTGCAGATTTCTAGAATGTGTCGTATGGAAAAGGCTTAAAGTTGAGTTCTCCATGAATGGCATTTAGGTTTCTAGGAAATATTCCATGAAATTGCTACATTTGGAAATCTATTTTTTCTGTCTTTATTCAATATTCAAAATTGTATTAAATCCTTGCAATATGATGAATGCATCTTCGGTATATAAAATACTATTGAGCAGGCAAGATGCTCTCATTGGTTAAAACGACTTAATCCTACGATTGTTTCTTTAGAAGGAATAAAATTTATTCTTTTTGGGTATGAAAACCTCTAAATAAAATCACTGAAATAAAGATGTACCACAAATTTTATATATTTCAAAAAATCAACACACGGTTAGTTAATAAATGCTGATAGGATGCAAAAGGTTTTCTAATATTTTTGATGAGCCAGAATGTTGAACCATGTTTTACCAGGTATGGTTCAAATATAAAATGAACATTTATTTTTCCTTATAAATTGGTACTTTTGTTAAGTTTTTATATTTTCATCTAATGTTTTGTTTCATATATGCAAGAAGTTATGAACTTTTTTGTTAAGAGTGAATTTTCAGGTGATTGATAATCAAGATAGGGAACTAAGGCATATTCTTTGTAAAAGGCTTTCCAAATTTCCGCAAAATACTACTACTAACGAAAGAGCTTTTGTGTGAAGCCATAACTCAATTTGGCCTAGAAGTAACATAGGTTCAAAGGACAACTTCAAATAACCAAGACATCATGTGTGCGAGCTATTACTGAAATATAAAAATCCAAGGTTTGAGTCTGTTTTCTTATCCTCTATCTCTGTAATTTATTACGGGATTCAATTTCACCGCATGATGTTCTGACCATTTACTTTCACTTCATATTGTTTAATGGTTTATTTTTGCTTTTTGGTACCTAGCTTATTTGCTTCGTTTCATGGTGACTCTAACACAAGAACAAACTAAAAATATATCTTTTTAACAGCATCCAATTTCTAACTCAAGTTACTAAAAAAAACAACACTGTGTCAAGCAATCAACTGATTTGTGTCACGGTTAGTACATTATACTGCCCCAAGTGTGGCTATTTATACATAAGTTTATGTATTGTGACAGTTTATATACTTTTATTTGTTATGTAGAATAATTTTTTCTAGCAGAACATGGTATTTGGTGGTTTTCATGTACACCTATGGTTATCAGACTGTTTGAAGGAACAAGAGTCTACCATGTGAACATTAATTATTTATCCACTTTTCCTTTTCTCATCGACACTGGTGCAGACCGATAGGTGTGGACAGCGTTGCTACAAAAATAGAGGTATTACATGCTTATAACAAAAGGAAAAAAAGTAAAGATTTTCTATGCATATCGACGCTTAGCTCACGTGGAAACATCATTGTGCTACGTCATAGCAGCAATAGTCAGCACATCCTGCTGCATAGAAGCCATTTGACTTCTACTGTATGCAGTAGCATAGTGCTACTGCATAGCAGCCATGTGACTGCTACTGTACGTAGCAGCGCAATGTTGCTGCATAGCATGTAAGCTTTGTTTGACTTTCAGCAATTATTAACTTCAAAATTGATAAGATGCATGGTGATGTGATTGGAAATTTTCATAATTTGTGTTTGGTTGTACTATTTTTTGACATGTGGAAATTAGGTTGAAGGGCTTCTATTTGCGGGGTAATAAGTTCAAGGACACTACTTTTTAATAATTAGTTTTAAGGACAATTTACAGCATAATGATAAATTCATTTATCTTTTTAAGTTATGCAGGAAAATGATAAATCCTTTTATCTTTATTTCTGTATAACTAAAAAATATAGTTTCTTTTATCTTTTTCCTGTAAAATGTCCTTAAAACTAATTTTTCAGAAATAGTGTCCTTAAAACTTATTACCCTCACAAATAAGCCCTTGAAGTGAAAATCCCCTTTTGACATTATATTACTTATGTTATATTTCTTACTTTCAGCATCTACTAATTATTAATTGTTGTTGTTTAGCTTATACTAAGATTTCATATTATGTTTGCTTGCATCAAGATTTTTTATGATTAGTATTTTATTCCATATGTCCAAAAACTTGGTTATTGCTCTGTCTTGGTTGAATTTTTTTGTTGAATTTCATTTGTTAACATCTACTTTTAGAATATATGTTTACGATTGACGTATATTTATTGCATTCCTTTATAAGTTATCCATATATCATTGTAGTTTTAGCTACTTATTATTCATTATAGTCCTACAGCCCTCCATCCAAAAGGTTTAACTGAACATGATCTTTATAACGTGCTTAACCTGAAAATGGTACTGCTATCTGACTATAATTATTGAGTTTTAACTATATTTTCCCCTTTTTTTGGGTAGTTCAGCGGTATGGAACATAATTACATGGCTATTTAGTTGTTTTTGTTTATGATACTATTATCTGGTGCTGTTCACTCATGTGGTTAAAAGTATTATAATACTGTTGTATATATCCTATTGTACTTTGGTATATTCTAAAACTCAGAAATATGGGAACTATATATTTTAAATACACCTAGACAATAAATTAATACATAGATTCCATCTATTAGCTTATGCAATATATTAATTACTTTTTGTTTTCAGTTTAAGAACTATATATTTTAAAGATGGAAAAAGAAAAATGACACAAACATGGACATCAAGATTTTGCTACCATGGTTGAGATGAAGATCTTAATCTTTTCATCTCCCGTGTTTCGGGTACGATGTGGTTCTTATCCCATATTAATTATTGTTTTGTTTTCATTTTGATATTGCAATTGATGTTTCAACATGCTTTGTAACAGTAATCATAATATTCATCCATATTGAATTGTAAACTAAATTTAGAATTTTTGTTATTGAATGGTTAATCGTTGTTGATGAATACAAATGTCAATTAGATATAAAATGAAAAATGATCAACTAATTTATGATTATTTATAAATTATGAATTAGTTTACTATTATTATACTTAGATTTTCAACCAGTATACAAATTTTGTGCTTAAATTTGTAATGGTACAAGTAAAAGCAATTTACCGAAACACACGCACGCACGCCACAAACTTACATCAGTTAAGTTGATTTTGATAAACTTTTTTCCCCTGTTATTTTTGAAGATTTTATATATTAATTATGAGTTGTTTTATATGATAAACAATGCAAACCTACTGCCATTAAGAGTTTTACAAAGATGTTCATGCATTTTGAGTCAATTACCATTAAGAGGTGGAAAAAAAACAAGCAGAAAGAGAAGAATTAAAATAACATTTATTAGGTCTTAATCGTAATATTAGTATTCAAGAGATCTCAAAGACAAGCATGAGCTATGTACCATATATTATAATTTTAAAAACTAAACTGAAAGATTGTTTATGTTAACAACTAATTAAAGTAGGTTAATAGATATTATGCTATGGATAGAAATATAACGTTTCGTATTGGGAGAAACACATAAAATAAAGTGCCAATATATATTTATTATACAGGAAATGAATATGTTGCATATCATAAAATGTTGCTTGCAGTAAAGCATATTCCCCAGTTTTTTTGATTGCAATTGGAATAAGTGCAACATTGTGTTATCATGTGCTATATAACAAAGAGCTTTGTATTTGTTCTTTGTTTTACATACTATATCTATACTATACAGGTATGCAAGTTTCTTTGCATATACTACACACATCTGATTGGACAGCTGTCGAGCAATATATGTTGGAGCATGAAAAAGTCCATTGGGTGTAGACTAAGCGAAGGTATTGTGGTTTTAGCTGTTGTTTCTAAATGTTGAGCATGTTATCCAAATTATTTACATTCCTTTTTTCTAACCATATTATCCATCTTAACCATATTCAACTTAGCAGAATTGGTGAATAGATTGATGGTGTATTCTGTCCATTTCCAGCAAGTTGAGCATGAAATCTGTACGCCCAAGGGATATATAAATAGTGAAACTTAGTGTTGGATGATTGCTTATGGTTGTGGACTAATGGATGCTTCAAACTCACTAATAATTAGTAAAATATTTGCAACATTTTTGACCTTATGCTTCATGCTTTCTTGCACTACAGTTTGAGGCCATAGATAAGTCACATAACATGTTATGGTTAAATGTATTTTTAATGCTTACTTATCTTTTTGTATAGCAAAGTAACTGATTTTATATGGTTGTACTAAGATTAAAGGTTGGAAAAATGATTTACCTATTGAATCAAAAGTGGGAAAGTTATTATTGGGACTGAAATTGAAACTTGACATAAAGAATTATTGTGCATTAGATTTGAAAAGAGAACAAAAAATAGTGATTTGCTTGTTGGTAATTAAATAATAATTATGCAGATCATTTTCTATATTTTCCATCTCCTAAAAATATACTGCACAATTAATATGTGTATGGTATATCAAATTTCACATAATGAAATTTTACAACCACATAAATCACACATTGATGATATATATAGGGATTTATTTATTGCTAAATAAATAAGGATTTCTTTGTTGCTAAAATGGTTCCGTAATAGAAAAGTAATATAAGAAAATTGTTTCTAACGTAGAATGTAGATATTAATCATTTACAAATTCTAATACATGATCTTTTGAATTTGAGGTAACAATTATGTAGTATTCGCCAAAACTAGTAATGTCGATAAACAACAAGCGCTACATTCATAAAGAAGTTATCTACTACATCCGTGTGCATAGCACGGGTTCGCTATATATATATATATATATATATATATATATATATATATATATATATGGGAAAGACTATGGTATGGAAATTTAGAATAAAATCTCCAAAAATAATTAAAATTAAACGCTTCCTTTATAATACTATGTATGTATGTGTGTGTGTGTGTGTGTGTGTGTGTGTGTGTGTGTGTATGGATAAGTTGATATTTATACTCAAGCTTTGGCTAAGAATATAAATATAACTATAAGTATATGTTTAATAGGAATAAAAGTATGTAAGTAACTTATATGGTTATATGTAATATTAAGTAAACCATATAAATTAACCATGGTAAAATATATATAAGGCAAATGAGACAAAGAAATATATGTATGCATGTATATGATATGTATACACATATGAATGGATGAGCATGTAAATTTAAAGGGGTACACATGCATTAATTGCCTATCTACTCAAACACATAAAAGGTCAAATCCTCTTTTAATAAATCACTTCCATCTCAAGATCATTTCAGGTCATGGTTTCTGATTCAAGGAGGAAAAAAATATAAAATAAATAAAACAAAATGAAAATGAGATAAGCAATTCACTGTATACAGGCCATACCCTCCTATATATATCTCCATCTACTCTTCCTTTCATTTGAACTTAGCATACCAAAAAAGTAAAACAACACTGCATCTTAAAACATAAAACAACTCAAACTCAAGTAAATAAAAAGTAGATCAAGATCAAAACAAAGCAAGTTAGCAGTTTTCAAGATCCCGGTTTCCTATGTTGAAAAACATTTACAAGCGGGTTAAATTTCTTACTCTTGTTAATTGGATACTTCTTAGATCTACAACTGCTGATTTTGAGAAAAATCATTGTTATACAGATTGTGTAGGTGGTTGTTATGTGTGTGTGTATATAACATGTTTAATTCCATTAAAAACCCTGTATACTTTCCTCCAGGCTTCTGTTCTTCCCCTATTTTTTTTATTTTTTAACACAGTCAAACATCAAACTAGAAAACAAATCAATACGAAACCATCTACCTAGTTTTAGAATTTGATTTCAAAACAAAAATTATTTGTTTTTGAGCGTAAAACACCTTAAAATTTATCTAATTGAGATTTTCCAAGTAAAACGAGAGAAATCTCCTTATAGCCGAAGGAGAATCAACTTGGTCGCATTTTCAGCTATGATGATTATATGAATGGGTTATACAAATGCATTTGTAATTAAAAAAGATGATTTTTAAAGGTGGCAGGAGGATTTTTAGTGGTGTGTGTCAGGGTAATTGGTAAGATGAATGTAGTTTGGGAAAGTGCTAAACTGCGATGTTGTGATTAATTTCGTGGCGAATGGTTGTGGGTGGAGGTGGCATGGGTGGAGGCGTGTCGAGGAAAATTAGTGTGGCAATTTTTTGAAAGGTGACGAGGTCTGATGTGGTGGTTTTAGCGTTTAGGCTCGTTTTGAAGGGAGCTCGGCTTCAAGACAATAGCGTCGTGGAGAGGCGAAGGTGGACATGCGCTCCAGCGCGAATAGACGGAGCAAATCGCAACGTTGTCTGGGT
Source organism: Allium cepa (assembly GCA_030765085.1). Lineage (NCBI taxonomy): Eukaryota > Viridiplantae > Streptophyta > Magnoliopsida > Asparagales > Amaryllidaceae > Allium > Allium cepa. The sequence goes on from CM060945.1 coordinate 138,105,834, forward strand.
GAAGTCTAGTGGCTGCTGATGGACGTGGTAGCGAGGCGAAGGTCTTAAGTGGGTTGGCTGGGTTACAAGGGCTAGATGGAAGGTTCGAATATCGAGTCGAGCTCGGCCATGGGCATTCGAATGAGTAGACGTTGACGTAGGGTCGTAGGCGACATGGTGGGAAGGTGGTGGTGAGGTTCGTCGGCCAGAGTACGTGGATGTGTGCACATATATCATGCACAGCCTTGTGCACGTTTGAGGTTGAAGAAAAGAGAAGGCAGAAGAGAAAGGGGAAGTTTGAGGCGAAGAAGATTGGGCGAAGAGAGATAACAGGGTAAAGGAAAAATAAAAGAGTAAAAAAATAATGGCATAGAAAACGAAAAGGAAAAGAAAAGAAAGATAAGGAAAAAAAAAATAGGAAGAGAATAAAAGAAAAAGAATCAAAGGGAAAAAGGGAGAAAGGAAATGTAAATAAAAGAATAGGAGAAGAAAATAAAAGAGAATAAAAGAAAAGTAAAAGAAATAAGAAAAGTATTAGAAATAAGAAAAAGAAGAAAAAAAGATGAAAATGAAAGGAAAGGAAACTTGAACTTATATCCTGGCACTGAGTTTTACTTTTTCTATATTTTAAGCTTTAGAAATATTTTGTGTAAAGTTAAAATTAATTAACTTATAATAATCAAGGTGAGTGATTAATTAGTTTTTTAGTTTATTAAATCATAAGTTAATAAAATTAAGACAGCTATTAGTTGTATTTCTTGATTTTAATTAACCAAAAATAAATTGTTTATAAGTCCTTTAAATTGTAATTAATTTGGTTTTGAATATAAATGAACACGGTTAATCGAAGTGAATTAAAACCATGAGTAAATCGTTTGGATATTGAATATAGATCATTAATTGGGTTAACGATCTATATCTTTGCGAAATCCTGAGGGATATTTGTTTTTAAATTAAAATACTTAGACTACAGTAACGATACATTTCATTTGAAGTAAAATATGCAATAGATTCCTATACTTGAATATTGTCACCTCAAATGATAAATTGTTTAGTTTAAACAATTTGCCCTTTTAATTTATTATTTAGACCCAAGGTTACCGGGTCCGGATATCAGTGTTATCTGAAACCGCTTTAACTTAAAAATCAATACAAACCCTTATGGGGTTGACTATAGAGTTTAATAGGCTGGAATCGGGTTAATTTTACAAAATTGTCTATTTTAGGTAAGAAATTTGTATCTAGACATTTTTACAGTATCAAGGGATTTCAGAACAAATGTTTGGTTTATAATCAAAATAAACTGGTCGGGTTATACGAGTTACCTTGGTTTCCAAAGAAGCTTTATAACTTAAGTAAATTCAATTATGTTGGTTTTACTCACGCTGGTTTCCAGCCAAACTCGGGTATTACGTTATTGTAATGTTCGGGTCAGACCGAGTATTACAGATTTTCAGGTTAGGACGTTCTCGAGCTCAGGAGGCGAGCTAGACGGCAGAGACGTATTGATTAGATTCCGCTGTGTATTATGGACTGTATAGACTGTATTCAAGGTCAAGTTATTACAACTGTCCAAATTATTTTGTTGAGGATTGTACTCTGATATCTTGTATGTATATTGACAGTTACAGCTTTCTTTGTATAAATGATGTTACTTTATATTATATTTTGTTCCGCGGCGATTGTGAGATTCTGTGCCATCGTTTCTATTTCTTTTTCTACCTCTTTTTTTCTTAACCCTAACAGTCTGGGATTTTCGGCACTCGATCGCTCGGCACTCTATATAGTGGACGTATTAGTGTCGATTTTCAGGGTCAAAAATCTTCGGGCCGTTACATTCAATTTGCTTGTAAATCTGATACCTTAGACGCCTCATGAATTATTGAGGTTAAGATCGGCTATAAGCATATATGGAGGAGAAGCGATCATCTCGAGATGACTCGATTTTATGATTCTTAAATTACTATGTGGCACAAGAGTGGCATAAGAACTATTTCCTATTAAAATTAGGTTTTAGTGCTTGTAAAGAAATGATCGCTATCATGGAGGCAGAACTTAAAAATCGAAGAACGAGCTTCGGTTGCTATAAAGAGAAAGGACACAATTCAGGGATCTAACTTTTCCATCGAAGCTGACATTGAGATAGCTAAGCTTCATCAGAAAATAAGTGATCTAGAATTAGAACTAACAAAAAGTCAAGTATCATGCTAATCCTTTAAGCTTATTGTAAGTGGAGGTGATTCTAGACTTCCCTCTCCCACTCCTAGAAGGAGAACAAGATCCATCTCCTTGATTAATCATGAGTTTACTACCTTACTAAACCCTCCTTCAGATTTTAGTAATGCAATGATCTCTAAGTAGGGTTATCAAGTCAAATTCGAAATGATGCAATATTTCAATAAGAAGTGGAAGGAAAGGATATCCTAATGCATCAATAAATATGAAAATAAGGTTCAAATGGTCGAACGCAAGAAGTATGATCTTAGTCAAGAAATCAAAAGGTTAATGAGTATGATTCGAACTTTGCGAGGAGCTAATAAGACTCTTCGTCATACCCTGAAAGAGCAAATCAACTTGATTGATGATGCAGACGCTATTCGTAAAAGGAAAAAGAAACTCAAGGAACTCATAGACGTGTCTATTTTTCACATCACTAATTCCTTAATTGCCAAAGGGTTTGGATAAATTAGCATAAAATCTTAGGTTGTAATAGGAACAAGCCTTGATCAAATTTTCTTTCTTTTACCAGTCTTTTGTGCTTGCAACTGTGTAAATAGTGTATCGAATTGTAAGCAATTTGTAATTAAATGAATATTACCTAGGATATGTAACCAAGAATTGAATTTTGATTCTGATTTGAAATTGTGTGATACTTAGTATTTCATTTTTCCATACTTCGAGTTTTTAAGCTTACTTTCTACTTGTTTGTAAAATTGAGATTGCTGCCAATTGAGCCTTTTATAACTCAACATGGATGTTTAATAACGAAGATTCCTATTTGAATGATCTTAGATCCGATAAAAAAATAGAAAATCAAAATCCTTATCTAAAAGGTCAGAAATCCACATCTGGAATAATAGAAGACTAGAAATCTGTATATAACATAATAGAAGACCGAAAATCTATATTCGGTAACAGCAAAAAATTAGAAACTTATATCTGGCAATGGAATATTTGAAGATCTTTTCTTCTTGGAGGTTAGATAGATTTGAAGCACTGTTTGGCTTGGATTTCGTTAGATCTTCCTCAGAAAAGACTAATTGGTTAAGAGTACAACTTGGCTCAAACTTTGTTAAACTTGAGAGCACTACTTGGCTTTGATTTCGATTGAATCAAGAGCACTTATTTGGCTCAAATTTTGATAGGTTTGAGAGCACTACTTGGCTCTAATTTCAATTAATTTGGGAGCAATACTTTGACTTTAACCCATTATCACCATCTTAAGTGATGGTTTACGTTTGTTGTTCAGTGTGCTTGGTTAGCTATCCTAAGTAGGATCAAAGACTTACCTGACCTCCCTCTAGGAGGCACTTCAGCAAGGCCATTGATGGAAAGCACTGAAGACTGGTTTGATGCTTTAGTGAGGCCTTTAATGACGGCACTAAAGGCTTACTCTGTCCACCCTCTAGGAGGTGCTTTAATCGGGCCACGTAAGCAAGGGTTGAATTACTCTGGCCTTCCTCTAGGAGGCGCCTTAACCAGGCCTTTGATGATGGGGTTAAGGAGTTATGCTCCGGCCAGGCCATGTAGGTGGGATTAAAGGCTTAGCAGATGCTTTGGCTATGCTGTTTCGGACGGGACCAAAGGCTTACTCCATCCTCCCTCTAGGAGGTGCTTTGTCTGGGCTAGTGTTAGCTGGAGACAAAGGCTTTAGCACCTTGCTACTATCTTAGGTAGTAATTTAGGCTTTCCATTGTACTAGAAGAACTTTACTCCTCAACCATGTACGATTACTTATTGAAGACCTTCTTTTATTATCGAACTTTTCTAATAACTTTTTAGAAAGTCGTATCTTTTTACAAAGTCATTGAAATTTCCTTGCCTTAGAAAATAGATGATCATTCCTTCTAGCTTCTGCACAAATTGATATCACACCCATTTGTAAGATGGTAGTGGAAATATGAACTTCCAATATTCCTTTCAAACTTGGGCCTTCTCTTTTGCAAAGGCCAACAATCTAGCTTACCCATAATCAAGAAGTAAATATTTTTAAGAGAAGTGGTGAAAGTGCAATCTTTTGGAAGTCGAAATTTGAATGCTAGCCTTCTTGACTATTGCTTGGTTCTTTTACTGCTTATAATAGGTATCTCATCCTCGCTAGCCAACTTTTTTTTATTGCCCTTTGAACTTCATTAGAGGCCAACGAATGATTCATGACTATATGCCGTTTTTGAGCAAAAATATCAAAATCATTTATTATCTCTTTCTCGAATATAGTCCAATTAATTTGATACTAGATGGCCCTCCTTATCTTTAGGAACAAATTATCCTTTTTTGATATATCTCTTTCCAAGGAAAAAATTGGAGTAAGGCCCATATGAAAAGGATTTATGCTCCAATTATCCAAATCATAAAGGGCTGATTGCTTCTTTTTATTTTTGATCTGCAAGGCCTTCAATCTCAATAATTGTTCTTCATTAAATTATGGATCATCGGTGACTTAATAAGTGGGCTTAATTATTCAAGGCTCAAAAGACCCCTGCTCAAAGTTCTTAACATGATTAAGCAGCATGGCGTTAGGGATTAAGGCTGGTTATCTTCGGATTGGTATATGCTTGGATAAGAATGTTCTTTATGCCCTAATATGCAGGCTAGGACAGTTCAATGCAGGTTGAAGTGGTTCTACTTAGGGTTTCAACGAAGTTGGAGATTCGAGCCCTCCTTCTAGCACAAAAACTTTATTAGTATTTATGAAATTATATTGTTGTTTACTCAAAACAGTACAATTATACCAAAATAATATTATTATTTATGAAGTTTTCTATATTATATAACAAAATATATTTTCATAGTTCAATTTAAAAATAAGTTTTTTGTTATTATTTATGAGTTTCCCCAAATATTCATAAATAATAACCTTATTAAGTTTCTTATTTTAAATTTAGTAAAATCTTTTAAATAAATGTTATTTACGGAAGCCAGTCAAAAAATTTGAAAATAACCCATTCTTATTTATCTATCTGTATTTTCTAAAGTTACATCATTTCTTTTAATTTTTATTAATTAATTAATTTCATAAAATTCAAAACTAATTACATTTAAACGTCTAATAATAACAAATTAATAACAAACATCCAAACCAAGTTACAAAAAACATCATACTAGTTCGCAGCTCTAGTCAAGTTAGTAGAGGTTCCTAGCTCCCTAGTAGAGGGAGAGCATTCGAGCCTTGGCAGCTTCACTTTAGCTACTTGTAATTTGTGGAGGCATGTAATAATCCCTTAAATGAGCGAAAGCCTTGGGATCGAAAAGTGCATTTGTGAGAGCCTAGCTTAAAAGGGGTCGATAGTGGCGGGCCTATTGAATTCTTTAGCTCTACTCTTCGGAGTTGAGTTTTCAAAAATAAATCATACTAACCAAACGATCTTCATCACATATCAATAATTATTAATTTTCACCAACATATATGCATTTAATATTTTTAACTTTAATTGGTTAAAATAAATAACCCATATCTACATGCCTTTCCAAATAAGCTCAAAACTCATCAAACCAAGCAATAAATCATCTGTAATTTCTCTATAAATCAAACAAAAGAACCGGGCATGAATCAGAGTTCAAAAGGTATGACGATTAGAAATCATATGGTTTAATTCATAAATACTTAAATTACAAGGACTAAATAATAAAAATACTTCACCCATCATTTTGATACATCCCCCATACATAACTTCACTATCAATATCGCATAATTGTTGCGGCCTCCATGTCGCACCCAGCATCCAATCGAACACCACCCATATGACCGTGTCTCCTTTTTCTCCCACCTTCGACCAGTGTGACACCTAGAGATCTACTGCCACTACCAAATTTTAACACCGGAAAACCATAGTTTATGGCATTCTTCCTCGATTTTTGGTCAATCCGTCACCTATTTTATCAATCTAACTGTATGGATCAACTCTCCTTGATGTCCTTTATAACACTATACCTTCTGATCATCTAATAGTCGATATTTCACGATGGATCGTCCTAAAATGAACGATTGAAACTTCTTCGTCAATTCTGATCAATTGAAATGTTGAATGGATCATTGTGAGCTTTGAATCCACATATGATATGCTAGGGTTTGAGCAAATTTAAATTTTGAATGACTTTAATTAGTTTGTTAATCCGCCATTAGAGTGTAACTAGGGGAATTTCAGGATAAGAAGAGAAGAACCGAGGTGGCGGCTGCTCCTTAGAGTTTTTAAGCATCATTTATGTAGGTAATAAGGAAGATTCAGTTATGTATAACTATTTGGCCCAAAGGTGGATGTGTATTCTATTTAAATAATGTAACGTCTCCACTCGCAAACCGTAACTCAAAAGCCATCAAGATTATATACCAAATTGATCTGCTCGAAACGGCCTACGAAACAGTGATAAATATGATATGCAATTTGCCCTTTAATTAAAAAATCATTTTCTAATTAATTCAATACTAGTCATGCCAAATTAATAAGCCTTTACAAGGCCGGAATTCTTAGTTAAAATCAACGACGATGAATGGGATCGGCTAAATTCTAGGTTCCAACCAGGGAATAATTGGACATTGATGTTGATCTTGATCTAGTTGAAACTACATGGGACATGAATAGTGGTGGTGGAGCTAGCTAATTTTACCTGTGGTGGCATAAATTTGAGAATTAGGGTTCGGCTAGGGTCTTTTGGTGTGGCAATATTATGCGTTGGAGTTGTTATGGACGGTGTCCTTTTAGAAGCGGCATATATGGGATACTCACAGAAAGCGACTGTGATAGCAAAGAGCCTAGAGGCGCATGAATTTGATGGTCAAAATCAACCAACAACGATGGCAGGTTAATTTTAGGTGTAAAGAAAGTTTTTCAGTTTGGTCTGTTCAACTTGAGGTGAAATTACAGATGATTTAGCGTTGGGTTTGTTGAATTTTGAGGCTACTTATGAAAGTGCATTGATTTAATATATTTATTTTAATTAATTAGCATTTAAAAATATTTAATGAATATATATATATATATATATTGATGAAAATTAATAATTATTGACATATAATGATGATTATTTAGTAGTTATTATATTTTGGATGTGTTTTACCACAATTGTAATATTTATTTTGATTGTTCCATTTTCGAATGCTTAATTTTACTTTGCTGTGCTTATATAGAAAAATAACTAATTAAAATAAATTGGATGAAATTGTGTAATAATAAATTAAAATTGTTTTTAATTTGGGAACAACCTTTGAAAAAGAAAATATGTTAAAAGGTATTTTGGAATTATAATTTATAATACCTTGTAAAAATATTTTGTTAAGAGATATTTTGAAAAGAGGAATTTCTATTGAACAATATTTTTAATTATTATAAAATTCATGGTGTTTTTATTTAAAAAAATATTTTGATGTAGCATTCTTCATAATATATATACTGTGATTTGGAGAAGATTTATTTTAAATATACTTACAGAAGGGTAATTTCCATAAAAAATATTTTATTATGAAGAAGTTATTTTACTCAATATAAGTATATGAAAATAATATGGTGGAAATATTCTTATTTGGAAAAGTATTTTAGTGATGGAAATATTTGAAAATAGTTTGATGAAAGTATTTTTATTTGACAAGTATCTTTTTGAGTAAAGAATGCATGAAAATATTTATTTGAGAGAAATGTTTTAACTAAAGGGTGTCTTTGATTTTAGATAACTATTTTTTTAAAATTTATTTTGGTAGTAAAGATTTTCACTTAAAGGGTACTCTTTGATAAATGGTGCATTGAAAAAGAAAAATGTTTTCAAGTAAAGAGTTTTGGTTGAAGAAGACCTGATTTGAAATTTTTTTTGTCAAGAATATATCTACAGAAATATTATTGAGAAATAATGTATTATATAGTATCTAGGTTTAGAATACTTTCAAAAAGTATTGTACTGAGATGAGGATGGTCTGATTTGGAAGTAAATGATTGAAAGAAATAAAATATTTGGTTGGATAACAACTTTGGAGGTGTTAATTAAATATTATATCATTAAGAAGATGTTTTATTTTGAAATCTTGTTTGAGAACTGTAAAACCGAATTTTGTAATATAGAGAGTAAGACGATAGGGTAAGATGAGTGTTGACTTTGCCAACAACCATTATGGAGATATTACCTTTATGACTATTGTGTGAGACTTGATGAGCTATGGGGATGTCTAGTTATTCCCATCTATAGAGAGAGTTGGGATATGATATAATTATTGCGAAATTTGATGTTTAGGATAGTGACCTCGTTGTTATGTTTGTTTACCTTGGTTGAATTTTTTGCGCCGATATATTTCATGTTAGGTTATGTTTGATTCCTTATTTGTATTGTACCATTTGGTAGTTTGTTTAATTAATTTACATTGTGCTTGTTTGAATTATTTTCTTTTGTTTGTGTTACTTTGTCGTTGGTTGCCTGATTTGCTGTTATTGGTTTTAATTATTTGTTTGTTTACATATTTTCTTATTTGTTTATTTGGCTGCTTGTTTGTTTACCTTGTTATGATTGTTTACCATACACTATGTTATGTTGCTTGCTGTGTATAGTATTTTATGATGAAGTAGTTATCCAAGGTTAACTTTTAGTGGGATGTACATTAGAGAAAGTAGCGAATTGTTAACGGGCATATTTGGTATAGTCATGGTGGGATAGCATAGTTTTCTAAGATAAGAAAGACTGGATATTGGGAATGACTAAGTGGTTTTATGATGTTTCTTAAAATTTGAAAACGGTGACTAGAGAATTTTTGTGAATAAAGACTTGACAAATACCATTGAGGAAATAAGAAGACGGTTGGGATTGTTCATTATACATTAACCAAAATGTGCATTTCAAAGTCAATTTTTTTTAAATGATTACCGTCTTCCATAAATATTCTAAACAAATAGTTTCCATTTTGGAATTTCTACAAAACAATGTTTTCTCAAAATGTTTTTTGAAATTGGTTTAAAATCATGAAAATATTTTAGGAAAGTATATTACAAAATCGTGGTGATATTTTAGGATAAAAAAAATGTTTTGGTTTTAAACGAAGATAGAAGGATCGACTTGAAAATAAAAATGTTTTTGTAAATGTTTTATTTTGAAGAGATATATTGGAACTTCCTTGCTAGCAGATCCCTCTTTGGTACTCTGAGTGGGTTATCCTTGCTATCAAATGAAGAAATCATTATAAGAGGATTTTGAAATCAGATTTCTTTTGACGTGAGTTGACGGTTGGAAAAGATGGGGTTCGATTTTGATGTTACAAATTTAATGACTCAATGATGGAGTTGTGATGACGATCTGTAAGGACAAATTCTACAATGCGAACTTGTGAAGTGGAACTAGGATGCTCTCTACAATGGATGTGAAGTGTGCTAATGGATTGTTAATACTCAGAGGTTTCAATGTGTTCTTGTAAAGTAGTGGTATGTGAGTATGCTTACCAAGGTTAAGACGTGCCCAGATTCTTCAAAAGGAAGATCTGCTTTACCATGGACTTTTAGGATGCAGAGTCTATTTCCTGGCCTTTTGAGTGGCAAGGATTCGAGCACTATGAAGCTAGGACGTTGAGTATTATATGAGTTATCATATATCCTAAAGTACAATACTCTTATAATGGTAAGAATTCATTGACCTTATGATTGTGGTCATTTGGAAGATTACTTATGATGTGGGTCTAAGGATCAAAGACCGATGCAGTAGTAATATGAGTCGATGACCATATTATTTTGAGAATGTAGTCATGACCAGACACATACTATTTTTGAGGATGTGACAATTAGTTGGTGCATATGATATGTTGGATAGTGTAAGTATGAGATGGTGTGACAGTTATCTTAAGGATGAGACTATAAGGAAGTTCATCGATAGAGGATACACAAATTATGATGGATGTGCAGTTGGTATAGGGATTGGATGTAACAAACCATTTTTTGGTATCCTTTATGTTTACAATAAACCACACATGTCCAACTCAAAGTGAACGAAAAGGCAGATTGTTAGGGTAAATAAAAAAAGAATAGAGAATAGAGAAAAATAGAAACTCACAACGTAATCAACAACATATAATATAACAAGGATGGTAGAAAATGTCACTCTAAACATATAGAGTATATCGGAGTTAAAAACAAACCATATCAGCTAGACGGTTATAAATCCTGACCTTACAAATGCTGATAGGTATATTATATAATACAACGGAAAAATAAAATACTACAAGGGTGAATCTTCAGCTCCCCTTCAAGACCTACATAACACCATGGGCAATTTGGAAAAATACTCAGTCTGACCCGAGCATTATAAATAAATAACACCCGTATCAGTCTAAAAATACCAATGTGAGATAACTCAAATAATGGGAAAACGTATAAAAAAATTGTGAGACCATGTCGCTAACACGGAATGGGTTTTCACCTCACGAGAATAAAATTCCTACAAGTAAGAGTACAAATAAATATCAAGGACAAATCCAAATATGAATGAGCATAAATAATATTAAACTAGACTTAAAAGAATGGTAATAGACCGAGTAAATTCCAAACTGGACAGAATGGATGGACCAAGGAAAACAGTCCAACTTGATAGAATGGACTAAATAAAGTAACAATCCAAACTTGATAGAATGGACTGAATAAGGTAACCATCCAACTTGATAGAATGGACATAATAAGGTAACAGTCCAACTTTGATAGAATGGACTGAATCACATTTAAATGCTGTGATGAGGAGTCGGCTCTACTCATGCCAATTTAAAGCTAAAACGAATTTAGGATTTCGAATCAAACAAGCAAAGGAAATTTCCTAACAAATAACAAGAAAGGTGCACCCCCCTTGGAGTATACCTCCAGTAATATACTCCTAAGAAGCTCATATACTCTGTGACGCTTCTCGGAAACCTCCAAGTCGAACCCCGCTAGACCTTACTGAGTATCCGAATATTTCCATGTTTAAGTGCACAACCGAATCCAAACTAGATGAGATGTGAAAATACCCTTTTGTTGGGAGTAACCCCACATAGATTGACCCCCACTCACGCTTCTGGTTTAATCACTTCTGACAAAGGATAGCAAAGCTCAAAGATCATTTTTAAGGTGACGGTACACCATGAGGAAAGCTGAATCTGATAATTAATAAATCTACTATCGGGGATACTTAAAATAATCGTATATGGAAATCAAATTACATATATTTACCACTATTCGTTGATTCCAGACAAGTCCTATCTCTCAGCTGAAAATGAAGTCGGGCAAGTTGAGGTAGTGTTACCTCTAAGCATCACCTTGATGACATTTTAACCTTCGAAATAGAAATGGGTCCAAGCTTCAACAATTAGCGTTAAATGCATGACTAGGTCCTTTCCATATAAGTGTTATCGATTACGAAACTATTGTTCTATAACCAAAATTGAAATTTAACTGTTAAAAGAATTAAACTTGTACTTGATTTCCATATTTCCATATTGGTAAAACACTTTTTAGAATAAATTTCTGATTGGTAAAATGTTAAGAAAATTATTCTTCCAAGTGTGCGACCTCGAAGGCCTAACCAACATCAGACTGAACACCCAGAAGATTATACAACTTAACATCCCAATAATCGAGCTCCAATTCCTTTTTATACTAAAAAACAATATTGATTATCCCGGAAGATAATTAATCACATTTAAAATCTCTTTTAAATAAACAAATCCATTACCTTTAGTAAAATAGATAATTATTTCCAAACACTTTTATAAAACTGGTAAATTAACTTTAAAATCTTAATTAAATCAGTTTATTAACTTTAAATAGATTGATTAAAGTGATTTTATTACATCAGTTAATTTACTTCAATCTCTTTTATTATATCGATTAATTAACTCTAAATATCAATAATTACAAAGATTAATTAAATTCAAATAACCATTAGTTAAAAAATGAATAAGTTGTTTCAAACATCATGTATTAAAACGATAAGTAATTTTAGATTCCATTAACTAAAACAATTAATTAATTTCAAATAATCATCAATTAATTGGATTAATTAAATTCAAACTTCATTAGTCAAAACGAAAAATAAAAACATTATTTGTTAAAATGATTTATTTAATTATAAAACATCATTAATTTAAATGATTTAACTAAATTTCAAATATCATTAGTTAAAATAATTGACTAAATTTAAAACAATCATTAATTAAATAATTAATTAATTAAACTCCATTAATTAATTAATTAATTAAACTCAAATAATCATTAGTTAAAATGATTTAATTAAGTATAAACATCACTAGCAAAAATTATTAATTAACTTTAAAAACATTATTTATTAAATTGGTTAATTAATCTCAAAATCATTAGTTAAAATGATTAATTATTTTAAATTATCATTAATCAAAATGATTAATGAATTTTAATATTCCGTTTAGCGGAAACACAAGCTCAAGTTCTCAGGATAGGATTTTGCGGATAAAATTTAGTAATTGACGATATAGCAAAATCGCTATACCGACATTTTAAACTATTAAATGGAATATTAGTAATTAATTTTAATTAACCATCAATAACAGCATACAAATGTAAATAAATAATTTATGGGTGAGAAACCCACTTTGGGTCTCTCTACATATTTTTCCTGCAAAACAACGGTTATGGATAATATATAGATAATTATATGGGTTTATAACGATCAAATTAATATGTCATCCATTTCCCAAATGGAAATTCAACCCAACATGCAATCAAACAATTTAATTAACATCCAAGCAATCAATAAACGTTTATAACATCATCAATGTGATATAATAAAATTTAATGTGAGTTGAACTCACGAAGATTTTCGTTTTCGCCGAAAAGTCTCAATTTTGGACTAAAACCGAACGGCCATTCGATTTTAGCCTAAATTTTCACTTGCTCCAAATCCAACCAAACCAACTTCCTCGCATAGATCTCGACGACACAAGACCAACGCAAAAAATGACGTTCGAATCTGGCCTCGTATGAGCAAGATACGAAACTTATAAGTTATCGATAGATTTAAATTTAAAATTAAAAAACTTTATAATAATTACAATATTATCCTCATCTCCAACACATCATTTTTCCTAAAAAAAATTATCATGTACACGCATATAGGAACCCATCTCGACCATGCACAAACCCTAGTGATATGGAGCTATGCTCCGCTAAACGGTGCACCAACTTCGCCAACCTTCATCTCTCGATGAACTCGACTCCACCATCACCAAAACTTCACCACCGAGACCCCCGAGAGCATCGTGACACCCAGGCTTCCCCTCCAAATGTGACAGGTCGCGGTCCCTTCTCCCTTGTCGAACCACTCTGAAAATACTCGCAACAACCTACTTCCAACGCTAAACTCAAATCTAACGTTCGCTCGTCGAATCGACAACTACACTCCCCGAAAAATCCTAGCCTTAGGTCATCCCCAAGAACTGACTTCGGCCATATCATAACCACGAGCTATAATTAAGGTATGGGATGGAAGCTTATGGCCAATGCAAAACGATGGATCCAAAATTAGGATTTTCAGTGGCTTATATTTAAAGATTTAAATTTTTGAAGTTTGAATTCAAAGGGGAAAACCAATTTTCTTGTTACAGGCAACAATTTATAAGGAGAAGGAGGTATGGCAGGCATGTAATGGGCGGTATGGGCAACATGAGGAGTATGGCATGGATATGGCAAGCATAGGGCTGATTATAAATATATTATTTTAATTATAAAATATTCAACAAAACATACCCGAAAATCTTGAACTCCAAACAAGGTATGCCGTTTGGCGTTCTATATGTTATACCCCTATTCCGAACACAATGGAACTTGTTTTGAGGCCTAATTCGATCGTATGCAGAAGATAGGTCTTCGAACCCAGTTATAATATTAAATTTCCAATATTAATTTCAACACGCTTCGATCTCGCACAACCAAACGATATGTCAGATCACCACAAAATTCAACGGCGTAATATATTTCACCATTTTGGTTCCAATGAAACTGTTTTCATCGAAATCCAAGACTGTGCCCCAGACCGACAATCTCACAGATTTAATTATTTAATTATTGATATTTATGCAATCTATTTTATATTTGTAAATAAATTTACAAATTGATTTTACCAGTATTATTTATTGGTTAAAAGGAGTTAAATAAAATTATTAAATCTATTGAATTAACATTTAATTCACAATTCAAATGTTTAATTATTCCCTATATTTGAATTATAAGTTGCTAAATTCAAAAATTCAATAATTTTAATATTTAAAATCAATTAAACATCTAAAATCAAATGACTAGAATTTTGGTTGTTACATTCTCTCCCCTTAAATGAATTTCGTCCCCAAAATTCCTAAGGAAGAAAACGTTCCAAACCTTTAAGTTTAAAACTATTAATTAAAATGAGTTATTAAACTAATTTTCAAAACCAATTAGCAGGAATAGATTCTAAAGTTTCCAAGTCTTTTAAATTCATTCATATACCAACTAATTTTCTTTTATTCATTTATTCCAGGATATAACTCAGAAATTCAAATTTTTAGTTATCAAACATTTTCCAAAATTCTTATAAATTTTCTAACTCTTAAATTTTTAGAAAATTTCTCCAATATCTCCTTTGCGCGGTTCGATCAGTGAAACTACAAATCGCCTCTATGGGCTCCAGACCAATCAAAGAAAACAAAAGCCAAGTGGACACCCATATCTGGGGGATAAAATAATCAATCCATTTAAATTTTCAAATTTTATTATGTACCTTTTTCGCATTTGATTTATATTTTGGTAAGTAATTTATTATCTCTATATAAATGTAGGTGCCCAAGAATGAAATGGCTCTCTTGCATACCTGTACTTACAAAAATATAAAAGAAATCAGGCTGACAAAACCAATGTGATGTATCTCTACATGCAAAAAACTACTCGGATATAAATCTACAAGCAAATCAACAATCATATCTCAATCATATGCGATAGAGTGCAGAGAATATTCTGTAATAGATGTTATGCATCCAGTTATTTCAAATGACAATTTAGATCTAAATACCCGGGTTTTTCAATTCAAAGTTTTATTTTATTTTTCAAATTTCTTAGACGAGAAAAATCAAAAGATCAAAATCGAAGGAACTCCTTCTAACAAGGTATAGTGAAACTCTAGAATCAAAACAACATGGAGTGTCCAGTGGTATTTCGGTTCCTCCAAAACATCAACTAGAGTGAATAAATATCTTTTCCTTCCCAAAATCTTCAAAAATATCCTTTTTAAAATCATGGGGATTTAGGCTCTAATAACAACAATTTAAAATCCTTTGTCTATAAATTTAAATTTTATAAACAATGGTCTATAATATCACACATCAAATCAATTCAATTCAATCAAATCAATCAAATTCTGTAAAGGAATAAATTAACACTAACCATCAAACAAATTTCATAAGGGAAAAACTTATCACCTAACATTGTTTCAAAATGTCAAATGACTAACAACAAATTTTAACTTAGGTTCAAAACTTTCTTAATTATCCAAAACTATAGATAATTGTCTAAGCGTACAGTTTTGCTCATTATCTTTTGGTTATTGCTTAGAAGGTTATCCAAACTAACTCGGACAAAATAGAAAGTTATACTCTATATTTAATTAGTTTCTTAATTATATTAATTTCTAATTCACTTATATTTTCCGCTTAGTATTTTATTCAATACTTAAATTATTTATGAATTAGTTCATAAATTCTTACCCAAGTTTTAAAATATTCTATAAACTTATATCTTTATAAAACATCAAATAATAACTCATTTCACTTTATTTACTTATATAATACTCTTCTATATTCTAAAATTACATACAAATTTTGTTTTACTTTTCAAAGATCTAGATGGAGATCAATTAAATTATGGTTTCTTAAAACTTAGTCAACCTATTAACCTCTTTTTATGTAGAGTGTTGAAATGAATAATATTTATGGGTTGATCCAATCAATAAGTAGTTCATACTACTTAGATGTTTCACACAATTATATGGTTTTAATAGAAACAATGTTCATCAAAACCTTCTTATTTAATTTTACCTAATTTACCTATGTTAAATTATCCCATATCTCATCTAAAAAAAGGTCTTATTTATCAAAACAATCTCTTATTAGAATTACTTTTTGTTTTGGAACTGATTCCCTTTAAGGGAACTTAAAAATTAAATACCCGGTTTTAATTTCAAAAATTCATTCTTTTGAAAGCATATTGCATATATTTTGATGTATGTTAACTTCAAATAATCTATTAATTAAAACTTACTTTGGATTCACTTGGATTTGAATTCATTTCGATCGCACAGTGATTATGAGAATAATTTACTAAGTATTCCATCATCACTTAGAAGAAATTCAGATTACCACAAAACTAATCGAAACATTTCCTACTATTATCTCAAAGAAAATGCATTCCATTTCAAATTTTACTTCCCAATGTATTTTCTATTTTTTTAAATACTTTTAAAAGTACTGTCAGTTCTCGAAAAGATTCCTTTGCAAATATTTTCAAAAACACCGGGATTTAGATTCAAAAATTATTTTTAAACACGTTTCTCAAAATAAATTTATATAAAATTTCCTTTATATAAAAATCATTTTATATATAATAATCCTTCTTTATTATAATAAAATTATCTTGAATATTTATTCTCTAAATATCTTATACCACTATTTAGATTATATCAACAACTTTTTATAAAGTTTAATTCTTAACCTACCATCATTAAAAGGTGACTTTTCAAGCTAACATTTTCTCCGAACACCTTTATAGTCAAATTGTGAAAATTAATTCACAAAGGGTTTGTATTTTAAATCAAAACTATAAATGCTGCTAATTAAACCGAGCATAATTTAACAATTAACAAGCAACAATTAATGCTTCTTATATAAATTGATCATAAGAAACAAACAATATTGATAATAAATACATATTATCGCATTTAAACCAACATACTATATAATTATACAAAGTTTTGAAAATTATTCCTTTATATATATAAAATATAATCTTAGGCAAAATATTTAATTTGCTAAATTTTCATGAATTTCAATACTATGTCTGTTGGTCTTGGTCAAGTGTTTAGAAACCCGTATCGATACCGTGGCGTCCCACATCTCGACCAGAATTCATAAAAACTCAATAGACCAATTAATATAATACGTTTTTATAACATTAACAAATATGCTCTCGTATATATAATACTCTAAAACTCATTCTAGGGTGTCGCTTACCATATCTCTAATGAGCCAAACCCTACCAAAGCCAAGGTTCTCGCTTAACCTCGGGCTTTAATACCAAATGTAACAAAACATTTTTCTATACGCTTTGAGTTTACAATAAAACACACATGTCCAACTCAAAGTGAACGAAAAGGGGGTTTGTTAAGGTAAAGAAAAAAAGATCAGAGAACGGAGAAAAATAGAAACTCACAGCGGAATCGACAACGTATAATATAACAAGGACAGTAGAAACTGTCACTCCAAACATACAGAGTATATTAGAGTTAAAAACAAACCTTATCAGCTGGATAATTACAAAATCCATACCTTACAAATTCCAATAGGTATACTATGTGGTACGGTAGAAAAATAAAATATTACGATGGTTGGATCTTCAGCTCCCCTTCAAGATCTTCATAATACCATGGGCAACCTGGGAAAATACTCGGTTTGACCCGAGCATTATAAGTAAATAACACCTGGATCAATATGGAAATACCAACGCAAGATAACTCAAATAATGGGGAAGTGTATAAAAAAAGTTCTGTAAGATCACGCCGCTAACACGAAACGGGTTTTCGCCTCATGAGAATAACATTCATACAGCCAAGAGCAGAAATAAATATCAAGAACAAATCCAAATATGAATGAGCATAAATAATATTAAACCAGACTTGAAAGAACAGAAATAAACCGAGTAAAATTCAAACTAGACAGAATGGATAGAACAAGAAAAACAGTCCAACTTGATATAATCGACTACATAAAGTAACTATCCAAACTTGATAAAATGGACTGAATAAGGTAAGCGTCCAACTTGATAGAATAGACAGAATAAGGTAACAGTCTAGCTTTGATAGAATGGACTAAATCAATATTTAAATGCCGTGATGAGGAGTTGGCTCTACTCGTGGCAATTTAAAGCTAAAACAAATTTAGGGTTTTCAAATCAAATAAGGAAAGGAAATTTTCGAATAAATAACAAGGAAGGCGCATCCCCTTGGAGTATATCCTGATAAGCTCAAATACTCTGTGACGCTTCTCGGAAACCTCCAAGCCGGCCCCCGCTAGACCTTACCAAGTATCCGAATATTTCCACATCTAAGTGCACAACCAAATCCAAACTAGATGAGATATGAAACTACCCTTTTGTTAGGAGCAACCCCACATAGCTTGGCCCCCACTCGCGTCTCTGGTTTAGTCATTTCCGACAAAGGATAGCAAAACTCAAAGAGCAGCAAATCATTTCTAAGGTGCTGAATCCGATAATTAATAAATCTACTATTGGGGATACTTAAAATGATCGTATATTGAAATTAAATTTCATATATTTACCACTGCTCGTTGATTCCAGACATGTCCTATTTCTCGGTTGAAAACGAAGCCGGGCAAGTTGAGGTAGTGTTGCCTCTAAGCATCATCTTGATGACATTTTTAACCTTCGAGATAGAAATGGGTCAAAGCCTCAATGTTTAGCGTTAAATGCATGACTAGATCCTTCCCATATAAGCGTTATCGATTACGAAACTATTGTTCACTTGTGCTAGATTTTCATATTTCCATATTGGTAAAACACTTTTTAGAATTAGTTCCTGATTGTTAAAACGTTAAGAGAATTATTCTTCCAAGTGCGCGACCTCGAAGGCCTAAACCAAGATCAGACTGAACACCCAAAAGAATATACAACTTAACATCCCAATAATCGAGTTTCAATTCCTTTTTCTACTTTAAAACAGTATTGATTATCCCGAAAGATAATTAATCACATTTAAAATCTCTTTTAAATAAACAAATCCATTAACTTTAGTAAAATAGATAATTATTTCCAAACACATTTATAACATTGGTAAATTAACTTTAAAATCTACATTAAATCAGATCATTAACTTTAAATCGGTTAATTAAAGCAATTTTATTATATTAGTTAATTTACTTTAATCACTTTTATTAAATCGATTAATTAACTCTAAATATCATTAATTACAAAGATTAATTAAATTCAAATAACCATTGGTTAAAAATGAATAAGTCATCTCAAACATCATGTATTAAAATGACAAGTAATTTTAAATTCCATTAACTAAAACAATTAATTAAGTTCAAATAATCATAAATTAATAGGATTGATTAAATTTAAACTTCATTAGTCAAAACGATAAATTAAAACTTCATTTGTTAAACTGATATATTTAATTATAAAACATCATTAATTTAAATGATTTAACTAAATTCCAAATATCATTAGTTAAAATAAAATAATTAACTAAATTTAAAACAGTCATTAATTAAATTAATTAATTAATTAATTAAACCCCATTAAATAATTAATTAAACTCAAATAATCATTAGTTAAAACGATTTATTTAAGTATAAACATTATTAGCAAAAATGATTAATCAAATCTAAAGATAAACCAATTTTAAAACATTATATATTAAATTGGTTAATTAACCTCAAAATCATTAATTAAAACGATTAATTATTTTAAATTATTGTTAATGAAAATGATTAATGGATTTTATATTTCGTTTAGCGGAAACACAAGCTCAAGTTCATACAACAGGGTTTTAGGGACAAAATTTAATAGTTGATGATATAGCGAAATCGCTATACCGACATTTAAACTATTAAATGGAATATCAGTAATAAATTTCAATTAACCATCAATAACATCATACGGATGTAAATAAATAATTTATGGATGGGAAACCCCCCTTGGATCTCTTTACATATTTTTCCTGCAAAACAATGGTTATGGATAATATATAGATAATCATATGGATTTATAACGATCAAATTAATATGTCATCCATTTTCCAAACGGAAATTCAGCCAAACAAGAAATCAAACAATTTAATTAACTTCAAGCAACCAATAAACGTTTATAACATCATTAATATGATATAATAAAATTTAATGTGAGCTAAACTCACATTGATTTTCGATTTCGCCGAAACGTCTCGATTTTAGACTAAAACCGAACGGCCGTTCGATTTTAGCCTAAATTTTCACTTGCTCCAAATCCAACCGAAATAACTCCATCATGTTGGACTCGTGACACGAGTCCAACACCAAAAAGGCATTCGTATCCGACCTCGTACGAGCAAGATACGAAATTTATAAGTTGTCAATAGATTTAAAATTAACCAATTTATAATAATTACAATATTACCCTCTTCTCCAACACATCATCTTCCCCAAACATTAAATCATGTACAAGCATACAGGAACCCACTTGACCATGCATGAACCTCGGTGACATGGAGCTACGCTCCGCTAAAAGGTGAACTGACTTCGCCAACCTTCATCTCTCAATGAACTCGACTCCATCACCAAAACTTTACCATCGAGACCCCCTTGAGCATCGTGACACCCAGCCTCCCCCCTCCAAAAGCAATAGGTCGTGGCCCCCTCTCCCTCGCTGAACCACTCCAAAACATCGCTCGAGCACCTACTTCCAATGCTAAACCCAAATCTGACCTTCGCTCGCCAAATCGACAACCACACCCCCCGCAAAATCCAATTCTAGGTCATCCCCAAAAACTAACTTCGGCAAAAACCTAATCGCGAGCTATAACTTAGGTATGGGAATATATTTATATTATTTTAATTTTAAAATATTCAACAAAACATACCCGAAAATATCGGACTCCAAACGAGGCGTGCCGCCTAACGTTCTATATGTTATATCATTATTCCGAACACAATGAAACTTGTTTCGAGACCTAGTTCGATCGTATGCAGAAGATAGGTTTTTGAATTTAGTTATTATATTAAATTTCCGATATTAATGTCAACGCGTTTCAATCTCGCACGACCAAACGATACATCGGATCGCCACGAAATTCGACGGCGTAATATAATTCACCATTATGGTTCCAATGAAACTGGTTTTGTCAAAATCTGAGACTATATCCCAAAACAACAATTTCACGGATTTAATTATTTAATTATTGATATTTATCCAATCTATTTTATGTTTATAAATAAATTTACAACTTGAATTTACTAATATTATTTATTGGTTAAAAATTATTTAAATAAAATTATTAAATCAATTAAATTAACATTTAATTCACAATTCAAATATTTAATTATTCTATATATTTGAATTATAAGTTATTAAATTCTAAAATTCAATTATTTAAATATTTAAAATCAATTAAACATTTAAAATCAAGTGATCAGAATTTTGAGTTGTTACATTAGCGCATTTATGTTATTAGTTGGTATGATATTGAGATATTACTATTTTTTAGTATGCGTGTTTTATTTTAATGAGTTATGCTGATTGTTGATTTATTTTCATTTATTTATACGCATGTTTGGAAGAACCTATGTTTTGTTGTGAACTTTTGTTATGGTCAATTATGGTTGAATTGTTAAGATGCATGATATGCATTAGTATATAATTGACATTGTTTCAGCCTTATTGATGGAGTGATATTTTAATGTTATAGTTTGAATTGCATGATTGAGGAAGTGTGCGTGTAACTACAGTATGTGTGTGTAGAAATTTGAATTCATTTTTGTGGATGAATATACTTCTATTATGATTGATGTCATATGGTCAACTACTTTATAAGTAGTTAATTGTTTCTTCATATTTTGTGATTAAACCCATCATGATACTTCATTGACTTGCTTGAAGGTTTATTTGAGGAATTGCTTCTTTTTATAGTGGAGAATGTAATGATCCACAAATTTGACCCTATTAATGTTAATTTAATAAAAAATGAACTTTTAATTAAAGGGTGAATTTGGTGTTGTATTTATAATCGTTGTGTTGGTATTTCCAAGCTAATCGGTTTGGTATATAGTATTGATGGATTTCAGTTTATGATTTGCGAAATAGAGGCGTTGCATATTGAAATAGAGTACGTAGTACTTTTCGACTAAATGGTTATACATAACTAAACTCGCCACATTACCTATATAAATGATATTAAGAAACCCTAGAGAGCGGCCTTCATATCAATTCTCATTCACAAACCCTGAAATCCTCTTCTAATGGAGATTATCTCTAATTATCTCTGTTAAATACAAACCATTCAATAATTCAAAGTGCTTAAAATCTAACTTACAATATATCAAAATGATCATGTCAATGAGTCGAATAAACATCAAGTTTGAAAATGAAGCTTAACATGAGCAGAATTCTCAATCAAAATCAACGGTAGCGAATCGGGCACGGCTGAATCAAGGGTTTCCAACCTAGGCATAATTGGACGTCGGCGATGGTCTAGATCTGGTTGGAATTGCAAGGGGAGTCGAATGGTGGTGGCGGCGCCGACCAATTTGACTTGTGGTGGCCTAAATTTGCAAATTAGGGTTTAGTTAGGATTTTCAAGTGCAGCGATTTTGAGTGTCTGAGTCGTCATGGACGGTGTCCTTTTGGAAGCAACTGAGGAGGGCTACCCAATGGAAATGGTCGATGACAGTAAGGAAGCCGGAGGTGCACAAATTTGATGGTCAAAATCAACCATCAACGGCGGCGGATTAATTTGAGGAAGATAATTTTTCAATTTAGTCCCTATTAATTTATAAATTGCGTTTTAAACCCTAAAATGTCTAATCATGAAAACTTCTATGCACGAATTCTGCTTTACACATGGTTTGATCTGTTGGGCTTGTAGCGGAGGTATGAACGATTTGGCATTAGGTTTGCGAAATTTTTAGGTTGTTTATAAAAGCTCATTGGTATGATTTATTTATTTTAATCAATTAAATTTTAAAAATATTCAATGCATGCATGTGTGTGTATTGATGAGAATAAATGTTTATTTATACGTGATGATGATTATTTAGTTATTATGATATTTGGATGTGTCGTGCTTCGACTGGATTGTTTATTATTGATTGTTCAGTTATTGAATGTGTAATTTCAATTAGCGGTGAATTTGAATAGAAAATTAACTGATTAAAATAAAATGGATGAAATTGTGTAATAAGGGGAAATAAACAAAAGATAAGGTTATTTGCAGATTTTGGATGATATCTATAAATAATAGTGATATAATGAATTAAATAGTAATAAATATGAGAAATTTAATAAGGTTATTATTTATGAATTTCTAGAGAAATTTAGAAATAATAACGAAAAAATTATTTTAAACTTAAGGCTGAGAGATTTATTAATATTTATAAGATAAAGAGAATTTCACAAATAATAATCCGTATTGTTTTGAGTAAATAACAATACAATTGATGTTACGATGTTATAGAGAAATTATTATTATTATTATTATTATTATTATTATTATTATTATTATTATTATTATTATCGTTATTGTATCTGAGTAATAAATAAGGTATTTTTCTGAATAATAATAATTATAGTAAATATATGTCTCAAAAAGTATTTTGGGTTAAATAGTTACTATTTTGAGATGAAAAGAAATAAAAAGAGCTTTGGGGATTCAAAATAAAGTATAGTTGTTTTTTAGGTAAATAGTAATAAATTGGTTTTGGAAGCTATTACAGTGATTTTCAAATATATTATTATTTTGACGTTAATTAATGATATTATTGTTCTAAAAAGTAATTTGATGCAAATTATTATTTTTGATTTAAAATACGATTTTTTGAGATATTTTAAGAAATATAAGTACAATAAAGGATTCAGAAGTATGTTATTGTTTTAAAGAAATATTATTATTTTGAACTGTAATAAATAAATGGAGCTTTTATAATAAACAATAATGCAACAATTTTATGCATAAGAGAATAATGGTCGTTAATATATTATTTTGATAGTTGTAGAATGTGTGATATATTGTCGATTATAACTATCACATATAATTAATATTTGATGACGATATTGCATTTTGACGAGTGTGTGATATTCTACCATTATTGTTACTATACAATGGGCAGTTGATTATGCTTATTTGATGATTGATGTTGTATTACTAATATTGATAGGATTAGTACACATTTGATGATTGGTGTGTTACTATTGTGGAGTGATTAGCACGTATTTGATTACTTATATGTATGTGAGTGATGTATCATTATAATTGATAATTAGTATGTATGTAAGCATATTTATGTTATCTTCTTATTTGGTAATTAGGATTGGAACTGAGTGTTTTTGATGTTTGATGACTGTGTACTATTATTATAGCTGTTTCATAATGATGATTTATTGTGATGGATGGGTATGAATAATGTTTTCTGCTTACACTATCTGCATTGGTTGTATCTACATGAAGGTTATGGTTTTTATGTGCTAACAAGTTTCTAGATACAGGAGAGGAGCAAAAAATAGAACTACGTGAGCTTGGTCCCCAAAAAGAGTACGTGGGCAACTTTTTCCTAAGTAATTGCTATCGAATCTATAGTCGTAGTGTATAGGATATGACGACCATTTTTCTATTTATTACATGTATATATGTGTGTCTGTAAGTTTGTAGGTGGAAGTAAAGGAGGAAACAAAGGGTTTGGAATTGGTCACACCTACGGCATGATTCGCTATATCTCTTGCATTGTAGGTATATAGTTGTAGTTTTAAATGGTTGTTGTATTGAAATTTGTATATTATCTAACGCATCGAACATCTGTACGATTTGATTATTGAAATGATATATTTACGGTTATATTCCGTGGTTAGGTTTATTTTTTTATGTTCATTGTTTTACTTTTAATTTTATATTTCCACGGTCCACTGTCTTTGATATCCAAATTTAGTTGTAAGCGTATTTTGACGTCATTTATAATTAATTTTTTATGTTAAAAATAGTGGGCTATCACATCTTCTATCCCTGCTTAAATGATTAGAACACAAGTCATGCCTCTCGTCCATGTCCCGAAGCAGTTCGAAGGCAAAGTTTCTTTCTCCGAAGGGAGAGCAGGGAGTAGCATGAGCTCTCTGATGCAGTGCGGGTTCTGGTATAGGAATATTGTGGGCAAAATCTTGATCATGCGTGATTATATTAGAAGTCTTGGGTGGCAAAATCTTGATCATGTTACATACATCCCTGTTGCGAGCGTAAGTAGCCCTAATAGGGTTCTCGAGCACGACTCTCTCAACAGGGTTCATGTATAATGTTGGAAGTCCTGGGACAGTGAGCTATACAAGGGGTCCGGTCTGTTGTAGTTGGAACTCTTGGCCATAGTTGACAGTTTCTTGGGCATCCACCGTAGCCATAAATTCGTTCAAATCTCGAGAATATGCCTAATAATGCTGGTGAGCCTGTTAACCGGGTCGAACCACATTTCGTCAAGATCGAAATGGAGCTAACGGCATCGGCTCTGCTGTTGCCATTGGTGTTGTAATTGTCTGAGTTATCGGCCTCATTTTCCTCGATAGTTTTCATTACGAAATTTACTGAGTAAAGTAAGGGTTTAAGGAGAAGAAAAGTGATGAAAGTTGAAAGCATTTCAAGGGAAGTCCTCTCTCTAGCCCTAAAATGTTGACTAAATTTCTAGTCAATCTCAGAATTATGGTTTGAGATGGATGTTAGAAAAGGTAATTTAGTGACATCATACTTTAAAAAAAAATGAAAAAATGAAGAGATTATAACGCTCTAGACATAGGTTCAGAGGGTCGGAGGTTCCAATCCAAAGGCATCAAAATGAATGTTCTACTTGAATAAAGCATCACTTTTAAATTAAGTGATTATAAATCATAATGCAAGTGAATGACACAAGATTTAGAGTGATTCGATCTTAATGAAAATCTATGTCCCCTGTAGCTACTGATTTTATTGCTTAAATGCTTACTTTCAGTTACAAAAGCTTGATTGCAAGATTGCATGCAGGGAATGAAAATTTGATTCTTGTACACGTGAATGAGTCTGGTTTGAATGGCTTGGACTAAAACGTCAGGCCTTGGGAATCCTCGTGGTTGTAGACGAAGACGTATGGCACAAATGCATACCAACTAAGATGGCAGATGGAGAGAATGGCTTGAATGATGGCCAACTGACGGACCGTACCAAGACTTTTTTTGTCAGAAAGGCCACAGGGAGCCAGAATGTTGATGATAGTGACGTAGCTGCTAGGCAATGAATTGCTGCTGAGAAGCCAATATTTTTTATGGGCTAAACCGTTTAGAGATAGCTATACATGTGGCGGGCCGGACCCTATGTTGACGAGATGTCGATGTTTGTCGGATGGTTTTTTATCCATTACAAAATTGCGTACCAACTCAATTTATACAAATTTTGCAAATATTTGAATTATGAGTTTGAAATTATTTTGATTTTAAACATAAGTGTGAAGTTTAAGTACCTTAAACTTAATCGTCCGGCAAACTCAAGTAAATCCAAGCAGCCGAATGATGCTACTCGACAATCCTCCTATGCAGGTGTAACAAGTGACTTTTTAAAATAACATTTTTTTCTACTTTTTCCTAAGATCACGGTTCATTAGCACATAAATCAGTAAGTTCTAGAACTGAATACGGGTATGCAAAATCATTTCACCTACATGCTCATATATATGCACACATATATGTATAAACTAACGGGACTAAATTCATGAATCTTTTTGATCAGTTCATAACAAAATAAGACTTTAAAAACATTCTGATAAGTCTGTAGAAGTAGAACTTAAGCAATTCAATGAAGTGCACCTAAATACACCCCTTTTTCCTGGTGAATGCTTCAATCTTCCTTGTATGCATTTTAGAGATATTAGAGAGTTGTCTAATTTACTTGCTCTTGTTATCATTGTTGTAGTCATCGATTAGCTTCCCAACATCCTTCCAGAATAATCCTTCTACAAGGACCCCGTCTTTGGTAAACCTGGATTTCAAAATACAAATGTATTAAAATTTACAGTTTCATACAAGTCATGATATAATATTCATATTCCTCTATTAAATATTTTAACATTACAACATGATGCATTGTAACAAATTAGCAAATTTTGAACCAAATATGTAAATGAGAACTAACCAGTTTGTAACACTCTTTGTGAAGTGGACAGTGTGGTTAGCAGTGATAGATTTAGGATCTGCACTTGCAATAGTAAGATTGTACTCCTCTGAGAACCTTGGCAGTTTTGATGATACTATCAACCCGGTGCTGGTGAAAGATCCCTGTGTAACATATATCGTATATTGCAACAAATGAAAATGGCATAATCTGCAAATTATGTTTGGATCACCGATCACAAGCTTATACACAATGAATGTGACGATATAAAAACGAATAGCCAATCTACTGAAATATGACAACTTGGTTGAACTTGAAACCCCCAACATTTTTACAATCATCAAATATATGTGGCAATATTGTTTGCGACCAAGATAAAGGTAACTAGGGAGTCTTATCTTTATTTGTAATAAAAAACCTATTTATTATAGACGAATTGTGGAGATTATTCAAATTTTATTAAATTCAATGTCGAAATCAAAGAGAAACAATGAAGATGATCATAAGCGATAACTGATTTTCAGCAGACAACTGCATCGGATAATCATATATTATCATACATGAGTCCTTTCTTGTTCCTATTTTGTACAATACAAAAGCTATCCTTTTTCCAAAAAAAATAAAAATAAATAACAAAATAAAATAAAGCCGGACACTTAGGTGGTAGTGCATAGTTGTATAATTATATTAGAAGTCTTGGGTGGTATATAGCATACAACAAAGCAACGTATATTCAATGGTTCCAATCACGCTACGTAGGACACAAACCCATGACCTAACGGATCAAAGCCGGAGCGCTTAACCACTAGAACAGTGGCGTTGGACAAAGAGATCAAGTATTTCCATGTTTATATCATTTATTGATGCCATGTCTTATCCATGGCCGATATTTTCAATGAGAAAAAAGGATCTAATACAAATTGACAGAGAAAATAATACTAAATTCAACCATATATTGTGTACCATACGACAACAGTTAGTGAATGGAGTGTTCACAACAAACTCGATCTAACCACATAGAACCTATCCAGAAATAGATGGATAAAGGTCGAGGTTACTTGGGTTCATAGTTACTAAAGGTGCATAGGGCAAAAAGAAAAATGCAAAACTTTACGCCTTCTTGGTTTACTGCCCATGTGTTAAAAAATTATATCCTAATTATACATCATAGTTAATTAAAGTAAACTAAAATAATAATTATTTTCTTTAGTAATAAATATCCATAAAGAAGTTTCCCTTCAAATATCTCAATAAAATAACATTACATATAATTACATAAGCATAAAATATCAATCAATAATATTACATCATTTAAATATATTATTAACAATTATTTTAAGTATAAGGTTACAATTAGATTTTGTACGTCTTAAGTGACAAGAATGAAGAGATGTGATATTTCATTATATTTTGCTATGTTGTGTTATTTTGAAAATTTCATGTTACATCTATCTATTTTATATTGTATTTTTTATTTTATAATTTTTTAAATACTTATTTAATATATTTTGATCACTTCAAATTATTAAAAAATTCTGTCTTATATCAATTAACAATTAGCTTATGCGCATATTATATTACAATTTTCATTAAGAATACACACATATCTATATATATGTATGTATATATGTGTGTGTATGTGTGTGCGTGTTATGTATAAAACAAATACTTTTTCCATATCAACAACTACATGCATTTATCTGCAAGCAAAGAGATATGAAGAAAAAACTATCATTTAGAACCTAAAACCCAATTTAATTTGCAAATACAATTATACGATGAAGTGAACCAATGCATAGTTGGTTGCAAGTATGCTTAGTAGCCATTATGTTTTGGATAGATTTAGTGAGTTATGAACTTACGATGGAACATTTTCAGTTGTGAGTGAGTTTACAATACATACATTGATACAAGAAACCACTTAAGCACCACCAGAATAAGATTGCATATAGTTTCCAAGGCTTTCGATATCATTTTCTATAGCTCTATACTTAATCAAAATAAACTGACTTCAAATACATTCATTTTCCTCTTTTTTTACAGTTAAGGTTGAAGAAATAAAATGTCAAATAGGATTTTTGGAATTTTTAAGTACCAAAAATCCAGGCAGAAATATCATGTACTAGGAATACTACTAAAGTGAGAATTTGTGATTACTTTGATATATAAAAGGCTTATATGAAATAAGGCATGGCGATAACATGTTGAAATTTTAGTATGTCTACGGCGATATATTATACATTATTATTTTAAAAAAAATTGAAAATAATAATCTTATAGCAAATTCCATCAAATCGTTTTTTTATGCAACGGTCAGAAATATTTCAATAGAGTAGCTAAAAATTAGGGGCAGGGTAAATAAATCTTTAAATAGAGTATCCGAGACAAATAGAGGGAAAAAAACTATTTTAGAGGGGAGAGGGGTGTAAGCCTAATTTTTCTATAGGTAAATTAAGTTGATGCTCTTTACTTTCCTTTAATAAGAAAATGTAGTTCTTAAATTTCAAACTAATTGTCCATTTAGTACTTTGAGACATGTGATTCATGAACAGATTTAAGTAAAAGCATTGAATTATAACAATAAAATCAAACTTACTTTGAATATTTGATTTTTAAATATTAAAAAAAAAATTACGCTGGTATTTGCTTGAAAACGGGTTTTGAGTTTAGAATTTTTAAAATGTATGTCAAATGGCGTCAGAGAGTGGAGTTGGATAATCTAATCATTCCAATAAAGGGAGAAGGAATGTAGAAGATCGTTTTTGCCAGAAAGTAGAAAACAAAAACAAAAAAACAAAAATCTTTTCCAAGTTTACATGTTAAAACCATATTCTAAATCCTTTTTCACGCCCTGCAATTTAAAGTGCAATTTAAAGTACATGTTGAAAACGCAAAACATATAACTCGTTCTCAAATCATACGCCGCCTATATTTTTCGGTTATTTAGAGATGAAACTACGATAAATGAACATAATTGAATGATAATCATTATTATTATTTTTGGTACCGACCGAACAAACATTTGATGAATCATCTCAATGGCAAGCTTTTTTGATTAATAAACATAACTAAAATAACAAACTTATGGTGTAAATCTTAAGTAACACAAAGAAATTTTAGGACTTATTTAGTGGTATTAAGGATGCGAGGAAAGAAACTAAGCTAAAGAGAAATTTAAAAAACATTTTTATTCTAAAACTACTACAACTTCAATTTTTTACTTAATTTTACAAATATTAAAAGATAATTTAAAACAAGAACTTAAAAATATATTTTCATGTATTTTACCCAAATTTAGCATTTATAAGAATTGAACTATTTTTTATTCAAGGGTCAAACATTGAAAAAGGCAATGAATAGATCTTCTCAACAATTCCAAATTTAATTTTTAAACAAAATTATGAATTTACACGGATAACGGTAATCAAAATTAAAAATTTTGAAACTGAACGTTCGATAAAATTCAAATTGAATGCTTCTCATAATTGTAACACCTTCTAGATATTTAAAATAATCTTGTGTCACAAAAAGAAAGTTTGAAATTGAGGCATATAAAAAAACAGCAAAAGTCTGAATTAAAAAATGCAACAGCCCAAATACTTCTCATAATTATGACACATTTTAGATATTTAAAATAATCTTGTTCCACATAAAGAAATCCAGAAATTAACTCTCTTAATAACAAAACTTATACTTGAAAAAAAGGCTTGTCAAAAATTATGAATAGAAAAAAAAAAACTAAAAAATCAATCAAAAGTATGAATTAAAAAATGGAAAAGCCCAAAAACAAAATTAAAATTTAGAATTACAACATTTCCTATATTCAAAATTGAACTTTAAAAAGGTTCAATATTTATTATGATAATATCAAAGTTTTAATATGCAAGGAGTATAAAATCGAAATAATATTAAGGAAAATTAATATGAAATAAAAGAATAAATTTCGAGTAAAAAATGAAAATAATTATTTTTATACAAAAACAACTCGTTTTCCATTTTTCTTGTATAAAAAGATAATCAGAAAGCAAATTTAAAAGCAAAATAAAAAATTTGTTTTGAATATCTAACAACACCCAAACTATAATAACTAATGAAATATTTTGTTCATAAAGAATCAAAATGGTCATATTTTAGAGAAATATCTAATGTAAAGGAGAATCATAGAAATTGAATAAGTTAAGGAAGTCAAAAGTTTAATTAAAAAAAACATTATGTTAAATAAATAAATAAAACCCTACAAATATATCCAAACAAATGAACAATAAAATCCAAACTAAAGCAAAAAACTATATTTTGAAAGAAAAAAGGTAATAGTTCTTAAAAGTGTCCAAGTAAATCACATTCTCAGCTAAACTATATTTTCTAAAAGTAGTTCAAAAGTTATACGTAAATTTATATTTACATCACCCGAACTTTACGGTTAATTGCTTTTTTCATGAAACGTGAAATAGTTTAAAATATCAACCTTTCAGAATTATTATGATAAGAATAACCAAAAAAACAACAAATTATGTAAGAGCATTTAGAACGTAAATCTTCTTTAATATAATAGGCCCAATATCAGGCAAACAAACATTAAACATAAACATAGGTAAGAACAAAAATAACCTTTGAAGGATTGAAAAAAGTTAAATTTTGTATAGAAAAAATGTTTGCTTATAATATTATATGTTTTTCTAACAATATGTAATTTTTTTCCCCAACACCTATGAAATGTTCTCTCCTTTTTAAAAAAATATTATTCTAATAGTCATCCCATTCTTATTCTATATTCTTTTTTTCCTCCTATTATTTTATGTATTATTTATTTCTTGTTTTGAGTGTCATTTATATCCTGTTTTTTATTATTATACTCTTTTTCCTTCATACAATTTTTTTTCATGATTTGCTGATTCATCAATTTTTTTCATCTTAAAGTTGGGAATGTTATTAAATTTTACGTTTAAATAACAAAGATGTGCTACAACTATAATCAATGATGAATAGGGTTAAATCTCAATTTCAAAGTTAAATTATACTATGAATCAGTTGAGAATCTGCAAAATTGATTTTGATATGTTAGGCACTATCTGATGTTATATTGATTCAATTCAGCATATCACTATATACTTAATTACTTTCCCATTGCGGTAATAAAATGTTGTAGTTTAATTTTTTTTTAATCAAGAAATACATACTTCGTAACTCTATATACTGTATATAGATACCTTTTTACAATTTACAAAAAGTAAACTCGGTTTAATCATTAAATAATATATAATGTACATATGGAATAGGGCCAGTGGCAAAATCACATATAGCTAGGGATGGTCTGACCCCTTCAAATCTTAATTAGCACTCTGAACTGAATAACAACTACGTCCAACTATAAAAATTCTTTGTTATCGTGAACACAGTAGTTATGTTTGCTCATTAACAACAACATCCAACAATTTGGCATCAACTACTTAATCCATGCATATATTCTTTTGGCACATAATTAGTTGTACGATTTTTTGGGTATACTGTGCACCATTTAAAGCAAGGATTGAGGTTTCGGACGGTACCCCGAAATTTCGAGGGTACCGGACCTTTACCGCTCGTGCACGATCCGAAACCGACAGTCAAAATCGGTTTCGGATCTAGGGCAAAAAAAAAAAAAATCGAATCATTCAGTTACATACTCACAACATCGAAGGAAAATCAATTTATGCTCGCGCTTCAATAACATAATCACAGTAACTTCTTCTTCCTTATCTGAGTTCGAGGTCGCAATTCTTCTTCAGACGCCTTCTTGTAATTTTTTAATCGAGAACAGGAAATCATGTTTTCGTATTTTTTTTAATCGAGAACTGGAAATCGCGATTTAGGGCTAGGGAATGGAAACGTGAATTATAAAAGAGGAAGGGGAAATTGTGGGCTGGATTGAAAATCTGAAATGAGTTGCGATTTGATTAAGTTTTACAATTCAATACTTTGGGCTGAAATGGAAAGACAACTTGGTTAGGCTAGTTTATATTTAATAAATTATTTAGTTAAGGGAGTTTGCTTAATTCAATGCTTTGGGCTGAAATGGGAGAGGCATTTGGATTCGGCTAGTTTATATTTAATAAATAATTTAGTCAAGGGTGATTGTTTAATTTAGTTTAGTTTGTTTAATAGTAAGTGCAATTTGATTGTTATAATAATTATTCACACTTTCTGATAATATTGTACTCAATTCACAAGCGCGTTATGGAAAACCATGCACACACTTTAAAGATCATTATCAGGACGTCTATTAACAAACTATTGAAAACCAAAGTTTGGACTGAAACTATAGTGTTGTATGTAACATTATTATTTTATTGTATGCTATATTTCTATATGAATTTGAATCTTTTATCGTTACGTATTCATTAAAAATGCATAAATCCAATATCAGGACCGAAACAAGCGAAATGACCGAAACCAACAAAATTTCAAATGACCGAAACCGAGACCGAAACCGAGTTCTCGAACCTTGATTTAAAGTAGAGCTGACTATCGAGTGATGATGGAGGAAAGATGAATAAACTATGGTATGTTGCGAAAATATAAAGTAGGAGGATGGAGAAAGTTCAAAAGGTGAGTAGATTGGAGGATTGAGAGTAGATATGGCTACTGTTGGCAGACAGTGGACAAGTGTTGTGGATGAAAGCTCATGTGACCTAGGCTGGAGGAAAGTGGCTAGGAGATTGGAGGTTGTTGGAGGCTCTCGAGTGATGCTGATGACAACTCTAGGTGGAGGCGCTTTCTTGGTGTCATTTCTTCATCCAACCCTACCTGACTTGTTCCAAAAAAAACACGACTAAAATGCATAAACATCTGCACATTGATTAATGTTATTATCCAGCCCGACCCTAAAAGGTTGGGTTTGGTCTTGCTTTTATAATGTGTAGTTTGAACCGAACAAACCTAGCCAGAGTAGACCTAAGTCCTGCTAAGTCAGGCCCAGGCATCCATACTAAATTTTCAACAACTTACTTTATCGATCCCCATAAATTCATCTCTAGCTTCATTGATAACACAAGTTTTCAAGCTTGAATAAGAAAGGGTCGTATATGGAATTGCATAACATTTATGGATTCTTTCAAACCCTGATCATAAGCCAACTACAAGTTGGTGTCATCCCAAAAGATTAAACTTTAAATGTTAGGCATCAACTACTTAATCAGGGCATTTATTCTTTTGGCACATAATGAATTAATTGTACAATTTTTTGGGTATAGTGTGCAACATTTAAAGTTTAATTATGCACATAATGAATTAATTGTACAATTATGCATCAACTACTAACCTTCTTCTTGTTATTATTGTTATTACTCTGAGCGTTAGGGCACGCGTTTTTCACATGAATTGCAATTATAAGAATTGCATATGTTACACTTAAAAAAATGATTTGCACAAATATTAGTCATATTTCTGTGTTGAAATTATATA
The DNA here is from genome assembly GCA_030765085.1 of Allium cepa. Taxonomy (NCBI): domain Eukaryota; kingdom Viridiplantae; phylum Streptophyta; class Magnoliopsida; order Asparagales; family Amaryllidaceae; genus Allium; species Allium cepa. Next base: position 138,140,556 of record CM060945.1, read on the forward strand.
TAACTAGTTTTTATTTTATTTTTAAATTGCAACATCTAATTTCTTGTTAGTTTGATTTTTATTTAGATAATTAATTAACGAAGAACGAAATTGTAAAGAAAGTTCATTTGTTAGTGTTACCCCATTTTATGGTCAAAACGGGAATAACAACAAATTGGCAAGGAATTATGGATAGCAGGACTGGGAATAAAGGCTACGATGGATACCGTCAAAATTCTGTTGAACTCCGATCGAGACGAAATTGATTGAAAATGGCGATAAGGACTATGAAAGGCTATGTTTCAAATATCAAGTTAATCGGAGTTCGTATGGAGGAAATATGATGGATTCAAGGTGGGAGAGGAATGTTGTTCGAACCCATCAGGTTCGATCCCATCAGGTTCGAAACCATCAGGTTCGAACCCATCAGGTTCGAATCAACGGGAACTAGATTGGGTTCAAAAGGAGTAGCTTCAATGCAATGGACATGGATTCGAACGATGGACATGGACTCGAAGATGGTAGATTCGAACGATAGGTATGGATTCAAAGATCATGGATTCGAATGATGGATATGGACTCAAAGATAGTGGATTCGAACGATGGACATGGACTAGAAGATAGTGGGTTCGAATGATGGACGCGGACTCGAAGATAGTGGATTCGAATGATGAAGCTCGAAGAAGGAAATGGATACGAAGTTTTAATGGATTCGTGGAAAATGGTGGATTCGAAGTTTTGATGGATCCGTAGAAAGTGAATAGACACGAAGTTTTGATGGATTCGTAGAAAGTAAATGGATTCGAAGTTTCGATGGATTCGTAGGAGGTGAATGGATTCGAAGTTTGCATGGATTCGAGAGTTATGGAGTCGAAGGACTGAAGATGGATTCGAAGGGTATGGATTCGAGAGAGTTGGCCTCGTGGGTTCGAAATACATGGTTTCGAAGTAGACAGACCATGGGTTCGAACCAATCAGGACGCACAAATTCTAGAACTTGGATCGATCATATCTTCCAAACCGTTGATCCAAATGCAATGAAATTTTTACAGGAGCTTACATACATGTTGAAGAACGTTCACACCAAATTTCAGCTCAATTGGATGGATTCTTGATCGATTCGAAAATCACTTCGAATCGATCCCAAACTGGGCACGGATTCCGAGAACACGGGCCTGTGGGCCCCCCCTCACGTGCCAAGCAACCTCCCCAGGTTTTAGGCGGGATTTCAACCTTCCACGCCTATAAATAGAGCCCCTGGTCATTCAGAAAAGAGGTCGGAAGATTTGGAGAGGAAAAGCAAGCCCAGACGCTGCTAAAATCGTTCCATAGCATTATTTCTGCTATTTTCTTCAGATTTGGTCACTACAACTGTTGTAATCACTTGTAATCTTCAAGGATAATCAATAAAAAAAGAAAAAATTGGAGTGGACGTAGGCCGGAGATAGCCGAACCACTATAAAACTTGTGTCTCTGTTCTTTACTTTTGTGGTTGCTGTCTATTATATGTTGAGATCTGTTGTTTGTGTTTGAATATCATTAATTTATATTCATACACTGGTGCTTTCACGGTATTGGGTGTTTGTGGCCAATTTTGGCGTAAACATTTTTGGTGCTTTCACTGAGAACAACTAGCACCCGCTACATCGGATTTGAAGAGTTTGAGGAATTTGGATTTGGAAGACAATGGCTAGACAGGATAGCAGAAGGCTAAGGGCTGAGAGAAGCCAACAAGGAGGAAGTCAGCAAGCATCCTCCGGAGGTGAGGAAGGACGGGCTTCAGTCTACATAACTCGGGATGAAATGGAAGCTATGGCCAATTCTTTGCAGGAGAGATTGTTGAAAAGTCAACAGGAAATGATGCAAACTTTCTTGGAACAAATGAGAGCTACAGGAATGCAGAACTTAGGAACAGCTACAGCAGCTGCGGATGCAGGACAAGGAGCCAGAATTGTGGAACCCAATGAAGGACAGGATACGGAGCCAGAAGGCAATCAACAAGGGCTTGGGAGCAGGCCCACAGGATTCAATACAGAAGAACCTTTGGAAGGAATTCAGCAAGCTAGAACTAACGTTGCTGCTAGTGAGCCACACGAGGAATATGTACCAGAGTTCCCTCGGGGGCATGGGGGGCAACCCCTACCAGACAATACAGGGTTAGTAGAGATGATTAGGAAGACTGTGCGAGGTGGGTTGACAAACGGAGATTTGGAAGGAGTGAATAGAAGTCCATTCGTTCGGGAGATAAGGATGGCTCGGAATCCACCTAAGTTCAAGCTACCTAGCGTGGAGGTATATGATGGTAAGACGGATCCAACAGATCACTTAATGAGGTACACCAGACACATGGAGGTGCTGGGGGCATCGGAGGAAGTGATGGCCCGATGTTTCCCTTTGTATTTGAAGGACTTGGCTGCAATGTGGTTTAGGCAACTGGGAGAAGGATCTATCAGGACTTGGAAGGAATTAGTGGAAAAGTTTCTAGGACAGTTTCGGGTTCACGTTAAGAGGCCAAAGAACGTGATGACTTTAACATCGGTAAAGCAAAGAATGGACGAATCACTTAGAACTTTTCTAACTCGATTCAGCGCGGCAGTCGCTTCGGTGGATCGGCCTGATCCATCAATGGTTTTAATGGCAGCAGTATCAGGAGTCAAGGAGAATTCGGATTTCAAGGTATCTCTGATACGAGATCCCCCGCGAAATCTCGACGAATTCTTTCATGAGGCAGAAAGGTTCCTTCGACAAGAAGATGCAAGTACGGATTTAAAGTCAAAAAAGGTTAGCACAATCGAGGTTGGAGCGGTATCCAAAAACGGTTCGGATAGGGATAAAGGAAAAAGGAAGTTAGATGACGACTCTGGAAACGCTAGAAAACGATGGAAGGACCCAAAGTTTTCCACATACACTGGATTGAACGAGACGCTGGAACGGATATACTTGGAAACTCGGAATCGCCTTCCCTACCGAAGGCCGGCTAGGAGGGAACCAACAGAGCGGGAAAGGACATCAGGAAGGCACTGTCTCTTCCATGATCTGGATGGACACGATACCAACAGCTGCAGGCACCTAAAGGATATAATCGAGGAGCATGTAAGGAATGGACAGTTGCAGCAATATGTTGGAACTCGGGATGCAACGGTGGAGCAGGAGCAACCGCCGACCACCTCACGCCGTGATGATGGGAGGCCCAGGGATGATCGTCGATTGATCATCCATTGACCAAGGTAATATGGAATAAGTAGCAAGCTGTTAGCAAACGGTAAAGTCATTTACACATGTACGGGGACGGAGATAGCCCCTAGGCACGCTCTGAATGATGATAACCCGGGACGCTATGGTTTGTGAAATTTATTTCTTGCTTTCAGATTGGACATTGCTTTTCTTTTTGGATTTGGTTTTGGAGCTTGGATTGAGCTCCTGGTTTTTCTTGCTTTTTTATTTGGATTTTCCTTTGGACAATTGTTTTTGGTTTTGGATTCTGGTTTGGATTTCTGGTTTTCTGGTTTTGGATTTGAATTTTTGGGTTTGGATTTGGATTTTGGATTTGGATTTCGGATTTGAATTTTTGGATTTGGATTTTTGGGCTTTGGAATAGATTTTTGGTTGGACTTTTATCTGGTTTTTGATAAATGGTCGTCGGGTATGGATTATGCCTGGCAAGGGGTGAGTCACTTTACCCAAACAAGGTGGGTTGACTCATTCAGGTCGTCGAGTATGTACTATGCTCGGCAAGGGTCCGGAGTGACCAGGATTCGGCCTAGGACTTAGGCCCTCTATTATCATATATTATTTTCAGGTCGTCAAGTATGGACTATGCTTGGCAAGGGTCCGGAGAGATCAGGATTCGGCTTAGGACTTAAGCCATGGCATTTTACAGCGCCCAGGGACACTGGGCCAAGGTCGTTGAGTATGGACTATGCTCGGCAAGGGTCCGGAGAGATCAGGATTCGGCTTAGGACTTAAGCCATGGCATTTTACAGCGCCCAGGGACACTGGGCCAAGGTCGTTGAGTATGGACTATGCTCGGCAAGGGTCCGGGGAGATCAAGATTCGGCTTAGGACTTAAGCCATGGCATTTTACAACGCCCAGGGACACTGGGCCAAGGACATCAAGTATGGATCGCGCTTGGCAGGAACCCGGAGAGGTTATGGATTTGGCTATTGACCCGGAGAGGTCCTGGCTTCAGTTATTGGCTATTGGATAAGGATGGATTGGAACTCGGTTGTCGACTTCGAATGGATACGGAATTGGATAAGGCTTTGGTTATTGGATATGGAACTGGACATCGACTCGAAGCAGTCAAGAATGATATACTCTGGCAATATGGCTTTGGACTTCGAATATTGGATTCGGAACTATTCAAAACACGTCTTGTTATCACAAGGCATGTTTTGGGGGGCAGACTGTTACCCCATTTTATGGTCAAAACGGGAATAACAACAAATTGGCAAGGAATTATGGATAGCAGGACTGGGAATAAAGGCTACGATGGATACCGTCAAAATTCTGTTGAACTCCGATCGAGACGAAATTGATTGAAAATGGCGATAAGGACTATGAAAGGCTATGTTTCAAATATCAAGTTAATCGGAGTTCGTATGGAGGAAATATGATGGATTCAAGGTGGGAGAGGAATGTTGTTCGAACCCATCAGGTTCGATCCCATCAGGTTCGAAACCATCAGGTTCGAACCCATCAGGTTCGAACCCATCAGGTTCGAACCCATCAGGTTCGAACCCATCAACGGGAACTAGATTGGGTTCGAAAGGAGTAGCTTCAATGCAATGGACATGGATTCGAACGATGGACATGGACTCGAAGATGGTAGATTCGAACGATAGGTATGGATTCAAAGATCATGGATTCGAATGATGGATATGGACTCAAAGATAGTGGATTCGAACGATGGACATGGACTAGAAGATAGTGGGTTCGAATGATGGACGCGGACTCGAAGATAGTGGATTCGAATGATGAAGCTCGAAGAAGGAAATGGATACGAAGTTTTAATGGATTCGTGGAAAATGGTGGATTCGAAGTTTTGATGGATCCGTAGAAAGTGAATAGACACGAAGTTTTGATGGATTCGTAGAAAGTAAATGGATTCGAAGTTTCGATGGATTCGTAGGAGGTGAATGGATTCGAAGTTTGCATGGATTCGAGAGTTATGGAGTCGAAGGACTGAAGATGGATTCGAAGGGTATGGATTCGAGAGAGTTGGCCTCGTGGGTTCGAAATACATGGTTTCGAAGTAGACAGACCATGGGTTCGAACCAATCAGGACGCACGAATTCTAGAACTTGGATCAATCATATCTTCCAAACCGTTGATCCAAATGCAATGAAATTTTTACAGGAGCTTACATACATGTTGAAGAACGTTCACACCAAATTTCAGCTCAATTGGATGGATTCTTGATCGATTCGAAAATCACTTCGAATCGATCCCAAACTGGGCACGGATTCCGAGAACACGGGCCTGTGGGCCCCCCTCACGTGCCAAGCAACCTCCCCAGGTTTTAGGCGGGATTTCAACCTTCCACGCCTATAAATAGAGCCCCTGGTCATTCAGAAAAGAGGTCGGAAGATTTGGAGAGGAAAAGCAAGCCCAGACGCTGCTAAAATCGTTCCATAGCATTATTTCTGCTATTTTCTTCAGATTTGGTCACTACAACTGTTGTAATCACTTGTAATCTTCAAGGATAATCAATAAAAAAAGAAAAAATTGGAGTGGACGTAGGCCGGAGATAGCCGAACCACTATAAAACTTGTGTCTCTGTTCTTTACTTTTGTGGTTGCTGTCTATTATATGTTGAGATCTGTTGTTTGTGTTTGAATATCATTAATTTATATTCATACACTGGTGCTTTCACGGTATTGGGTGTTTGTGGCCAATTTTGGCGTAAACAGTTAGATCCTATTTTAATTAATATTAAAATTTGGTAATATTTCAAGGAAGAAGTTTTGAATTTGTAAATGAAGTTTTTGTTAGATCCTGTTTTTAAACGAAATTAAAATTTAAAAATGTCGAAATAGGGGTGTTTTTTGTAGTTCACACTAACATCCAAAAAGTGTGACACCCAAGGTATTACAACTATTAATAAAGATTATTATTGCTACTATTACGGACGTTATGACACACACTTAGCGCGTGAATTGTTTTTCTACAAATTGTATATGCAACACATGAAAGACAAAATAATTTACATAAATATTTAGTCATATTCTTATGTTGAAATCACGTATAGTTAGGTTGAATTTTATTTCCAGGTTGCATTTAAATTTAAATTTATATTATTAATTGATGAAGTACAGTTTTGTAACAGAAAACATGTTTTCTTATAACATTATATGTTTATCTAACAATATGTAATTTTTTTCCGTTAAAACACCTATGAAATGTTCTCTCATTTTTTTAAAAAAAATTATTCTAATAGCCATCCCATTCTTATACTATATCATTTTTTTCCTCTTGTTATTTCATGTATTATTTATTTCTTATTTTGAGTGTCATTTATATCATGTTTTTCATTATTATACTTTTTTTCCTTCATAAAGAATCAAAATGGTCGAATTTTACAGAAACATCTAATGTAGGAGAATTATAGAAATTGAATAAGTCGAGGAAATCAAAAGTTTAATTTTTAAAAAAATGTTAAATAAATTAAAAAACCCTACAAATAGATCCCAAAAATGACCAATAAAATCCAAATTCAAGCAAAATACTATATTTTAAAGGAAAAAAGTAATAGTTCTTAAAAGTTTTTAAGTAAATCGCATTCTCAACTGAACTATATTTTCTAAAAGTAATTCAAAAGTTATACGTAAAGTATATTTTCATCACTCGAACTTTACGGTTAATTGCTTTTTTCATCAAACATGAAATTGTTTAAAATATCAAATCTTTTAGAATTATGATGATAAGAACAAGCAAAAAAATTAAATAATTATGTAAGACCATTTAGAACATAGATCTTCTTTAATATATAAGCCCAATATCAGGCAAACAAGCATTAAACATAAAAACAGGTAAGAACAAAAAAAACGTTTGGAGTGATATTGAAAAAGGTTTGTAATAGAAAAAATCTTTTCTTATAATATTATATATGTTTTTCTAACAATATCTATTTTTTTTCCGTTAAACACCTATGAAATGTTCTCTCATTTTTTAAAATATTATTCTAATAGTCATCACATTCTTATACTATGTCATTTTTTGTCCTCTTATTATTTCATGCGTTATTTATTTCTTGTTTGAGTGTCATTTATATCTTGTTTTTCATTATTATACTTTTTTTCCTTCATACCATTTTTATCATGATTTGTTGATTCATCAATTTTTTTCATCTTAAAGTTGGGAATGTTAAAAAATTTCATGTTTAAATAACAAAGATGTGTTACAACTATAATCAATGATGAATAGGGTTAAATCTCAATTTCAAAATTAAATTATAATATGCATCAATTGAGAATTTACAAAATTGATTTTGATATGTTAGGCACTATCTGATGTTATATTTGATATGTTAGGCACTTTCTCATTACGATAATAAAATGTTGTAGCTTATTTTTATATCAAGAAATATATACTTCGTAACTCTATATTCGGTATATAGATACCTTTTTACAATTTATAAAAAAGTTAACTCGGTTTAATCATTAAATAATATATACAATACATATGGAATAGGACCAGTGGCAAAATCACATATAGCAAGGGATGGCCTGACCCCCTCAAATTATAGTGTTTTGTAATCAAGGAGTATATATAATGCAATATTAGTTGGTAGTGTTACAAAATTAATACAATTAACATGGTTTGAATCTTAATTGGCACTCTGTACTGAACTGAATGACAGCTACGTCCAACTAAAAAATTCTTAGTTATCGTGAACACGTTAATTATGTTTGCTCATTAACAACTACATCCAACAATTTGGCATCAACTACTTAATCCAGGCATATATTCTTTTGGCACATAATGAATTAGTTGTACAATTTTTTGGGTATATTGTGCAACATTTAAAGTAGAGCTGACTATAGAGTGATGATGGAAGAAAGATGAATAAACGAAGGTATGTTGTGAAAATATAGAGTAAGTAGGAGGATGGCGAAAGTTCAGAAAATGAGTAGATTGGAGGATTGAGAGTAGGTATGGCTATTGTTGGCAGACAGTGGACAAGTGTTGTTGTGGGCTCATGTGACCTAGGCTGGAGGAAAGTGGCTTGGAGATTGGAGGATGTTGGAGGCTTTCGAGTGATCCTGATGAGAACTCTAGGTGGGGGCGCTTCTTTAGTGTCCTTACTTGATCCAACCCTACCTGACTCATTCCAAAAAAACACGACTAAAAAGCATAAACATCTGCACATTGTTTAATGTTATTATCCAGCCCGACCCTAAAAGGTTGGGTTAGGTCTTGCTTTTATAATGTGTAGTTTGAGCCGAACAAACCCAGCCAGATTAGACCTAAGTCCTGCTAAGTCAGGCCCAGGCATCCATACTGAATTTTCAACCACTTACTTTATCGATCCCCGTAAATTCATCTCTAGCTTCGCTGATGACACAAATTTTCAAGCTTGAATAAGAAAGGGTCATATATGGAATTATATAACATTTATGGATTCTCTCAAACCCTAATTATAACTACAAGTTCGTGTCATCCCCAACATTTAGTGGAACATATGAAAACATGGATATAACTCAAAACAGAATTTTATTAACACATTTGTCTAGGATATTAACACTCATTATCATGAATTTGGTTAACACGTAAATATTGAAGTGCATTGGTTGAATTTAAAGCTGGGACGCATCACTCATGGACCCCTAAAATCCACCAATGGGCCTCAAGGGTTATATTTCTTTGAGGTTGTTAACAAAATTGCTTCCCACTAAATTATGTACAATAATTATATAAATCAGTAACTACAGCATAATTAATTTAAGCTCAATGACAAATGAATCAAACCGTACAAACAAATACAGATTACTTCATAAATAGTTGCAATTTCAAAACAATTTCGATCAATTTAAAGCAAAATAATCGTAAACAACACTTACCTCAGGTGGATATGTAAACATAATTGCATTCTTCTCCTTCCTATAGGTAATAAGCTGCAAAATTCCATTTAAAATCACATACTTGCCACAGTCAAGAAAAATATTTGACCCCTGGTTGAAAATAAAAGGAATCCATTTCTGTAAAATAATTTAAAGGCAAAAATAATCAAAAAGGATATGATCCAATGCAAACAAGAAGAAGATCCCGATTCTCAGGAAACTTCTTCAGATAAAACTGAGCGAATAATGCGATGGCGATAATCACAGATCCGACTATGAGTTTTAAATTGCTCAGTTTCACGTTTTCCTTATATCCACGGCTTTTGACGATCTGAAAAAAGTAGTCCAGGGAATATTTATCAGATAATTTGATTGAGAGCACGAAAAATGGGAAATTGAAGTAGTAAAATACCTCGATGACGGATTCGTCGAGGATGTTCTTAATTGAATGCGGATCCAAGAGATTCGCCTTTTTAGGACCTTTCTTTGCAGTGGAAGACATTTTTACTTTGCTTGTGATTAGTAATGAGAAAATGAAATAAGACTGAAAGGTTTTTTTTTATTTTGCCATTGGGCATCACTTTCAATTTACTTGTCATTTTTTACTGTCTTTTACTCGTAGGGTTTTCTGCCTTAGATTTGAATCTAACCGTCGTTTTTTGGTCGAAAGGAAATCATAAGCGTTGAAACTGCAAGTTGACGTAATACCACCTATGGCATTTAATGCCCAAGTTTGAGTGTCCTAACAATTTTTCGTTGAAAATAGTTAGAAGAAGAGATTTTGAACACCACACCCCTCCATACTAGTATAACCGTACAACGGTGGAAAAACCGACCTTTAAGTTGTATAATATCATAGGAAACAAATATTTGTTAATTATTTTCATTAATTATGAATTTGATGAAAAATTAATTGCATTGTTTATAAAAAATTGAAAGTAATTGAAAAAGTATAAATCCACTTACATTAAGAATTGTACATGTAAGTCAACTTGATACCAATGATATGCTATTAATGTATTGATTTGAATCACTCACAAGCACATACATACATATATATTATATCAAGAATGAACAATATATTCTGAATTTTGAGTTTCTTTGTAGCTTTAAATCATTATTGGATTTGACAAATAAAAGGGCAAATCAAACAAATATTAACTCAAAACATATTGTCATATTTATGAATATTTAATTAAATAATATGAAAATTGCAAGAATAGACGTAATAAATAAATCACATATTATTGAAATACATTATTTAAATAAATCACCTAAAAGTACAATTGTTATTAAAAAACTAACATTGCTGGAAGAAAAAAACTAAACTATGAACTCTGTCGTTGTTAATATTTCTTCTAACAAGAAGCTTGATTCAGCCAAATAATCAATGGCTGATTGACCCATAACAGTGATCTTTTGCTTTTCTTTTCTTTCACGTACTCGATTGGACAACACCAGCACTCAAAAGACGAGGGACCCATGATAACTTTTTTTATTTTTTGTTGGTCTATATGAGCATAACATATGAGCATAACAAGTAGATATTATTACGCATGTTCATTGTCAATGCTAATTGCAATAAACATAAGGTTCTTAACACCACTGCAATTTTAGGGCTTTCTTACGGACTCTTGATGTCACTATGCTGTTATTAACTTTTTTAGTGACGCCATAGCGACTTCAGATGCTTCGACTGAAAAACTAGCATCGCTAAATAGTTTGACGTCGCTAATGCATTACAAACGTCACAGTGGCGTATCGTTAGATTTTAGCGATGCCATTGAGACATAAATTTTCTGATACAATAACCTTCAGCGTAACGGCGTCGCTAATTTTAAACGACGACTTTATGACGCCAATTTTATAATACAGTAAATATTGCAATGTCGCCACTAATTTTTGACGACACCATTGCAGCTTCAATTTTTTTGCTGCAAAATTTAAAATAGATTAATCAGTTTACAGTCTTCTTTGCTTATCGTCAAAAGTCCGATATTCCTCATTCATATGTATTATCAATGTATAATACGCTTTTGTATTAGAATGTTTTAGTAAACTTTTAACTTCGATATGGAGCAAAAAGCCTGAAAGGATTTACAAATATGACCTATGTATAAGTTGTTCCTTGCTTTGGTTTTCTTTAAGCATCTTTTACTTCAAAATGCACATAACCGGCCTTAGTAGTTCCGCCGTACGAGGTACATCGCAATATAAAATACAAAGGTGCCACATACATTTATACAATAACATGAGGAATAGATTAGTAAACTGTTTGAAGTGCAAAAGAGTAGGCATGACCATTAAATTCAATGATACAGAGTAAAATATTGCAGTTTTGTAGTAGTTGAATTTTACCAGGATTAAAATCATTATTAATACAGAATGGCCTAAGTTTTAAGATGAACCACTTTTGTCTTGGCAAAAGGTATTCAAATCCATATATATGTTAAATTTTCTGCTTATTATTGTATTACATTAGAAGATGGAAACCTGATTATCAATAAAATGCCTGAATATATATGTATTTTTTATAATTTTCTATTATATATATAGAGTATAAGAAATATAAGAAAATTATTAAAAAAAAGATATAGAAATAATAGATGATCGGTAAAATTGAACCAGAGTTGTGGAATTTATGGTAAAAATGCAGACCAAGTAACAATGTCTCAAATTCCACAGCCATTTTGAACGGGGAATAAAGTGCCATTATCCCATTGGCAGTCACCTGATACCTACAAAATCACAACTTTAGCTCCCCCTTTTAAATATTTGCTAGAAAATTATGTTCTATTACTTGTAGAGGTCGAAGTAGTGTAGGACTTCTGAGATGCCTTGAAGAGTTAGAGATAATGAAGATTGCAGAGGCAAGGTAGAAGCAGAAGGTGGTGGAACTCACCAACAGCTTCACCACTACTTGTAATTTGTAGTCACTGTTGCATTGGGACACCAATAAGAACAATGCTTGTAGATGCTAAATTCTTCTAATTCTCATCCTCTTGTGGGTGCAATGTTCAAACAGTGACCAAAAAAGTGTACTTGCTTGTATATATCTAGACTGCTATGGTAGACACAAAATCCACAAGTAACTCATTTGGAACTCTGAATGCCATGATCAATTTCTGACTATAAAGAGAGAACATATTTAAACTTTAGCCTATTTTTTGAGTATGATCAATTATAGAGGATAAAAATGAGCATATCCTCCTTACCTTATATCCGCTTCAGAACACTAGTGCAAACACCTGCAACATAATAAATGTTGACATTTAAATCTTAATTCATAGATGAAAGTAGCATATTAACCTACATAAAAAAAATATAATAATAGTTGTAATAAAAATTCACATCTTATATCAATACAAAGCCGAGCACAGTCTGGTAACTCCTCCCTCCACTCAAATGTATAGTTGTAAGACTTGTTTTATACACATCCTCCTCGATTTATGAAATATGTGAATGGAAAACGCTACAGCATGATACACATTGTTTTTCTATACAATCAGCTATTTGGTTCAGAACATCATTTCATAATTGAAAATTAATCAACAAATGAAACAAGTGTACACACTTCTAGCGGTATCGGATAAAAATACATCAAATCCTGCCTCCTTACCTTTTTCTTACGGTGTGAGATAGAACTGCACAAAAAACGTAATGGTTCAAAATCCAAAAGGAAACTATAGCAAAAACAAATCAAAGTAATAATCCAAAATTGTTCACCATTTTCAAAAGGATCAGGCCTGAATGATGTAGCTGTGGCAATGGTAGCATAGAGGTAATAATAAGGAGTGGTTATAAAAAAGGGAGGTTGTGCTGATGGTTGTAGACGGCGGAGGAGGATGGAAGAGAGATGAATGATAGAATTGGGAAATTTGATGTAGACTGGATCGTGTTTTGCAAATTTGAGACGATGTCAAATTAGTTAAGGTTCATTAATTAGGGTTTGGATGTGCTGGAGTCACGGTTTTGGATGCGTTGATATGAGGACTGGAGAAGAAAAAGGATATGAGAGGTATAGATTTTGATTTTATCAACATTTTCTATATAACAAGGCGATTTGAGAGGAACAATTTGAAAGGAGAAAGAAATGGCAGTATTTGCGGACAACCGGGGAGAAAAGGAGTGAAACATGGACCACGTTTTTTGGCTTCAGGAAAATTGATTTTGCCTAGTGACAGTGAGCAAACCTCTCTAACGGTCGATTTGATTAATGCGAGTATTAGGGCACACGTTTTGCACGTGGATTGTTATTGTACTATTGTGGTTTTTATTTTATCTTTAAATTGCAACATTTAATTTTTTTTAGTTTGAATTCTTATTTATATTATTAATCAACAAAGAATGAAATGGTAAAAAAAAAAAAATTTGTTAGATCATACTTTTAATTAATACGAGTGTTACGGCACGCGCTTCGCGCGTGACAATAGCACACCCTTCGTGGGTAAATTGATTTTTTTACAAAATTATACGTGCTTAACATATTCAAGAGAAATGATTTTCATAAATATTTTAGCGATGCTTTGTGTTGAAATCATGTGTAATCAGTTTTGAATATTTATTTCTAAGTTGCATCGTTTAAACCTTTGGATTAGTTTGAATTTTTGTTTCCGTTATCAATTAATAAAGAGCGAAAATGTATAGAAAGTTTATTTGTTAGATCATATTTTTAAGTGATATTAAGTTTGGTAATATTTTTAAAAGAGCTTATGAATTTGCAAAAATGTATGTTTGATAGATCTTATTTTTAAGTGATATTAACATTTGTTAAGATCTATAGAGATTCATTTTTGCAAGTTGACATTGAAGATACCAGAAACTTGCTACACCAAAGCTATTATATTTAAGTTCCAATGGCATGCAATTCCCGTGTGCATTTAAATAGTACAAACGACACAGACGTTTTAATTGAGAGCAAATTTAATTATGTTCTATGTTACAATATACAATTGTTATTATAACCAACTAAATATAATATCTACAGGACGGTATGAAAACTACGAGTATGTAATATAATGATAAATTTATAAAAGTGGTTAGCTGTAACTTTCAGATTCAAGAATGTAATATAATCATATGAATATGGTTCAACGTGTGTAAACTCGATTTATTTAACGTTATGTATCCAACCAAAAATAGCAGGTCCCGAAAGAGAAGACATAACGTAAGAGCATTGCAATTTTTTTTTTGGCTTTTGATGAATTCTGTTCTTTCTTTATAAAATACCTACTGATGTCTATAAATCATTTGTCAAGTTCATTTTTAGTATAATTTCATCTATAATTTAAATTTATATTTTGTCTCTTTTAAAGCTTCAAAACATTAAAATGTGTAGTATATCATAGCAGTGCACATTTTATTTAGATATAAAGGTATCTCACTATATGATGGAGACACGTGGATGATAAACTATGATCCTGGTTGTCTTCATTGTTGATTTCCGTGTTTAAATTACTTTTTGATTGAATTTCATCACTTTAGCTGGGACAATTTATTTAGGTATTTTTTTCTCTTTTGGCTATTTCATATCTTCTCTCCAAATATATGGTTTATTACATTATTCGCAATAATAGATTTGTTACTTGACGTTTAATTTTATTTTTTAAAACAATACTTTCAATTTGAGGGTTTCTACTTACTACATTTCTAAAACGATACTTATAAAATCTTGTCCAATATCAATCAAAACTTAATATAATCATCATAACAACCTTTACTGTCTAATTTATATTCACTGCATATAATTCAAGATAAATTGTGTGCATAGCATGATTCAGAGTTATGAAACAATACAAAAAACAATCGAGTTATGCATATATCTCAGCTTGTACTCTATCGTGCTTTAAGTTCCATCTTGGTTTAAACAAAACAAATAGAGAGAAAAGATAAAAGAAAAATATAAATGAAAAATGGAATATAAACAATGACCGAATACTTCTATAGTAAATTGAAATAATAATAGACAACTGAATAAAAGTTAACCTGAAAGTTATGGTGTGTGAAAGCAAAGGTAGCCAGCAGCTATGAGCGGTAATTAAATAAATGCATCAGTACCATGACAAATATCATGCTTTCACTTAAATCCAGGAATAAAAAATTATAATAATAGTTTATTTACTCTCTATTTCAACTTGTTTTGAATCTAACGTATAATAAAAGGTTGAGCTTCTTAATGCTACCCAGCATAGTATGCAGTTGACAATAATATTACACGTAATATAAGTGCAGTGCTATATGCATCGAGTTGAGTATCAAGTATGCACATGTTATTTTTTAGGACCAACTAATAGATACACTGAGTTTAGGAACATATATGTAGATGCTATTTTTTAAGACCAATCAATAGAACAACTTTTTGAAGAATTGTATACAAAGAGCAATTTAGAATTTCGTAGTTGGACCAAAAGATTGTGCTTGCAAGCCGACTATTAATAAAGATTAAATTTTGGTAATAATTCAAGAGAGAAGCTTTGAATTTGTAAACGAAGTTTTTGTTAAATCTTGTTTTTAAGCGATATTAAGATTTTAAAATATCGATATAGGGGTGTTTTTGGTAGTTCACACCAACACCAAAAGTACAATTATTAATAAAGATTATTATTACTAGTACTATAACGACTCGTGCTTTTAAATATTTTAAATTATTAAATTTAACATGATTATTGAATAAAAATGGTTAGAAATAAAACTTTAATATTTTATTTATGTAATTTATTTAATATGAACTTGAATAAAATTTTGAAATAACCAATTTCGAAGATTTATGAAATAATTCAAGTATTGAAATGGTATTTTATACATTAAAGGTGTTTATAGTCAATAGCTGGGATTGAATAAGAAATGTTGAATTATTTAGATGAAAATAAAATAATTATTTGATAACTAAAATTCATTTGAAATCTAATAGTTGAATTTATTGAAATTCTAATATTAGAATTTATTGAAATTGGGTTATCGAAATAGTTTAAATAAAGAAGTGGAGCTAAATGAAAGTAGTTGTTTTATTATTTGAATTCGTTTTAAAAGTTAAATTTTATAAGTTAAATAACTTATATTAAAAATATAACGATTTGTTAGATAATTAAATTGTTTAAATTTAATATTGAAAATTGTTTAAATAACTGAAACCTGAATTTAATATGATTAAAAATGATGTCGAAAGTTGATTTAAATTTTATTTAAACATGAACGAAGATTGATAACTTTTAAATTGGATTTAAGTCAATAAATTTTATTTTGGAAATTAGTTGTTTTAATTAATGGATAAAAATAGTCTTTTTGGGCACTGTCTCGAATTTCGACGAAACTAGTTTAATTAGATCCGTAATAGTGAATTATTATAAAATTTTAAGTTTTGTAGCAATCAGACTTATCGTTTGGCCATGCGGGCTTGAAACACATATAAATTAGTTACAAGAATTTAATTAAAATAAATTGATTTTAAAAGGCTATCTTTTGCATACAATCGAAATTGGCCTCGAGACTAGTTCCATTATATTCGGAATGGGGTATAACATATAAAATGCTAGGCGGCGCGCTTCATTTAGAGTTCGGAATTTTCACGGTCAGATCGAGTCGGAAACTTATATAAGGTTGCATATACTTTCATTTAGCAAACCCTAAATGCAATCGCTCCTTTATATCGTTTAATGGCCGAAAATTCACGATCTTCTCTCATCGATATCTTCCAACCCGCTTAATGAAATTGCTCGACACCAAAAGGGAAAATGTAGAACTCGCCGAGCTTTACACATCCAACGGTGGGATCGTGGCAGAACATCTCGGAATCGCCAAAATTTAGCGCGAAAGTTCGCACAGTTTTAGGTATTATTCATGACGATGGCGGCCCTGGTGGCTTGCGCGACGAGGGTAAGGAACGCGGTCAGGGAGGTGTTCGTGGTGGTGGCTCCGATCGAGCCCCAGTCGTCTAGGGTTGCGTGCGCGTTGACAGAATAGGTCGCGTGGACTTAGGTTTTTCGCGTGCGGCTGGAACGTAGCCGAAAGAGGAAGGTTTGTTTACTTTATTTTATTAATTATTTTGTTAATTATTATCATTATATTAATTCTTGCGTAACTTTTCCATACGAGATCCGATTCAAGCGAAATAAGTCGCGTTGGAATCGTATCGACATCGTCTATGTCATGTAATCGAATTGAAATTTGTTTGAAGCTAAAAAAAAATTTAGCTTCAAATAACAGATGAGTGTTTTAATGCTCACGAAGTACTAAAATATTTTTATGTTAGTTAAATCTAAATCATGAAGTAATTTAATTTTATTGACTGTTATTTGGTAGTTTAATCAACATTTAAATTGACATGTGATTTGAACTGGTAGAAATTTATATTGATGGTCGAATTTGGAATTTGAATTAAACTGTCAGTTAAATTTTCGAGTATTAATAACTAGTTAACTGTTGTGATTTATTAGATGTTTTGAATGTTGATTGTGATGTATGCTATGAATTGATATTTTGGATGATTTAGATGTTCATTTATTTTTATATATATCCCTGTTAGCACCCTATATATTATTGACGGTCTATAAAACTGTTGTTTGAATTATTTCGTATAAATTAAGAAATAGGTTGAAATGATATATACCTATGATATTTATTTTGGATTGAAATGATATATATCCATGCCTGAAATTAAATTGAAATAACTATTCACTTGACCATAGGATAGAAAATTATATACGGACATCAGATTGATTAAATTAAATGATTTTAAAATTTTTGATTCAAAATTATTTAAATGATTTTGATATAAAGAAATAAAAGTCGAATTTGTGGAAATCGAATTATTTTCGAACTTGAGCTCGAAATGTTGAAATTGAAATTTGTTAACAGAAATTGTTTAAATAATTAAAATTGGAATTTGAAGTTATAATTGAAATATGATTTAAATTGTGGAAATTGATTTGTTTAAAAGATTTAAACTTTTATTCGAACTTTGAAATAAATCCAAGTAAAAGTAATTTAAATGGATATTTCAAATTCGAACTCGAAATTGAATTATTTTTAAAGATTTGAACCTTGAATTAAATAGTGAAGTTTAAATTGATTTAAGTGATTTAAAGTGGTGTTTTGAATCGAACTCAAAATTGATATAAATTGAAATGGTTTAAAACTGAGAATTGATTTGAGATTAATTCGAATTGAGAATTTAAATCGAAATCGAAATGGAAATCAAAGTTTATTTAGATTAAAGTGGAAAATGAAATTAATTTGAATTGAAATCGAAAATGAGTCGATTTGAATTGAAGTGAGATTGAAGACAATTTTAAATTAAGAGATTTGACATTGAATCAATTTGATGGAAATTTGGACTTGGGTCCAGATTTGTTAAAATGGAAAGAGACAGTTTGATTTGAAATATTTTGAAAATAAATTATTTAAAATAAATTATTTTAAAATTTTATCTTTTTAAATATTCAATTTATTTTGATTTTCAAGCTATTTTACTATATAAATCATTTTCAGTATCTAAACTATTTTATATTAAACTGTTTTAACTTTTAAACTATTTAAAACTATTCAAACTATTTTCTAAAAATTCAAATTGGTCAAAGTGGGAATTGTTTATATTTAAATCATGGATTTAAATGCGAATGTGGTTAAAATGAAGTTATAACCTAAATTGTAACTCGAATTGAATTTTGAAGTGAAAATGACATATCGATCTGAATGACATATTGTCAGTAAATATGAGGATTTTTGAAACGAATGATATTTTGAAGTGAATATGATATTTTGATATCAAGTACGAATCATTTTTGAAATGTAAAAGTACCAACCGGTGTGTAAAACGATGTTTAGTTGTTAAAGAGATCAGGGCCTCTTATTGACATACTCTCTATCAATATTGGAACTACTTTAACAACTGTGTACGCGGAGGAGACTCTAAAATGAAGTGGTTGGATTGGTCGTACGTTTGCTGGATTTAAAGAAAGAAAACAATGATGGATAGACTCCGGCACTTGTGCCAGTTTGAAATGACTAAAACAGGACGACTTGACAGGGCCAATGAGGCTAATTACCTCTAGTGGACATCCATTCTTTGATTTCTTTTTGGACTTGTTCCATATTGTTGCTCTTGTTGTTTGTTTCGATCGGTGTACCTTGATTTGGAATAGATCCCTTTGACTCGATATGGGATGGATGGACATGGTGGGTGATCATGGCTATGATGCGTTACTACCAACCCTACTACCTGAGCTAGTAGTATCCTACATTGGGCATTGCCTCACGTGCCTTGTCATACTTTTATCTATATATAAGACCACTACGATTTTGGCTTAGTGTTGTCATCACGGTGCATCTCTATCCCCCGACGTGTGTTTGGGACGTTATATGCAAACTGTACGATAATGCTTAAAAAGACATTAAGTAGGACTAATGTAAAAGCTTAACGCTAAGAAAATATTTATTTTTCTAATTAGACATTTATATATAGTATATTATATTATGTATAAATATTTGGATGGAAGTTTAAGAGATGGAAAATCTCATAACATCTTTTAAGTTATTGTATGCATTTATACACTGGATATGAGACGTGAAATACCGTAAACATATGTATATGTGATATTAATTTGACTCACATAAGAATATTTTAGTCCTGACTCGAGTATTTTATCTTTTCATTACGCTCAGGTCAGCCTTGAGTATTTCAGCGCATTGAAGATTATTTTCCAAAGGACGAAGATGAAGATTTGGTAATTATTATTATTATTATTTCATCATATTGTTTGTTCCACTGCATTATTTTATTGTTTGTTGCATATGTAACTCTGATAGGTGCTCGACCCTGAGTATTTCAGCGCATTGAAGATTATTTTCCGAAGGACAAAGATGAAGGTTTGGTATGTTATTATTATTAATATTAGTATAAATCACATGTACGTGCATTTAATAGCTAGAGATATTTAATTTTTGTTTAGTAAAAAATTAACATATGGATATGTGATATAAGTACAAAATCTTTGGTGGTCAGAACGCTTTTATTTCAAGTATTTGTTGGTGGTATTGGTTGCCAATTGATAGTAAAATTCGTTGGTAGGTGATTGAAAAGAGAATGGTGGTGGAGATTGTAAATCAATAGCGAGATTTCGTTTATAGGAGAGGGTATTTTTGGAATTTCAAAAAGGCACTGTGTAAATTCTATTCATTGAATTCTCTTTATTAATAGTAGAGGTTATTTCACCACATTGTTTGTTCCACTGCATTATTTTATTGTTTTGTTGTATATAAAACCCTGATAGATGTTGTAAAATATTAATCAAATGTATAGTATAAACAGCTTCATGAACTGTTTGTTTGATTATTATATTTTGTCATTCTGCTACGAGATTCTGTGTTTATTATTCTTCTTTTCTTAATTTTCTTAATTAGCCCTATTGATTATCTGTGTTTCGGATTGTTTGAGTTGGAAAAGTGTGAATTATTGTCGATTTAAGCCTTTCGAAATGCGGATCGTCACAGTTGGTATCAGAGCCAGGTTTAGCGAGAAGCTTAGCTTTGTGGGGTTGGTCTCATTAGAGATAGGGTGGTAATACCCTAGAATGAGTTTGTTTGAGTGTGTGTGTATGAGAGCACGTACTTGTTAGTGTTATAAATTGTTTTATATTGTGTTTACTTATCAGTTAAGTTGTTTATAAATTCTGGTCGGTGCATGGGATGCCATGTTATCGATAGGGGTTTCTAAATACTTCAACGAGGCAGGCTGACATAATATTGTTTTAAATGAGGGTAAATGAAATAAATTTACTTAGATTATATCTTATATATAAAATGATAATTTTCATAAGCCTGTATGATTATTAATGAATGTTGTTTGTTAGGAGGTGATAATATTTAGTTATCATCGATTATTGGTTGAATTTAATTAAAAAGAATATTTTATGAACTCTAGTTCACGAAGTGTTCGATAATTATATTGAATTAAAATATAATTACAATAAGAATTGTTTACAATAACAACGATGTAAATTAACGAAATATTTTCATAATAAGGTAATGGAATTGTATAAGTATATTTATAATAGAGCTTATAAATAGAAAGGACTTAAAAGCTAAGAATTTTAGAATTCAAATCCCGTTGCTTTTAAAATTGTTTTCAAAGCCTTCAAAATTAATAATAATATTATTTGAAAGTGTTTTCACTAGAAATATGTTTTGAAAAGATTTTTGAAAGAAATAAAAGCATTTAACTCGCTTTAATTGCTGGAAAATAATTCCGGGGATGACCGAAGCATCGCTAGTATTCATTTTCAAGTTTTAAGTGAGAATTGCTACCAAAAGAAATTTATTTCCGGTTAAAATAAGTTTGATTGTGAAAAAATTCTAAGTATGATTTAATGAATATATGAAAATAGTTTTTGAACTTATGAATTGAAATAGTATAGATAAGAAATAAATTCACAACTTATGAATTTGAACAGGAAAGTAAGACCGAATTTTGAAATAGTTCAACATTTTGGTTAAGCAAACAAAAGAAAATTTGAATTTGAGATAGGAAATAAAAGAATTAACCTAAGAAATGTTAAATAAATTGGGTTAGTGAAATGAAGTAAATAAAATGAAGTTTAACTCGAGAAAGTTAAAATGAAAGTGAATTGTATTTGAAATGAATTAGATAAAATAATGAAATGAAATTTTAAGTAAATAAGTTTGTACAACTAATAGATTTGAGAAACATTAAGCTAAAACAAAATTTAAATTATTGAATTTGAATGATAAGAAAAGAGAAAAAATTAACTTGAATAGAGTTAAATAAATTGGGTAATGGATTAAACGAAATCAAGTGCAACTTTATAAAGATTTAACGAATTGAATTGGATTTGAATTGAACTAGATGGATTAGTAAAGTGAACTAATTCTACTTAAGCTATATAATGAATTAATAGAATGAATACGAACTTGAATTATAAAACAAAATGCAATTAGGTGTGAGAGAAATTGAACGAGAATAAATGGGTGTAAGTAAAATTTACATGAGTAATTGAATTTGATTTAAAAGGGATGTAAATAAATTAAGGGCAAGTGGAATGAGTTTTAATAAATTCAATGACAACCAAATGAATATGAAATAAATTAATGTAATGGATTATAAGATGAAAGTTAACTTAAGAAAAGTTGAATGAAATTGATTGTGATAAAAAGAAATATATTATTAATATAAATTTGAGTTGCAAAATAAAATTTACTTAAGCAAATTTAGTGATATGAATCGGTGAAATAGATTAATGAGGTGAATAACTAAATCAATATGAACTTAAGTCATGATGTAATAATAAACATGAGTTGCGTTTTATAAAATGTTTATAATAAACTTAAATGATTTATGAAATGGTTTATAAATGATATTAGTATTAAGAGAGTATACTAAGTGGTAATGAGATAAAATTTAACTTAAATAAGATTAAATGAAATGATTTTATAAAATGGTCCATAAATGGATTTATTTGAATTGCGTTAAACAAAAAGTGAAATAATTGCAATTGAATAAATTGAATGTAAATGAAACAGATGTAAATAATTTGAAGCAAACCAGTTAACTGTTAATAAAAATTGAAAGTTAATAAGAAAGGAAGTGTGTAAATTAAATACTGATATTGTATAATGTAAATTAATATAGTTTGAATTAATTGGATGTATATTAATTATTAAATGGGTTCTTTTGTTGTAAATCATTGTTTTAACTGTTTTGACTGCATATGATTGTTGTATGTTATGTATCTGTGTTCGTGTTTATGGTTTAGATTTAGAATTCTTGTTATATAGCTTTCTCCTCTCGCCACCCAAATTTGGTCCTGTAAGTGATCCGTGGCCGCCGCATGATAAAGAGAAGATAAAAGTATATGAAGCAATGACAATTTCGCATATCGGTGAAGTTTGAGGACTTTGCCAGTCGCCTATGATTTAAAGGGTTCATTTGTGGCTATAGGATTATTACCGATCCTTAGCCATCATATGTTTGAGCGGGAATGCCACCAGCGATGCATCCATCTGTTTGACGCTAATCTAGAGTATTCCTTCAATGGGGACGACAATGGCTTCAATCCAAAGTTAAGGGAGTAAAGTATAATAACCCTGCTTTTCACGCCGTAATAATAATGAATTTAACTAAAATAAAATGTTCGAATTTGATTATTAGCAATTATTATTTCTAAAAATAAATTTTACTTGATTAGATCCTATTTAATAAACAAATTTGTTTTAATAATTTGAATTATGTTAATAAATCCTTTTCGAATAATTTATTGGAATGGAATAAAATGTTTTAATTGGATATAAAATATTTTGAAGTGTAAATATATTTTTTATATAAAATCAAAATCATTGGGAAATAAAATTATTTACGATAATATAATGAGCAATTAAATAAAAAGAACTAAATACTGAACTAATAAAAATAATCTAATTGTTGAAATATATCTTGTAAAATGAAGTTTAAATTAGTATAAACTAGATTGAAATATTTTTATGAATAAATGGAAATGATTAAATTTTTTAAATTGAAATATGAAGAAAAGTTAATTAAACTAAAACAATTTAGAATTTAAGGCCCAAAACTAAATCAAGCCTAAGCCACCTTCATTTCTAGCAAACTCATCTCCCTTCCCTACATACTAAAACCCAAACCCCTCTCCTAACACATCCCCAAAGCTTAATTTCCATTTTCAGATGACCTATAAAAAAAAGATGGAAGTTGCGCATCGCGACCTGATAGAGCCACGATTGGCGACGATGAACGGTGCATAGGGGGAGGGCAGCGGTGATGGCGGCGACCAGAGGAAAGGTCGAGGCGACTTGGGTCTACACGATGAAGAAGGAGGCGCGTGGACATTGAGACGAGTTTATCGACATTGAAGGCTAAGGGATGCTGTCAACACAGAGGAGATATTGTATTATGGTGGAGGCGCTTTCGGTAGCGGTATGTGAGATGCCATGCATGGTGACAGGCAATGTGGATTAGGTAAGGCAACATGAGGCGATGTTGGAGGCATTTGGACAGTGCGGGAGGTGATTGATGCGATGCTGGTTAATGTTCGAGCAGAGGGCAATTGCTAATTTGGTTATTCAAGCATTTATTCGATGATTTATTCTCCAACTCTCGATTATATCTTAATGCCCATACAAGTTATGAATATACTCCATTTATTTTTTGAACTAGTTGGTTGAATCTATTGGTGGAATTATTTGTTTAGGATGATTATTATTTGCTTATTGGTTGATTGTGTAGATTGAAAGTGTTAATTTGCAAATGGAATTTTGTTTGATTGCAAATTGAACTATATGTATTTTTGTATATTGATAGGTGTGTATTTTCATCGATGACAGGGTTCGATGGAACTCAAATCGGGTCATGCGATAAATTCAGAGTGTTGACTGGGCGATATATATTTTTAGAGTAATTTTACTCCACAATTTATATATCAGATATATGTTTATTCTTATTTAAAAAATGTTTTGGAAAATTTATTTAAAGGTTTGAAATTTTATTAAATGTATTTTACAAATAATTTATTAAATTTTATTCAATTAGCTATTTTTACACCTGCAAATATAGTTTGAATTATCAATATAAATAAAACTTACTTTTGGTTATAAAACTCCTTCTAGAATCAATATTATAATATATATTAAAAGTATGTAATTATTTTAAAGAAAAATATAATATATCACTATTTTATAAAATATATTATGAAAATAATAATATTGTTTTAAGTGATTTGTATTATAAAGCTTATTAAAAATTATTATTGAAAGGGCTTCCAAACCTTAGTAAAATATAAAAATCTTTTATAAAGTAATTAAATGATTATGGATATGTTTTGAACAAATAAAATTCTCTTTTCGTAATATGAGAAATTTCTAATATGGTAAGATTTAAAAGAAAATGTTTTATTTTTAATTAGTTTGAATATAAAGTGAATATTTTAAATTATATTTTATGGTTAGAAAATAAACGTAAGTTATTTTGAAGTTTATAGATTTATCGAGTGAAGTTTAAATATTAAGTGAAAATAAATATAAGTTATTTTCAATTAATCTCCCCTCCTCAAGAACAACAACCTTTTCTTTCCCTTTAATGGCCGCCCACTCTTTCGCTCTCCTCCTCAACCCTAACATTTCAAAACTCTCGCCCATAATCCCTCCATCTCCTTTTCCCTGCCAGTTAGACCCTGACCCTCCCCCTCCTCTCTCTTCTTCCGTGCCATCATTTTCTTCCATTTCATCTATTCCTTCCTCCTTTGTTTTTCCTATCGACCCTCCTCCCGCTTCTTCTAATCTATCTGCTCTGCCTTTGTCTTCATCCAATGTCATTCCTCCAAACCAAAACTGGTGCGCTCTCTTTAAACTAAAACCTAGAAACGCAGGCAAATTCATCTTTTAGGATACGAAGATCTTATTCTCTGGTGAGGCCATGGTCCCATCTGTAGACATTATCCAGGTGGAAATGCGGTTTAGCAGGAGTATCCGGTAGGGTTTTTCTCGACAACCAAATCTTATACAGCTGTAATTGAGCATCTCAAGCGTATTTGGAAATTAAAGGGTTCTATCAAAGTGAAATCTTACGCATTCACCTTTTTATTTTTGTTTTCTTGTGATGAGGATAAAAGGAGAATTATAGAGGGTGGTCCCATCATAATAAGAAACAAGCTATTCATTGTGAAACCTTAGGATCCCACCAATGGCAATGGGTGTGATACTATTCGATCTTTCCCTGTATGATCCCACCAATGGCAATGGGTGTGATACTATTCGATCTTTCCCTATATGGATTAAACTTCATAATATCCCTATATTTTCTTAGTTTCATACCGAGATTAATTGGCTTGCCTGTGGATTAGGAAAGCAACTATGTATGGATGAATCGACTTAGAAGCTTGAAAGGATCGAGTTTGCCAAATGTCTGATTAAAGTAAAGCCCGATGTTGAACTGGTTGATAGATTTATTGTTCAATTGGTGGAAGGAGGAGAGCAAGTTTTTCATGTATGAGATACGTGTCTCGTGCAAACGATTTGGACATTTTATTTCATCATGTTCTAATGTGAAGCAAGATAGAGTTAAGACTAATGAAGAGCAAAAGATGGATGGAAAAGAGATTGTGCCTGAAACAAAGGCCAAAGAAGTTGCTGCGACAAAGGAAACTCAAAATAAACTTAGGCTAAAGGCAAAAGCGTGGAGGAGGAAACATAACCTGAAAGTGGTGAGCAAGAATAACAACAATAGGGTGGTTAAATCTATTTAATCTAGTCTAGAGGTTCCTTTGGCTGCTCCTCTTCATGGCACCGCTTTGAGTGCCTAGAGCTCAAATATTGAGAATATTAATAAATTTCAGGTATTGGAAGAAAAGGAGGATATGAAGATGATGTTAACTGCAAAGATGACGGAGGAGCAAGGGAAGAAGGTGAAATTTTATATGATAGATTGCTTGAGGATTTTGTTTCTGCTATAACAACTCCAGTTAAATATATACATGCACAATCTGATGTGTGCACCTCTGTTGCCCAGGATGTGTACACCATAAATGAAATTGTAATCGAACCTATACCACATCATACCTCAAACCCAAACATGGACCCCAGGATCATGCGATTCCTCAACAAATCCTAGTCCCCTGCACCTTTCCCACTCTTTACTTCTACCTGGGGAAAGCAATATTCCCATGCAAGAGTTGCTACATGATAACTCTTCCTTAAAAGCAAGTAATACCTCCCTGACACCAATTATAACTTATGCCCCTCATAACTCAACCTCTTGCAAATCCAACCTATTTCCACCCTTGATGACAATATCAAATGTTCTTGAAACCGCTTCTCCTATCAACTCTTCAATATCTATTTTGGGTTGGATCTCACCCTCTTTTACCTCCTAACATTCCATTCAGACCAATGATAATCTCCTCCAAACCAACCAAGACTATACCACAACTAGCAATAAAAATAGAAAACCTAGAAAGGGAAGTAAGAATGATTCCAATGGTCTGGATGTCACAGGTAGCCTTCTTCCTTTTAGGATAGTTCCTAAAAATATCACCTCCAACTCTCCTACAACTAGAAGTAGCAAGCTTAAGGCCCAAAAGCATTAGTATATTTAATGATACACAACATAGCCGCCTGGAACTTGTGGGATGCTCACAATGACATTAGGTTTGATCAAGCTAAAAACCTTATCCAATCTCACAAACTTCACCTTCTTGATCTTCTTGAAACTAAGCTCAACTCTACTCTTACCACTAGAGTAGCTAAATACATCAAGCCTGCTTGGCATCTCTCTCACAATCTTTTTGAAGCTTCATATGGTAGGAATCTTATTCTACACAACCTTTTAACCTACAGCCTAACTCCTATTCTCGCTACCTGTCAATTTATCCACTTTCACACCATATAGATTCCCTCGTCTACTTCTTTCTATCTTTCCCTCATCTACGCTTATAACTCTCTAGCCTCAAGACAAAACCTCCTTAACGTGCTTACTGACCTTAAGACAAGATTCCCATACTCGGTTAGCTTTTGGTGACTTCAACTGCTGCCTAAACTTCAGTGACAAATGTGGTAGCATCCCTCTATGCCATAGAGATATCCTTCCTCTCAATGAATCCATTTATTATGCTTATTTTATGACCATCAAGAGTTCTGGTGCTCTTTACTCCTGGAATAATTGTAGTAGGAGTGGTGCTAGAACTTTCACTAGAATTGACCATGTTTTATGTAATTTCAAAGCCATTTCATCCTAGGCCGCCCTATCTTATTTCCTTTTCATGCCTATCCTTTCAGATCATTCTCCTCCCATAATTTCTTCTGGGCTAATTTTTGAGAAAGATAAAGCTAATTTTAATTTTTTTAGTGCTTCGATCAAAGATTCTGATCTTATTAACATTGTCTCCTCTGCTTGGTCTAACAGGTTCTATGGAAGCCTTGTATACATTCTCTTGCAAAAGTTGAAAGCAACCGAAGCTGCCTTGAAGGTCTGAGAAAGAAACAAGCATGGAAATGGTGATCTGTTATCTACATCCATTAAAGCTTACCTCCTCATAGCTCAGAAAAAATGCTAGATTACCCGGATGATGTCAGTGTTCTACTATCGAAGCTATCTTATCTACTGAGTATGCTCAAGCACTGCATTATGAACAAAGCATGTTGAAGTAGAAGTTAAGACAAGACTGGAATATTTATGGAGAAAGAAACTTTGAACACTTCCATGCCACTATGAAATCCAAGCAGTCAAGATAGAATATATCTTCTATCTCTGATGAACATGGTTAGCTTCACTCTACTCCTCAATCTATTGATGATGCCCAAATATCTTATTTTTAGACCTCCTAGATAATGCTGACATTTTCTACCCTGATCTTAACATTATTAATAATGTTGATCTGCCTACTCTTTGTTCTGATGACATCAGGTTTCTATACTCCCCATTCTCTAGTGAGGATATAAAAGGTAATTTTCGAAATGAATAAGAAGGCCTTAGGTGGCTTAGACGGCTTTAATATAGTATTTTATACCCACCGTTGGACTGTAATAGCATCTGATGTGCTTAAAGCAGTGCACAAAATATTTAGGAAAAGCAAAATGCTTGGAGTTATAAACGCGATCAACCTTATTCTCATCCCTAAGACTAATCCCTTCTTCTATAGTATATTTCCATCCAATTGCTTGCCGCAACGTTATACATAAGTGCATATCTAAGCTAATTGCCACAAGGCTCAAGCTGGTTCTGCCTAAACTAATATCCAACAGCCAATCTCCTTTGCCACCCCAAAGGAGTATATGGATAATGTGTCGCTGTCACGTGAATTACTTGGTGGTTACAATAGAGCTCATATTTCCCCTAGATCTATGCTTAAGCTCGACTTTAGAAACGCATTTGATTCCATACATTGATATTCTATTGTTAGATAATGGCCAAGATGCTCTTTCTGAAACAGTTTGTAACCTGGATCTACCTATGTATGTCCACTCCTACATTTTCTCTATATTACAATAGAAATTCTATTTGTTTCTTCAGTATCAAGCAGGGAATTGGACAGGGCGACCCCGTGTCCACTTGCCTGTTTATCATGGTAATGGAGGTCTTTACTTGACTAGTCAAAAAAAGGATGATGTCCAAGGAGTTTCTCTTGCATCCTAAAAACAAACATCCTCTAGTTACCTCATTAATGTTTGCTGATGATGTTATAATATTCACCAAACCTGTGCTCAGTTGCATTCATTGCATCCTGCAAGTCTTTGAAACCTTGTATAAAATCATTGGTTTAAAAGTCAACCTCCAGAAATCCCACTTCCTTACTGTTGGGATCTCTTAATCCGTTGTCATTAATATCCTTTAGCTAACCAATTTCAACCTTATGATAGCAGTACCAACTACTTTGGCATCCCTCTAGCTACTTCAAGAATTAAAACCTCGTAGTGATTACCCCTTGTTAAGATTACTACCACTATGGACAATTGGGCTAACGTATTATTGTCTTAGGCTGGTAGACTTGTCTTAATCAAGTCTGTCATATTTTCTATGATGGTATATTGGTCTAGAACCTTTATACTACCTAACCGACTCCTTAAAATGGTGAGAAGGCTATGTATAAATTTCTATGGTCTGGTAGCATGCCCCCAAGAAAATGATTACTTGTGCATATAAAAAGATTGAACCACCAAAAATTACTGGTAGTCTAGGCCTGAAAAATCTCCAATAATGGAATAGTGCCGCTTTCAACAGACACTTTGACCCCTTCCTTAACCTGAGGGATAGTATTTGGGTTCAATGGACTATCACTCATAACGTAGAAAAGAAGAATTTCTGGTCTATGAGCATGCCTCAGTCCTATAGCTAGACTTGGAGAAGGATATTAGGCTTGCAAGACTCCTTGCTTCCTCATATCAAATTAATATTAGCTGATGACAGTAGGGCTAGCTTCTGGGATGATCCTTGGCTCAAACAAGGTTTTATTCTATCTAACTTCCTATCTTATCAATAAATCCGATAGACTGGCATATGTAGAAATGCCAAAGCTATTGACTATGTAAGTAATGGTCGCCTTACATTGCCTTACACTAGCAACCAGTTTATTAGAATTCTCTAGGATGCCATAACTGAGCAGTTTTTTTTAAACTACTGATAAAGATCATGTTGTTTGGAGAGCTAAATGCCACAAACACTCCATTGAATTAGTTTATAAACACATAGTTGCGCTGCCTCTCTTTGTGTCCTGTTGGTACAAAAGGACCTGGTTGAACAAGTCTCCGCCTAAAGAAAATCTTCTTATTTGGAAAATCTTTTGAAATGCTCTGCACACTAAAGACAATTTATCAATATAGGATTCGACATGTGCTTAATATGCACTTTTTTCAATAGCGAACGTGAAAATACTTTTCACTAAGTCTTTGCATGCAAGTTCATTTATGAGATACATAGGAAG
Source organism: Allium cepa (assembly GCA_030765085.1). Taxonomy (NCBI): domain Eukaryota; kingdom Viridiplantae; phylum Streptophyta; class Magnoliopsida; order Asparagales; family Amaryllidaceae; genus Allium; species Allium cepa. The sequence goes on from CM060945.1 coordinate 138,171,032, forward strand.
GTAATGAACATATATGGTAGAAATGATGTGGCTAAGCAAAGTAATATTGAGTGGGCTCTGATTTATAAAGCCACAAAATGGAAAAGCATGAAGTCCTATGCCCTAATTCTTATCTTGCAAAGTTTGTGAAAGTAATACGGGAGGAAAGAAATGGTAGGATACTTAATAATGAGGCAAGAGGATCAAATGTCATGATGCATCATCTGCAACATGAAATAGCTAAGGGCCTCAGAGAGTCTGGGTTTGCCTTTGACTTCTCCTTCATATCTCCTTGGCTCTGAGTTACAGCTTTGTAGCTCTCATTGTGCCGTCTGTCTGTATCTTCTTATGTGTATGTGTGTGTCCATTATTATATTGCCTTGATTTCTTTTTTGAGCTCATAGCATATTATTACTCTCATATTCTGTTGTACTTCTTCCTTCTCTATGCCTTGCAATAAAACCGGAAAGGGTCCAGTCAACCCTATTACCTTTGCCAAAAAAAGAAGAATTTTACAGATTTATTTTAAAATAGAACTTAATTTTAGGAAATTGTGGAATGACTTCAATAAAGGATATTTGATTTGAAAACTGTTTTTGAATGTTTTAAAATATATAAGTGTAGATTTGGAAATGAATTTTGATATTTAAATCTTTAATTTGGAATTATATAAAAAAAGTTAAAGGACTATTCTATATATAATATATTTTGAAGATTTTTATTGTTTTCAGAATATAAAATTGATTTAAAAAGTTTTATTACATTTTTGTAATCTCTTTCCTCATTTGTATTTGAATGCTTTGGAATTATTTTATGGTTCGGGTTAAAATTATTTTGAATTCAAAATATATATTTAAAGTAAATAACAGTGTTTTAATCTTTTTTTGGAAATTATACAAACAAGGTAAACTTATTTGATATATACATGTTTTACCAGATTTTATTAGTTTTGGTATATAAAATCATATAAAATTAATTGAAGAAAAGTTCCATTCAAAGTTATTTATTTATTGAAAAAAATTGGTAATTGGTTTAAAATAATTATTCAAAAGTTTATATAATTATGAAAAGTAAGCAGTTTATTATATGTATTTGTTTAATGAAGTTTTACAACATTTGTCTGATTTCTTATTGCTTCCAAATTGATTTTTGTTGTTATGAATGATTTATTACTAAATATTGATTTGATTATACTATATATATATATATATTTAACTAATCGACTTTTTGATACTTTTCTGATTTCTCCTTTCTTTTATAATGAATTGGATCATTTGAATGATTCACATTGATATTGATTTGAATAATGTTTTAATATGATACGATGATGACATCCTTCTATATGGAATTATGATATTATTATTATTGGTATTTTTGGTTTTGATGATTTTAATTCTATATAGCGAGGAACCTAAATAAATAAAGTTATAATACCATCTGGGATGGGTATTTAGTAATATTTTTCTAGTTATTCTTTGGACTCGTTATATAGAATATTGGAGGTTGAGTGTAGTCTATAGACAGTGAATAAATGTTTGAGTATCATGTAGTGGTATGAATGCTGTTATGATATTTATTCGGTTATTCATTATAAGTAGATGATACTTACATGATGAGAATAGTATGATGAGATCGTACTTACATAAGGTGATGCTCATAGCTGTGAGCATGGTATGCTCCCTTATATTTATTGATATTGTATGCCACTATCATGGTGGAGTTGGAGAGAATTGATGGCTAGAATCCACCCTAACGGCCTGATCTTGGGGTCGCACCCCAGATCCGTAACACCTTCTTACTGGATGTTTTATTTGATGCGCATCATAATATTTGGGTTAGGTGACCTACATGGTAGGTGCTCTATATCACGAGATTTTGTTTAGGTGATTCATAGGGTACATGCGACATATCCCCTTTGTGTTGCATATGCCATCGATCTATTACTTATATAGGGGAGAAGCATGGTCGTGACCAAGGCTATGCGTTGATGAGCCATTGGTGGATATGGGTATAATATCCATAGAGATAACTGAAGACTAGAGGAGCAGATCCGGTTACTTGACCCTAGGTTTCCGGAGCAGGTAGATGGCCATTAATCTCCCATCTGGTTCTAATGGAGTGGTAAATTAGCATATTTTATTGATACACCGCACTTAAGTACAGATGTGGGTTAGGTGACCCAGGGTTAGGTGACCCACATATTGATGTATATATGACTCTACTTAGGACTTCATGTTTATTTACAGCCATTCACCTGTAATGATATATTTAGATTTATTTATGAGGAGATGAGATTATATTTGGATAAGAATCCACAATATAGTGGATTCTCGTATCTTTTATTTTATCGGACTAAAGGATAGGTGGCCTATATTTTACGATCAGACAGTCTACTGTACATTGGTTGATGATATTATTTTATTATTTGAAATTGAGAGATATTTAGGCATTACATATGCTAACCTGACTATCCTTGATGGTGTCTCGAGTATTGATGATTTTGATATAGATGATTCACCTATTTGATATTGTTTCGATTGGATAATATCCAATGTAATTTTATATGGGTGATGACATCTTTATGTTTTGTTTCATGAATGTTACCATTTTGTTATACTATTGTTTGTATGTCATCACTATTATACTATGCAGATTCCATATCTATATATGTTCACCCCTTGATTTAGATATAGTCTGACCCGTGTGTTATTTATGACATACTCGGTTCAGTTTGAGACTTTTTAGGTTCAAGGACAACGAGACTAGCTTGTGTTTTGGTATAGAGGAGACTAGTGTGTTGTATTATTGCATATCATCTGAGTATTATGTAGTTTCATGTATGTATGTGTATATATATATCCTTGTATTGTATATTGGACAATCCTTGTATATATTGTATTCTATACTATCACTACGATTTACTCTGTGATCTTTGATATTAAATATTGTATATGATTCTATCCTGTAGTCACACGTGTTAAATTTTTTTGTGTCGATACTGTGTACGTATAGGTAAGTTATTTATTTGATGTTTATATACGTACCAGTGTTAGCCTAAGGGCATATTCACCTGTGTACCCCATACAATCTCATTCTTCATATTATCTTACGGTATTACTCAATAGTACTACTGGATAGTATGAGTATAGAGGTGGGGTGTTTACAATTTGGTACCACAATAGGTTCAAAACAATACATCATATATGAGAGACATAGTCTTGACCTTAGATGAGACTTAAAGTTCCTATCCACTGGGGTGTATTGGACAGTTATCCTATATTAAAGGGACGTTAGGAGTCTATATAGTTAATATCGAATAATATTGCTGATATATCACCGATATATCTTATATCGCTCCTTAACCGATATTTTTTTCAAAATATCGCTATAGATATATCATTCGATATTTGTTGATATATTGCTCCGATATTTAGTATAAAATCCTTGATATTTCTTAAGAATATCATTCATTAGCATATTCTTGGAGAAAATAAATTTACAAATAAGTATCTTCACATTCTCAATATTTGTTTTTTGTATATGGTGAATGATAGTACGTACAAATCCCCATAGACTAATTCTTTTAGTTTTAACCATAATTTTTTTGTCTATTTCATTCGTCTTTTAGTAAAGAAAATCTATCTATTCCATTATTTTATTTGTATATGGCGAAGACTTTATCACTAAATACTAGATCGTTTAAGAGCTATTTTTTTTAGTTATGTTTTGGTTCACTATTTCTAATTGGTAAGTTAGGTTATAAAATTGATTTTACTAGTTATTATCATGTACCAAGAACTAAAACTTTGAAGCATAGTAAAGTTATATATTTGAAAATTTGAAAATTTGATAAAGAATAGGCTACAAATTGTAATCAGTCTCAAATCAACTTTACTTCTTTGGTAAATTAAGTGAAAATGAAAATGAAGAAACCATAAATTTGGAAAAAAATGCAATTAATGTAGATGATTATATGACCTAAAAAACGAATACGGTATAAAAATGAATAAAATAATAAAAAATGCTAATTTTAAAAATTTTCTCAATTTTTATAAGCTTATTATATGACTTGTGTTTAATAGAATATCCCGATAAACATATTGTAATTTGTTAACTACATGTAATCAATCTTTAATAGTAATTTCGGAATATTAATCCAATATTTAAAAACATAACCTCGTTATAACATTATAAAATAGTACAATATGGTTTATAACATGTTCTACACATGTTCGATATGTCACCGACATTATCATGATATTTTAAAATATCTCATATCGGTACGTGACCAATATATACCCGACATCCATATTAACTACTTAGGTAGGTATATACGATGATTATTGGTGTAATCATCTGGATATGCACTCGTTATTTTTCCTACTATATATATTATTTTGTGCCTATTACATTGGTATATTAATATTTATGTGGAATTTAAGTTGTTGATAGAGATGGTGAAATAAAGAGTTGATAGACAGACCGATAGTGTCGATATTGGTGAAGATGAATAAACCTCTATGTGGCAACTTGAGTGGAAGGATAGTAGTGATCAAAGTGCGTAGCGGATGTTGATAAATAGCTTTCCGCCGAAGACCTTTTTTGTTTGTTTGATGTACGTTTGGTTGAATTTAATTTTTGTTTTCAATTGACCTAGTTTAGAATGTGAGAATTTAGTAGGAGTTATCACTCGGATATTTATAAACTCTTTGAATTTAGATGGAGTCAAATAATAGTCGGAGCCAGTGGTTTATCCAAATTTTGAATCGCTAGAGAATAATAGAAATGTTTAAGAAATAATAATAATATAGTTATTAAAGATGTGAAAAATTAAATTAAATTGATAGAATGTTTGATTGATATTATAGATGCGTGGCAATTTGAATTGTTATTAATGGTTGCTGTATTGAACCTATATATGAACTTTGAAAAATAAATATTTTGTTTAAAACAAACAAATGATTTAATAAAATATGAAGATGGTTTTGTAACGACCCGTAAATTTTGATAAATAAATTGGCTGAATTAATAAGATTTTTGTAATTAAATTTAGAAAGAAATAATTTTTTTATAATTTATATTGAAGTAAATGTTAAAAATGAATGTAGCATTGGTAATTAAAATTAGTTATTGACAAGTGAAGTGAAACCCCAATAATGAAATAATGTAAATTGTTGCACTTGGTTAAAATGAAAAATAAGTAAATAAAAGTAAGTGTTGGATTTAACCAATGAATAATATAGTGATTAATAGTAATTGAACGTAAATTTAGGTAATAATGTTAAAGCAAGTTGATGAATAACGAATTTAGTGCAATCCCAATTAATTGAAATAATTGTAAGGTTTTATTTGATTGTAATTTGTAAATTGGGAAATAGATTCAAAATTTTATTAAATGGATGAAATAATACGTAATAAAGTGCAATTTGATAGAATCAATGTTAGTATAAATTAAAGAAATAATTGAGAATCATATTTATGAAATAATAACGAGAATACAAGGTAAACAATGCTAATTAAAATTAATAATTAATGGATTGAATGAAATGCCAATTTATGAAAATATGTTATACTTGACTATAAATGGAACATAAGTGAATAAACGGAATACTGGATTTACCAAGGAAATAATAGATAGTTAATGGAAATTAGTATTATGAAAATAAATGGTAACATTGATTTGTAAGTAATAAAATCTTATTAATGTGACTAAAGGTCAACGTAACGATTATTGTATGTTACCTATTTATGTAGCTTGTTAATTTAAATTGGAAATCAATTACAATAATTATAATTCAATATTACGTTAATGTTAATTAAGGTAATATTAGGAAATAATGTTAATGTTATTCATAATTGGACAATTTGTTGAATTTTAAGAATGGGAATAAGATTTATCAATTTATTGGGATTTGAACTATAATAATTGGAGCAATTACAATTAAATGAAATTAAAATTTTAATTATTACGTTAATTGAAATCAAGATGGAATTTGAGAATATAATGTAATAATCATGGAACCAATGTTAACTTTATCCATTTGACCATGATGAATTGAATAATAAGAATGAAAATTTAATCCACTGGAATTAATAAAAATTTAATTTATAATTTCTGAATTTAACGAAATTGTAATTTAACACTGAAATTGATGATTGAATCAACATTTAAGTGACATCTAAATTTGTTTAAAATTAGTATAAATGATTAAGAAATATAAAAGTGATAAAAATTGTCAATTATAGAATTGAAATTAAAAATTGGATTTAATTTATTAATTTATTTAATTAATGTAAAAATAGCCATTTTGGCCATTGACTCGGATTTCGACGAAACCAGTTTCATCGGATCCGTAACGATGAATTATTGTAGGGTTTTAAGTTTCGTAGCGATTGGACTTGTCGTTTAATCGTACGGACTCGAAACGTCTTGAAATCAATTTAATTGAAATCAATTGAAATCAATTTGAAATAACTTGATTTTAGCATAACTTTTTCATACGATGAAATTTGGACATGAAACCTGTTCCATTGCTTTTAAAATATTTTAAAACATCTATTTTGATATATGAGTTGATCCAATTTCGGTCCGGAGTCAGAACAGGCTTTTCGGGCCATTTTTCGTTCAACGCGTATATCCAATCGATCCGGTCCATCCTAATTTCATCTTGCCTATATATATATATGCTGTTATAAACCCTAATTGTTCCTCATTGTCATTTGTCTGTACGTACAATTCATTCTATTCCTCCTCTTTGCAATTGCAATTCCAAATCGAAAATTCCAACTGCAATTGCAAATCAAATTCAAAGCCTAGAATTCAGACTCTCCAAATAATATCAAATTTTATATCAACGGAAAGCTCTCGAAGAGCGTAATCTTCTGGTGTGATTCGTTTTTCAAATCGGTTCACAGTTTTCCCAGAATTCGCGAATCAATTCTGGTCGTTCCTATTGGATTCTGATCGATCCAACGATGGATCTGTAGCCAATCGGCGTTCGGGCAGTGCCATTGCAGAGGTAGTGTGGAGCAGAGCATAGGGTAGTGATTGTTCGTCGTAACTCGATCTGGATTCACCAGAAATCGAGATTTGGTGGCCGATATTCGTCCTCGGCCTAGGGACGCGTGGCTGCGCCGGAATGGACGGCAAGTTCGCCGTGGGGCGGCGGAGGTAGGAGAAGATGACGGGGTTGCTCGATCGGGACGAAGGCGACCGTGGGCGGCGTATAAATCGATGAACTTGGGGCAGCTAGGGTTTCAATCGAAACCTGGTTGGCTCGAATTCACGTGAAGAATGAAGCAGGGACTAGATGACGTGGCTCAACGTTCGGTTTGTTTCTTTTTATTTTACTTTATTCTAATCTTGATTTCAATTCGTTCTAATAATCATAACTTTCTCATACGAGTTCGAATTTACGCACGGGTTTTTGCGTTAGGATCGTACTAAAATTTCGGAAATTTTGGTGCTGGATTGGACGAATTCTGAGACTGTTCAATTTTTGGATTTAAATTCAATTTAAATTTAAAATGTGAGTGTTTTAACCCATTCACAACTTCTAAAATTTCTTATGTTTGTTAAATTAATTTTTGATGTGATTAGAAATTTATTTACGACTGTTTGGCATATTTTTAATCACCATCTCAGTTAAATTGGATTTATTGGATTAAATTATTATTTAATTTATTATTGCATATAAACTGTCAGTTAAATTGTTAGTTAAATTATTATTGAATATAAACTACCAATAAACACCTGTTGTTTATTATCTGTATATATATTGATATTATTGTTTGAATTGGATGATGATTGTGATAAACGGTTGATGGTTGATATTGGATGAATGGATGTTGTATTTTATATAGTTGTAAACTGCAAGTTGATATGCATTTTATTTCATTCGGGATTGCGGTTTGAAATGATATATAACCGTATTTTTATTTTAAATTACGAATTGAAATGATAAATATCCGTATCAATTGACTATAGGGTAGAAAATTATATACAGACACCGTGGTCTATATATAAAAATATTTTTAAATGATTTTCTACGGTTTTGTAAAGAAATATATGGTTTTATGAGATATTGATTTGGATATTTTATAAATGGTATTTTATATATAGTTAAATTCTTGGTTTTAAGCTACGTATAAAATTGGCTTAAAGTATAAAATAAGTTTACTAGTAAAGTTTGATTTTATTAAGATATAATATGGTTAAGTATTCAATTAAATATTTCGGGAGTTATAATGACTTAAATGAGAATAAAGTGGGAAGATAAATATGAAATTGTTTTGAAATCATATAAAATTGATATTTTAAAGGTATGATTTTTACAACTGGATTTTTGTTTAAATGAATTAAACGAATATTTCAATTATAAATAAATTGAAGGAAAAATTTGGTTATTTGTAATTTGAGTTTATTTAAATGAAAATGGATTTATTATGCAATTAGTTCAAAACTAAAAATAGAACATTGAATTGTTGAATCTAAATTATCAAATTTAGTTTGGAATTTTGGAATATTTAAAGCCGTGAATATATCGAAATTGAAATGTTTTATTGACATTGAAGTGTTTCTAAGTTATGAATTTCAAATTTTTATGCTTTAAAGTGTTATAATTTCAATTGTTTGGTTTCGAAGTGTATAAATTTGAAAGTTTGGAAAAGGGATATGTTTGAAATAAATGATATTATATTGATTTGGGTTTTATTAAAAATGACATCATATTGATTTGGGTTTAAAAAACAGAAATGATATCGTAATTATATGGTTGTAATAGATATTATATTCTGTTTTTTTAAAGTATAAATTATTTTGAAAGGACCGCGGTGTTATAATAACGTTTGGTAGTTAAAGAGACCGGAATGGAAAGTTGTCATACTCTCTGCCAACTCCGAAAACCAATTTAACAACTGTGTACGCGGTGAAGATTTCAGAATAAAGTAGGATGGCGGCGGCGTTTTCTTTGAGGTAAATACGTGGACCCGACTCCCGTGAGTTGGCATAAGGTGGCTAAAACAAAAACGATTCCGAGCCAGTGAGGTAGCCCCTCTTGTCAGACACACTCCTTCGATATTATATTTTGACTTGGAGATTCATTTGGTAACCACTTTTATTTTTGATTTTGCGGGTGTAGCTCGAGGTGGGCGGTAGCTGCGCACTATGCGTCACCACCTGTCCAGATAGTAATTGGTATATCTACCCTGGCATTGCCTAGTTGTGCCGTGTCACCTACCCTAGCACACCTTGTACGAGTTTGATTTTTGTCGTACCTATGGAGTATCTTCTCGTAGTCTTCCGGTCAGGAGATATGCAGGTACTGTATAGACAATTGGCACTATTACGTGTTAAGGGCTATATGGGTAACCTCTTAACGCTATTTTAAAGTAATTTTATTTTACTAATAGACATTATTATAATAGCGAAATATTACTACATAGTAAGTAGTTTAAAGGATCCTTAGGAGATGTGAATCCCAAGCATCTCTTAAGTTATTGCATTCACGTTAGACACTGGATAGGAGATGTCGAATGCCGTAAACATCTCTGACGCTGTTCCACTCATATTTTACCGTTGATTTAACTTACATAAGATCTTTTAGTCCTGACTCGAGTATTTTGTCTTTTCAATTCGCTCGGGTCAGTCCGAGCATTTCAGGATTTGAAGATTTTATTCTGGAGGACGAAGACGAAGATTTGTATTACTATTATTTATTATATTCCACTGCATCACATTGTTCCACTGCATTGTTATTTATTATTCTCTGGTATGTGTAACTCTGATATGTATTGTATAAGTATAATCGAATATTTTGTAAACAGCTTCATGAACTGTTTATTTGATTATAATATTTTATCGTTCCGCTGTGAGATTCTATTTTATTTTTATTTCTTTCGCTGCTTTTCTTATTTACCCCATAACAATCCGTCCTTATGTATGGTTTAAGCCTGACGTGTGTGGTTTATCGTCGATTTAAAGCGTACAAAAGGCGGGACGTTACATCTGGTATCAGATAGCGATAAACCTTAGCTTTGTGGGGTCTGACTCTTTATTAATAGGGTAGTAATACCCTATGATGAGCCCCTGAGCGTATATATATGACAGAGCGTATTTGTTAGTGTTATAAAAGGTTTTGATATTGTGTTAATTTGTTCCGTTTTGTATTTATAAATTCTTCTTGGTGCATATAACGCTATGACATCAATAGGGATTTCTAAACACTTAATAGGACAGACCGACACAATATTTGTTTTGAATATAGGTGAATGAAATAATTTTGCCTATTATATTTTCTATATATAAAATAATTTTTTATAAATGATATATATATTTGGTTGCAATATATTGGTTGTTAGGTAATGAAATTTATAAATAATAGTTGAAATGAGATTGAAAATAAAATAAATGGAAATTGGGAATTTAGAACTTAAGTTCCGGGGTTTTGAAAATTTCTTTTGAATGATTTTGAAATATAATAATAATATAATTAGAAGTATTTTCTGATATAAATATTTCAATATAATTTGAAAGAATTGTTTTAAAGAAACTCTGGAAAGAAATAAGATGTGATCCCCTCTTTGTCGCTGGAAAATAATTTCGGTGATGAGTGCATGCATCATCGACATTCATTTTCGAGTTTCGAAGTGGGAAGGCCACTGTAGTAGTTTTACTACAGACTTATTTTGATAAACAAATATAAAATTACAAATTGTTTAAATATAATTGGATATATAAGTTGTAAGTATATGCATTTATCTATTATTTTTAAATAATTTGGATAAAACCCGATATTTAATTCTTAAGTTTCCGTTAATTAATAGTTTCAATTAATGTAGTGAAATGAAATTCAACTAACAAATTTAAACGTCTAAAGGAAATAAGAGATTTAATGCTAAGTATAAACGGAATTAAAAAGAAAGTTGAAATTGTAATATATAAAACAAATGATATGATTATTGAACATTTAATTGATTTAAAAAGAAATGAAAAAACTTGTATACCTTTCAATTTCATTCTTAACGGCATATCTATAACTTCCAAAAGATGTAAAAAGTTGAAATGTTAATAAGAAAATGTAATGGATATTATACAAGTAAAACTGGAAGTAATGAAAGTATTCAATGAAATTCTTTAATAAATAAGAATTTGATGTTGTAATTGTTATAAACTTAAGTTATAATTGAAATGTTACTGAAATAATGGCAATAGGAAGTAAGTATTGTAAGTATAAGATTATAAACTTAAGTGAATGAATAAATGAATATAATGCAATAAAAAGAAACTGTCAGGTATGAATAAATGCAAATGAGAGTTTGTAAGAAATGAATAAAAGTAAATGAAACTATAAGAAATAAAATGTAAATTGAAAAGATAAATTATTATATGAATGAAAAAGAAATCAAACAACAAATGTATGAAAATGAGTTTAATATAAATTAATTTGATGCATTGTTTGAAATTGTTGTTTGTTTGGTTTATGGTTGTTTGAGCAGGGATACTTTAAAATTGTTTGGATAAATGAATAATCTATTTGGTTTCATCTAAGACTGTCGAGTAAATGGTGCGCCTAGTAGTTTATTTTTCATTCTGTACAATTTAAAGTTTTTTGAACCCGAACAACCATTTGTTTTGTTTGATATGAATGAATGATTGATTTGTATTGATTCTATGTGATGGTCGTATGCCTTATTGTAAGTGATTGTTGTTGTATTGATTTGCTTGTTTATGGTTGAAACAATTCTAAGCATTTCATTTATATAATTATTAACTCGTTTTGGATTATACAAGAGAAATACAGGTTATGGAAGCAGTTAATACTGCTTTTGGTTTCATAATTAAGCGTTGTTTGGCCGACAAATGGGTACGTTCTCGGATTACGGTTTATAGCGTTATTATATCATTTTTCCGTGTTGGGATATATTATTTTGGAAAATATATGTTGTATATTGTTATATTTGATATTATATTTTCTCCCGAGCCTCTCCGTACAAAGGAGACTCTGCCGAAATTTTCCGTAAATTTTGGACTTAGAAAATATTTTGAAAAATGTTTTCCAAACTTTATTAATTTGAGTATAAAATATTCAATGGTTATAAATTAGTATATTTTATTTAAATTAATTAATTTTGTAAATTTATTTGTTTATAAATTTAATATTTTAAGTAAGATATATTGATTTCTTAATTCTTTTTTCCCCTTCTTTTTTCGTTTTGGGAGACGAAAAGTTTTGAGTGGGGAGAGTGTAATTGTCACGACCCGCCCTTCTCGACCCTCGAAAATCGACACAAAATACTCCACAGTATAATATGCCAACGATCAAGTGCCATAAAAGACAAATTGTTGAGGATAAAGAAAGAAGATAGAAGAAAAAAGGAACTAACAATAACAGAATCTCACAATCGCAGCGGAACAAAATATAATACATAACATCAGATCTTTACAAAAAATGAAAACTATATCCGTTTTATACAATATATCATCAGAGTATATCTCAAACAAACAACAATTACCAGCCTGACAATTTTCAAACAAATCACAGCAGCGGATATAAACAAGTACGGATAATACGTCTCGTTCTCCAGCTCCTCTCCTGAGCTCCGTAGCATCATATCCTGTATGTGTGTGTGTATATATATATATATATATATATATATATATATATATATATGGTCTGACCCGAGCATTATAATGAAATAACACCCGAGTCAGTCTGGAATACCAGCTGATAAAAATACACCCAAATTGATTAATTAAAGTTTCAAAAATCCTTTTGAAAAACAAAAGCATCTCGTAAGACCACGCCACAAATAAACATGTCGGTTTTTACCTTACGATAGATAAAACATTTCTTATAAAATCCTCTGATATTATAATAGTCTATATATACAAATACTTATTAAAATAGCCGAAATGGTTACATTCATTAAATTCCAGCTACTAGCCACAAAGTGGGTAATAGAAACAAAACTCGTAAAAGGCGCGTAGGGAGAATGGATTTCCAACTTATGACTAGGCACTGGGGTACCACCTGTCACAGTACGTGGCCTAGATCACCGTACCGAGGATTACTCCCAATCCCCTGCAACACAAGACCAAGACTACCCCTTACTGGATAATCCCGAGTAAGATCACCCCACGGTTGGGATCAGCAACCGCACCATTAAGTCGAATAAAAAGGGACATCTAGACAGGGATGACCTCACCCTAATGGGTGCTACCCACATAGCCTTGCTGCATATCCCCTGATTTTCAGTCATTCCTGCTTGACGAGGCTTGAGGCTAAGCGTTACCTTTTTAGAATGTTTCACTTAGAATGCTCATCGCCCACCTAACGATGTTCTGAAAACATTCATCCATACAAGTCCGTCCCGGGTTCGAACGGAACCGAAGGCACTATTCCTACTACATCCATTTTGGAAACATCCTCAGGATTAGTAGCGACAAGCCCTTGCACTTCACTGCTCCATCTTCGACTCCGAACTCTTGTTTTCCACATGAAAACGTACAAAGCGGATCGAAGTGGTTTTCGAGAAATTAATCCCGATCCCGGTCTCTTCGAAACGATCAGCGCATTGGCCAATATTGATAGTCGGTGATTTAACTATCAATTAACATTCACAAACATCCATCAAACAATAAATAATTTCCCAAATTATTTATTAACCTCAAATATCTTCATAAGATATATTTCCATTTTCAACCCTTTGAAAATAGTTTCAAACCATCTTTCTTTTTATGGAATAATTTCCCAAACATTGATTTCCACTGAAAACATCCAAGCCAAATACTTTGGATTTATAATAATTTAAATTACAGCTATTTACATACTTTATTTGAAATATATACGTACTTTTAAATGTTTCAAATAAAACTGCTTTATAAATTATAAACTATCTTTCTTCAAAATAAAAGTTAAGTCATACTAAATTTTAAAATAAAGTTATGTAATCCTATGCAAGTTTTCAAATAAAACTTTAACCAAACTATCTTTACAATAAATCCATTTTATAAAATATAAATCTTAAAAATATTCTTTTAAAACAAAAGACTGATTAATCCTTTAAAATAATTACTACTATAACTAATTTAGTAAATATTTACTTTTAAAATTTTTACAACTTAAATAAGAATTTCTTAAAAACACTCTTTTAAAATCAAATTTAAAACTTCTAACTTTTACTTGAGAATTTGCTTTAAAGCGTACTTGGCTTTTCAGGGAAATTCACTTTCATTTCACAATAAACCAAAGAATCCTTTTATAAATCTTGCTTGATTTATCTTAATTCGAATTTACGTTTAAGTTCCGTAAATTTCTTCGAACACTTTAAAAATAAACACCTTTTTATTTTTTAAACACATTCCCACCTCCTGGAAATCACTTCCAAGGTATACTTAAAATATGATTACTATATTCTTTACTCAAATTATACTTTTGAAAATCTATAAAAGTTTCTAGAGTAACTTAAATTAAAAATTCCCTTTTATATAAAGTTATTACACCAAATATTATATTAAAATATCCTTTAGAAAACATAATATTAATTCACCCTTAAAATAATTTAATACCATAATTACTTAATTAAATATTTACTTATTCTTAAAAATGATTAAAAATAATATATTTTTCTAAAATATTCTAAAACACATTTTAAACCACTAATTTATATTTTGAAAGCTTTCTTGGGAATCATACTTAATTTCCAGGAAAAACACATTTTCCATCTATTTGAAAAATAATTTCCCTATTACTTTTAAACAATTTGCATTTCTTATAGGAATTCCCATCGAAAATCTATCTTTCAAAATTTATCCACCGATAAATATTCCATTTCATTTATAAACCCAGTTTTTGCATTTCCATTCCTCATTTCCTTTTTAAATCACAATTTCAAAACACTTCAAATTCTAAACCAATATCTTGAATTTAATTTCCTTAAACTCATTTCTCAAAATTACTCTCAATTCCCTTTTTATCCCAATTTATTTTATTTATATTTTAAAAATACCATATTTATATTTATCCAACCATACACAGCATAACAAAACTCCAAATCAATCTATCACAGGATATCAATGAAATATATTATAGAATATAAATAAAATTTCTATTTGTGAGGAATCCAGTTGGATCACTCCAACCTGTTTTTTCCCTGCATCCATAGATGTTAGCACAACCAATAAATATCATATTCGAACAGATAATAATATCCACATTCAACCAATCAATCATTCATTTAATTTTTAACTATTTAAATTAACTGGGAATTCCAGATGTGAGTGAGATTAACTCACCTTGAATTTTAAAACGCCGAGCGTCCAAATTTTACATTAAATCGAGCACGTTCGATTTAATGCAAAATTTTCACTTGCTCAGAACGACTCTAGATCTGCACCACAGCGAACTGCTCGTCGCTGCGATTCCATCGTTTCTTGTTTCGTCGGAATCTGACAATGTATGCAATATATATGAAATTTATAAGTTTCAATAACAAATTTAAAAACAAATTTCTTTTTATTTACGCAGAAAAATATCATCCACACGGTAACATGAGGAAATCGAAGCCGTCCACTCCATCTTCTACATCGTGCGTACAACCTAGGGTTTTCAAACCCAAAGTCCTCGTTCGTTCCCTCCTTGCCGCGGTCGCCACCAACGACCGAAACTCCATCTCCAACCACCACGTCGAAGCCTGCCATGCGCCGCACCCATCCTTTGAACGCCGTCGAACTCCAGCCACCCCTTGCCTCTAATTTCGCACTCGAACGCACACACTTTGAATGCAAATCGCCGCCGCATCTTCCCACCATACGCCATCACCCTGTATGGATTTAAAGCCATCGACGAGTTCGACACCTTCTTAGTTGGAAGCTTCGGCTGAAATTGCATGGATTTCGAGAAAAATTGGGGGAAAGAGAATAGATTATCGGCCATTGAATGGTAGAGAGTGTCGGCCGTTGAATAAAAGTTAGGGTTTTGTCCCCTTAAACACACACACACACACACACACACACGTATAACCCAATTATTTTATTATTAAATTCACTTTTAAACAATTTTCTCAAACGATCTCCAAACAACGCGTGCCGACAAGCGATTATAATGTTTTACCCGCATTTCGAACGCAATGGAATGTGTTTCAGAGGCTAATTCGATCATATGCGCGAGTTATGGAAATAAACGATCAATTTTAAATTAAATCGATTAAAGTAGTTTCTATGCGTTTTGAGCTGCCAGGGTAAACGACAACTCCGATTGCTACGAAAATTGAAATCCGATAATAACTAACTATTACGGACCCAATGGAACTAGTTTTGTCGAATTCCGAGACTGTGCCCCGGAAGGCTATTTTAACTCGTCGATAAATTTGAGCGATTTTCAGAATCATCGAAATCACTTAAAATTTCACTTTTAAAATTTTAATATCTTAATTATAAATCATATAGAATTTACATTCACATTAGAAATCATTCTGATTCATTTCAAATCAAAATCTGATTATTTACATTATTACAATATTAAATTCTATTATTAAATTAATATAAAATTCCAAAATTTAAACTTATCGACTTTTGATTCCATCCAACAGTCCAATATTATAATTCAAATCCAAATAGACTTAAATAAATTTTAGAAACCATTTCCGTTCCATTTGCCTCCAGATTCACAAATTATTTCAATTTCAAATAGTTAATTATTATTATTCAAATTCAATTTAATTACCATATTTGAAATTATAACTTATTTTATTAATTTAACCAAGATCCATTTATTCAAAATCAAATTATAATCCATATTCAACATTCAAAATGAATTAAATGTTCAAAATCTAACGACCAAAATTTCGGGTCGTTACAGTAACGACCCGTAAATTTTGATAAATAAATTGGTTAAATTAATAAGATTTTTGTAATTAAATTTAGAAAGAAATAAAAAATTTATAATTTATATTGAAGTAAATGTTAAAAATGAATGTAGAATTGGTAATTAAAATTAATTATTGACAAGTGAAGTGAAACCCCAATAATGAAATAGTGTAAATTGTTGCACTTGGTTAAAATGGAAAATAAGTAAATAAAAGTAAATGTTGGATTTAACCAATGAATAATATAGTGATTAATAGTAACTAAACGTAAATTTAGGTGATAATGTTAAAGCAAGTTGATGAATAACGAATTTAGTGCAATCCCAATTAATTGAAATAATTGTAAGGTTTTATTTGATTGTAATTTGTAAATTGGGAAATAGATTCAAAGTTTTATTAAATGGATGAAATAATACGTAATAAAGTGCAATTTGATAGAATCAATGTTAGTGTAAATTAAAGAAATAATTGGGACTAAAGGTTAACGTAACGATTATTGTATGTTACCTATTTATGTAGCTTGTTAATTTAAATTGGAAATTAGTTTCAATAATTATAATTTAATATTACGTTAATGTTAATTAAGGTAATATTTGGAAATAATGTTAATGTTATTCATAATTGGACAATTTGTTGAATTTTAAGAATGGGAATAAAGATTTATCAATTTATTGGGATTTGAACTATAATAATTGGAGTAATTACAATTAAATGAAATTAAATATTTAATTATTGCGTTAATTGAAATTAAGATGGAATTTGAGAATATAATGTAAGAAATCATGGACTCAATGTTAATTTTATCTATTTGACCATGATGAATTGAATAATAAGAATGAAAATTTAATTCAATGGAATTATTGAAAATTTAATTTATAATTTATGAATTTAACGAAATTGTAATTTAACATTGAAATTGATGATTGAATCAACATTTAAGTGACATATAAATTTGTTCAAAATTAGTGTAAATGATTAAGAAATATAAAAGTGATAAAAATTGTCAATTATAGAATTGAAATTAAAAATTGGATTTAATCAATTAATTATTAATTTATTTAATTAATGTAAAAATAGCCATTTTGGCCACTGACTCGGATTTCGACAAAATTAGTTTCATCGGATCCGTAACGATGAATTATTGTAGGGTTTTAAGTTTCGTAGCGATTGGACTTGTCGTTTGATCGTACGGACTTGAAACGCCTTGAAATCAATTTAATTGAAATCAATTTGAACTAACTTGATTTTTGCATAACTTCTTCCTACGATGGAATTTGGACTTGAAACCTGTTCCATTGCTTTTAAAATATTTTACACCATCTATTTTGATATATGGGTTGATCCAATTTCGTTCCGGAGTCAGAATGGGCTTTTCGGGCCATTTTTCGTTCAACACGTATATCCAATCGATCCCGTCCATCCTAATTTCACCTTGCCTATATATATCCTATAATAAACCCTAATTGTTCGTCATTGTCATTTGTCGGTACGTACAATTCATTATGTTCCTCCTTTTCCTCAATGGCAGACAAATAAAAATTCTAATTGCAATTCCAAATCAAATTCAAAGCCTAAAATTCAAACTCTCCAAATAATATCAAATTTTATATCAACGGAAAGCCCTCGAAGAGCGTAATCTTCTGGTGTGATTCGTTTTTCAAATCGGTTCACAGTTTGCCCAGAATTGGCGAATCAATTCTGGTCGTTCATATTGGATTCTGATCGATCCAACGGCGGATCTGTAGCCAATCGACGTTCGGACAGTGCCGTTGCAGAGGCAGTATGGAGCAGAGTATAGGGTAGTGATCGCTCGTCGTAACTCGGTCTGGATTCACCAGAAATTGAGATTTGGTAGCCGATATTCATCCTCGGCCTAGGGACGCGTGGCGGCACCGGAATGGACGGCGAGTTCGCCGTGGGGACGGCGGAGGTAGGGGAAGATGACGGGGTTGTTCGATCGGGACGAAGGCGGCCGTGGGCGGCGTATAAATCGATGAACTTGGGGCAGCTAGGGTTTCAGTCGAAACCTGGTTGGCTCGAATTCACATGAAGAACGAAGTAGAGACTTGATGACGTGGCTCAACTTTCGGTTTGTTTTCTTTTATTTTACTTTATTCTAATTTTAATTTCAATTCGTTCTAATAATCATAACTTTCTCGTACGAGGTCGAATTGGCGCACGGGTTTTTGCATTAGGATCGTATTAAAATTTCAGATATTTTGGCACTAGTTTGGACGAATTCTGAGACTGTTCAATTTTTGGGTTTAAATTGGATTTAAATTCAATTTAAATTCGAAAGGTGAGTGTTTAACCCACTCACAGCTTCTAAAATTTCTTATGTTTGTTAAATTAATTTTTGATGTGATTAGAAATTTATTTATGACTGTTTGACATATTTTTAATCATCGTCTCAGTTAAATTAGATTTATTGGATTAAATTATTATTTAATTTATTATTGCATACAAAATGCCAGTTAAATTGTTAATTAAATTATTACTGAATATAAACTGCCAGTAAATACCTGTTGTTTATTATCTGTATATATATTGATATTATTATTTGAATTGGATGATGAATGTGATAAATGGTTGATGGTTGATATTGGATGAATGGATGTTGTATTTTATATAGTTGTAAACTGAAAGTTGATATGCATTTTATTTCATTCGGGATTGTGGTTTGAAATGATATATAACCGTATTTTTATTTTAAATTACGGATTGAAATGATAAATATCCGTATCACTTGACCATAAGGTAGAAAATTATATACAGACACCGTGGTCTATGTATAAAAATATTTTTAAATGATTTTCTATGGTTTTATAAAGAAATATATGGTTTTATGAGATGATATTTGGATATTTTATAAATGGTCTTTTATATATAGTTAAATTCTTGGTTTTAAGCTATGTATAAAATTGGTTTAAAGTATAAAATGAGTTTACTAGTAAAGTTTGATTTTATTAAGATATAATTTGGTTAAGTATTTAATTAAATTATATTTCTGGAGTTATAATGACTTGAATGAGAATAAGATGGGAAGATAAATATGAAATTGTTTTGAAATCTTATAAACTTGAGATTTTAAAGGTATGATTTTATTACTGGATTTTTTTAAAGAGGAATTAAATGAATATTTCAGTTATAAATAAATTGAAGGAAAAATTTGGTTATTTGTAATTTGAGTTTTATTTAAATGAAAATGGATTTATTATGGAATTATTTCAAAACTAAAAATAGAACATTGAATTGTTGAATCTAAATTATCAAATTTAGTTTGGAATTTTGGAATATTTAAAGCCGTGAATATATCGAAATTGAAATGTTTTATTGAAATTGAAGTGTTTCGAAGTTATGAATTGCAAATTTTTATGTTCTAAAGTGTTATAATTTTAATTGTTTGGTTTCGAAGTGTATAAATTTGAAAGTGCTATGATTTTGGAAAAGGGATATATTTGAAATAAAATGATATTATATTAATTTGGTTTTATTAAAAATGATATCATATTGATTTGGGTTTTAAAAACGGAAATGATATCGTAATTATATGGTTGTAATAGATATTATATTCTGTTTTTTCAAAGTATAAACTATTTTGAAAGGACCGTGGTGTTATAATAACGTTTGGTTGTTAAAGAGACCGGGATCGGAAGTTGTCATACTCTTTGCCAACTCCGAAAACCATTTTAACAACCGTGTATGTGGTGGAGATTCCAGAATGAAGTAGGATGGTAGCGGCGTTTCCTTTGAGGTAAATACGTGGACCCGACTCCCGTGAGTTGGTATAAGGTGGTTAAAACAGGAGCGATTCCGGGCCAGTGAGGTAGCCCCTCTTATCGGACACACTCCTTCGTTATTATATTCTGACTTGGAGATTCATTTAGTGGCCACTTTTATTTTTGATTTTGGGTGTGTGGCTCGAGGTGGGCGGTAGCTGCGCGCTATGCGTCACCACCAGTCCGGATAGTAATTGGTATATCTACCCTGGCATTGCCTAGTTGTGCCGCATCACCTACCCTAGCGCGCCTTGTACGAGTTTGATTTGTATCATACCTATGGAGTATCTTCTCGTAGTCTCCCGATCAGGAGATATGCAGGTACTGTATAGACTATTGGCACTATTACGTGTTAAGGGCAATATGGGTAACCCCTTAACGCTATTTTAAAGTAAATTTATTTTACAAATAGACATTATTATAATAGCAAAATATTATTACATAGTAAATAGTTTAACGAATCCTTAGGAGATGTGAATTCCGAGCATCTCTTAAGTTACTGCACTCACGTTAGACACTGGATAGGAGATGTCAAATCCCGTAAACATCTCTGACGCCGTTCCACTCATATTTTACCGTTGATTTAACTTACATAGGATCTTTTAATTCCGACTCGAGTGTTTTGTCTTTTCAATTCGCTCGCATAAGTCCGAGCATTTCAAGATTTGAAGATTTTATTCTGGAGGACGAAGACGAAGATTTGTATTACTATTATTTATTATATTCCACTGCATCACATTATTCCGCTGCATTGTTATTTATTACTCTCTGGTATGTGTAACTCTGATGTGTATTGTATAAGTATAATCGAATATTTTGTAAACAGCTTCATGAACTATTTATTTGATTATTATATTTTATCGTTCCACTGTGAGATTCTGTTTTGTTTTTATTTCTTTCTCTGCTTTTCTTATTTACCCCATAACAATCCGCCCTTCTGTATGGTTTAAGTCTGAGGTGTGTGGTTTACCGTCGATTTAAAGCGTATAAAAAGGAGGGACGTTACAGGTTTATAAAATGATTGAAAAATATTTTTGTAGTTTGTTCTGGTGTTAGTTTGTCTGTATAGTAATTTAAGAATTCTGGTCAATACGTCTGATCGCCGTTATAGATAGGGATTCCTAAATGCTTATACGATGCAATCTGACACAATATTTTGGAAATGATAAAAGAAATATTTTATTTGGAATTTTACATTCTTCTAATGAAGTAATATGTTATTTGGGAAAAGGAAAATCTTTATGTCTACGTTAAATATTTTTGAACAACGTGTTAAGCCATTGGTTGTTAGTGTGAACTCGAGGTCACCAACGATTCAATATTGATATATTATTCTAGGTAGTCAATATTACAGCCAATTGGTGAAATGAATCACTAAAATGTTATGGCGTGGCAACACTTGTAAACATGTAAATCTGGGTTTCAGATCTTCTAAGGATTCCTAATCTTCTATGATTATTTTCAAATAAAGATCTCTGGACTTTTATTACTAAACGATTATTCTTGGTCTTTGTTAACCAAATTTATGGTCAACACCGCAAGGTTATTCAAGTAGAATAACTAGTCCAGTATGGATGGGGGGATTAATTCCCTTAATAATCACCTTTGTATTTAGCTTCATTTATAATGAGTTAAACCTTTCATTGATGTCGAAGGGTCTAGAGGTTAGTTTGCAAAGCCTTCCAGTTTTATTAAATGTCAGTGCTCCTTTATCTTGATTTTAGCTGATATTTTACGGGATTTCTTACAAAAGTTTTCTTCCTGAGTTAATGTGGAATTCCCTTAATTTGCTCTTAAAAAGGTTAATTTTGACCTTGTCGAAAGGTGAGGGTAAGCGTTCCCCCTTGAACTCAAACAGGGTATAATTTGCCTTTGTGGGAACGAAGTGGGTATTGGCTTAATCAAAAGATTGGACCATTAGTTGGCTGGTTCTGGAAGGTTGTTGATATTGCTAGAGTATGAAGAGCTGTCGAACATGTCGGAAGGTTTAGACTACAGTGCCAATGATTTCAAAGGGTTTCTATAAATGTTGATTCAAATAAGTCGTCGATTCATACGAATGGTTTAGATTATAAAGCTGAACTTTGGAAGCTTGTAGTGAGTATTTATAGCAGAAAGGTTATTCTCCTTGTCGACAAGAACCTTTCGACGTGACTAGACCTAAAAAACGAGTTATTCCAGCAAAGGTTTAAAAAAGCAGCAAAGTAATTAACTAAATCAAGAACTTCTCTCTGAATTCAAGTAAAATCTTCTTTTTATTAAATTTCCCTAAATTACACTCAATTAGGGTTACAACATTTTGACTAGGAAGTTGTAAGATTAGAATGAGGAAAATTGGATCCCCAAAATAACACCCTTTAGGTCTTATTTATAGATGTAGGCAGTCTTCCCTTTGACTTCATGCCTTCGACTGGGTCGAATGGTCGCCTACCTTGTCGAAAAGTTTGTCCTTCATACGTCACTATGGTCTTTTGATCATTGTCAAAGGGTCTGCTCTTCCTTATGATTTCATAAACCTTTCGGCTTTGTCGAAGGGTTTCCTTCTTTGCCGTTGTGAACCTTTGACCTTGTCAGAAGGTTGCCTTTTCCTTGGTTGTTCTATCCCTTTGTCCTTGTTGGAGGGTTACCTTTCAAAAGCCATGCTTTACTTCAACGTTGCCGAGGGGTTGTCTTTCACTCTTTATTGACTTGTTGTGTTGCTTTCTTCATAAACCCTTCGTCATCGTCGAAAGGTAACCTGCTTTGACTTCTTTATTAACTTTGAAATGTGAAAACACCTTGGACATTAGGCATATAACCCTTTGACTCCTTCGGTAGGTTTGATGCTGATGGATTCTCTTGACTTTGAGTGTAACATTTGCTTCCCCATTTGAAGGGATGCTCTTGACTTTCCATGTCATCTTTGTTGAGAACTATGAAACTTCCCGCCTCTTGTCCTTCATGTGTTAATCCGGGACGGTTACTCAATCTGATCTAACGGTCAAGAATTCAAGTGATCTTTCTTATATAGTATACCACTTTTCTTTCTTCCTCTTAGTCCTACAAGACAAAATTATCGTGTACAAGCAAAAGATTCTTTCAAACTTCTTGAAATATAAGGTAACTTCTCACATTCGATCTAAACTTTAGTGTAACCTCCTTTCTTACTCGTTTCAAGGAGGATTTGAAAACCACATTTATTATCGGATTTGGGTTTGGCCAAGCCTGATAGGTAGCCTGAAACCCGCTAGTGTGTATGTGACGACCCGGAATTTTCAACAATTTAAAATGGGATAATTAAATTGATTTTAAATATTAAAAAAGTTAATTTTAACTTGAATTCGAGATATTAGTATTTACTTGATAATTGAATCATTGAATTGTATAGTTTAAATACTAAATTTAATAATTAAAATTGGGTAAATTGTTGAATCAGAAATTTTTAAGCCTGTTTAAAATAGTTGGAAGGCTTATAAAATTTATAATGATGATACTGAAGATAATAAAATGGTTGAAATTTAATTTAAAGATGATTTGTTTAGTTTTAATAATATACCGTTTAAATCGATATTTGAAAATAGCCTTCCGAGTCACAGTCTGAGAATTCGACGAAACCGGTTCTATTGGATCCGTAATAGTTAGTTATTATCGGATTTCGATTTTCGTAGCAATCGGAGTTGTCGTTTGACTCCGGCAGCTTAAAACGCTTAGAAAATATTTTAATCGATTTAATTTAAAAATTGATCGTTTTCTTCTGTAATTCGTGCATATGATTGAATTAGCTCCCGAAACATGTTCCATGGAGTTCGGAATGCGGATAAAACCTTATGAACACCTGTCGGTACGTCTGATACGGGGTCCGGAATTTCGCGTTATGCTTAACGAGACGTTTGTAAATTTTATAATATAATAAAATTAAAAAGTACACAAGTCAGAGATATTTTCTTTCCAACAAGCGTATTCGAGAAGCTTTCCATCAACATATTCTCACTTTCGTTCCCCTCTTAGTTCTCTGAGCAAATAATCGATCGAAAAAAAAAAAAAAATATAGGACGAACGAGATGTCGTTCGAAGATAAAAATCAAAGTAATCCTATCCTCTTCCCAGTATTACCTCATCTTCAATCTCAATTGAATTCATGCCGAGAGCCGCGACGAAGAGGAAGCTTTCGTGAGTTCTAGAGTTTGGATTTTTGGCGAATCGAACGAATTCGTGACCGAGTCAGGAGGTAAGCGGGGTGGAGACGCTTGCAATGGCAGTCGCGTGGTCTTTGTCTTCGCAATGATGGAGAGGCTCGGCTGTAGGGGTTCATGATGTTTTTGTGGCGTCGTGTTAGGCCGGGTTCATGTCGTGGGTAAAGGGAAGGGGAAGCGTGGTGAAGTTTATGATCGATGATGGTGGTTAGGCTAGTGTGGCGAATCGGTTGCGTGAAGTGGAGGGCCACGAGCTGTGGTTGCCGAAGTCCAAGCTAGGGTTTCTCATGGTGACGATGATAAGGCTGCGAGCACGCGTTCAGGAAGGGGGAAGCGCGATCTGGGATGGTTGAGGATCGATTGTGAGTAATTTCTTTTTCCTTTATTTACTTATTCTATCTCTGTTTGTTTTTAAACTTAGGGTAAAAAAAAATGGAATTGTTTAAATTATTTATGAACCCTGTGAATTAACCGCTCTTCAAGCTTAAATTAAGACAGTTTGATTTATTGTTGAAGTATGTATGTTAAATACATAAAGGATACTTAAAACTTAATTGTTTTATAAATTAAGTTAAATGTTATTGTGATTAGTATTTAACAAAGAACATGTTTATCCTGAGTATATTTAAGATTTGGTCACTTATGAAATAAGTTAAAGATTAATTAAGAAATTGATTTGAATTTTTGATTGAGTAATTTGTAATTAGTGATTTACAAATGGGAATTAGGTTTTAGGAATTAAAAATGAAGGTTAAGAATTAATAGCTAGGGAATAATAAATTAAAAATCTCTTGGGAAGTAATAAATAAATAATCACTAGATGTATTAATTGAATGAGTGGATTGCCAATTGTGAGGAAAATGTGAGTAAATCTCACTCTACTGGATTTTTTTTATTTAAATTTAAATGGTTAAATTTAAATATTTGGTTGCATGATTGAACTGATTCATGTGCACTGTGAACTGATGACTTTGGTTTTGGTTGATTCCTGAGTTGATTGTTGCTTGACTCGGAATATTTGGGTTGTAAATTGTTTAAACTTAAATCATAAATAAGTAAATGTCTCCCAAGATAATAAAGGTAACGATTTGTGGTTCATTAAATTAGCAGGTAATTAAAATGAATAATTAATTAATTAAATCAATTAGTGAATTTGGGTTAACTAATTAAGTTTAAATTAATTAGAATGACCATTGGGGGGTTAAATAAGTGATTACTTAGTGCAATTAATAATATAATTACTCGGTGTAATTAATCGAGAGATAAATTAAGATAATTGATTAAGGAGAACGAATTTATTTAATGAAATAAATAAAAAGGTGATAATTTCTGGTGGAGATAAATCAAGTATGATTTACACTGTGGTTTAATAAATATAATCAGTTTAGATTTAGTTAAATTGAAATATAATTGGAATCAATAACTTATATAATTAAGAAAGTAATTAAAGATTCGATTAATTAAGATTAACTAAACCATAATATGGGACTTATGAGGAGTTAATTAATATAAGTAATTGAGGATTAATGTAATTTAAATAGTTAATTCATGAAGTAATTAAGATTACTTATTGATTTTGGTTAAGAAGAATTATTATCGTGAAATTAAATTAAAGTTATTACTTGAATGAAAATTGAAAAAAAATATAATTAATCCAGGGTGATTAATTAAGGTGAATTATGAAGGAATGGTTGATTAATTGATTTGAAACTAAATAATGTTAAACGAAGGAATATAAATGGTTGAGGATAGAAATTCCAATAGTATAAATTGAGTTAATTTGGAAATGATCAAATTTGATATGAATGATGGAATGGTGTTGGATGCTTGAATGAGATGATATTCCTGATATGAAATGTTGAGTATTTCATTTTGATAATTTGGGTTTGGATGACACGAGTCTCGAAGTGGGATCGGGTATTAGGCAATACCCGAAACCACTTCGACTATAGATTGGTATGTGAAATTCATATATTGGAATGAAGTGATTAAAGGGAATTGGACTATTTAAATCTAAGCTTGGGCACTTAAGTAATGGATGTGTGAAATTAATTATGCCTATAACATATTGAGCACTTGTAAAATTGGTTTGAGTTACCCCGGGTTTTATATAAGTTGATTTTCTTGGTATTCCATTTTAAGATGGGTTTACTCACGCTGGTTTCCAGCCTGACCCGGGTGTTACTCTGATGTAATGCTCGGGTGTCAGACCGAGTATTACAGATTTTTAGGTAGGTACGTTCTGGAGCTCAGGAGGCGAGCTGGATGGCAATAGCGTATAGAATATTTCCATTGTGTTTATATTATTGTTAATCTGAGACAAGTTAATTGTGTATATTCAGTGACTGTATATATATGTGAAACTCTGATGTATTAAATTCTAATCGACAGATATCGTATTCTTTTGTCAACTGTTATTATTTATTATTATATTTTATCCGCTGCGAATGTGAGATGTTTGGTGTTTCTGTTCTTCTTCTTCTATCTCTTTCTTCTTTTTCATAACTATCTGGAATTTTCGGCTTTGAAAATTTCGGGTCGTTACATTTGGTATCAGAGCTGAAAGGTTAAGCGAGAACCTCGGCTCTGGTGGGAATTACTCATTTAATAGAGTCTATAGTACTCTAGAATGAGTTGAGAATATATATATATATATATATATATATATATATATATATATATATATATGAGCGCGTACTTGTTATTTTCTTATAAAAGGTTTTAAATGATTTTATATAAAAATATATTTTGATATATATAAAGCAATATTTCCTTCTTATTAATATAAAGGTGATTGGTTGTTAATTATTGAAATTAAAATTAAGAAGTAATATAATACAACCAAACTGAAGTCTTGAATTGGAATTTGGAAAGCCTAATTTGAGAATTATCGATTTTGGAATAATCGATTTTGTGTAAAGGAACTTTGTATGATATCATACTAGGTGTATGATTTGAAGATACTATATGTGCATAGTATAAAATGTTTTGATGATGGCTCTGGGGAAAAAGGCGCTTCCTTGAAATGAACTTCTCAGGAGTGCCACCGGGTGGTGCTGCCTTGAGCCCCAAGGGGGGTTCTAAAGTTGATCCTGTGAGGAGTCTGGACAAAACTAGTTCCTGAGGATTATGAGTAGTGTATACCATAGCGGAAGTCGTGTGTGCCGCTGAGAGCCAACAGTCTACGTTTAATTTTATATCGATAGACTGCGACCTATGGTATAACGTAGAGAAAGTCGTGTGTGCCGTTGAGAGCCAACAGTCTGCGTTTGATTTTATATCGGCAGACTGCGACCTATGTAGGAGTGGAGAAGTTTCATTTCGACAACGAAAATCAGAGGCCGCTGAGAGCCTGCAGTTACATGGACTTTTGCTGTGATGGCAACGTAACCCTGGATGTAACTGTGATCAGTTGTGTGGGATCCATGGCGTAATTGAGAGGCCGCGGAGAGCCGCAGTTGCATGGACTTTTGCTGCGACGACAACGTAACCCTGGGATGTAACTGTGACCATGGATGGGGGTGATGATTTCCAGAGCATTCTCACCAAAGATATTTCCTCTATTTCAAAATGCTTTCTATATTTTCAATAAAATTATTTTCCAAGTATTTTCACTGGGTGTTGAAAACGGGTTTACCAAGTACTTATAGATTTTCAGTCCTACGCCTGATCAACGTATGACTGAATTTCTGTGAGAACAAGGATGGACTGGTTGAGACATCGGGTTGTAAGAAATATTTTTATAAAAAGCTATTTTAATTTGTACTATCTGAATTTAAAGGCATTTCTAAGTTTTAAAATAAAGGGGAAATCCAAACTGGGATTATAAAATAAAATGGGACTCGGGAAAATTTAAATGATGCGATTCTTTGAAATAAAATCGAATCTTGATATAAAATTGGAAGTAAGTCAATTGGCAAAATAATTATTTGATTGAGAAGGTTAATAAAAATTTAACTCGATTAACTAAAATGGATTAAATAAGAAGAGATGGTGTAAAAATAAAATTTAGATGGATTGGAAAGTGATAGTTTGAATTTCAAATAAAATTCAAGTGATTTGAATAATATTTAACGTAATTTGCAAGTAAATTTGATATAATGGAAGTGTTGTCGAATGAAATGAAAGTGAATAATAATAAAAATAGTTTGGGTTGCAAACAAAACCCAAGTGAGTAGAAATAAATTTTGAATGGTTTTGTATAAATATAATAAATTTGGAAATGAATTAAGTAGATGAATTCAAATTCTAAAATGGGGTGAATAAATGAGTTAATTGAATTAAGTAATAAATGGATGAAGCCTGATTGAATAAAAATTAAATCAAAGCTTTAATTGGAATTGAGCTATCAGAATGAACTTGAGTTTGAGGTACATTAATTTGAAGTAAGATTACTTTAGTCAACAAAAGCTTGGTTTCGAGAAGAATGGAAGACCATTAAATGAAAGTCTGGGTTAATTTAATTTGGAAATGGTTGTTAATTTATTAATATTGAATGTGCTAAGTTTAGTAAATTGTTTTGAGTGAATCCAAGGCTGAGATAAAATAAAATGCAATGAATGGTTGGTAGATAATTTAGAAATGAAATGGAATTAAATGCAGAATGAGTTAAAATTAACTTGAAGTAATTAAATTTCTGTGAGCTGTTAGAGATTAAATAAATTGGTTTTAGAATTAATTGAGATGAATATGAGCTTGTTTGGATTAGAAATAAATTGAATATAAGAAAACGAGTTGAAAACCATTAAAATTTAATGAAACGGCTTATGAATTAGTTGAAAGCAATGAAATTAGTTTTGAAAACATATAAATTGCTTGTGGAAGTTATTTTGAATGCATTCTTTTAGAATTCAAGTGTTACAGTTGTTTAAAGTAAGATAAATATTATAAACTTCATATATATGGTACTTATATGTTTAAATTGAGAAAGTACAGGTACCTGAAGGCCGTTTGGCTGGATTTGGATTGCACTAAATGCTAAAATAAATAAGCTGCTTGCTTAAAATGCTAAATAAGGTACGCCTACGCAATAAAAATAGGAAATATGAACTGTTTTTGCTTTTTCCGACCGGGTGGGTCGATGTATATATATTTATATCTCTTGTCAAATTGCAAAAGCTCCTCCGTACAAAGGAGACTCTGCCACAATTTTTCGAAAATTTTGGGAGGTAGAAAATTTTTGGGAAAATTTTTGTTAAGCAATTAAACGATTTTAAATATGAACCAGTTATAATTAAAAGATAAAATTTAATACTCAGAAGTGAAGACAAATTGAAATCATATGGAAATGGGAAAAACTAAATTGAAATAAATATGAAACCTATGTAAGGAAATGTATCAAAATGATTGGAAATGTTACGATTGGATATTATTGTTAAGTAAGTTATGCAGGTATTAAAGGGAAAAGGAATTGAATTTGATTCCAAAAAATAAATTTGTATTGGCCGACAAAAAGGTACGTATTTAAATTTCTAGATGGAATTGGATTGGGTTTTTGATGTAGCCACTTGGCTTTTGTTTTCTTTTGGTATTTGGGAGCCCGTAGAGGCCTTTTGTAGTTGTACCGAGCTAGCCGCGCAAAGGAGACGCTAGCAAAAAATTTCGAAAATTCAGAGAGTTAGAAAAATTTTGAGAATTCAAAATCTGGTTTTAAATTGAAATTTGAATAAGTGGAGTAAGTAATGTTGTTGAAACTGTAAAAGAATTTAGGAAGTTAGTAAAGAATGATAAGGAGTCTTTAATAAAGAATAATTGGTAGTATGTTGAATTGTGAGTTTTGGGAAATGATAAACGGGTATTGGACCATTCTTCCTAACTAGTAATTTCGGGGACGAAATTCTTTTAAGGGGGAAGGAATGTGACGACCCGGAATTTTCAACAATTTAAAATGGGATAATTAAATTGATTTTAAATATTAAAAAAGTTAATTTTAACTTGAATTCGAGATATTAGTATTTACTTGATAATTGAATCATTGAATTGTATAGTTTAAATATTGAATTTAATAATTAAAATTCGGTAAATTGTTGAATCAGAAATTTTTAAGCCTGTTTAAAATAGTTGGAAGGCTTATAAAATTTATAATGATGATACTGAAGATAATAGAATGGTTGAAATTTAATTTAAATATGATTTGTTCAGTTTTAATAATATACCGTTTAAATCGATATTTGAAAATAGCCTTCCGAGGCACAGTCTCGGAATTCGACGAAACCAGTTCCATTGGATCCGTAATAGTTAGTTATTATAGCGATTTCAATTTTCGTAGCAATCAGAGTTGTCGTTTGACTCCGGCAGCTTAAAACGCTTAGAAAATATTTTAATCGATTTAATTTAAAAATTGATCGTTTTCTTCTGTAATTCACGCATATGATTGAATTAGCTCCCGAAACATGTTCCTTGGAGTTCGGAATGCGGATAAAACCTTATGAACACCTGTCGGTACGTCTGATACGGGGTCCGGAATTTCGCGTTATGCTTAACGAGACGTTTGTAAATTTTATAATATAATAAAATTCAAAAGTACACAAGTCAGAGATATTTTCTTTCCAACAAGCGTATTCGAGAAGCTTTCCATCAACATGTTCTCATTTTCGTTCCCCTCTTGGTTTTCTGAGCAAATAATCGATCGAAAAAAAATATTAAAAAAAATATAGGACGAACGAGATGTCGTTCGAAGATAAAAATCAAAGTAATCCTATCCTCTTCCCGGTATTACCTCATCTTCAATCTCAATTGAATTCATGCCGAGAGCCGCGACGAAGAGGAAGCTTTCGTGAGTTCTAGGGTTTGGATTTTTGGCGAATCGAACGAATTCGTGACCGAGTCAGGAGGTAAGCGGGGTGGAGATGCTTGCAATGGCAGTCGCGTGGTCTTTGTCTTCGCAATGATGGAGAGGCTCGGCTGTAGGGGTTCGTGATGTTTTTGTGGCGTCGTGTTAGGCCGTGTTCAGGTCGTAGGTAGAGGGAAGGGGAAGCATGGTGAAGTTTATGATCGATGATGGTGGGTAGGCTAGTGTGGCGAATCGGTTGCGTGAAGTGGAGGGCCACGAGCTGTGGTTGCCGAAGTCCAAGCTAGGGTTTCTTATGGTGACGATGATAAGGCTGCGAGCACGCGTTCAGGAAGGGGGAAGCGCGATCTGGGATGGTTGAGGATCGATTGTGAGTAATTTCTTTTCCTTTATTTACTTATTTTATCTCTGTTTGTTTTTAAACTTAGGGTAAAAAAAAATGGAATTGTTTAAATTATTTATGAACCCTGTGAATTAACCGCTCTTCAAGCTTAAATTAAGACAGTTTGATTTATTGTTAAAGTAGGTATGTTAAATACATAAAGGATACTTAAAACTTAATTATTTTATAAATTAAGTTAAATGTTATTGTGATTAGTATTTAACAAAGAACATGTTTATCCTGAGTATATTTAAGATTTGGTCACTTATGAAATAAGTTAAAGATTAATTAAGAAATTGATTTGAATTTTTGATTGAGTAATTTGTAATTAGTGATTTACAAATGGGAATTAGGTTTTAGGAATTAAAAATGAAGGTTAAGAATTAATAGCTAGGGAATAATAAATTAAAAATCTCTTGGGAAGTAATAAATAAATAATCACTGGATGTAATTAATTGAATGAGTGGATTGCCAATTGTGAGGCAAATGTGAGTAAATCTCACTCTGCTGGATTTTTTTTGGTTTAAATTTAAATGGTTAAATTTAAATATTTGGTTGCATGATTGAACTGATTCATGTGCACTGTGAACCGATGACTTTGGTTTTGGTTGATTCCTGAGTTGATTGTTGCTTGACTAGGAATATTCGGGTTGTAAATTGTTTAAACTTAAATCATAAATAAGTAAATGTCTCCCAAGATAATAAAGGTAACGATTTGTGGTTCATTAAATTAGTAGGTAATTAAAATGAATAATTAATTAATTAAATCAATTAATGAATTTGGGTTAACTAATTAAGTTTAAATTAATTAGAATGACCATTGGGGGGGTTAAATAAGTGATTACTTAGTGCAATTAATAATATAATTACTCGGTGTAATTAATCGAGAGATAAATTAAGATAATTGATTAAGGAGAACGAATTTATTTAATGAAATAAATAAAAAGGTGATAATTTCTGGTGGAGATAAATTAAGTATGATTTACACCGTGGTTTAATAAATATAATCAGTTTAGATTTAGTTAAATTGAAATATAATTGGAATTAATAACTTATATAATTAAGAAAGTAATTAAAGATTCGATTAATCAAGATTAACTAAACCATAATATGGGACTTATGAGGAGTTAAGTAATATAAGTAATTGAGGATTAATGTAATTTAAATAGTTAATTCATGAAGTAATTAAGATTACTTATTGATTTTGGCTAAGAAGAATTATTATCGTGAAATTAAATTAAAGTTATTACTTGAATGAAAATTGAAAAAAAAAAAATTAATCCAGGGTGATTAATTAAGGTGAATTATGAAGGAATGGTTGATTAATTGATTTGAAACTAAATAATGTTAAACGAAGGAATATAAATGGTTGAGGATAGAAATTCCAATAGTATAAATTGAGTTAATTTGGAAATGATCAAATTTGATATGAATGATGGAATGGTAATGGATGCTTGAATGAGATGATATTCCTGATATGAAATGTTGAGTATTTCATTTTTATAATTTGGGTTTGGATGACACGAGTCTCGAAGTGGGATTGGGTATTAGGCAATACCCGAAACCACTTCGACTATAGATTGGTATGTGAAATTCATATATTGGAATGAAGTAATTAAAGGGAATTGGACTATTTAAATCTAAGCTTGGGCACTTAAGTAATGGATGTGTGAAATTAATTATGCCTATAACATATTGAGCACTTGTAAAATTGGTTTGAGTAACCCCGAGTTTTATATAAGTTGATTTTCTTGGTATTCCATTTTAAGATGGGTTTACTCACGCTGGTTTCCAGCCTGACCTGGGTGTTACTCTGATGTAATGCTCGGGTCAGACCGAGTATTACAGATTTTCAGGTAGGTACGTTCTGGAGCTCAGGAGGCGAGCTGGATGGCAATAGCGTATAGAATATTTCCATTGTGTTTATATTATTGTTAATCTGAGACATGTTAATTGTATATATTCAGTGACTGTATATATATGTGAAACTCTGATGTATTAAATTCTAATCGACAGATATCGTATTCTTTTGTCAACTGTTATTATTTATTATTATATTTTATCCGCTGCGAATGTGAGATGTTTGGTGTTTCTGTTCTTCTTCTTCTATCTCTTTCTTCTTTTTCATAACTATCTGGAATTTTCGGCTTTGAAAATTTCGGGTCGTTACAGTGTAGTTTGGTGACTGAAAATGACTTTTCTACATCTTCGAAGGTTTTGAGGTGGCAAAGATAAATTTGCCCTCTTTGTACCTTTCGATAAGGTCGGAAGGTATTGTAATTCCAACCTTCCATTGTTGTCGTATGGTTAGATGGTTAAATGGCCCATCCCTTCGATAATAAACCCCCGACAAGGTCGGGGAGTTTCATACCTTTCGTCTATCATCCTTCGAATAAGGTTGGAACTCTTCAACCATTGTCTGGCCTACGCCCACTTTGTCGGAATAGTTAAAGTTCCAATGAGTTAAAATTGAAACCTTTCAACCTCAATGGGTATAACATATTTTAATAATTTTGACCAGAACTTTTGACAGCATTAATAGCATTAATATTTTCTAATTAAAAATTTTGAGGTTTTGGGTTTGATCTTGTCGAAAGGTCTTGCCACTTATCCTCATGTTACATTTAGAATGGGTTTAGGTTTCCATAGAGCTTACGACAAGGCTGGAGGTTTTTTTTTCTTATTAACCTTACGACTTTGTCAAAAGGCTCTTCTATAAACCTTCCAACCTCAGCGA
The DNA here is from genome assembly GCA_030765085.1 of Allium cepa. Lineage (NCBI taxonomy): Eukaryota > Viridiplantae > Streptophyta > Magnoliopsida > Asparagales > Amaryllidaceae > Allium > Allium cepa. The sequence continues at coordinate 138,205,737 of CM060945.1, forward strand.
AAGCCTTCTCTATGAACCTTTCAACTTTGCTAAAAACTCAAACTTTATGTGTGTTGTTTTTATGCTTGGGCCTTTTAAGGAAGCGTGTTCGCTATTTTATTAGGTTGTACCAACAAATTTAAGAACTGGTGAAACTAATTTTCCTTTATATTCAGTGACCCAAACCTTTCGATTTCTTTCTGCATGATAAAACATCATACAACAAAATATCAATCCATTAAGCATACTTTCGGTTACGTAACATCACTCCAGAAATTTAACTATACTAGAGTATTAAAATATTAACTTATATATTGCTATATGTTACATTCTTTAAAATAATCAGTCAGTGTATACATATTCTAAATGATGTCTCTATCTCTGGACTAGAGTTGGAGACAACTAGAAAAATGGTAAGTTGACTTCCCAATCATAGCTCGTTTGGAAGAGGTGGCAAGTCTTGAGACAAAATGATTGGGTTGATGATGATGGGTTCAACCCAGATTGGATGATAAGGTGAGTACATCACTAGTTCTAGGTCTCTACTGGAGGCATCCTAGATGGCCAGATCCATCCAGGACGTGGCCATGGCCAAATCGTAAAGCATGAAGTATGTAGCCTTTATGTGATGATCGAAGAAGTTGGGTTGTTGATAATTCGCGTTGCTAGATTGAGCGCTGTGTACCTCCTCTGCCTTCTACAATTGGTTTAGTAGTTCCATTGCATAACAGCAACACCAGTGTGGCACTTTCGCATTGACGAAGCTAGGATGAATTGGATGAATGTTACAAGCCGCCATTGGTGTCCTTTTTGTTATGGAGATGAAGGACTTAATATTATTATATAAAAAGAGGGGAAGATGAATGGAATCTGACCATAATTTTTGTGGGAAAAATAAAGTATTCTCTCTCATATTTCTAGAAATTGTAACTGAGTTGTTTTTTTATTTTGCATCATTATAATTTTCGTTTGGTCTAAAAATAAGCATCGAACAAGAATTATTAAGATTTATTTGACGAATCCTTGCATAAGACAAATTTTCTATATGAAATATTTTGAATTCATGGATCATTTCGAAGTCTTTGCACAGTTAACCAGTTCCACGCTAGTATCTTTTAAAGAGATGCTTTTCCTAAAGAAAGCGCGCCTCCAACACGATGCTCTTTCGAAGGGAAATGGAGAATTATCAACCTTATTCTGGATGATGATAGAAGAGAGACATTTTAATTAATTTCCTATATAAAGCATGTTGCAGACTCTCAATCATAGATTTTTCATACTTAAGTGAATTTAGTGGGGGCCTTCTTAAGCATTTTCATAGAAGGTACTTGGATGAACTCGGATCTGACCCGCATCTTGGGGCGTGCTGGAATTTACCTCAAGTCAGTTTGGTTTCTCAAGATCTCCCTACTAAAGAACTTGAGTATTGTAAAAATAAATTTGTCTCTGAGTTTTTTCCCCTAAGCCTGTCTTGTATGATCCTAACGAGTAATTGTAGATATGTAATCAAACAGTTGATTTATGAATACATATTTTGCAATGCTCGCTGTATTTAACTTTTTTTATACTTTAGAATACCAGTTCTTTAGGTCATATCGTCCTAAGAGACAACCTCAGTCAATATGTTAGCCTAATAAGGTTTTATTCTAAAAATGCATCTCCCCTAAAGACATCGAAGTTAGCGAGATATTTCTTTCTTCGGGATGTACCAAAATTATACTTGGAATACCCTCATCTCCGCTTTAACTCCCTTGATGAATAGAAGGAAACTTTCTTAAAAGAAGAATATTTTATTCAAAGTTGATTTGTGATTGGGATAGCCCATAATTTGGGAAATAGGATCATAGTAAATGTCCATCGGTCATCATCCCTGAGGAAGTCACCATTCCTTCTAACTCAACAGTATTGCTTTCCGCCAATAGTTTGTACAAAATTAGGAATGTAGTCAACTTTAGATGTAATGAAAATGCTTGTTGTATCCCCTAACTTTTCTTTTATTTGGGTTGTAAGTTATATTACAATAAATAATGAAGATATTTCGTCCAAAAGTTCTTAGCCAGCAATTATAAGAATCACATTGACCATCTTGAGGGTGAGATTAAAAGAAAAGATGAAGCGTCTACTATGCTTAAGTGACAGGTGAAGTCGAGTCCTGCTATCGACATTGATTAAAAGACATTTGAACTCATTCAGCTGATAAGTAATTAAAACTGAGAGATAATCAAGTTCAATGTGCCTTTTCCTGCCAACTTTCTTGGCGAAACTAGAGAAGTTGTATCAAAAATTACATCGAAATAAAATAGACTCTAAGATGCATTCTTATTGTTGAAATAAAGAAATTTGATTTTCCATTTTGTTTGCTTGTATAGGGGATTCAAGCAGGATTGTTTTCACTTTCTGAAGCCCCTGCTTCGAGATTTGTAAAGATCAAGAATAGGTCAATAGCGGAGTTTGAACATAGTCAATCTTACAAGGATACTTCTATTTCTAAGCTTTCTGGTAATCCGGTCATAAAATAGTGGAGTAGAAAGTATCTTTTCCAATGTTGTACTGTTCAAGAATTCTCCAAATAAATTGAGAATTTAAAATAAAAACTAAAGGGAGGGAATGAGGTATTAAAGTTTAAAGTTTTAAAGCTTCTATTGGTGGAGATATTAGTATCGAACTTGACTTTAAAATGACCAAGCTTTACGAGAAACTTTACAGCTTGGAGATAAAATTGGAGATAGCTAGGCATTATATAAATCTTTGGAATTTATATTTGGGAACCTATTTTCTGGTACGGACCCTGCAGTATCTATAGGTTTGCAAAGGCTATTAATTAAACTGCAGTATATTTTTGTCACACTTTGAAAAAAGACTAATTAATTAAAATTTTATGCTTTTTTGAAACTTTCTAATTTATAAAGTTTAAAAAAGTGTGTTTTATAAGTTTATTTGTCATAGTCAAATTTGAACAATTTTGGATAAAACATAAATTGAAAAAAATAGAAGGAATGTAAAATTATTATTTGAAACTGTGAATTTTTGAATTGTTATATAATATGTGTAATTTTGAATGGAAGTTAAAGGATTTTTAACATAAACTCTTGAAAATATGCATTAATAAATGGTTTAAAATTTTGGAAATTATTTCTAAAAAAAATTTCAAAAATATATTTCATGCTTATGTACGATGTTTTAGTTAAAAGATGTTGGAAATTGACTAATTATACAAGAAATGAATTTAAAAATATAATTTTTATATAAACATTAGGTATTTGTTAACGATGATTTAAATTAGCTAATTACAAAATAAAACGATGTATACTTATATATTGGTTATAAATTATATAACATGACGTCAAAAAAAATAAAAAAAAATGATAATGCTTTAAAAATGAAGCGTGCCATTTTAGAAAGAAAACAAAGTCATTTCGAAATTAATGTTGAGTAACTAAATTCGAGATAGTTAAACTATAAAGAAGCGGTTTTATAGACTAAATAATTTGAAGAATTTTTGAAAAGAAATTAGCCTTAAAAATAGAATTTTATATAAATTATGTTTAGGGACGCATACAAATAGAAATGAAAGGATTATTTTAGAATAAACTTGGTTTATGATGAAAGGATAAAATTTTTTGAAAATTTGTTTAAGCGAAATTTAAAGAATTTATTTTGAAAAAATATGTGTAATGATCAAAGTTAACAATGGTTAAAATTAATAGTGAATTTCATGGTTTTCAAATCCCACCAGTTTTTGTAAAGAATATGTTTTAAGATCAATGATTTTGATTAAAACTGAATTGAAAAGTTATTCACATTTTCAACTAAGAATTTGATTGGAGTTGGAGAAGAATTATACAACTTATAGAGTTTAATTAATTACGGTGAACTAGTTAGAATCAATATGCCAGTGCTCTTAGGACCAGCTAAAAATGAACATACTGAATTTAAGACATAAGGATTTGTACTGAAAATTTATGAGGTATTATTTAAAAATATTGGAAAATAATAATAATTATAAGATTTAGAAACAATGACGAAAAATCTATTTTGAATTGGGAATTTACTATCATTTATAAAGTACGGTGCAATTTAAATAAATAGTAATATGATTTTTTGGAAGATTATCTAAATTTTAAGCAAATAATCATATAACTATTTACGGAATTTTTGAATAATAATTATTAATATTAATGTTTAAGTAATAAAATTAAAAGATATTTCGAGGAGAATAATAATAATATAGAGATATTTTCCATGAATAATTTTGAGATAAATTATTAATATTTTGGATATAAATGACAATAAAAGGGAATTTTGTGATATAATGTAGAAAGTTGTTGTTTTTTTACTTATTTAGTAATTAAATGTTGTGAAAAAATAATAAGATAAATTGTTTTGTGTAAATTGATGATAATAATATTATTGGTTTTATGGAAATTTTATGAAACTTATCATATTTTAGTTAAATAAGGATGTTTGGAATATTAAAAGTAATATGCGGAAAATAAAGGGATTTTGGATATATTATCTTTTTGGAGAAAATATACTATTTTGAGATGTTAGACGTTAGTTACTTAATCTAACAAGTATATATAATCTAACAAGTGATATTCATTAAGTTGGTTGCTAATGAAGTTATATGAATATGTTCTTTATCTAATCAGTAACTCGATCAGTTGTTGTTTTAAAATTGTTTGAAATGGTTTTTAGTCTTTAAATATGAAAAGGATACTTCATAAGCTTGTTTTAAAATCTATGGGTGGACTTTGTATAATAACTTGAGAACTTTTAATCGATATTTTAAAAAGTGTGAAGCTTGAATATTTTTTTCAAGTTTGTTTAGCTAATTTTATACAAATTTGTAAAACAAGAAGGAGCTTTAATATTAAAGTTCTTTGAAAAGGAATTTTATAGATTTTGAACTAAGAATTTTATTATGTATATTTTATAGGTTTTGAAGTAAATATTGTTTTGGTTTGAATGAATATTTTAAGTATGAAGAATATTTTAAATACAAAACTTGAATTTATTCAAGTTATTTGGCTTTGAAGAAATACCTAAATTCTTTGAAAAACTATTCTTTGGAACTTTATAATTAGAAATATGATGTTGAACTACTTTTTTAAATTAATTGAATTCGAATTAAAATTTGTTATAGTAATATTTTGTTTACCGAAAATAAGGAATCATTCAATTGTAATGTTTATAAATTAAACAGTGATGGTGTATAGAGTTCACTTAAGAATCCAAACTATTAGTCCACCTTGAGGAAAGACACTACCCATTATCGTGTTGTTGTTCCCACAGACTTTAAGAAGAAATTTAGTAGGGTATGCCTAAGGATATGAAGAGGATTTTCTAATAAAGGAACAAGTAGGAAAGTATGTTGCGAAAGGTATTTGACGATGGAGATATACCAGTAGTGTAATTTATTTAAATTAAAGTTACATTTGGATACCATATGAATAGAGACACGTCGACGGTATGCTAAGAATGGAAACTGCAAAGGATAGGTATGCGTACGAAGTTCACAATGGGTAGCTAGGTAGGGAGAGGATTCAATATTAAGATATGATATGTGGGAAAGCCAGTGCCATAAGTTGTTGGCCTTTCCTGATTTAGTAGAGAGTAGCGAAGTCAGCATGATTGAGTGAGCTTCTTGAAAAGTTGGCGGGTGTACACACTTTTATGTTTTTCCAATCTGTGAAATCAAATTGATGATTTAGTGATTAGGGCAGAGACTAGTTGGATTATGAGGTGAACGTGGAGATGGGGTCTAGAATACTCTATAGGTACGTTCACATCTTAGGACTTGATGTGATACACAAAAAATGAGGAAATGAAGTTGGTCCAAGTACGGTGAAGAAAAGGTTTGGGCGAGAGTAAATGGGAACTCAAGGAGATAATCCAAGTTTCCCAGCATGATCTCCCTTCCAATAAGTTCCCTTTTAGTTAATCTGATGGTGAATTTGTTTGCTGGGTCGCTGTTTGTTTGTATGGTTGCTTTAGTTAGCTAATTAACATAGGTATGGATGTTAATATTGGTTGCATGCACGTCCTTATGATGTGTTTTGTTGCTATGGTTGCTTATTTTGTGTAATATCAGTTTAGTTATTACTGCGTTTGCATGTATGCATATACATTCCAACCTAGATAGATATCCATAGTTAGGTGTCCTAATTTATGCCAGATAATTATATATATGCTATTTATTGTTCCTTCACATACATGTTCACTAATTTTGTTTGTGGACTTGGTTGCTAACTTGCACTTTGATATAGATGCTGCATATGAATGTATGGATGCATATAGAAATATATTTCCATATATTTGGATGTTTGCACTACATTTGCATTCATATAGGAGCCGATTTATGCACTCATCTTATACCATGTCATCATATTTTATATATCATATGTATATCACACTCTTATTTGTGTTTTTCCTTGTATTTTATGATAGATGCTAGATGGATGTTGCTGTATTTGTGTTGTATGTTTGTACGCTCTAATGCGAGTTACATTATCCACCACGGGGAGTTTCGGGGATTAAATTCTTTTAAGGGGGAGAACTTAACATTCCGTAGTTTTACGAAATTAACAAATTAAATTAAAAAGGTAAAATCATAATTTTAACATAAAACATAAAATAGTAAATTTCCACCGTATTTGGAATTAGGCTTTGTGACCTATTCCATTGCATCTAGAATGTCATTTATAGTCAGAAAACATATATAATTTGTCGAATTTGGTTTACAGACTAGAAATTAGAAGAAGTTTAACCTAATGGCATTTTTGTAATATATTAATTTCAAGATTTTAGACTAAATATTATGTTTTTAGCCTATAAATAGATCTCTAACCCTATTGCTTTTTCTTTAATAATCTTGCCCCCACTTTCGAAACCCTAATCCACAAATCAGTTATAAATTCTCCAAATCAATTTTTAGTCCACCAAATCAAATCCAAATTAAACGAATTAATATATGAAATAGATCATCATGAAGAGATATATGCAAGCAAATGAAATCCATCAAGAAATTTACATTTTTGAAGGCGTGAAAATTTTGGATAGCGAAGGAGAGGAAGGATCTATATCAAATCGGAGAAGATGCATGGCTAATAGATGAGCGAGATTTATCATTTTTTGTATATATTGATAAGACATAGTAATTCACCCTTATGATCTTAAATAAAATTATAAACAATATAACTAAAATTTATAAGTGATTGTTTTATACAAACTTGATTAGGGTGTAGTACGTCATGGCCAAATGTTTAAAAATATAATTTTTATCAATTGTAAAAATTTAATCTCCCACTAATTAGAAAGTGAGAAATACAAAAATGTTTCGAATTAGACATATTATATATCAAAATTATAGTTCTCGACAACACGGATCCACCGGTGGTATTCTTTGTCATTTGGGTATATGAATTGATCATAAAATGCATCGGAAGTTTGAATAATGTGGATCATCCTTTTCCAGCAGTGAAATAGTGACGATACGATGGTCGGGAAGTATGGCTTTATAGAGGAGGATGAGTATGTCACCTCATTGGTGGCAGATTGGTCAGAAAGCTTTAGGATTCACCATGATTGGCGTTCAAAGTGCCAACGTCAACGGTTTGTAAAGGGAAGTCATGGGTGGAGGCAAGGTCACGGTCGAGATGAGCATGGTATAATGGAGCTTTTGGTGTGGTTGGATCTCAACTTTAGTGATTGTGGCGACAATGGTAGGGAAAAGGCAGGCCCCGAGGAGTCGACGAGTGATGAATTGGGGATTTGACAATAGAGTAGCATATGATAATGAAATATAATATTAATAATAGATTATAAATTAGAGGATTTCTCCTTAACTTCAAACGCCTCTAACTCCCAGATACAACCTTTGTTTTATGCATGGTTCACGGCATTGCGATCTTGAAGCTTCGAAGAACGTTTTATTATATGTAATTTGTTGTGTTTTGAGACATTTTTGAAAAGTGCCTTGTTTTGATAGATTCGTTATACTTTGTTCAATATGGAAATAGTGGGCTAAGAGAATTTGTTCCTGGATAGCGAGTCACTTACGATTGAGTGATAATAGGCTGAGACATCTTGTTCCTCAGTAACGAGTCTCTTATGATTGGGCGATTGTGGGATGAGTCATCTTATTCATCAATAACGAGTCATTTATGATTTGATGATAGTGCATTGGGATATTGCATTCCCCAGTAGCGAGTCACTTACAATTTGGCGATCATGGGCTGCGATTTACGTTTCTTGCTAGCTAGTCGCTTAGGTTTTGACGATAGTGGACTGAGACATTATGTTCCTTGGTAGTGAGTCGTTCACGATTTCGGCAATAGTTGGGTTGGGACATGTAGTTCCCCAGTATAAAGTTGCTTATGATTTGGCGATATTGGGCTAGGACATTGCATTTCCAATGGCGAGTCGCTTACAATTTGGCGATGGTAGGATGAGACATTGCGTTCCTCACTAGCGAGTTGCTTATGATTTGGTTTGACGATAGCGGGCTAAGATATGGAGTTCCTAAGTAGCAAGTCGTTGACGATTTTGTCAACAGTGGGCTAGGACATGTAGTTTCCCAGTAGTGAGTTACTTATGATTTGTGATAGCGGCTATGACATATAGTTCCATAGTAGCAAGTTTCATATGTTTTCGACGATAATGATTTGGGATTTTGGGTTCAATTGTGTTGCAGTCGGTCTTATGCATGCGAGTTGGTATTTGGGTTCCATCACGTGTATATGAATAGATATGGATTAGATTTAGTGAGACCTTATCCTATGTTGTCATTATGGTATTTTATTTTGTTTAGCAAACTTGCTGGGTGCATGTGACACAGGTTAAAGTATCGTTTTCGAGATAAGTGTTGTTTTACTAGCTTCTTATTATTATACACTTATATGATGCATTTCACTCACCAGACATATGTTTGACCCCCCTCTATCATTTTTTTCTTTTTACCTATACTCTAATAGGTCGATAAAGAGAACTGGTAGTGACTTAGAGGCACGATGGTATGACAAAGACGTATATTTATTTTTCTATTAGCTATCTATTATTTTCATTTCATTTATTCCAAGATATTATACTATTTCCATTATCAGTATAGAGAAAGATGTCTTAGTTGGAATTTAATCGATTCTATACTGTTATACCTGTCTGGAATTGTATTGTCGATTACTATTATATTTTATTCCTTCTACCATGAGTTTCGAAAAGTGTAGAACATTGTAGATAGCTCTATGATCTATTTTATAATTTACTCAATAACGGTCTGCCGTTTGCGATGTCCTCAATGTAGTTCTACTTTTATACATGGGTCGGGACATCATATATGGAAGGTTGTTACAGCATCTGGCCAGCTTCTTCAGCAAACCAAAAATGTGGGGAAAGTGGAGGAGTTCTCTTCTCCATTCTATGAGGATACAGCGGTGTTTGACTTCTATGAAAACTTTCGAGCTTTGACTATATGGAAATATGATGGTACATCTAAACCAGATGACCATCTATGCACTTTTTAATATCACATGGATAAAAAATAAAGCAGCTTGTTAGATGTAAGTTGTTTCCCATTTATTTGTCTAGAGCAGGTTCAAGACTTATTTGAATTTATAATCCCAAAGAAGTCCACACATGGGCTTAGCTTGCATTAGACTTCCACCAACAATTCAATATCGAATGGGAATTTTTGTTAGATCCAAATACATTGTCCTATATCTAGCAGCGAGATAACAAAAGCATGCATTGTTTCTACCCTGGTTTAAATTCGAAGTTATAAAGATTGGCTTTACTAGCGTAGAAGCACTATTGATGGTAGTGCATTATTGGAACAATAAGGAAACAACGTTTTAGGACAACAATGGTAGAAAGCCTTGTGAAAGGTTTATATAAGAGCCATCGATTGCATTTAAGTTAAAGAAGCTCGAAAGTTCGAGGGTATATCAATTGACAAAGATGTCCGTGTTTAGAATGAAAGAAATTAGAGGGAGTAGAAAGCTATAACCATTCGAAAAAGTGGCATGGGGTATTCAATTTTACAAATCACTCTCCTTTGACTCATAGCTTAGGACACATCTTGAAATAACTAGAATTAAGCCAGCGTACAACTTCCCTAACAAGTTGAAGAAACCCGAATAAAACAAAGGTTGTGCCTATTGCCAGTTCCATGCAGTATATAGGCATTGTATTAACAACTACCGCCACCTAAAGAATGAAATTGAAAGATTGGCTTAGAATGGCTATTTGGGTATCTTTCACCAGGGTGCACCAACGACTCTAGGTCAAAGCCAATCACCCGATCCTTACGCAGGTGGGAAATCCTTGGACTCTCATTGGCCAGCAGAAGCAAGAGGTCTATGGAAAGATATGCCTAGGAAGCACAAGTTAAGAACAGAGCAATGAATTATGTTAAGTGACAACTTGCACTAGATATCATCTTCACTACTACGAATTTAGCAAGTTCATATTCTCACATCCAGATCTATGACGGTGATAGTAGAGATCTCAAAACTACACTATTAAAAAAGTATTTATGGATTTTGGAAGCTTGGTTAATGTAATCTTTAAATGTTCATATGGAAAAATAAAGCTTTCAACAAAAGTATTAAAGTCTAGCCCAGAGCCAATCTATGGCTCTAACAACACAAGACTTTCCCTATGGGCTTGGCTAGGCTCCTTATCATAGTAGGAACTATGCCACTACACAGATGTTTCTATGCAGACTTCCTCATAGTGGATCAACCATCTCTATATAATTCCTTCTTGGGTAGGTCTACGCTGATTGATCTTAGAGCAATAGTTTCTTAGAAGGATTCATATATAAATTCACAAGAGTGTTAGGGGTGAATAGTCTTTAGCTAGGGAATTTTACTTTATAACTCTGAATCTTATTAAGAAAGTTGTTTCAAACTGTTATGTCTCCTAGTGTATGTCGAAATGATAAAATAAAAAATGGCAAGCAAGTTTAGAGAACTGCTTTAGTATCTAATACCAAGACTAACACTGAAATAGGTTAACTTATGATCATAGAGCTAGTGTGAAATAAGAAGAGAGATTACCTTCACATGAACGAAACTTACAAGTATGCTTCAGTCTACGCAAAGTATTTCAGTCATGCTACAAAAACTATTGATAGCATAACTTCATCAAAACCACATGAGGTAGAAGATGAAGAAGATCCAAGATCAGGGATAAGTGAAATAGATCTTAAGCTAGTAGATGAACTAGAAGATATAAAGCTGGACCCTATGGATCCATCAAAGGTTGTGAAAATTGGAAAAAATCTTAAATAGAATTGTATGCAGAGCTAGTCCGTTTCTTGAAAAAAACAAACAGATGTATTTGGCTATACCTACTTAGATATGTCCTGAATAGATCCATCCATTATCTATAAAGCATTTGATATTAACTTGGATGCACATCTAGTGAGATACAAAAGATGCTTTTTAGATCTGTAGAGGTATATGCTTTACATGAAGAGGTAGGGAAACTAAAGGCAAACAATTTCATTTAGTAAGTCCATTATCCTAAATGGAAAGCTAATTTGGTTCTAATTAAGAAGCCCTATAACATCCCTCTCAGAATGTTAAAAAAAGATACCGTAGCATAGTGGTTAGTGCATTCTATTGCTTTCCCAGGTGGTAGTGGTATGAATCCCATGGTCGTCACATTTGGTACCAGAGCTAGTACCTAGTCGGAATTGTGCGTTGTAATGCTACAGATGTCAATTGATGTGGTACTTATGTGGGATATGAACACAAAGCCTGGGTGGTGAGTGATGATAAGCCAACGAGGATGTTAGGCACTTTAAAGTGGGTCATTTGTAACATCCCTTTCAGGAAGTTAATAAAAAGATCTTTTAACATAGTGGTTGGTGCATGTTTTTGCTTTTTCATGGTAGTAAGGGTTCGAATCTGACTGTCGCCACAAGCTCAATGGGAAGTGGCGAACCTATATGGAATTTACCAATCTCAACAAATCTTGCCCAAAAGACAACTTTCCTCTGCCTAGAATAGACCATCTTATAGATGCCACTAGCAGAATATAATTAGATCATGGTGTCTGGTCCAGATCTGGAGCATACCTACTTCATTATAGACCAGGGATTGTATTATTATCAAGCTATGTTGGTTGGATTAAAGAATGCTGGAGCAACCTATTAAAGATCGATGAATATGATATTCTCTGACAGAGTTATAAAGAATGTAGAGGTATATGTGGATGCATGCTTGTAAAGTCTAGAAAAGCTCCTATATATATGCAGGATCTAGAAGAGACCCTCACAACGCTTCGAAAATTCAACATGAAGCTAAATTATTTCAAAAGCATCTTTTCCAACTAGTTAGGGAAGTTTCTTGGGTACGTAGTAAGTGTCAAAGGAATCGAAGCCAATCTAAAAGTGATTGATGCCATCACTAAAATGGAAGCTCCTAATAAGCCAAAAGACGCAATGAGTCTGAATGGAAAAGTAGACATGCTAAGTCGATTCATCTTGAAAGCCATAGGTAAGTGCATCCCGTTCTTTGATCAAATCCAAAAAGATGGAAACTTCAAATGGACAGACAAATATAAGGCCGTGCTTCAAGCATTGAAAGACCATCTAGCTATCCCCCTTTTCCTTTAAAAATCAATCCCAAGTGATGATATATTTATGTACTTAGCAAGCTATGAGTGCAGCTATAGTCTGGGAAGATGGGGGTGTACAATAACCATTATACTTCACCAACAAATGTTAATCTGGCATAAAATAGAACTACACTTTGAAAAAAAATTTGGCGTATAATCTGTTGTTTGCAAAAAGAAAACTACATTCTTATTTTCAGGTGCATCTCATCAAATTGTTGACAGATAAGGCACTATGGCGGATAATGCACAAACCAGAAACATTGGTTGATTGTTAAAATTGGCAATTGAACTGAGCCAATATGATATGACATACTGGCTAGGAAACAATATCAAAGGAGAAGCCCTAGCTCACGCATCAATTGAACAATAAACTAAGGAAGTCAAGGTAAAACCTTATCGTTGGCAATCATATATATATGGAAAATAAGAAGGGGATAGGTAGTGGATATGTGTTAATCATTCCTGATAGCAAAGTTAAATGAAGCAGTTCAACTTGGATTGAAAGCAACAAAAAATGTAGTATAATATGAAGTGCTCATTACTGGGTTAAAAATGGCGCATAAGATAACACACACTAAAATTCATGATTCCCAATGAATTGTAAGCCAGGTGTAGGGAAACTATCAAACAAAGGAACTTACCCTTGCTAAATACTTTGTGTTGTCCAAACAATTACTAGGTCAATTTGAGAAGTTCAAAGTTAAACAAATCCCTAGAAAGGAGAATTCTTTCGCAAACTTGTTAGAAAAGTTAGCTAGTGCGAAGGCTATGCAAGAAATGAAGGCTATTTCAACGAGGCATTTGGACGAACCTAGCATATCATAGAACAATCAGGCCATAGTTCTTCCATATTCTCATCTTGTTAGAGGTCGCACAAAAACAAACCAAAATGGAAGTGCATCAGCCTAGGACAATAAACCTGCGTTGCCAACGCAACAAGATTTATAAGAAACTTAGATGACCCATATCCATGGTTTTGAATCTCCTATATTTCACCCAAGATCTCCTCTAAGATCTCTTTTTCAAATTAAAATGAAATTAGATATCAAGTCTCATTTGTATCTCCCTCGACACTAATCTCGTCCAAAATATTCAAATCTCACCCAAAATATGGATCAAAATCTCAATTCAGGTTCTCACTTTAAATTATATCGTTTTCTTCTTTTACATAACATTTTTTTGTTTGTATATTCAAAAGAAATTACTCAATCAAATTACTATTTACCAACTCCATGAAAATATATTTACCATTTATCTTAACGAGTCAGAACAAAAGACTTTATTTTTATGTTTAAATAAGAGAATATTATTCAATCATTACCAAATAAATTAAGCTAAGCTAGCACTCTTCTCTAAAATATTTATTTAAATTCTTTTTTCTATGCAAATCAAGTTGCTACAATTTTTTTCACTTTGAAAATTATAGTTGTTAAATAGATCATTTTTAGACATATAAGTTCCTCCAACAAATTCCCGTGATGTGTTTAAGAGTTGAGATATGAATTTGGGATGCAATGTAACAATCTGAATTCCAATGGGTCTGATTTTTCACATAAATGCTAAAATCCAAGCCCACTGAAGCCCGAGTTGGGTATCTGGTGTCCTACAAATAGGCAAAGATAAATATATCAGTGCTCAAATAAACATCTCATAGCGGAACTGACTAAAATATAGTAGTAAGTAAATATTCACCAAGGTAAAAACACTTTTTAAGCAAGTGTCTCAAAGCTGGAAAATCTCTGCCATCTATCTAACCTATATGATGTTATAAGGAGGGGTCAGAACTAAAGTTCTAGTGAATGGACAAATTATACACTTCTAAGCATAATTCTACATATATTGTTCTATTTCCATTTCTTCTATATTAGGTTTATTGGGTTTATAATACTCTCGCCTCTGTGCGTGAATCGTACCCATCTACTCCCTAGTAGATTAAGACCTAATAACCAATATATATATATAGCTACATGCCCAAAGACCTCATCGGTCCTAGGTACTTCCAACAGTACCTTCCGCATCCTCCTCGAAAAGGACTCCATCGCCTTGCTACTAGAGCGTACTGTAACTACATCTGTAAAGGACAGCGTCGTAAGGTCTATAATACAGATGTTCCTTTGTCTACTATAAAAATGTGAAAATGCATCTGCACTAGCATATGCTAGTGCTTGACATCCACAATGTACCATCCAATGCGTACCTTGAGGACTACTTGTAATCGTTCTGTCTATTCCCTGAATTCCGCCAAGAAAGTCTACCATGCATAGAACTCGGTTGGGGATTTTTCTATCTCTGTAAAGGTCCGCTTCATTAGGCCTACAATAAAGATATCCTACTTGGTCTGTCTCTTTCCTCATCGTGGCTATGGCTCCATCCAGTCCCCCTCAACTAATCAAAATGCCTTTTAAGAGCTAAGTGGCTGTGCCCTACTGCAAACAATCTGAACATCCAATTGGCTGTGCCCCTCATCCAATGTCTCGATAGTGAAAAAATAATTGGCCTGTTGGTTTAACTCTTGTCTTTCCCGAACTCGCTTTGACTGATGATGGCTTGATCTCTGCATGCGACTACCCTTTTAGGTCCTGCCAACTATAAGCTACTCGCAAACTAGAGTATGGTGTCATACGAATATCCTAGTCCATCACCAAACTTTTGACTGCCTATAAAAGTCCGCTTCGTTAGGCCTGCAATGCAAAGCAGTCAAGGCATACTCTCTTGATGGAACACCTACAGATCTGCCTACGGGGGTGCAGCTTCATTAGGCCTACCCTAGAGGGCCATCCTAGAGTATCCTCAAATCCCGTTGAAGTCTCATACTTCCTTCTAACCCGAACTAACTAATTTGAACGTGCTCTTTGTGTACTAAAATCTACGATGAACTGCTTCATTAGGCTCTTAATCTAGATTCTCTTTCGTGCTGCTCCAAACGCACCTTACCATTTTATTAGATCCTACGTCTAATCTTTTACTATGCATTTAGTTTACTTTTCTTATTCAGTTGGTTACTTATTTACCCTAATCTGCAAGCCCAACCCCACCTATGGGTGAGACCATCAGTCCTAGACCTGAAAGGGAATGCTGCCGGTAAGGGCCACTTCTATTATTTTTGCTTATAACTTAATCCAGGATCTAAGTTTGATAAAATAAGCCTCTTCTATTTCTTTCTTTTTAATTATAACCTACTTGTTACAATTATACTTGCAATTGTCACTTTTATATTCTTTTCTTTCTTTTATAACATACGTGTTATAAGTGTAATTGAAAGTGTCTATTTTCTATTCTAGTATGTCTTCTTTTATTATGATACTAAATTCTCTTTAGTTCTCTTATATTATATGACAGTCTTAGCTTGGGACTACATCCAACTGCCACAAATTACTTATCATAATAACTGTTTTACTTTTCACTCTATTATCTACGCAGTAAATTTAGATCTAGTCACATTTTCTGTTTATAGTTTCTAGTCTTGTCAAATAACTAACTTGATTATTTCCTCTTTTTTTATTTCTTTAACGCTTCGCGTTATCCTATTTTATTCTAGGATGTAGTTCTATTCTATTTGGTTGGTTACAAAAACTGTGCTAAAATTCATTTCCATATTTTAATACTAAGTAATGTTATAAACAATAACTCGTAACTACAAGATATTCCTTTTATTGTTTCTTTAATTATTGGGCAATGCAAAATAAAGTAATGTCTCTATTTTACACTAATTCCATTATTCTTGCTTTTATTCTTGCAATTACGTTTATCGTTATTCTTAGAATATTAAACTATTGAAATGTATTTCCTTTGCTAAACCAACCAACTAATCTATCACTAACTCCCAAATCAAGTTATTAGATTTTCTCCATTTTAATTCATTTCTCCCGTTTTAACGTAATTTACTGTAAATTTTACACTTTTAGGCTTATGCCTTTCTCTACAATTTTTAAGCCTAATATTACTTATATTTAATTGGATTCCTTTCTTTTTCCACATAAACAACATTCAAAAATAAGTACACTTCTCTTATAAAATCTATAGTTTCAACGTAACTAACTAGTAGAACTAATTACCGAAATTAGTCAAAATGCTGAATTAAATATTTAATGGGAATCTAACAATGTTATATATCATAAACCTAAAAGGGATATAATTTAAATCCACTTACCTATCGTCCTTAGCTTTACTCCATGTCCTTTTTAGATTCCCTTCTAAGGCGTCTAATATTTTTATTAAAAAGAAATTCTCCCTAGAAATATTTTCTATTGAGGGTTCAGCCCCAGGCAATGAACCCAATTGGAAGAAAATCTGATCGTGAGAAAATAGCTAGGCCTAGGGTTCTATTTATATTGGAGTTTGGGGATCTCAAAATGTCGAATTTTTGGATTGAATTTGGTGCAACCATGTCACAGGCTCGCTGCAAATCGTTGGATCCAGAAAACAGCGCTTCAGATCACACAAAAATCAAATTATATAACTTTGGCATGTTCCTGGATGATTTCTCGTCCAGGGAAAACCGCAGGTTGACCCTTATGCTTTGCGGGTCGACCTATTGGGCGGCCCATAGGGTCCTACTTTTTTTCTTTTGATTATAATTTCTTGTTCTTCTCGTAACTTCTTCATATTAACTCGGATTTCGACAAGTTATATGAAAATTGACCAGAAAATCACCACGAACACAATGGTATAAGTTTAAAGGCCATATTCTAAAAACTCAAAAAATGCTTATATTCACCGTTCATCGTTATTTAATTATTTAATTATCTAAAAATGCGAGGTGTTACATTCTCCCTCCCTTTATGAAATTTCATCCCCGAAATTCAACAAGAGAAAAATTATGTAATTCCTTGCATCAATCGCATCCATTTTGTGTACGTCTAATTTTTCAACTATCAATTTCCTTATGCAAAGTGTCATTCAACAAAAAATATATGCATGTACCTAAATTTCTAAACAATACCTCTTATATGAATGCTTTTCTTCTTTAAAAGCTCCTTTTTAAAATATGATGGACACATCCTAAATATACTTGCAATTTTTATACGAATGCAATATTTTGAAAACTCAAAACATTTTGCATCCATTTTTTCCCACACTCTTACTGAATAGGGGCATAGTTCAATGAACTTTACATCCAAATCCTACCACATAACTTTTCATATTCGAATTTCACAAAAATCTAATTTTTCGAACTCGATTTCTTATGTCAGAAAGAATGTATAAAACGAAGAACCTCACATTTACCATTTTTCTTTTGCACACCTCTTTCTCCATACTTGGAACTTATGCCACTATTCTATAAAAATCTCTATTTTCTTTCCAAAGCATGGTTTACATAAGAAAAACTTCCTTTCCAATTTTTTTTCTAAGCTTAATTTTTGGAAAAGAAAATATATTTCTTTTGCATTTCTCATTTATTTTTATTGATGTTTTTGTCGCTTTCTTTAAATTTGTTGTTTTCCTTTTAGTTACTCTTTTTTGCTTTTATTTTTCTTTTGTTACTTACATCCTGTCTTTTTATTCTCTTCTTGTGAACGTTGCAGAAAAAGAGCATCATACCAATCATTACTGATTTACTACAATAGGAATTAAATGCTTACGTAGGAGTAAAACTTCATAGCTAAAAGAGAAAACAAGTCCTACTATAAAGCAATACTAGATAGGTAACTATAACAACTAAACACCGCTATTAACTAGGGATAGGAGGCCTAGGACCATGTCCACCCTGCCATAAAATGGTCCTAATAAAAGAATCTAAGCAACTGATGCACTCCTCCTATTGTTTGGTACCCGCTACTATCTCATGCTATGTCCTAACTATCTCCTGCTATCCTCGAAGAAGCTCTGCATGCTCTCTGGCTAATTGCTCTTGCCACTCGATGATGATCCTCATCTATTCATCGTAATCCATTGGCCAAGAAGCTGGGAGGGTCCCACTCTCTCTCCCGAGATCCCTGGTCCCTAGAACTATGTGTCGCTGGCCCTGGTGGCCAAGAAGGCCACTATGGCTCTGCCTATCCAACGTCACCACCAAACAGTGGAAAAGGAAAATTCCGCTCCCACTGAAAATACTATGGCGCCTAATGGTACGATGAAGGCTGTAGCTCGGGCTCCTTCTCCTACCGTGAGGCCTGTAGCTGCGCTAACTCTATACCCATCCTTCTTAAGGTGGAGGAATCAATCATAGGATGGGTCTGCTCAATAAAATCCTCTCTATCCATCTCTACCCCAGCCCATCTAAAAACCCATGTCCAAAGATGACTAAATATAATTGAAGATCGACGACACCTCGCTGCTATAACATACTGGGCCATGATCGCCTTAGCCCAGTTTACCTGTAGGCCTCCAAATATGGCATAATAGGCTTATCTCACCATAAGATAAATATGATTGTAGCTCCCCATTTTGGGAAAGAGGATATACTGTTGAGTACGTATAACCAACCAAGTTAGTGGGCGCAACTGTCCTATGCGCTAGTCTAGAAGCTGAGGGTCTATAAAAATCTGCTGTAAGACGGCATGGTCCGTTATCTCAGTATGGTCTATATCTAGACCCTGCCCTCTAATCTTTAAAATAATAGCTAACCGAGTCTCGGTAAATGCTACTGCAACTCCCTTGACTTCCGCCTTGAAGGCCATCTCATCACCCCCAGTATTGGTATGTAAATTAGCATCAAAAATGCGTACTAACCTGGGGTATGCTTTCCTCTCAAATGTCTCATGACTCAATTTTTGACGCAGTCCAGTGTCTAAGAAAAGCTTCTCTAGAGGCGTGCCATGAAAATCTGAAAACTTCACTGTTGTTCCCTGAAGAAACTATAGGAAGCAGTATTTGAGTTGGTCTAAACTATCCTCCTATCACTCTGGCACCAGGTTATCTCAGGGGGTTCAAATGGGGATAAAGGTTAACTAAAGATTGTCTCATAGGCATGGCGAAATTTTTTTAGATCTGTGGAAAAGGAGTATGGGTATGGGTAGATCTTGAGATGGGCTTCGATTTGACACTAATCGCGAGTTGTTTGGAGGAGTTTTGAGGTGGTGGAGGGTTTTGGAAGTGGTGAAAATGGGTTTGGCTCGGTTGTTTGGGAGAGGAAACGAAAGTGACGAAGCTTCGCTTCGTCACCGCATTTACACACGGTTTTCGGGAAAGGCCGGTTGACCCGCCTTCCCATCTGGTCGACCTATAGGTCGACCGCTTGGTCGACCTAGGTCGGCCTGATTATATTTTTTTTCTTTTCATGCAGTGTTCGTTTGGTCTGTTTCCTTCCCCTGCCTAACTAATTTAAGCCTAGTTCAACCCCACCAAATTCCGGGTTGGCTAAGTCACTATTACGACTTTGACTAAAAAAATTCCTGACTGCTTTCCACCCTCCAAGTGGAGTCTTGACGCCTTCTATACTTCAACTAAATCGATATTCATATCCACAACTTTTCTCCAACCACTTATATCGTCTATCCCTAATTTTTCAAAAACAAATCTATTGTGTTTTTTATTTTTGAAAATAAATCTACTACTATATTTTTTTCAACAGTTAACTACATAAAATTCCCCATTTTAAAATAATAAATATTATATATTTTTAAAACTGCAAACTTTTTTTTAAAATCTTATTATAGGCTAGACTCAAAGTGGCTTTTTAATTTCCAGACTCCTTTTTCAAATATTTCCCCAATGTAATCCTTATAATTCACTTGCTTGTTATGCCGAAACCTCCAATATCTAAACTGAAACCTGTTTCCAACGTTACCTATGCAAGATATAAATATATTCCTAACCTATTTCCTCTTTCATGCTTATAATTATTCCAAGGCACTACCGTCCCATCCACTTATCTGAAGCAACTACCAATCTATAGATATACACATGGATTTTCCCTTCTTACACCGAACCTATTGTACATCTCAAATCTTTGCCACTCTAGGGCCTATAACTGTTGGATTCCCAAAGCCTAAAATCTTGATGAACAAAACTATTTCTCACAAATTTTCATGGGTTGACCCTCTAAAAAAAAGCAGATTCTTTTGTGGGTCTAGGGTATATATGTAATATATTTATATTCTTAAAAATACAAATTCGTTCACTCACTATTTACCTAGGAACCCTAAACCTAGGCTCTGATCCAAATGCAATAACCCGAATTCCAGTTGGTCCGAAATTTTTCGCATAAATGCTAAAATCCAAGCCCACTGAAGCCCGAGTTGGGTATCCGCTATCCTACAAATAGGCAAAGATAAATATATCAGAGCTCAAATAAATGTCTCACAGCAGAACTGACTAAAATATAATAGTAAGTAAATACTCACCAAGGTACTAACACTTTCTAAGCAAGTGTCTCAAAGCTGGAAAATCTCTGCCATCTATCTAACCTATGGGATGTTATGAGGAGAGGTCAGAACTAAAGTTCTGGTGAATGGACAAAATATACACTTCTAAGCATAATTCTACATATATCATTCTATTTCCATTTTCTGCTATATTAGGTTTATTGGGTTTACAATACTCTTGCCTCTGTGCGTGAATCGTACGCATCTACTCCCGAGTAGATTAAGACCTAATAACCAATACACACACACACAAGACCGCATTGGTCCTAGGTACTACCTATAGTACCTTCCATATCCTCCTCGAAAAGGACTCCACTGTCTTGCTACTAGAGCGTACTGTAACAACATCTGTAAAGGACACTTCGTGAGGCCTACAATACAGATGTTCCGTCGTCTATTATGAAAACGTGAAAATGCATCCGCACTAGCTTATGCTAGTGCTCAGACATCCAACATGTACCACCTATTGCGTACCTTGAGGACTAAACGCAATCGTTCTGTCTACTCCCTGAATTCTGCCAATAAGGTCTACATTGTACGAAACTCAGTCAGGGATTTTCTACATCTGTAAAGGTCCGCTTTGTCAGGCTTACAATACAGATATTCTACTTGGTCTGTCTCTTTTCTCATCGTGGCTATGGCTGCACATAGCCTCCCTCAACTAATCGAAAGACCTTTTAAGAGCTAAGTGGCTGTGCCATACTGCAAATAATCTAAACATCCAATTGGCTATGCCCCTCATCCAATGTCTTGATAGTGAAAGAATCATTGGCCTATTGGTTTAACTATAGTCTTTCCCGAACCTGCTCTAACTGATGATGGCTTGGTCTCCGCGTGCAACTATCCTTTTGGGTCCTACCCATTATAACCTACTCGCAAACTAGAGTATGGTGTCATACGAATATTCTACTCCGTCACCAACCCTTTGATTGCCTATTAAGGTCCGCTTCGTTAGGCCTGTAATGCAAAAGCAGTCAAGGCATATTCTCTTGATGGAATACCTACAGACCTGCCTCCAGGTGTGTAGCTTCGTTAGGCCTACCCATGAGGGCCATCCTAGAGTATGTTCACGTCCCTTTAAAGTCTTGTACTTTCGTCTATCCCAAACTAATTAAGTTGGACATGCTCTTTCTGTACTAAAATCTACGATGAACTGCTTCGTTAGGCTCTTTATCCAGATTCTCTTTCGGGCTACTCCTAACGTGCCTTACCATTTTATTAGCTCCTATGTCTAATCTTTTACTATGCATTTAGTTTACTTTTATTATTATGTTGGCTACTTATTTACCCTAATCAGCAAGCCCAGACCTACCTATGTGTGAGATCATCAATCCTAGACCTAAAAGGGAATGCTGCCCGTGCGGCCTACTTCTATTATTTTGCTTATTAACTTAATCCAAGATCTAAGTATGATAAAATAAGCCTATTCTATTTCTTTCTTTTTAATTATAACCTACTTGTTACAATTATACTTGCAGTTGTCACTTTTATATTCTTTTCTTTCTTTTATAACCTACGTGTTATAAGTGTAATTGCAAGTATCTCTTTCTATTCTAGTCTGTCTTCTTTTATAATGATACTAAATTCTCTTTAGTTTTCTTATATTATATGATAGTCTTAGCTTGGGACTATATCCAACTGCCACAAATTACTTATCATAATAACTGCTTTACTTTTTCTCTATTATCAACGCAATAAATGCAGATCTAGTCACATTTTCTGTTTATTATTTCTAGTCTTGTCAACTAATTAACTTGATTATTTCCTCTTCTTTTATTTCTTTAATGCTTCACGTTATCCACTTTTATTCTAGGATGTAGTTCTATTCTATTTGGTTGGTTACAAAAACTATGCTAAAAATCCATTTCCATATTTTAATACTAAATAATGCTATAAACAATAACTCGTAACTGCAAGATATTTCTTTTATTGTTTCTTTAATTACCGTGCAATGCAAAATATAGTAATATCTCTATTTTGCACTAATTTCATTTTTCTTACTTTTATTCTTGCAGTTACATTTATCGTTATTTTTACAATATTAAACTATGGAAATGTATTCCTTTTCCTAAACCAACCAACTAATCTATCACTAACTTCAATTTAAGTTATTAGATTTTCTCCTTTTTAATTCATTTCTTCCGTTTTAACATAATTTACTGTATATTTCACACTTTTAGGCTTACACATTTCTCTACAACTTTTAAGCCTAATATTACTTATATTTAATTGGATTCCTTTCTCTTTTCATATAAACAACATTTAAAAATAAGTGCACTTCTCTTCTAAAATTTACAGTTCCAACATAACTAACTAGTAGAACTAATTACTGAAATTAGTTAAAATGCTGAATTAAGTATTTAACGGAAATCTAACGATATTATATATCATAAACCTAAAAGAGATATAATTTAAATCCACTCACCTGTCGTCCTTAGCTTTACTCCATGTCCTTCGTGGATTCCCTTCCAAGGCGTCTAATATTTTTATTAAAAAGATATTCTCCCTAGAAATATTTTCTATTTAGGGTTCAGCCTTAAGCAACGAACCTAATTGGGAGAAAATTTTATTGTGAGAAAATAGCTAGGTCTAGGGTTCTATTTATAGTGGAGTTTGAGGATCTCAGACCGTTGGATTTTTGGGTTGAATCTGGTGTCAGCACGTCACATGCTCGTTGCGAATCATTGGATCCAGAAAACAACGCTTTAGATCGCACAAAAATCGAATTATATAACTTCGACACGTTCCTGGACGATTTCTCGTCTAGGGCAAAACGCGGGTCGACCTATAGGTAGACATGTGTGTTTTGCGGGTCAACCTATATGTCGACCCTTGTGTTTTGCCGATCGACCTATAGGTGGACCCTTGAGTTTTGCATGTCGACCTATTAGTCCGCACGTAGCGTCTTACTTTTTTTCTCGTTTAATTCTAATTTCTTATTCTTTCGTAACTTCTTTATATTAACTCAGATTTCAACAAGTTACATATGGAAATTAATCGAAAAATCACCATGAACACAATGGTATGTGTTTCGTGGCCATATTCCGACAATTCCAAAAATGCTTATTTTCATTGTTCATCGTTATTTAATTATTTAATTATCTAAAAATGCGGGGTGTTACACGCACACCAGATATACACTTATTTCATCCAAGATCTCCATTGATACGAGATAGCTTGTGTGAAAATTATGGAAAGAAACATGACCAAAATCCAAGAAAAAATTGCATTTTATCAAGTGGTTCTTAATAGATAGAACTTAACCAAAAGATAATAATATAGCTAGAAAGGTTAGCTATCAAGTCCTATAAACTAAAACTAGTAAAGAAAGTGTCGAGGAATGAAACTATTAGCCTATAGCTCACCACGATGCAAAAGTGTTTGTTCAAAGATGTGATCGATGCCAAAAGTTTGCTAGTATCCATAGATTTTCATCACACAAACTCAACCTAAATGACCAATCCTTGGTTATTTGACGCATGTGGCATTTAAATGATTGGATCACCCTCAATGTCAGAAGGGAAGCAAAATATGTAGTAGTAGCTATTGATTATTTTACAAAATGAGTTGAAATTGAGCCATTGACAACCATAGCATCAAAGAAGACGTAAACAATGTGGTTAGGCGTAATGACCCACATTATTATGTATAGGTAAGTGGTTAAAATATTATTTACATAACCCAATAAACTTGAATGGTGTAAAACTTTGGGTTATGTAGTAATTTGACATTTTTGACCTATAGAATAAATTATAGACGATTTCGACCTCGAAAACTTGTATTAGACATAGCTTTTAATAGGAGTCGAATTTGGACTTAAAACTTGTTCCATATGAAAGATATAATGGTTTACTTGTCAGTAGATTGGTCATAATAGTAATTTGGCTAAGTATTTTGAGAGATAACGCAATATTAAGTTAGAATTTTTTAGTATATTTTAGTAATTATCCCCACGATGGTTAAGCAATTTCAGGAATTTTATTAATATTAAAGGTTAGTGAAGTCCCAAACACTTTTCCATATTCCTTAAAAAAAATTGTACCTCAAGTAGTCACGTTTCATTTTAACTCGAACTTAAAATTTACCATTTCAAACTATAAACATGAGATTAATCTGTAATTAAGCTAGAGGTCCATTATAGAATATCAAATCATCGTATTAAAGTGGGAATTTTGAAAACATGGTTGCATAGATTTAGTTTTGCTTTGGATTTAAATTATTTCATATATTTTACATCGATAGGTGAGTGGTTTATGACCTCTTACATATATTATGTTAGAATATATGCTTAAAAATGGCTTGGATCCATTTTTCAAGTCAAAATTATGTTTTTCTAATCTGACCTAAATTTTAAAATGAAAATAAATTATATTTTGATGGATTTAAGTGTTTTAAATCATTTGTTTCTATGATATGGATATGCAAATATATGTTATGATATGTTATAATTGTTTTAATGCTTGAGTGATTAATATGATGCTTAATATTTGATTGTTGTGTTCTCATTTAATGGTTGAATGGTTGAGATAGTAATGGAGAGTGAATGAAGATGAGATATTCTATGGGTGAGGATCTTCGAGTGTAGATGGAGACTATTCGATGGAATCTCTAATTCGATTGCTACAATGGAATATTTGGATTCATGGAGTATGCTTTGATTTATCAATTCTAAAGGGCTTGTAGTTTGATTGCTGTAATGAACGATGTGTACAAAAAGAAAAAAAGGGGTTAGCATAAATTAGTTAAGTATATGGATCAACACTGGTCCATATAGGTTGATACCGATCCATGCCAATTTGGACTTAGGCATTTTTAGAGCTGTAGGGACTTAGTGGATCGATCACATGAAAAATAGGAGGATTTGGCTATGTAAATGGATTAGAACCGATCCACATGGGTCGGTACAAATCCATTAAGATTTTGGATTTGGACATTTTTAGCGAAGGCATAACATTGGGTTGATTTTGGCTAGGTGCACGGAATTTTACTAATCCATGATGGATCAGCACTGATCCATGCTACAATGTCATAAGTGAGTAGGCTACACTATGGAGCTAGCGGAAGCATTTGAGTATCATCCGAGCATGCAAGTTCTATATGAAGGTGACTTATGGAGTATAACAAATAGGTTCTACTATCAGTACATGTACCAAGGGACATTGATAACCAATGGCTTTGATGTATGCTCATAAAGGAATAGGTTAGAACACTCAACGTAGATAGTCTAAATGTATTTGTATCCTTGTACCATCTAAGTGGACCTAATTCTTATCCATCCGAGTGGGCAAGGATTCAATCATTGATGTAGCTGTGATGTTGAGTAGTCACTAGTCTTATGATGTTGATCATTTGATTCACCATATATCTAACGTCCCTACGAGTATGAGAGATTCTTATTGTTTGATTACTGTTATGCTTATTATGGTTGTTACGTGTTGTAGGTATTATCGAGTCTAATACCCTGACACGCTAGTTTATACATGATTGTGTAGTACACTAATATTAATGGTATTTGTTTAGCATGTATTCTGTTTATGTGCTAAATTATTAGATGCAGTGGCATGTTAGATATGGCTTTCCATACTGTATTTCTCTTATTCATTATATATCGACTTTGTATCTATTTTGAGAAATATAGATCCCTTATACCAAATTGTTCTCTAACCTAAGGTTATTTCCATTACTTCTCAAATTCTTGGGTACTCTTAGATGAGTAGATTGAGAGACATATATGAGGATAGTGCATAAAGCTATGAGGAGGAAGAGCAAGAGTCTTACACTTTTTTATATATGCTAATTTGTCAAGCCATCATATTTTATTTCTACCATGAAGTGCTATAGTGCTATTAGCACTTTACCTTATAATTTAAAACACAGTTCTATTATGAAGTTTATATAATGTATTAGAGATGTATAAACTCATGATTATGTCATGCCATGATCCTTGTTGCACTAATGATGTTTTATTTGGTTCATTTAGTCATATTACTATCTCGCTTGTTTTGTATCTATGTTTGATATTCTATTTTGTATATGAACTAAGAGATATATGATATTTTATCATGTTGATCGATCGTATTAACCCTTAACGGTTTCCTTCCATCGACTAAATACCACTGTAATGCATCATTAAAGGTTTATACTGAATATTAGGTATCGGAGGTTGAGAGAGGTTGTTACATTTGATATCAGAGCTTAGATTGTGCGAACACCTAAAAATTGACTTGTAGATCCATTAGAGATAAGGTAAAAGACATGGCTTAAAATGGATCGAAGTGGTATGATAGAGTGTATTTGTTATGTTTTGATTTTCAAACTATATAGTATAGTATAGTGTGTGTGTGTGTGTGTGTGTGTATAGTATGATGCATTACATACTCGTTTACCACTTGCGGAAATATCCTTTATGATAGACTAACCATTCTTATTAAAGGTTATAATAATGAGCCATTAGATAAGGAACACATCAAGGAATGAAGTATAGGGAGTCAAAACTGGAACGGGCAATGGGGAAGCTATTAATCTAGATATGCAGCCTATATTAATAGAGTTGATGATGAACATGATGCAAAATGCCCATGAGGTGCTCTTGGCACTGCAGTTGGTGGAGTGCTTAAGTGTAAGCGCTCAAAGTTGATTTGGCTAAGCTTAACAAGGAATAAGCTAGTTTAGAAGGAAGGTTGTTCATAGGGATGGTGTTTGCTATGGAAATTCAAGACTAGATAGATACTTGTAAGAATTTCTTCATTGACCTTGAGTTGGAGGATGCTCCAAAGAGAAATACAGTCTTGCGGCAACTTCAGGGTAGGGTAATGGGTTGGTGAAATGCTATCGAAGTGGTTACTTCTATGGACCAATTTATTTTGGTTCAATTTAAGCCGCACTTTGAAGAGAAGTTTATTTCGGCTACTAAGAAATAGATAAACAAGGAGACATGTCCATGCATGAATATGCAGATGAATTCAACTTTTTGTCGAAATATGGGAAGTCATTCATCGACACCATTGAATAACTACTAGAAGTTTTTTATTGGGATGCATGATATTTCATAGAATGCTCAGTAAATAATATTAATGAGCCTTACAAGAAGATTGTTGAAAATATTTAAGGCCCAAGAGCTTATATCCATGGTCAAAGCTAGTC
The DNA here is from genome assembly GCA_030765085.1 of Allium cepa. Lineage (NCBI taxonomy): Eukaryota > Viridiplantae > Streptophyta > Magnoliopsida > Asparagales > Amaryllidaceae > Allium > Allium cepa. The sequence goes on from CM060945.1 coordinate 138,233,789, forward strand.
ATTGTTCCTAAGGAAGAAGTATACAGGTAGTGGAAGAGCAGGAAGGAGGAAATAACCCTTGAATAATTAGGGAAAGAAACAACATTAAGGTAAGGATTGTCATAAGAAAGGAAAGCAGAAGCCAACTTGTTATTACTTTAGAGAGAAAGGACATCTCAACAAGAAATGTAAGAGTAAGGAAAGGAGGTATTTTAAGTGCAACGAACCTAGGCATATCAAGAAAATTGTCCAAAACAACTAAAAAATAAGTAGGTTGTTAAGGTTATGCACCGAATGTTATTCCCTACTCGTCCAGCGCCCCATCGGAAAAGGAGAAAGAGAAGGGCGTCACGACCCAAGGTATGCTTTCTGTTTATGATATACCTATTCGTATTTTCTTTGTTACTAGGGCAACAAATTCATTTATGTCTAGCGACCTGGTAGATAGATTTGGGTTGATGCCTGACCTAGTAGATAGACCCTTGGTAGTGTTAAATCCCGTGGGAGGTTTAACTAATTTGAGTACGGTTTGTCATGAAATTATCTTGTTGAGTCATAGATGCATGTTTGCTTGTAATTTGTTTGTACTTGGTTATTGTGGTTTGGGATTATTCTAGGGATGGACTAGCTTCAGAGACACATAGTAGTAGCCGATTGTGAGAGGTTATTGGTGATAATAGGAGTGACGATCGATGTATGCTAGAGTTAAGCCGCATGCCTGAGGATACGATAATGGATATAGTGAAAATGTAGGCATGGATGAATGCTTGGTTATGAGTGTCATTCTAGTAAAGGCAAGAAGGTTATAAATAAGAAAGGTGTGAGATGTTATAACTGCAACAAGATGATGCATTTCAAGAGTGAATGTCCTAAACCAATCAAAGCTCAATGGGGAAAGTTTTTCACTTTGGAAATTATAGCCTCTGAACCAACTGTAGAGGAGAAGGGAAAGGTTGTGTTTGGAGGTACATTTCTTATTCATAGCATTCCTGTTAGTGTGCTATACGATACTAGAGCATCACATTCTTTTATCTTTAGGTGTTTGGTAGATAAGTTAAACCATAAACCGACATTGCTTAATACTTCTCTAGTGATTGAGAATCGATAGGCAGCCATGCAGTTCTTGGAATGAGATGTTACCATGTCGAGTTTGATTTATTAGGTCATACATTTGCCTGTAATTTGTATGTGAATTTGTTGTATGTGAATTTGATTTTCTGAGTTTTGGGATAATTCTAGGTATGGATTGGATAGTCCGATCTAATGCTATGGTATCTTGTTGAAATGGAGTAATATCTTTAAAACAACATAATTGTCGTGACCGAATTATATACTCATTTAAAGAGTTGAGTTTTGAGGCCTGTGTAATGTTGGGTGCCATGGAAGGCGTGGAGGATGAAATTGATCAGGTTTTTGTAGTAAGAGTGTATGTTAATATTTTTGAGGCTATTAGGGGTTTACCAATGAATGATGCCATAGAATTTTGAATATATTTGTACCTAGAGCTGAACCCATAAGTAGACCATTTAGTAGAATGAAACTTATCGAGATGACGGAGTTAAAGGTGCAACTAATGGATTTAAAAGGGAAGAATTTTATTAAACCAAGCAGTTCATCCTGATGGGCTCCGATGGTGTTCGTGAAGAAAACGGATGGGTCACTGAGATTGTGTATTGATTAAACAAAATTGAATAAGAAGACAATAAAGAATCAGTATTCTTTGCCTAGAACAGATGATTCAATCAATTGAGCGGAGCAAGGTGTTCTCGCATTTAGATTTAGCAATGGGTTTCCAGAAATTGAGAGTGCTGGAAGAAAGTATACCATTAATAGCATTTTAAACAAGATATGGTTCATATGAGAGGTTAGTCATTCTCTTCGAACTGACCAATGCGCTTGCTTTCTTTGTTGATTTGATGAACCAGATCTTCTTAGAGCATTTAGATAGATTCCTGTTGATGTTTATCGATGACATTTTGATATTTTCTAAGAATAAATAACAGCATGAAGTTCATCACAGAATAGTGCTAGATATGTTGACACAAAATCAATTGAAAGTAAAGTTTATAAAATCTCATTTTCGGGAAAGACAAGGGAAGTTACTTGGACATATAGTTTCAAAGAATGGGTAATCTATGGATCTAGTGAAGATCGAAGCTATTAATAGTAGGAAGAGACTCAAAACCTTGATTGAGATTAGAAGTTTTTTTAGGGTTAGCTGTCTACTACAGAAGAATTATTAAAGATTTCTCTCATATAGCATCATCGATGACTAAGCCAATAATGAAGGATGTAAAGTTTGTTTGGACCGATAAATGTGAAGAAGTGTTTTAAAAGCTAAAACATTTTATTAACCAGTGCATCCATGTTAGTTGTTCCATGTAGGAATCAAGATTTTGTGGTATATACCGATATGTAAGAATCTAGGGTAGGAGTTGTACTGATGTAGAGAGTTAAAGTCATTGCCTTTGCATCCCGACAACTTTGACCGCATGAATTTGGATATCATTCTCATGATTTGGAGTTAGCAGCGGTGATCTTCGCACTAAAGGTGCAGAGACACTATCTTTTGGGTGAACAATACGAGCTATTTACGGATCATAAGTCCTTGAAGTATTTATATTTTTAGAAGGAGTTGAAAACAAGACAACAAAAATGATTATAGTTTTTGGCAACGTATGACTTTGGGTTGAGTATACACCGAGGAAAATAAATATAATTACGGATGCACTTAGTAGAAAACATCAAAATGTGGTGTTGGTGATATTGTATGAATGGAACGATTCAAAGGCATCAGCTACGTGTGGAGTTAGAATGGGCTCGATGCCTAGTTCTAGTCAGAATATCACAATGATTCTTATCTAGAAATTCAATCGGTATTGATTGAAAGAATTATAACGAAGAAAAACGATGTTCCAATACTAGCCGATCAAATTAAAAGACTAAAAGTGGGAAGTGAGATTGATGATTTGAAAGATTTTGTACTTGACCATAGGGGATGATTGAGAAAGAAAGGACAGTTGTGTGTTTTAAATGTGGATAATCTAGGAAGGAAGTTCTTAGAGACTATCGTCGATCAAAGTTTACTATTCATCCTAGAGGTACGAAGAAGCACCAAGATATTTATAGGAGTTTCTTCTGGGAGGGAACAAAGAGAGATGTTATATATAGGTAAAGCAATGAATGAATTGCTAACAAGTAAAATCCGAGAATCAAAAGCCAAGTGGATTACTTCAACCTTTGGAAGTGCCACCATGGAAATGGGATTCTATATCTATGGATTATATCGATGAATTGCTAAAGGAAATCAAAGCATTTAGGTCCTGGTTGATAAATTGGCACAGAGTACACACTTTAGCCCTATTGACAAGGGAGACACCTAGTTTAGCAAAATTACTCAGGAAGAATGCTATAAGATTTCATTGAACACAGCGTAGCATTGTAAGTGATAAAGGTCCTTTGTTTACTGTAAGTTCTGGAAGAGCTTACAGAATGAATTGGGTACCGAGATGAAGATAAGTTCTGCTTATCATCAGTAAACTGATGGGAAAAAGGAAAGGGTTAATAGGACAATCGAATATTTATTGAGAGCTTGTGTATTAGAGTTTGGAGGGTCATCTGAAGGCCGTTTGCACCTAGTCGAGTTTTCTTGTAATAATAATTATCGGACTACTATAGGAATGACACCTTTCGAAGCACTTTACGGAAGGCCATGCAAATTATTGACATGTTTATTGGAGACTGGTGACAGACTAATTCTTGGTTTGAATTTGGTGAAAGAAGCCATGGAAAAATTGAGTTAATCTAAGCAAGAACAAAGGAAGCTCAATCAAGGAAGAAAAGTTACGTGATAAAAGGCATAAGACTAGGAATTCTTTGTTAAAGAATGTTTTTGTGAAAGTATTACCAATAAATGGTGTTATACATTTTGTAAGGAGCAAAAATTTAGCACTTAGATATGTTAGTTATCATAGAGAGAAACGGGAAACTCATTTATCATATCGAGTTATGTATTATCGTATCGACTTACAATATACATTGGTAGGATTCCATATGTTTTCCAAGTATCTCATTTAAGGAAGTAGGTGTGCGATCTAAAGACTACTATAGAGGCAACAATTTTGGAAGATTTAGTAGTAGAGCCTGATATGACTGTCATTAGTTGACATATTCGTATAGTAGATAAAGGTATGAAGGAGTTAAGGAATAAGAAAGTTGAGTTAATAAAAGTCCAGTGGAGTGACTATAAGAAAGATTGCACTTGGAAAAATTAGGATAGCACTAGAGAGGTATATCCAGAGTTATTTTGATTGTATGATCTGTATTGTTATATAAACTTTTGACCAGTAGTTATGCTAATATTGTTGATTTTATGTGCTTATGACACATGTTTTCATGACTGATATGCTAATTGTTGGTTCCCTTACCGAAATTTCGAGGACGAATTCTTTAAGGGGGGATCTTTTAAAACCTTTTATTTTTTGTTGCATATTACTCCAGGTATTTAATTAGGAAATATTTAGATAAATAACATGTAAGAATATAAATATGTAGATAAGTGTGGATAATTGCCATGTTAATATAAACTGAATTTCAAGTTTAAATTAAGAAATGGTTTATGGAAATAGTGCTAATAAGGGCTTTAATCATATAGGATAGGAATAAAATAAAGATAATACACATAAGTTATTACTCCAAACGTAAATAAACGACCTGCAATTCCACAAATTTCAAGCAGACAGTAAACCACACATGTCCAACTCAAATTGAATGAAAAGGTAAATAGTTAGGGGAAAGAAAGAAAAAAGACAGACGAAGAGAAGAGAGAAAGTAAACCAAACAACACAGAATCTCACAACGTAGCAGAAAAACATATAATATAGTGTTAATGATCTTTACAAAAGGAAAAATTAAACTACATTCATCAAAGTACAACAACAAATCACTACTCATCATCATGGACAGTTATAGCAAACTATCCTCACAAATGCTGATAATTTAAATCACCAATTCAGTAGAAAATAAACATATACATGAATACGACTTAAAGACCTCCAGCTCGTCTTTGAAAGCTTAAAAGCATCCAAACTGAACTTGTAAATATACTTGGTCTGACCCGAGCATTAAAGGAAACAATGCCCGGATCAATCTGGTAAACCAGCGTAAGAAAACATATCTTAATTGGATTTTTAAAGCTACAAAAACTTTTCAAAAAAAAGATATTTCGTAAGAGCACGCCGTTGCATAAACACATAGTGGTTTTCTTATGATAACCTAAACATTTCATATCAAACTTTTTGATAATATAATAGTGTCTAGGATACAAATACACATTAATCATAGCTGAAATGGTTACATTTATTAAATTACAGCATATTAGGTTTCAACTAAAACCGTAATGGCTCGTATTGGAGAATAGATTTAATACAATAATAAGGTAAGGGACTACCTTCTAATAACACATCTCTAAAGGGATGTACCTAAGGCACCAACCTCTACCAACATATAACCGTCCTACCTTTACCGTAGATAGTACCAAATATCCCATCTCCTCGGTCATTCTCGACCAATCTGTGGCCATAAGAATGCATAACACACCCAATAAATAGAGGATAATGTAGAAAGGTGATGACCATATCCTAATGGGAGCGACCTGCATAGCCCTGCCGCATCTACCCTGTTTTTGTCATTCCCGATGTGTGAGGCCTAAGGTAACGTATTATATTTCACAGAACAAATCCCACTTTGAATGCCACATTGATGTTTCCAATAACACACTAACTGATTTTTATATAAGCATAGCCCCAGAGTTCATATGCCTCGGAGAAGGTTGTTAAGTGCAAGATGGGTTATCTCCTGCACCACTAAATAGATGTACGTTTGTAAAAACCAATGTATGTGGTTTTTAAGAATGCAATGTCAAAACAAGTTTCTCAGGAACAGGGCAAACCGAAGGCACTCTCCTACTAAATCTTGTTAAGAATCAATTTAGGATTAGAAGCGAGCGATCCTTGCATCAAATATTTTCAGAATGAAGCACTACTCCCACCATATATATATATATAATATGGAATCATGGGGCTAGTGGCAAGCAGCCATACATCATGAAGATCTTTGTCTTCAAAAATCATCATCTTCATTCAATCTGCAATTCCGAATGCATACATTGGTTCGAAGAGGTTTTCAGATAAATCCAATCCCAGTTTCTCCAGACCAACAGTTGATAGAGGCCCTCTACCTCATATGGAAACCAAGCCTCATAGACTTATCATGTTTCCAACTCTCAACATACTATCCTTCGACCAAGAAGGAAGCTCGGTAGATTGGAGTGCCAATGTTTCTCCGCACTACTAGAATCATCACTCTTACACCAAACGATGATCAAGCGTACTCAGTTTGCCTCATGCTAAGTACATGACTAATTAGTTTCCACATCAAGTCAAGGAACCAAAAATGGCCAAAAATACAATCTGGCACACAAGCAGTCACTAGGTCTATTTAATTAATCTTTTCTTTTATTAATCACATCACTTTCCAAATATTATCTCAAAATATCTTTAAAAATACATGTTCTCAAAACCATTTTAATCTTTCAATATTTGAAAATTTATTCCATGTACTTATTTCAATGATATAAGTATATTCACAAACCATTTCGTTTTCAACACTTAGAAAACATATCTATAAACTTAAATCCGTGATAAGTATGTTTACAAATCTTTCAAGGAAAGCTTTGTATTTTCTAAAACATGCTTTATTGGGTCAAAACGAATGTTGCATAAAACATCTTTACGACAACCTAAAACAATAGTACATTGATTCAACTATTTCCCGTATACTATATAAAACACTTCCTTTCAGAAATCACTTACTATGAAAATAGTGTTATAGTCTGTGCCTTTCTTACTTTCTCGAAAACATCTATCACAACAATGAATGTTGAAATATATGTCTTCGTCCTTAGTACATTTTAAATCACCTTTTAAAACCATTTAACTCCATTTGAAAATATCTCCTTCAAAACATTCCTTTAAAAGATTATTTTATCTTTTAAAACGTGAATATTTTTCATCTATAAAAATCCATATTCAAATCTCAACATATTTCCATATTTATAAAATTATGTTTACAAATCTCCATTCTATTTTATAAAACTTCCCTTTATAAAATCTCTTTATTTATAAATCCTATTTATAAATCCATTCCTCTATAAATCCCATTTACGTATAAAATCATATTTATAAATCTATTAACCAAATATCAGTTGTAAATCCTTTTTTAATGTTTGTAAAACTTCGTTTATGAAATGACCCGACTTTCTTACCACAGAAAATCGCATCATTTTTAAGAAAGAAAGGGATAGAAAAGAGAAAAGAAAGAAGAGAAGAAAGAAACAACATCAGAATCTAACAGCGGAACGAATAAATTATATTAATAACATAAACATTACATAGTTTACAACCATTATCAGAGTTCACAGATATACATCACATACTAGACAGTTATGAACACCTGCCTAGTTATACAACTCAAATACAGCACAAGAAACAACACAGAGAAAACATAGCGGAAAACTATATATATATATCTACACGTAGAAGCCTCCTGTTCCATTGCTCCTCCACAATTCGTCAAAGCTAACCTGAATCCTAACCTGAATCCCTTGGCTACTCGTAAAAATTTGAGTATCCAAGAGTTTATGAAAAACAAAAATAAACTCTGGGTCAGGCATGGGTCTGGTGTGAGTAACAGGTTAAAGTTGCTTAACTTTTAAAAAAAAACTTTTGGAAAGAAAGGTATTACGTTAGACTTCCCACACATAAACATGGAAAAGTTTTTACCTTACGCTAACCAAAACATTTGATAGGAAATCCAATGATATTATAATAGTGTCTAGGGTTTTCAAATAAATAAGAAATAGCTGAAATTGTTACATTTATTAAATTCCAGCTACATAGGTATACAATTAAAACCATTGGCATTTATTGGATTTTGGATTCCATACAATGATAGGGCTACTGGGGTACCGCCCATCACAGCACGTGGCCTAGATCACCGTACCGAACAGTACGCCCGCTCCCCTGCAACACAAAGCCGGACCCATTCCTTACTGAACAGTTCCAAACAAGACAACCCTGTGGTTGTAGCTAGCAACCACCCACACAGCCGAATATAAAGGGACTTCTAGACAGGGGTAAATCTTGCTCTCCAGTGGGTGCAACCCACGAAGCCTTGCTGCACCTCCCCTGTTTTAGCCATTCCCGTTTGATGAGGCTTAAGGCTACGATTACCTTTGTAGGACACATTACTTAGAATGCTCATCGTCCACCCGACGATGTTCTGAAAGCATTCAATCCATACAAGTTCGTTCCGGGTTCGAACGAAACCGAAGGCATTATCTCGTTACACTCATTTTGGAATCACCCTCAGAGTCAACGACAATAACCCTTGCACTCTGAATCACCATCTCGAACCTATAAGAACTAATTCCGTCAAACTCATTACGGAATCACCCACAGAGTTATACTGACGTATAGTCCTTACACCTCGAGTCTTCACAAGCTCCACTTTGATTCACGGCCTAACGTTAATTTGGATCGATGTGGTTTTCGGATATCCAAATATGGAAACCTGATCCCGGTCTCATCGAAATCCAAAGCGTGTCTTTTAGGTCCAAGTTCTTTTAAAGTTTAAAACAATTCAATACAGTATCTATATACACTCAGATAGATAATTCATAAATCACAATTGATAATCAACATTATCAAATAAGAGGTAATCCACATTATCAATTATCAAAAATGGATAATCCATATATCACCATCACAATAGATAACCAATGTTATCATCACAATGCAATTAAGCATTCATACCACACAATATTATTTATCTCATTACCGAGATTACAAAGCATCCAAGACAATCCATGTCATCCATTCATACATAAGCAAAGATTTACTTATCACAATATAATTAATTTAAAATGAATTAAATTAACTATCTCCATCTCTAATTAATTTAAAATGAATTAAATTAATTACTTAATCTTTAATAAAATTAAATTAATTACTTCACCAATATAAATCTTGCTATCTTAACCATTAAATTAATTATAATCAATTAATCATTCATAATTAATCACTTTAATTAACCACTCTTGATTAATTATCCTTAATTACATCATGTAATTATTCTCAATTAATTTCACAAATTAATTATTCTCCAATCAAACAGTAATTAACCTTTAATTACTTTAATTAATCATAATTAATTACATTAATCCTCAATTTATAAATTAATTAATTACCTTTAATTACTTATCACTGATTAATTAATCATAATTAATCATCTATAATTACTTCATTAATTAATGATCTTTCATTATACTTAATTAATTATCTTCTTAAATTATTTACCTTAAGTAATTAACTTATAATTATTAATCATCATCACAGATTAATTACATTTAGTAATTATCTAGCTTAATTACTATATTAAACAAATTAATTATCCTTTAATTTATTACTTAATTAATCCCCTGATTAATTATTAAGTAATTTAAATCCAAATTACTTCATTCTCAAACATCATTGATTAATTACAACCTGAAATTATTAAACAATTACTTAATTAAGTAATTTCCAAATCATTAATTACATAAAGTAATTATTTATAAAACCCAAGTGTTTAAAATTAATTAAACTTAATTATTTAAAATAAACAATCTCATTTAACTAAATTAATTACATTAAGTAATTAATTTCTAAATTACTTCACAAATTAATTACACTCAACCCATTCATAAATGATTATTATGAAATTAATTAATCTAATTAATTATAAAAATTTAACCAAATTAATTAATTATTAAATAATCATGGTTAATGGTCCTTCATTAACCATTCTCTAATTATTTCATTTAGTAATTAACTTAAAATAATTACAATTTAAATTATCTTTAATCATTCATTAATTAAAGTTAATTATTAAATTAATTGACCTTGATTTAAAACTTAATTACATAATTAATAATTTATAAATCATTAATTAATAATCTAATTAATGATCTTAATTATAAATTGATTAATCATTAATCAATTATTAGTTCCAAATTCAATTAATTAATTAAATTAATTGATTAATCTTAATTACCTTATTAATTAAATTAATTCTAAAACATTAATCTTAATTTAAATTTCAAGATAAAACATATCTTAATTATGTTAAAACAATTTAATTGAAACAAAGTACCTTTTTTCGAACTACTTTAAAATTTTCATTTTAAATACAAGTTTTAAAATAGAATAAATTTTAAAACTTATCAAAGTTAAATAATTTAAAACATTTTAAATTGCAAGTCAAACAAGTGCTATGAAATTTTTTTAAAGTTAAATTCATTTCAAAATTTTAGAAATTTCAATTCATTCTTAGTTTAAACTTTCAATTTAAATCTTCTTTTAAATTTAAAACTGAAGTTCATTTTTAAACTTAGATTTCCAGATTTCAAATAAATCTTCAAATCTTACTCATATTTAAAAAAAAATCATTATCAAAAGTTTTAAACTATTTACCAAAATGAAATAGTTAATTAAGTTAAATTTCTGAAACTTTAATTTTTATTTAAAAACTGGGATTTGAATTTAAATCAGAAATTCAAACTTGCATTTGAATTTAAACTTAAACCTTACTTTAAACATAAAACTATAGGTTTTAAAAATTTTAAAACCAGATTTACAGGTTTAAAAAAAAACAATTTCAAAACCTTAACTACAGGTTTCTATAACCTGTAACACACAGAGTAAAACCCGAGAATTTCCCAAAACTACTTCGGGTTTTATGCTGCTCTACTTCGAGTTTCCAATCTACTTGCTTCGAGCAAATCACAGACCTACCCTGCAACACACCCAAACCCAAAATTCATCACCAGGAAACTCATCGCCGTGCATATGCACGGCGATCCTCGCCCTCTCTGATCATCAGTGACGATCAAACCTCAACCAGAAACTCATCCATGCCCTAACATCATCACCAGATCGAACAAAAATCAAAGAATTCAAAATTTAGTGGAATTTCTCAGACCTGAAAACATAAATCAGGTTACTGACCCAAAACCTGTCAACAACCATTCCTTGCCACTCCGACTACCTGAAGATCCACCTCTCCGGCCATGAACCCATCCACACACCTACTACACAATCCCCAAATACCAAGACACTAGATCAATCCTTCTTCCTGAAATGCCCGATTCCTTCATACCTTCTCAAAACTAGGGTTAAATCCATAAAAATTCAACTGCATCCACTCTAAATAATTTTAACCACTTCTTTGATTTTTCTAAGAATCTATGTTCCTTCCTCTATAACTCAGAAGAATCCTGAGTTTCCTCAAGTATCAGATCACAAGAATTTGCCTGAATTCCCTTTTTAGTTCAAGTACTAACTGCTACTGAAACTAAACTCTAAAAATCCTATTCCTTGATTCAAAAATCAAGTTATAGTTAGTACTTTCATTTATGAATCTGAAGTACAATATCAATATGGTTGAGTTTTGATAAAGATCAATGATGTAAGAGTGTTACCTGTATTCACAGGGACAATACTGTTTTTATATTATATATTTTTTTAACTTACTTAAAATTTTAAAAGTTAACTCAAGATAATTAATAACCTTACTTTATAAATCTAATTATATCAGAAATTAAAATTAAAAGATAGGGTTGTAGATAAAAATAGCCTAGAAAATCAAGGAAACAGAATAAGTAAATAAAATCAACAGCCCATACATATATCACTTTTCATTTATACACAGCAATACTTACATATATCAAACAATCTAGCATGCAATCCTATTTTAAGATTTTAAAGTTAAAAAGTTACTCACCTTTTTAAAATGCAGACCTCTGTTTTGACCTGTTGAGTTTTGCAGAAAGAATGCAGGCTTGACCCTTGTGTTTAAAATCTGAGTTGCAATTTGTTGAAATGCTCATGATCCCTTCCTATAATCACTTGCATGCAGAGAGTAGATGCAATTGCTAATTTCCCATATGCATGCAGATGCTTATCATGTTTCAAATCAGGCTTGATCCATTTTTCTTCATGTTGAATTGATATGCAGTTGTGGTTCCAGAACAAGAATGCAGATTTTTGGTAAACAGAGGTTGATGCAGACTTCTTTGATTTTGAAATTGTTGAATATGCAGATTGTTGGTGAATCAATGCAGATGTGTGGATTTTGAGGATATTCACATTTGATTTTTGATGAGGGGTTTAAATTTAAAGAGGAGTTTTAACTTGCAAATTTGTAAACAAATTTTAAACTTGAACAGGAATTTAGTATGCAGGTTTTGATTATGGATATGGAAAAATGAATTTTGATCTTTTCTTTTGATTAAGGAAATGAAAAAGAATATGCATGAATGAAGATGCAAGCTAAACTAGATGTATTTTCAGATTTAATGAAATAAAAGAAAAATTAAAACTAAATTTTACACTTGTACAAATGTTATACACTTGTCAAATTGTTATGTTAATTTTTAAACACATGTTAAAAGAATGAAACACTTGTTTCTTTAAAAATAATTAGTACTAATTTATAAATTAATGTGTATATTAGCTTAGTTTTAAATTTGTTAGTTTATTTTTAAATATGTGTATAAATTTATAAATGAAATAAAAACAAACCATGTTTTACAAATTGAAACTTATACATATTAAAGATTAAAACAATTAAGATTTTATACTTTTGAATTTAAATTCAAACTAAATTCAAAATCAATTATTTTCAAATCAAGTTATGAATATAAATTCAATTTTAAATAACAACTTGCAAATTTTATTCAAACTCTATTTATAAAGACAATACAATATCAATATTGTTTTTATAATTCTCTTATTATTAAATTAAAATCATTTTACAAGAAATTATATTTTTATCAATAAAATATCTATTTTATTAAGTCATAAAACCTTTTGTTTGGTTATTCTAAATTTAAAACTCAATCTAATCTAATTTAAACATTTAATATTTTTCTTATCAATTTTTAAATCATATATTTATTTATGAAATAGTTTTAAAAACTCAATACTAATTAAAATCAAAATTTCCAATATATAATGTATATATTAGAATTTTATAACATGGTTCATTTATTAAATTTAGACCAAAATCATTTATTTAACTTTGAAAAGCTTAAATATTAAATAAAACAAATGTTCCAAATTACTACAAATATTAAAACTAGAAAATATGCTTTACTTATTAAAATTAAAACAATACCAATCTATTTAAAATATAAACCATATATTTATATTGTAAATAGAAATTAATTTATTATTTTTAAAAGATAAAATAACCAATTTAAATAATTATTGAAGAAGATTATTAAATCTATTTTTGAATAATTATTAACAGAATATCCATATTAATTTAATTTTAACTATAGATTATTAAATCGATATTGTTAAAAATTCTGGGATATTACAGTTTACAAATCTACTATTTTATTTATAAAATATTACTATAAACCATTTCAGGAATATTTATTTCAAACTATTTCTATCTTCTTTAAAACTGAATTTCCTTTGTAAAAAAAGATGGACTTATCTATTATGTTTTTTAATAACCTTTATAATAGATCAAAAATCTATTATTAACATATTTCAGACACTATTAGTATATAATGCCAAAAATCATCCATTTTATTTTATTTAAATAAAATCCTTTCAATAATTCAAGAATAATTTTTAGAAACATATGTTGTTTCAAAATAGCTTTAAAATCCTTTTAAATCAAAATCTTCACCTTAATATTTTGAAATACTGAAAATAAGACCAAGTGCTACACAACACTAAATAATCAAAATCATGTCTATGTCATCAAATATGGCATCCAACAAACCATATATCATAATATATAAAAAGTAAAATCTAAAATGGTAAGGAATCCTGTTGGATCCGTCGAACCTGTCCCCCTACATCACATACAGTATATAATCATATAATAAGGGTCGTCCGCAACTAGGCAGGTATATATGAAAGGGTCATACGCTCCAATGGCATGGTTAAATCCAACCAGTTGATAAAACAGTAAATCATTTAAACAATCAACGACAAGTGTAAATAAAAATATCCACCCTTACATAGAACATAAGTGGGCCAGAGAGGTGAGTTTATCTCACTAAAATTTATGTTATTGGTAAAAAGTTCCGATTTGAATTAAAATCGAATGGACATTTGACTTTAACACAAATTCCTATAAGCTCCACTCTAAGCCAATCTGACTCGACAACGGAGATATTATCGCTGTGAGTCCAACGCAACCGACCGCATCCAAATCTGATCCCATATGGACAGATACGTACGTTAGAATATTTAAGATTAATTAAAAATTAATTAGTTTAATTAATTGTTAATTAGCTTAATCACCTTTTCCTACAATACGTTTACAAACCCAAGCCAAAGTTTTGAAACTCAATGTCGTTGTTCATCTTCATCCCATAGCTACCATACATTGCCTGAGACCATCGCACCACCTCCGTCGACTCGCCTAGCCAAAACGCACTGATCCCCGCAGGTCCTACCCCTTACCATGCTACGACGTCGAGCACGAGCTCGACAATCCATTCATCGTTCAACCGAGCTTTGCCACCGCTATGCTTCACAAAATTCATTTCCACTGTTCAACTTAATCATCTCATCACCACTGACATTTTTCTAATTGAGATCGAGGCTTAGATCGACCTGTGGTGGTTCCGATCGAAGATGACCGTTGGATGAAGGACTTTTAACGGTGCCTAGGGTCTCATGAATTTGGTGTAGGCATATAGAATGAATTAAGGTCCTTTTATAGAAAAGTTTCAAACACTATTCATTCCTAAAAATTTCGGACTCCAAACGAGGCATGCCGCATGGCGTTGTATACTGAACACCCCCATTCCGAAAACAATCGTACTAGTATTGGTGCCTAATTCCATCTTATATAAAAGTTAACATTCAAAATTTAATTATATTAGTTTCAATTCCTTTAATCAATTTCTACGCGTTTCGATCTTGTATGACTAAAAGATACGTCCGATTGCCACAAAATTCATTAACATACAATAATTCGCTATTATGGATCCAATGGCATTGGTTGTTAAAATCCCAGACATTGCCCCGGAATGATAATTTCACACATTAATTAAAATGAATTATTATTAAACCAGTTTAATCACTTTTAATTCAAATTTAAAAGTTTACTATCTTCATTCTTATTTAAACAGAATTTAAATTAGCTTTCGAAATCATTTTTATTCACATTAAATCCCATATTTGAAATTTAAGACATTTGACCTATAAAATTAACATTTCAGCGTTTAAAATTAATTAAATATTTCAAATTCAAATGACCAAAGTCGTGGGTTGTTACAGACTTCCCCTTTAAAAGAATTTCATCCTTGAAATTGTCAAAGAAAGAAAAATGCCACAAAAACCATTAACTTTCCAAAATCAATTAGCTATAATAGATTATAAAATTTTCTATGTCTCTAAATTCATTCACCGACACCTACTAATATCATTCCAATTTTTAGATCAAAAAATCAAATTTTAGTTATCAAACTTCCTTAAAATTCTCAAAAAATTTCTAACGCCTAAAGTTTACGGAAAATTTCACCAGCAACTCTTTTGCACGGCTCGACCAAAAATTTACAATACGTATATAATATACATCTCATCTCAAGGACGAGGCATCCCATAGGGAAAACATAATATGCGATATATAGTCTGAGATGTGTACCTTTTCTTAATATTAGTAAGCATATTCAATTAATATAATGTGAAGGAAAGCCCTAAATGCGAAGAATACACCATCGGTACCTACTAAACACTTAGCAACAACTGAGAACAAGCATATGGAAAGTAAAATCACTATATAACATAGACTAATATAACCACCCTATGCAACCAAAGAAACCATCATGCAACCTTACTTAATAGTGTTTATAATAACTAAACATAACATACAAACCGAAGCCCATAATATGTCCATTGACCATAAGTATGCGATATCAAATTCGACCGCTCTCTCAATTACACAGTTTGACTTATGAACTAGTATCACTCACTCGACTTCTCCAGCACGGAATCCAATCCAGTTCCCTGATTAGAAATCACCATTCTCCTTGCATAGCCATATATTATGATAGAGAATTTCAAACTCAATCAAAAATCTATATCTACTGCTCGTCGTCAAGTGTCGAGTGAAAAATCAAAACTCGAACAGGTGTAAATCACCTCAAAATCATGCACTCGAATCTGGATCAAACAGTTATGCGAATAAAATGATCTACATAGAAATTACGTATTTATTTCAATTGGTTTCTTAACTATACCAAACTATTTTTATTCACATTTATTTTATTCTCATTTATTTCATTCTTAGTATATTTCTTTTAATACTAACATCACTTAGGAACTATTCAATAGAATCATTACTTAAGTTTATTATAAATATTTTATACAATACAACTTATTTTTATTATCACTTCCAAGCTCAAGTTCATTTTCATTTTAAATCATAAGCAATTTAATTTAACTTTACTTAAGTTAAGTTTCATTTCATAGCACAATTTTAGATTTTATTTTGTTAACAAAAATGTTTAATTATTTTTAAAATTTGGCTTTACTTTCCATTTTCTCAAATTTATAAGATATATACACTTATCTACTTATAATTTCATAAATCTTTACTTAAGTTCATCCACATTCTATAGTTACAACTTGTGGTTATATAATCACTTTACAACTTAAGTTTATATTCGTTTCATACACTTCTACATCCTAAGAGTGTATAAATTTTCTAATTTGCCTTACTTTACTAGAATATTTAACAAATTTGAATTTTTTTTAACTTTCTATTTTAACTTATAAGTTCCAAAAATCATTTTCTTATATTCCACAAAACATTTAAATTAAAATTTTCAAAACATTTTGAAATCACAATATATACATAACTCCTTTGTATATCAAATCATACTTTTGAAATCTAAAACAATCTTTGTTTGCCAAAACAAAACTTTATTTTACCAAAACAAACTTTTATAGCCAATCACTAAGGTAGCAATCCATCACTTAGAAACTCGAAAATGAACACCGATGATGTTGCAGTCATCACCCGAATCATTTTCCAACGACCGAAGTGAGTTCAGTGGTTTCCTATCTCTTTTAAATTCAATTTAAAATATTTCTAATCAAAAACTTTTCATAATAATAGTATTATTATTTATTCCAAAATGTTTGGAAAACAATTTTCAAAATCATCAGGATTTAAATTCTTAACTTCTTGTTTTAAATCCATTTTTATTTATAACTCATAAGTATACATACACAATTTATTTCCTTTTTATTTATAAACCACATATATTAATCATACTTATATAATTTCACTTATTATATAATATGTTTTCACAAATGTTGATTATTTTAATTATAATCAATACTTTATAATTCATGATTACAAATTCACTTTCTTATATAACTCATTATACAAATGTTTATTTTTGTTTAAATTATAATTAAAAAACTTTTATTAAAATTATACCTTAAATTCAGCTAACATACCATATATAATTATAATGATTTTTTCAAATACTCTCCCTTTATATACGAACTATAATCAAGGTTAAATTATTCCATTTACCCAATTTCAAAATAATAATATGTCGAATTGTTATGTTCAAGTGTTTAGAGATCTCTATGAATAACATCAATTACTCGTGTTGAACAGAATCCAAAAGTCAATCAACAAATCAACAAACACAATATAATTTATTTATATTATTAACAAATACACGCTCATGTATACAATTAAATTCATTCTAGGGTGCTAATGACCCTATCTATAATGAGTACCCCACCAAAGCCAAGGTATTCGCTAACCTAAGCTCTGATATCAACTGTGACGACCCGCAATTCCACATATTTCAAGTTGATAATAAACCAACATGTCCAACTCGAATTGAATGAAAAGGTGAATAATTAGGGGAAATATAGAAGAAAGAAAAGAAGAAAGAAAGAAAATCAAATAAAACAAAATCTCACAACGCAGCGGAACAACATATAATATAATATCAGTGATCTTTACAAAAGGGAACATTGTAATATACATATATTCTTCAGAGTACAACAACAAATCACTAATTATCATCCTGGATAGTTATAACAATTTTTCCTCACAAATGCTGATAATTTAAATAACCAATATAGCAAAAAATAAACATATACGTGATTACGGCATGAAGACCTTCAGCTCGTCTTTGGAAGCTCCAAAGCATCAAAACCGAATCTATAAATATACTCGGTCTGACCCGAGCATTAAAGGGAAGAACCCTCGAATCAGTCTGGTAAACCAGAGTGAGAAAACACATCTCAATTGGAATTTTAGAGGTATTAAAACCTTTCAAAACAAAGGTATCTCGTAATAACATGCAACACATAAACACATATGGGTTTTTACCTTACGATAACCAAAATATTTCATATCAAATCTTCTGATATTATAATAGTGTCTAAGGTAAAATACATATTAATCATACCCGAAAATGTTACATTTAATAAATTCAAGCATAATAGGTTTACAACTAAAACCGTAAAGGCTTGTATTGGAGAATGGATTACATACAATGAGAAGGTAAGGGACTACCTTTCGACAGTATATCTTTAGAGGATGCACCAGAGGCTCCAACTTCTAATAACACAGAACCATCCTACCTTTACCACAGACAGTATCGAATATCCCATCACCCTGGTCATTCCTGACCTAAGCGTACACAACATACCCGATATTTAGAGGCTAATCTAGAAAGGTGATGATCATATCTTAATGGAAGCGACCAACATAGCCCTGCCGCATCTACCTTGTTTTTGTCATTCCCAGTATGTGAGGCTTATGGTAATGTGTTACCTTTCATAGAAAAAATCCCATTTTGAATGCCACATTGCCATTTCCAAAAATACACTATTTAATTTTCACAGAAGTATAACTCCCAAATTCATAGGCCTTAGAGAAGGGTGTTAAGTGCAAGAGGAGCTACCTCCTACACTACCAAACAAATGTATGTTTGTAAAAACCAATGTACGTGGTTCTTAGAAATGTAATGTCAGACATTTGTCCATACAAGTTGGCGAGGAATAGGACAAACCAATGGCACATTCCAACTACATCGGTACGTGAGTCAACCCTAGGATTAGTAGCGAGCAGTCCTTGCATCGAACATTTTCAGAATGAAGCACTACTGCCACCATATGTATATAATATGGAATCACAGGGTTAGTGGCAAGCAGTCCTACATCATGAAGACCTCCATCTTCAAAAATCATCATCTTCAACCAATCTACACTTTCGAACGCATATGTTGGTCCGAAGTGGTTTTCAGATAAATCCAATCACGGTCTCTCTATACCAACAATCGATAAGAGGCCCTCAACCTCATACGGAAACCAAGTCTCGTAGACTTATCAGGTTTCCAACTCTCAACTTGCCATCCTTCGGCTAAGAAGGAAGCTTAGTAGATTGGAGTTTCTAGTCACTCCACCCTATTCGAATCTTCATTCTTACCACCAAACGATAATCAAGCCTACTCAGTTGGCCTCATACTAAGTGCATGACTAATCAATTCCCACATCAAGTCAAAAAATAAAAAAAGTCCAAAAATACAATCTAGCATATAAGTAGTCACTAGGCCTATTTAATTAATCTTTTATTGATTAAATCGCATTCCAATATCTTAATGTATCTTTAAAAAGATATGTCATAAAAACCATTTTAATATTTCGATATTTGGAAAAAATTTCCATATACTTATTTCAACGGTAAAAATATATTCACAAACCATTTTGTTTTCCACATTTAGAAGATATGTCTATATACTTATCCGTAATAAGTATATTTACAAATCTTTCGAGGAAAGCTTCATATTTTCCAAAACATGCTTTATTGAGTCAAAACGAATATTGTGTAAAACATCGTCACGAAAACAAAAAACAATAGTATTGGAATTCGACTATTTATATTTATATAAATCCCGTATACAATATAAAACACCTCCTTTCGGAAACCGCTTACTATAACACCAGTGTTATAGTCTATGCCTATTGCTTTCTCGAAAACATATGTCGCAAAAATAGATGATGAAATCTATGCCTTCCTCCCTTAGTACATGTCAAATCACCTTTTAAAACCATTTAACTCCTTCTAAAATATCACTTTCGAAACATTCCTTTAGAAGATTCTTTTAACTTTTAATACGTGAATGTATTTCCTCTATAAAAATCCATATTCAAATCTCTATATAAATCATTTCCGTATCTATCAAATTATGTTTATAAATCTCCATTCTATTTTATAAAACTTCTCTTTATAAAATCTCTTTATTTATAAAATTCTATCTATAAATCCATTCTTTTATAAATCTCTTTTATTTATAAAATCCCATTTTTACCGAATATCAGTTACAAATCCATTTTTAATATTATAAAACTGCATTTATAAATCTATCACTTTATTTATAAAGTATTAATTCTTTAAACCTTTTATATAAACCATTTTAGGAATATTTGTATCAAACTATTTCTACCTTCTTTAAAACCATATTTTCTTTATAATAAAAAATGAACTTATCTATTAAGTTTTTAAAACCTTTATAATACAGTTCAAAAATCCCTATTTAACATATTTCACAAAGTATCAGTTTATAATACCGAAAATCATGCTTCTTATTTTATTTAAAATAAACTCCTTCTTTTAATAATTCAAGAATAATTATTGAAAACATATGTTATTTCAAAGTCACTTTAAAGTCCTTTTAAATCAAAATATTTATTTTATAGTATTTTGAAATACTAAAAATAAGGCCAAGAGCTACTTTAACACCAAATAAGCAAAATCATGTCCATATCAACAAATATGGCATCAAACAAATCATACATCATATTATATATGAAAAGTAAAATCACCGGTGATGAGGAATCCTGTTGGATCCCTCCAACCTGTCCCCCCGCATCACATAAAGTATATAATCATATAATAAGGGTCGTCCGCAACTAGGCGCGTATATATCAAAAGGTCATTCGCTCCAATGGAGGGAATAAATCCAAACCAACTGATGAAACAGTAAATCATCCAAATAATCGACAATAAGCATAAATAAAAATATCCACCCTTATATACAACATAAGTGGCTAGAGAGGTGAGTTTAACTCACCTAAATTTTAGCTATTGCCAAAGCGTATGAATTTGTGTTAAAACTAAATGGACGTTCGACTTTAACACAAATTCCTACAAGTTCCACTCTAAGCCAATCCAACTCAACGACGTAGATATTATCACGATGAGTCCTACGCAACTGACCACGACCAAATTCAATTTCATATGGACAAGAAATGGATGTTAGAATGTTTAAGATTAATTAAAAATTAATTAACTTAGTTAATTGGTAATTTTCTAATTCACCTTCTCCTATAATATGTTTACAAACGTTGGCCAAAATTTTAAAACTCGACGTCGACGTTCATCTTCATCTCGTCGTTACCATACGTTTCTTGAGACCACTGCTCCACCTTCCCCGATTTGCCTAGCCTAGACCTGTCATTACCCACATGTTTGAAGCCCTACCATGCTTTCAATGTCACGCTCGTGCTCGATAAATGTTTGCCATTTAACCAAGCTTTGCTGCCATCGTAATTTTCCAAGTCCATCTCCACCATTCAACTTCATCATCTCATCGCCCTAACCTTTTTCTAGGTGAAGTCGAGGCTTGAATCGCCAAGTAGTTGCTCCGATCCAAGATGGCCGTTGGATTGAGGACTTTTAATGGTGGCTAGGTTTGATGAATTTGGTTTGGGGGAATAGAATGAGATAAGGTCCTTTTATAGAAAATTTTCAAGCTTTATTCATCCCTAAAAATTTCAAACTCTAAACGAGGCGTGCCTCTTGGAATTTTACACTAAATATCCCCATGAAACACAATCGAACTAGTATCGGGGCCTAATTTCATTATATACAGTTAACTTTAAAAATAAAATTATATTAATTTAAATTCTTTTAATTAATTTCAACACAATTCGAGCTCGTATGACCAAACGATACGTCTGATCGCCATGAAATACATTCATATACAATAATTCAATATAATGATTCAATTACACTGGTTTCATTAAGATCCGAGACAGTGCCTTGGAATGATAATTTCACATGTTAATTAAAACAAATTATTATTAAACTAGTTTAATCACTTTTGATTCAAATTTGAAAGATTACTATCTTCATTCTTATTTAAACAAAATTTAAATCAGCTTTTAATATCATTTTTATTCACATTAAATTCCTATATTTGAAATTTAAGCTGTTTGACTTATAAAATTAACTTTTCAATATTTAAAATTAATTAAATATTTCAGATTTAAATGACCAAACTCCTTGGTCGTTGTGATAACCCTTCTCCCTTTTATAATATCGGCCATGACATAGAGAAAGAAATATAAGACATAAAAACCAAAAAGTTCTCCATTAAACAAATTCAAGAAGAGGAAGAAGAGGACGATAAAGCTAGGAAAAGAATCAAGGAAATCATTCCACTTCAAATCAAACTAAGGTAAATAACATTTCCATCTCTATGATGTTTTTATGTTTAATTCCGATTCAAGGGTAAATCTAAAATTTCTTTGAAGTTTATCATGCATATGGATTAGATTATCATTTATATGGGTTATGGTTATCACTTGAGTTACTTATGGGATTTTCCCAGAGGTTTTTTAATGTAAAACTAATTTTTTGATCTCAAAATACTACAAATTTGCTATATGTCTTTAACAACTTACTACAGCTATATGTATTCAATTTGCAATAGCTATGTTTAACTACTTGCGATATTGCAAGGCTACAAACATTTGCCTTGCGATATCCATTATGTGTTTAACTTTTAAGATATATATAGGTATCTTGCGATATTGCGATTACTATGTTTTATCTACTTGCGATGGCAAATGTTTTTAACAACTTATTACAGCTATATGTCTTCAATTTGTAATAGAAATTATGCTATGAACTTGGAATTACTGTTATTTTTCAACTTACGGTAGTTATAAATATATCTTCAATTAGCGATACCTATATATATCTTCAACTTGCGATATCCATTATGTATTTAACTTGTGGTAACTATATAATATAGCCTTACGATAGCTATATATATAATTTGGTCAACTTGCGATGAATTTTTTTGGTTGACATGCGATGGCTATGGTTGTTTAACATGCGATACTTCATGTAGTGTAAACATGTAATAGTTATGATTTCTTGACCTTTGGAAGTGCCACTGTGGAAATGAGATTCTATCTCTATAGATGGGTTGCCAAGCTCGAATAAGGGAAATAAAAGTGTTTGGGATATGGTTAATCGACTGACCAAGAGTGCACACTTAATCCCTGTTAAGTCGACAAGGACAACACCTGGTTTAGCAAAGTTATTCATGAAGAACGTTGTGAAACTTCATGGAACACCGAGTAACATTTTAAGTGGTAGAGATCCTTTATATTCTAGTGAATTCTAGAAGTGCTCACTAAATGAATTGAGTACCAAGATGAAGATGAGTGCAACTTACCATTCGCAAACTAATGTGCAAAAAGAAAGAGTTGACAAGATACTCGAAGATTTATTGAGAGCTAATGTATTAGACTTTGGAGGGTCATAGGAAGACCATTTGCACTTCTTTAATTATATAAGAGAAGAATAAGAAAATAAAGACAATATGCATAAGTTATAAGAGAGGAATAAGAAAATAAAGATAATATACAATTTAATATAAATAATTTTATAGAGAGGGTTTAAATTTGCAAAAAGGGTAAATATGGTAAAATTAAAATAGATTAATATTTCGAGAAATATGAGACAATTTTCTCTTTGTTTTACTGCAAATTTATGAATTTTTTTAATAACCAATAGGAATTTGATAAAGAAATTGGTTTGGTAAAAAGCTGTATCTTTTGTAGGAAATAAATCATATCTGTAGGAAATTACAATAGTGTCATTGTCAACATGCAATAACCCTTATATTTCAACATGTGGTAGCTATCATATGTATCTACTTACATTAGCTGTGTGTGTATATTATATTAATGCGATAGCTTATAGTTTCAATCCACGATAGTTATCGTTTTTGTGAACTTGCAATAGCTTGGTTTTATCAATTTGCGATAGCAAATGTTTTGCTAACTTGCGATAACTATATATCTTCAACTTGCGATAGCCACATATACCTTCAACTTTTGATAGTCATTATGTATTCAACTTGCGATAACTAAATAGTTGTAAGATTGCCTTTTCGATTCCCTAATGTCGACACTAAATACATCTACAACGTTCAACTGCCAATCACTCAAGTGCCAAAAGACAGAAAGTTAGGGTAAAATACAAAAAAACAAGAAAGGAGAACTCATTATAAAAAATCTCATATGAGGAACGGTAATATATAATATCTCAAAAGTGTAGCACAAAGTACTCCGAATAACCAAAATCTTAAAGTTACAAAATGACCAAGTACTACTATCAGCTTGGATAAATGTAACTGCATGTTCTCACAATTTTAAGTACAAACATACATGATAATGAACGGAAATGAATATAGATAGATGGATGGAAGCATTCATCACGTCTCTATAAGATCCCAAGCGACAATAGCTAAATCTAGAAATATACACGAAGTAGACCTAAGCATTATAGGAAAATAACACCCGGTTTAATTTGATAAACTTAGCATGGGAAACTCAATCATATGAATTTTCATATTTCTAGAACCTTTAAAAATGAAGATACCCCGTAAGACTATAATGCAAATAAACATAGATGGATTTTTAGCTTGTAGTAACCAAATCATTTCATAAGAAAATTTAGTGATATTGTAATAACATCTAGGGTTGAAATTAAATATATAACATAGCCAAAATGGTCACCTTGATTACGTTCAATAGCGTATTAGAATACATCTACAACCTCTAAGGCACGTATGTATAAATGGATGATCCATGAGGACCTTCTTAGTAAAATGAGATCAATCTCCTATGAAAAGGATCAGAGAATACCCACCGAGCATCATATCTCTAGATAAAATATACATAAGGTCAATAAAGCTGGACCACCCCTGGTGTGTGATTTGAGTCATATCAACTCCTGCTAGCAACAATCCATAAGCATCTCTAGATATGGAGTTGAGTTACCCTTGAGGTTAGCTAAACCCCCAGCCCATGTACCTTCTATATTTTTAGTCATATAACCGATGGTGAAGTCATGTTTAGCATCTTTCACAAGTGTCTTCGTCACTCGAATAGATCATAAATCCCCAAATGGATTCCAACATCTAAAATAGATCCACTTCAACGACCACTTTCAAAACTTGTCCGTATAATAGTTTGGAAGTGGTATTCGACAAGTAAAACACTTACTGTTCTCGGATTCTTCAAACCAATTGATGAATTTTCGGTTAACTCAATTCCAGTTCTTATAGAGGTAACTGAAAGCTAGACGCATCTCGTACCAATTCTCTTCCCTAGGGGTTCTTGTTCGTATAAATCCATGAAGCCCTTCAAATACTTTCTGAGTTAAGTTTGGTCTAGTTGGGCTGTCGATTAATCGACTATTGGGTCTCAAGCACTTGCTTATGGAAACCAAGGTTTGTATACTTAACACTTTTGGGCATTCTAGCTTAACTATTCCTCGCTCAAGAAGGAAGTCAGCAAGTTGGATCTCTATTGTTCAATCCTTACTCGAACATCAATCTTGGCTCTCATAAATAGAGAAGTCAATCTCGTTCGGCTTTTAGTGTTAAGCACAGCAATACTAACATTCCATAAACAATCAAATCAAGGTCATTACATAAGTGTTACTTTTCATCCCATCTCCTAAAAAAACAGTCTTTGAGATTTCTTGTATAAATAAGTTAGAAAATCTTTTAAAAATGATATATATATATATATATAGTTTTTTTATTTACTAACGAAGTAGAATTTCAAATAAGTTAAGGAAGAAAAGTGTATAAAAGCTCTTACTTAATAAAAGATTAAAAATCATTTTAAATAATTATAAATGAATAAAATACCTTTAAAATACTTATAATTATGATATAAATAATTATAAAAAGTATTACTTAAGAAAAAGTTACTTAATATTAGTTTGAAAACTTTACTATTTTAATAAAATAAACAAGTTTTGTGTAGATAAAATAAAATTACCCATTACTTTAAATCTTTAAAATAATTATTTAAAAACATATTTAAACTTCAAACTTCTTTTCAAATAATTATATATCTTCTATAAAACTCTTTTTGAAAAATTTCATAAAAATATCCAAGTAATAACATTATAAACTTTTCCAAAAACTTGTTTTTTCCCCAAAGTGCATATGTAGTGACTATCGCTGTATAGGCCATAACTTTATTAACTTTGTTTCATTATTGAAATAGTTTTTAAATTTCATTTCTTACTATATTTTATACTAATATAACCATTGAAAAATTTTCATTCAAAAATAAACAAATATAGAGTTTTAAAAAGTGAGATGGAAGAGAGGGATTCAAAGTACGTTTGTAGCGAGTATCGCTATATGGACAATTCAGTATTTAATTCAATATTCAACATCATCTAATAATATAAACATATATGATTTTCAATTCCATATTATATCACAAAGAGGCATGGTATAACATGTGTGAAAAACATGATATCATCAACGACACAAATCAAATCCTTTCAAGACACACAAATTACACCAAAAAATATTATATTCAAAGAATACAAGTAAGGGTTTATAACTTTAAGTAGTTAGGGTCTATTATCATAGCTTAAAAATAAAAAAATCATTAAATTTTTTAGGAGGGCTTGCCGGCTTTTGAGTGAGCTGTTCACTTTTATTAATGAAAATTTAACATATGCTCGGCACATGCGTCAGAACAACCAAGGAAAATAAAAAAGCGCAGGAGATTAGCAAAGTGCCAATACTACTAACATAAAGAGGAGCAGTCACCCTCAAAAGAAAAGGATACACTTCCATTATCAAAGGAATCATGCACTATAACATGAAAATAATCCTTGAATATCAACACCAAGGAAGGAAAATAGACAGCCGAATCGGTACGGTAAAAGTATTTCTTATCCAATGCGCCAATACCGTCCTATTCCTTTCGTCAAGCATACCAAGAACAAAATGTAATACCCCAGAATTTCCAGGAATTTAAAATATGATAATCTCTTAATTTAAATTATTTGAACTGATAAAATTGTTATTTTCAAAAATAAATAACCAAGCAATAATAATATAATGTCTTAATTATGGTTATAGATTGGTTTTTAAAATAAGAATAATTATTTTGTTTGTGTAAATAAATTCTAAATTGACTTATTGTTTTCAAAGTTAATAAGTGTGTTTGAATATATACATATCCGTGTATATAAATTGATTTTGAAATAGGATAAATTATTTACAAATAATAATGAGCTTATTTAAAAATTGATATTTATACTTATTTAAATTGATTTTAGAGTTGGATTTTTTTAAAATTAACTTTGAATTTGAATATAAATTTGAATTTAAGAAGATATACATACATCTTAAAATAAAATAATAATATAGTTTGGATTTAAAATATATAGATAACGTTTTAGTTAAAAATAAGATTTGTTTTATATTTTTATAGAAATTTATTGATAGAAATTTGGATTTGTATTTATTTAATAGGAATAAATATAAGGACTTTTGAAATAGCATTTAAAAATGAGTATGCAATATTACATATAATTTTATTTAAATTTTAATTGATTTTATTTTATTTTCTTTTAAAGATTGTATTTATATAAATTTAGAAAACATTTATAAATATATAAATGTATTTGTTAAATTAGGAATTTAATTACAAAAGTATTTATAAATTAAGAAAAACATATTAGTTAATTAGAAAATTTATTTAAAAAGCTTTTAAAATTCTTTTAGGATATAAATAAATAAATGTTGACAAGTGTTAAGTTATAAATCACTTTGATAACAAGTGTTAAACATTAAAATAAGCTAGAGACATGTGTCATTTTATTTGCATTTTCTTTTAATTTTAATAAAACTGAAAATTAGCCTATATAAACCCTATTCTCTTCATTTTCTTTTTTCTTTAAAATCTATGTTCATTCCTAAAAGAAAACTAGGATATCCATGCAATCTTTACTCTTCAAAGAAATTAGAAAATCCTCAAAATCAGACCTGAAATCTCCTCAAATTCCAATCTGCAAAATTTTGTTTCCCTGTAAAACTTTTTCCCAAATCTGCCATCTACTCCTCAAATTCAAACAATCCAGAAATAAACTTGAAAGCCCTGTAACCCATTTTCCTAACCAAAATACAAAAACTTGAAATCATGTGCAGATCAAATCTGCATTTCCCATGTCTGTAACTTCCTCATACCAAATCTGTAATATGTTTCAAAAGCTCAATGCAAATTTCAATCCAGTTCTAAATTTCCCATGTCCGCAACATCTTTCATGTGCATGCAAGTACTCTAGTTTTTAAATCACAACCAATTCAAAATTCAAGCATTTGCCAGTTTTCAATGCATGCAAGTGAATTTGGGTTATGGCAGAAAGTTTTCAAAGCATTTCAAAAGCAAGTACTCCAGTTTTTAAAAAATGGAAGCAAAACCAGTTTCAAAGTTCCAGTTTTTCTTTTTCCAGGCTCGGATCAAAATTTGCTTAACACTCTGCCTCTTTAATTGGTGTGTAAACCTTTTAATTAAAAGTTAAGTAAGTAATTGATAGTTGCTTATGGAAATTTTAAGTTGAATGATGCTTGTTTGATTTTTCTGCATATATATGTGTATGAGTTAATGGATGCATGTCTGTTTCACTCTGTTTGAAATTTCAGGGTGAAATATAATTCAAAATCAGTTAGCACCTTCTCTGATTAGTTTTACATTGAGATGTCTAAACCAAATTTGATTAAAACCACAAGATTTAAATTTCAAAAAAATAATAATATAAAAAGAACAAGAAAACCTGTAGTTCAGTTTCCAAGGAACTTCAAAACTCTCTGCATTTTATAAAAAAAGAGGGGTGTAGACATTTTAATTCAAATGCTAAATAATTTTAAGTTGATTTTAGATGATTTCTGAGATGAATTGATTTTGTATGTGAATAATCTGGGTATGAACATTTTTATATGATAGTTGTGAACTGTGCATATCTCCCTGTTTTTACAGGTTTTAAATGTTTACAAATGTATAAAATTTCATATCTTTTTAATTATTCATTATTAACATTTGGATTAAAAATAAATTAACTAAGTATTAGCATAATCTAGGTACTGAATATATAAACAAGTATTTATGAACTAAAGGTATGCTTGTATCTGGGAAAAACAGTAGGAATTTGTAAATTTTGCAAAACTCAAGTGTTGTAAATTACTGATTCAAGTTTAATTCTTGAAACAATTATGGAAAATAAGATTTTAAAAACAAAAATCAAAATTTTTAAAATAGTATTGAGTGAGAATTTGGGATTTGTCTGGAAATGGGTATTTGGGTAAGTTCTGGTGATCAGGACATTTAGGGTGGTCGGCGTTTCTACTGGAGATGGAGGGAGCGTCAGAGTTGTTGGGAAAAATGGTGGAAATGTTGATTGATCACCGTAGTGACGGTGGAAGGTGATTTGGGTTTCTAAACCTAATTTTGGGTTTTGCTGCAAATTGATTCACTGCTTTTCTTATGGTGATTCGAGTTGCATAAAATTTTGGGAGAAGGAAGCGCGGTGGGTCGGCAAACCCTAGCCGGAATTGTAGCGGTTATTGTGGTCGGAAGCGAGAGTTCAGGGGATTTCCTGATGATGGTTTGGGTCTCAGTTCATCCTGGGGTACTCGATTTTTAATCGAGGCATGAGACGATGTTCTGTTTATCGTAGGTGCTTATAGGGAGGTTGGGTGACTTGTCAACGATCGTCGTTGATGCCAGAAGTTCGCCAGAGTTGGGTGTAGGTGCACATGGTGATCGGTGCACCATTGTTGTTTTGGGTTTTTTGTTTATCGCGAGTAGGTCTCGGGGTATAGGGTAAATGATTCGGGGAAAACTCGCGTATTCTTGGTTGTGGCTCGAGTGTTTCTGGGGTCTTTTGCATGCTGGGTTAAACTGTTAAGTTTAACAGTTTTAAATTTTTAACTAAAACAGTTTTCTTAGATTTAAGTCAAATTTGTTTTAAAAAGAAAGATGGTGTACTTGTTTTCTTGGTTCATGTACACATGGGTTGAACTGAAGTTGAAATGTTTAACCAGATTTTTAATTTAAAATAAATCAAGTTTAAAAACTTTAAATAATTAAGCTAAAGTTATTTCTAGAAATTCATTTCTTTGAATTTAATTGTTTATATAAATAAATTTATATGAATGTTTTTAAATGTTTTAAGTTAAATCCTTAATATTATTTTCAAACTTATTTTGAAATATAAAAGGAAATTTATAAGGAAATGTTTTTAAATTAGGTAACGAATAATGATTTATAAGTTAACAATTAAAGTTTTCAAGTAATTTATTAACTTGAAATAAGGATTGTTGATAATAATTAAAGGTAGGTAATTAATGATTATTTTATATTTTAAATTAATTAATGAATTAAGTTAAGTAAAGTTTTTAAGGATAATTAAGGAATAATAATTATTTAAGTTAATTAAGAAATTTAAAATTTAATTAATTAATTTAATTAATTATTTAAGAGGGTTAATTAAGTAATTAATTAAGGATAATTATTAATTAACTAATAATCATGATGATTTAATTAATGACTAATGATTAATTAAATTATAATTATTTATTAATTAAGTAATTAAACTAGCAATTAAGTTTTAATTAGGTTTTCTTGATTAATAATTAAAAGGATTATTAATCTATAATGCAAGTTAATTAAGAATTAATTAACTATTTTTATTGAGGTTAATTAATTGAAATTAAGGATTGATTAATTATAACTACGAATTAATTAATTTGTAATTAAGGTTGTTATTTAATAATTAAGTTTTATTAATTAATGATTAAGAGATGATTAATTAGTTAATTAAGGTTAATTAATTAATTATAAATGTAATTAGTGATTGATCACTTTGTATTAAAGGAATGATTAATAATTAAGGTTTATTAATTAATAGTTGAAGATAATTAATCTGTAAATTAATGATTAATTTGGTTAAAGAGTAATTAAGGGACGAGTTACTTGATTTTGATTTATGAGATGAGTGTGATCAAGTAAGTTAATTAATTTGTTAATTAATTAAAGAAAGTCACATGATAGATGATTAAGTATGTTTACTTAGTAAGTTTTGATAAGAGAAACTACTTAAGATAAGTAATTGATGAATAAATTACAGGGGTAAATGAGATAAGTGAAATTACTTATTGGGAAGTAATTTTAAATAGATAATTGCTTGGTAAAGTAATTAAGGATTTATTACTTGGTGAAATAAATCAAAGGATTTATTAGTGGTCCAGTGGTTTACGACATGAGGTGAGTTGCTGCATCTTGTTGTGGTGGCACAGGTTCGATTCCCAGCGGCCACAAGTATGAGACATAAGTGCACGGCCACTTTAAAACCGGCTTAACCAAAGGTCAGGGCGACATAGTCTCCCTGTCCCCAAAGTTTTCACTAAAACTTCTTTTTTCTTTTTCTTCTTTTTTTAATGGCAGAGCACCCTTCTCCTCGTCCCATTCCAGGCCACCCATCCCACATCATTCCTCTACCCGCTGCAGGCCATTCAACCCCTAACCTTGTGTCGTCCTTACCTGAACCTGAACCCCCTCCAAAGCATCAGTCTACCTCTTTGGTTGTGCCTACTGATGCTCCCTCCCTTTCCTCTGATACTTCCAAGTTAGCACAGCCTTCCACCCATCCCGTTACCTCTAGTCAACAGACATGGACTTCTCTTTTCAAGAATAAACCACGTAATGCGGGGAAGTACATACCTGTTAACTTTATTAATCAGTTTGATGGTGATGCTCTTGTTCTACCTGATGTTGTTCAGGAAGCAGGGCAAAGCATATGGTGTGATTATTTAGTCGGGTTCTTCCTTGATAAACCCCTGTCGTTTACTGCGGTAGTTCAACATCTCAAGCGTGTGTGGCGATTGAAAGGAAATATAAAAGTCAAGTCTGATGGTGTTGTCTTCCTATTCCTTTTTTCTGATGAGGATGATCGGAGCAAGATCATCAAGGATGATCCGATAATAATGAAGAATAAATTGTTTATTATTAAACAATGGGACCCCACGGTAAGTAACGTGTGTGGATCGGTCACTTCGGTGCCAGTATGGATACATATCTACAACATCCCACTAGCAGCATGGTCCCCTCTTGGTATCAACTGGCTTGCAGGAAGAATTGGAAGTGTAAAATGTCTAGATGAAAGTACGGAGAAAATGGAAAGGCTAACCTACGCAAAAGCATTGGTGGAAGTGACCCCTATCTCTGACCTTGTGGACAACTTCCAAGTACTGTGCAAGGATGGAACAAGGCAAACTGTATTTGTGGAATATCAGTGGAGACCACTTGCTTGTACTTCTTGTAAGGTATTTGGGCACGACATTTCAAGTTGCAAGAATAGTGTTATGATAGATGAAAATCTGAATAGTAAAAAGAATACCATACCAAAACAAGTACCAGAAAAAGACACAGCAGAGAAAGAACAAAATGTTAAAAATGCCAAAAATAATTCTGTCAGGATATGGAAGAAAGTTGAACATGGAAACAAAAGGAAAAATGAGTCAATTAAGAGAAAGGAGAATACTGGGTTAGGTAATACAAGGAATGGAAGTGACAATATAACAAGGAAAGAAGGAAGTGCAACACTGAATACAGAAGGAAATATGGAAGAGCAAGTTGAAGAAGGAGAGGTTGTTGAGGTGATGGGAATGAAGTTAGGAAATAAATTCCAAGTTTTGCAAGAAGTAAGTGATGTAAATGAAGATCAGTGTGAGGAAGGAGGAAGTGAAAAAGAAGATGAACGGTTAATTAGAACTACTGTTATTGCCTGCAAGGAAGGTATTGAGGCTAATGAGAGAATGCATGCTGTGAACAACATGAACAATGTTAAACACTGTGATGTTGCTGAGTTAGATGCAAACTATCATCTAGCAGATAGGTATGGCAAGCTTGTTCAGGAGCTGGTAGTAAGTGGAAGGACAAAACGAAAGGAAGTGAGAAAAGGAAAACAAAAAGAAAAGGAGGTACCTGATTCAATAGGAAATGCAAACATTATTGATAACAATGTCATAGTGGATGGTATATCTGTGCCTTCATTAATATACTGCAACGAGGAAAATAAAACCTCTCATGAAAATGCTTCTTGTTCCCATAGTCAGATTCTACCTCATGAGCAAAATACTGCTACGCATGCACACAATATCTGTATGCATGCTACTGTTGAATCCACACCCCCAAGCAACCTACCCAAAACCCTTTACTCACACATCATACCACCGCCTGGTTATCTAAAACAACATGATCTTCCTCACCAAGACCATCTCAACACTCCAATCCCAAATAATATTAACCTTTGCAATGTCAGGAAAAAAAAGGAGAAATCTTTGACTGACTTTGATAAAGGTTGCTATGTTGAATATGGAGAAACCTTACCTGATAAAGAAAAAACACCTAACTCAGGCCTTCGTAGGTCTACGCGATTACAAAATCCATTACCTTAATATCCCATGTTACAAAATTTTGGATTCTGGAATATTCGAGGAGCACATTTGGAAATCAAACTTGTGCAAGCAAAACACTTAATTTCTGAGAATAATTTAGGCATATTTGGCATTCTTGAGACCAAACTCAACAAAGATCTTACCCTCAAAGCAGCAAACTTTATCAACCCACTATGGAGCTATCATCATAATTTAGATGAGGCACCATATGGAAGAATTTTGGTGCTGTCTGATCCCAACTTATACTCCCTAACCCCAATATTATCCCATAAGCAATTCATCCATTTTCAAGCTTTACACCATTCAACCTCTACATCCTTTTACCTGACCTTCATCTATGGAGATAACCACCCTACTGCAAGGCAGGAAATGCTTGAGTATTTACCACATCTTAGGCAGGAAACTCACCCTTGGTTTGTCATGGGTGACTTTAACTGCATGCTGTCTGCTGACGACCGCTGTGGTGGCAAACCACTTTCAATCTCTGACATTGCCCCTCTCAACCTTGCCATAACTACCTCAAATTTACATGAAGCAGCGTTTGTTGGACCAAAGTATACGTGGAATAACAAAAGTCGCTCTGGTG
Source organism: Allium cepa (assembly GCA_030765085.1). Classification (NCBI taxonomy): domain Eukaryota; kingdom Viridiplantae; phylum Streptophyta; class Magnoliopsida; order Asparagales; family Amaryllidaceae; genus Allium; species Allium cepa. The sequence continues at coordinate 138,268,096 of CM060945.1, forward strand.
TGAGGACCATGAGTAGATTGGACTTGACTTTTCAAAAGAATAATTAATTACTGTTTATAATTATTAAAGTTGATAAATAAAAGCAATTAATTTAAGCATGATTATTTAATATAATTAATTAAGCAATAATGTAATTAATTATAGTTAATTAATTAATGGAAGTAATTAATTAAGGTTCATTAATTAATATGATTTATGAGAATAATTAAGGATTAATTACTTGATGAAGAGATAATTAATCAAGGTTGATTAATTAAGATGATGATTAATTAATTGGTTTAATTAATGGATAAGTAAGCAAGATTTATTGTGATGAAGGTAATTAATTTAATTAATTTTAAATTAATTAAGAGATGAAGTAATTAATTTAATTCACTTTAAATTAATTAGAGATAGAGATAGTTAATTTAATTCATTTTAAATTAATTATGTTGCGATTAAGTAAATCATTGCTTATGTATGAATGGATGACATTGATTGTCTTGAATGGATGTAATCTCAGAAATGAGATAAGTAATGTTGTGTGGTATGAATGCCTGGTTGCATTGTGATGGTAATATAGATTATCTATTGTGATGATGATATGGATTACCTATTTTGTTATGGATCATCTGTTTATGTTGATAATGTGATTATCAATTGTGACTTGTGAATTATCTATCTGTGCGTATATAGATAGTCGAATTGAATTGTTTAACCTTAAACAACTTGGACTAAAAGATACGTTTTGGATTTCGATGAGACCGGGATCGGGTTTCCATATTTGGATATCCGAAAACCACTTCGATCCAAATTAACGATAGGTCGTGAATCTCAAGTGAAGATGAAGATTCAGAGTGCAAGGGTTATTGTCGTTAACTTTGAGGGTGATTCCAAAATGAGTGTAACGAGATAATGCCTTCGGTTTCGTTCGAACCCGGAACGAACTTGCATGGATTGAATGCTTTCAGAACATCGTCAGGTGGACAATGAGCATTCTAAGTGATGTGTTCACTAAAGGTAATCGTAACCTCAAGCCTCATCAACTGGGAATGGCTAAAACAGGGGAGATGCAGCAAGGCTAAGTGGGTCATGCCCAAGTAGGATGAGATTAATCCCTGTCTAGAGTCCCTTTTATTTTGGCTGTGTGGGCGATTGAATAGCTACAACCGCCGGGGTTGTCTTATTCAGAACTGTTCAGTAAGGAGTGGTTCCGGTCTTGTGTTGCAGGGGAGCGGGTGTACTCCTCGGTATGGTGATCTAGGCCACGTACTGTGACGGGCGATACCCCAGTAGCCCTGCCATTGTATGGAATCCAAAATCCAATAAGCGCCCTCGGATTTGATTGTATTACCCACTTTTGTGGCTAGTAGCTGGAATTTAATAAATGTAACAATTTCGGCTATTTCATATTTATTTGAAACCCTAGACCTATTATAATATCACTGAATTTCCTAGCAAATGTTTTGGTTAGCGTAAGGTAAAAACTTTTCCATGTTTATGTGTGGGAAGTCTTACGTGATACCTTTCTTTTCAAAAGATTTTTAAAGTTAAGCAACTTTAACCGTTTACACATACCGGACCCATGTCTGACCCGGAGTTTATTCTGTTTTTCTTAAACTCTTGGGTACTCAAATTTTTACGAGTAGCCAGGGGATTCATGTTGGCTTGACAAATTCTGGAGGAGCAATGGAGTAGGAGGCTTCTGTGTATAGCTATATAGTATTCCGCTGTGTGTTCTCTGAGTCGTTTGTCTTTGAGTTGTATAACTAGACAAGTATTTATAACTGTTTAGTATGTGTTGTATAGCTGTGTATCTCTGATGTATATGATACTATGTAATGTATTATGTGATTAATATAATTTATTCGTTCCGCTGTTTAGATTCTGATGTTGTTTCTTTCTTTCTTCTTTGTCTTTTCTCTTTTCTATCCTTTTCTTTCTTAAAAATGATGAAATTTTCTATGGTGAGAAAATCGGGTCGTTTCAGTTGGTATCAGAGCATAGGTTGAGCGAATACCTAGGCTCTGTAATGGTGCCTTTCTTTAGAGAGCGTACTTGTAATCTTTAAATATAACTATATAAATATATATATTTCTACCTATCTGTTGGGTTACCTGTTCGGGTTTTACAACATAAGTTATAAAGGTAGATGAGGTAGTGGTGTGTGTAACATGACTACCATTGGTTGGAGTTTGAATGTTTGAGATTGGAAGTGTATTTGTCGAGACTGTAGACCTAATACCGTCTCGAGTAAACTTTATAGTTTGGTGTAAGGATTTCATTGAACTCCGAAGGAAACCTGTTACGGTTTGGAGTTCATATTTGAAGTGTAGGTTTGATTGCGCTCATGTGAGCGGATTTTTGAGAATTTGGATCTGTCGGTTAGGCAGAAGTAAGTGATGGTATCTTGGCAACCTCAGGAAGTAGTAGCTGCGTGATGAGACGCAGTGACCATGGATGTCTTCGAAGATGTTTTCTTTCGGAGCAAGTTTAAGGAAGTGTGTCTGCTTCGTTGTTGTAGCTGAGTTCCGTAGGATGTATGTGTTTAGTAGGAGGTCCGAGTTTCTCAAAGAATTTTGGATAAGAAGTCTTTGGCATCTGTGTTAGCGGTGCAACTCGGAAGTGTTTTGTGTTCCAGCAGGAAGATCTTTTTTTCTTAGAAATTTCCTAGAGGTGGAATTCAGAAGCAGCAGTGAGGACCTGTTTCTTCGATGGATTAGTTGCTCAAGGATAAAGTGTTCTGATTTGTGAAGAGAGAGAGCAGTATTTTTGGAATTTAGGTTGGGTTGATCACAAAAGTGACTTGCGATGGTTTGGTGATTATCTTAGATAGTCTTTTGCTTGGGTTTGTGGCATCTCTAGAGGATGTAGGAGTTATGGAGTTGTCGAAGATTTTCTGGATATATCTTTAGAAAAGTTAGAGATTTGCCCACATTGGAGATTGAGTTCTGAATCAACTTGATGCAGGAGTGATATCGATGATTCAGCTGGGTAGACGGTTGTCTCCTAGGTTGATTGTTTGGTGAAGCAGCTCTGTATTTCTTGGAGCTTCTGTTGAACCTTATTTCCGAGATTTGATGTTTAGTCTGTGCCTGTGTTCATTCGACGGCATTCTCATCTGCTCCAGATCAGAGTTGTGCAGCGGAAGCAAGGTGGCAGCTGTTCTAGAGTGGAAACAACTGAAAGTTGCAGTGTTTTGGATTAGAGAGTTTCTACTGAATTTTTTTTTCCAAAATCTGAGGCAAGTTAGCGAGTGATTCTGTTCTGTCTTTTTCGGATGGAAGAAGTTGTTTTCTACTGTTGATAGTAAAGTTTGGTTTTGATTTTGGGTAGATCTTTTGAGGATCAGTTGTTGAGTTGTTTTGATCCAGTTTGTTTGTAGAAGCATCAGCGAAGGTTGAGCTGATCAGGAAGGATCTGTCTGCAGCCCGGATCATTCGGAAAGTTTTGAGATTAAGAAACGGAAGAATTTGGAATTCGAAGTTGGAGGCTTCGACGTTGTTGAGGTTCTCTCTGGTAAAGGAAGCAATAAATTTTGGTGAGATTATGAGGTGAGCTACGAGGTATATTGGATTCTTTTGACTTTTTGTAAGGTTAAGTGCTTCGGTTTGAAGAGTTGAATTGCCAATTTGGAAGACTGGAATTCAAAATATTTCACGTGTCTCTGAGGGAGTACGTGATTGGTCCATCATGGGTTTTGAGACCTGTAGTTCTGTGAAGGATTTAGTTGTTGATCAGACTTGCCTGTGGTCTGGTATCTTGTGCAGATTTTAGATCTAGCTGAGGAGGAGCTCAGTAGCTTAGCAATATAGCTAGTTTGGATGTAGTAGAGCGAGTATCCCTGTGTCTGTACTTGGGAAACTCGAGATAATTTTAGGAAGCTTATCCGGATCTGTGTCCGGATAGCTAGTGTTATTTATTTGATTGAATTAGATATTTGGATGAAATTGTTTGTTTGATTGATAGTGTATGGCTGCTATAAATGTTTGAATTGGTTGAAATAAAATAAAACTTTGGATTATCTTTGTTTTAAATTTCGAGGACGAAATTCTTTTAAGAGGGGAGGAATGTAATATCCCGGAATTTTCAGGAATTTAAAATATGATAATCTCTTAATTTAAATTATTTGAACTGATAAAATTGTTATTTTCAAAAATAAATAACCAAGTAATAATAATACAATGTCTTAATTATGGTTATAGATTGGTTTTTAAAATAAGAATAATTATTTTGTTTGTGTAAATAAATTCTAAATTGACTTATTGTTTTCAAAGTTAATAAGTGTGTTTAAATATATACATATCTGTGTATTTAAATTGATTTTAAAATAGGATAAATTATTTATAAATAATAATGAGCTTATTTAAAAATTGATATTCATACTTATTTAATTGATTTTAGAGTTGGATTTTTTTAAAATTAACTTTGAATTTGAAAATAAATTTGAATTTAAGAAGATATACGTACATCTTAAAATAAAATAATAATATACTTTGGATATAAAATATATAGATAATGTTTTAGTTAAAAAATAAGATTTTTTTATATTTTTATAAAAATTTATTGATAGAAATTTGGATTTGTATTTATTTAATAAGAATAAATACAAGGACTTTTGAAATAGCATTTAAAAATGAGTTTGCAATATTATATATAATTTTATTTAAATTTTAATTGGTTTTATTTTATTTTCTTTTAAAGATTGTATTTATATAAATTTAGAAAACATTTATAAGTATATAAATGTATTTGTTAATTAGGAATTTAATTTGAAAAGTATTTATAAATTAAGAAAAACATATTAGTTAATTAGAAAATTTATTTAAAAAGCTTTTAAAATTCTTTTAGGATATAAATAAATAAATGTTGACAAGTGTTAAGTTATAAATCACTTTGATAACAAGTGTTAAACATTAAAATAAGCTAGAGACATGTATCATTTTATTTGCATTTTCTTTTAATTTTAATAAAACTGAAAATTAGCCTATATAAACCCTATTCTCTTCATTTTCTTTTTTCTTTAAAATCTATGTTCATTCCTAAAAGAAAACTAGGATATCCATGCAATCTTTACTCTTCAAAGAAATCAGAAAATCCTCAAAATCAGGCCTGAAATCTCCTCAAATTCCAATCTGCAAAATTTTGTTTCCTTGTAAAACTTTTTCCCAAATCTGCCATCTACTCCTCAAATTCAAACAATCCAAAAATAAACTTGAAAGCCCTGTAACCCATTTTCCAAACCAAAATACAAAAACTTGAAATCATGTGCAGATCAAATCTACATTTCCCATGTCTGTAACTTCCTCATACCAAATCTGCAATATGTTTCAAAAGCTCAATGCAAATTTCCATCCAGTTCTAAATTTCCCATGTCTGCAACATCTTTCATGTGCATGTAAATACTCCAGTTTTTAAATCACAGCCAATTCAAAATTCAAGCATTTGCCCGTTTTCAATGCATGCAAGTGAATTTGGGTCATGGCAGAAAGTTTTCAAAGCATTTCAAAAGCAAGTACTCCAGTTTTTAAAAAATGGAAGCAAAACCAGTTTCAAAGTTCCAGTTTTTCTTTTTCCAGGCTCTGATCAAAATTTGCTTAACACTCTGCCTCTTTAATTGGTGAGTAAACCTTTTAATTAAAAGTTAAGTAAGTAATTGATAGTTGATTATGGAAATTTTAAGTTGAATGATGCTTGTTTGATTTTTCTGCATATATATGTGTATGAGTTAATGGATGCATGTCTGTTTCACTCTGTTTGAAATTTCAGGGTGAAATATAATTCAAAATCAGTTAGCACCTTCTCTGATTAGTTTTACATTGAGATGTCTAAACCAAATTTGATTAAAACCACAAGATTTAAATTTCCAAAAAAATAATATAAAAAGAACAAGAAAACCTGTAGTTCAGTTTCCAGGGAACTTCAAAACTCTCTGCATTTTATAAAAAAAAAGAGGTGAGTAAACATTTTAATTCAAATGCTAAATAATTTTAAGTTGCTTTCAGATGATTTCTGAGATGAATTGATTTTGCATTTGAATAATCTGGGTATGAACATTTTTATATGATAGTTGTGAACTGTGCATATCTCCCTGTTTTTACAAGTTTTAAATGTTTACAGATGTATAAAATTTCATATCTTTTTAATTATTCATTATTAACATTTGGATTAAAAATAAATTAACTAATTATTAGCATAATCTAGGTACTGAATATATAAACAAGTATTTATGAACTAAAGGTATGCTTGTATCTGGGAAAAACAGTAGGAATTTGTAAATTTTGAAAAACTCAAGTGTTGTAAATTACTGATTCAAGTTTAATTCTTGAAACAATTATGGAAAATAAGATTTTAAAAACAAAAATCAAAAATTTTAAAATAGTATTAAGTGAGAATTTGGGATTTTTCTGGAAATGGATATTTGCGCAAGTTCTGGTGATCAGGACATTTAGGGTGGTCGGCGTTTCTATTGGAAATGGAGGAAGGGTCAGAGTTGTTGGGAAAAATGGTGGAAATGTTGATTGATCACCGCAGTGACGGCGGAAGGTGATTTTGGTTTCTAAACCTAATTTTGGGTCTTGCTGCAAATTGATTCACTGCTTTTCTTATGGTGATTCGAGTTGCATAAAATTTTGGGAGAAGGAAGCGCGGTGGGTCGGCAAACCCTAGCCGGAATTGTAGCGGTTATTGTGGTCGGAGGCGAGAGTTCAGGGGATTTCCTGATGATGGTTTGGGTCTCAGTTCATCCTGGGGTACTTGATTTTGAATCGAGGCATGAGACGATGTTCTGTTGATCGTAGGTGCTTGTAGGGAGGTTAGGTGACTTGTCAACGATTGTCGTTGATGCCGGAAGTTCGCCAGAGTTGGGTGTAGGTACACATGGTGATTGGTGCACCATTGTTGTTTTGGGTTGTTTGTTTATCGCGAGTAGGTCTCGGGGTATAGGGTAAATGATTCGGGGAAAACTCGCGTATTCTTGGTTGTGGCTTGAGTGTTTCTGGGGTCTTTTGCATGCTGGGTTAAACTGTTAAGTTTAACAGTTTTAAAATTTTAGCTAAAACAGTTTTCTTAAATTTTAGTCAAATTTGTTTTAAAAAGAAAGATGGTGTACTTGTTTCTTGGTTCATGTACACATGGGTTGAACCCAAGTCGAAATGTTTAACCAGATTTTTAATTTAAAATAAAGCAAGTTTAAAAACTTTAAATAATTAAGCTAAATTTATTTCTAGAAATTCATTTCTTTGAATTGAATTGTTTATATAAATAAATTTGTATGAATGGTTTTAAATGTTTAAAGTTAAAACCTTAATATTGTTTTCAAACTTATTTTGAAATATAAAAGGAAATTTATAAGGAAATATTTTTAAATTAGTTAATGAATAATGATTTATAAGTTAACAATTAAAGTTTTCAAGTAATTTATTAACTTGAAATAAGGATAGTTAATAATAATTAAAGGTAGGTAATTAATGATTACTTTATATTTTAAATTAATTAATGGATTAAGTTAAGTAAAGTTTTTAAGGATAATTAAGGAATAATAATTAATTAAGTTAATTAAGAAATTTTAAATTTAATTAATTATTTAAGAGGGTTAATTAAGTAATTAATCAAGGATAATTATTAATTAACTAATAATCATGATGATTTAATTAATGACTAATGATTAATTAAATTATAATTATTTATTAATTAAGTAATTAAACTAGTAATTAAGTTTTAATTAGGTTTTCTTGATTAATAATTAAAAGGATTATTAATCTATAATGCAAGTTAATTAAGAATTAATTAACTATTTTTATTGAGGTTAATTAATTGTAATTAAGGATTGATTAATTATAATTATGAATTAATTAATTTGTAATTAAGGTTGTTAATTAATAATTAAGTTTTATTAATTAATGATTAAGAGATGATTAATTAGTTAATTAAGGTTAATTAATTAATTAATTAATTATAAAAGTAATTAGTGGTTGATTAATTTGTATTAAAGGATTGATTAATAATTAAGGTTTATTAATTAATAGTTGAAGATAATTAATCTGTTAATTAATGATCAATTTGGTTAAAGAGTAATTAAGGGATGAATTACTCGATTTTGATTTATGAGATGAGTGTGATCAAGTAAGTTAATTAATTAAAGAAAGTCACATGATAAATGATTAAGTATGTTTACTTAATAAGCTTTGAAAAGAGAAATTACTTAAGATAAGTAACTGATGAATAAATTACAGGGGTAATTGAGATAAGTGAAATTACTTATTTGGAAGTAATTTTAAATAGATAATTACTTGGTAAAGTAATTAAGGATTTATTACCTTGTGAAATAAATCAAAGGATTTATAAATATAATTAAAAGTAATTAAGACATAATTAAGAATAATTAATTATTGTTTATAATTATTAAAGTTGATAAATAAAAGCAATTAACTGAAGCATGATTAATTAATATAATTAATTAAGCAATAATGTAATTAATTATAGTTAATTAATTAATGGAAGTAATTAATTAAGGTTCATTAATTAATATGATTTATGAGAATAATTAAGGATTAATTACTTGATTAAGAGATAATTAATCAAGGTTGATTAATTAAGATGACGATTAATTAATTGGTTTAATTAGTGGATAAGTAAGCAAGATTTATTGTGATGAAGGTAATTAATTTAATTAAATTTAAATTAATTAAGAGATGAAGTAATTAATTTAATTCACTTTAAATTAATTAGAGATAGAGATAGTTACTTTAATTCATTTTAAATTAATTATGTTGTGATTAAGTAAATCATTGCTTATGTATGAATGGATGACATTGATTGTCTTGAATGGATGTAATCCCAGAAATGAGATAAGTAATGTTGTGTGGTATGAATGCCTGGTTGCATTGTGATGGTAATATAGATTATCTATTGTGATGATGATATGGATTACCTATTTTGTTATGGATCATCTGTTTATTTTGATAATGTGATTATCAATTGTGACTTGTGAATTATCTATCTGTGTGTATATAGATAGTTGAATTGAATTGTTTAACCTTAAACAACTTGGACCTAAAAGATACGTTTTGGATTTCGATGAGACCGGGATCGGGTTTCCATATTTGGATATCTGAAAACCACATCGATCCAAATTAACGATAGGTCGTGAATCTCAAGTGAAGATGAAGATTCAGAGTGCAAGGGTTATTGTGACGTCCCACCTCTATACCCACGCTAGCCAAGGACACTACGGTGTAATGCCATCAACTAGCACGAAGAATAAGGCTGTTGAGGAGAGACCATCCGTGTAATGGATTTGTGCGAGCATCGATACGCCAGATAAAATATAACTTGCATTCTTTTCAAGAGGAAATCCGACATGCCGAGACAAACTCAAAGCTACTACACAGTGGCAATAATATCTTCGGAAACAAATATAGAAATAAACATAACACAAATCAGTCATAGATAATTCATATCACAAAGGCGGAAAAAGATATGAATATTACACATGAAAGTGTATATCAGAGTAGTGGTCAAATAAGATCCACAATATCACCAAAGAATAGTTACAAGTGCAACACAAAAGAATAAGTATACATCAATGAGTCTCTATATCTCAAATGTATACAACCAAAAACTACTAATCTAAGTAGTTAGCCAAAAGTCAGGATAATAATCCCAGATAAGAAGTTAAGCAGAAGCACCTGTAATATCTCGGTCTGACCCGAGTATTATTTAATAAGAAAATAATAAACGAATCAGTCTAACTATAAATATCAGATGAAATGATATAGAATAAGAGATATGAGAAAAACGTATAATAACCATAATGCCATACTGTGATAAGTATGTAATTGAAAATCAACTAGAGATTAATCAATATCACAAGAATCTTCTCAATGATAAAAAAGAATGTCATACTCTTTATTTTTATTCACCAAACCATACTGTGATAAGTATGTAATTGAAAACCAACTAGAGATTAATCAATATCACAAGAATCTTCTCAAAGATCAAAAAGAATGTCATACTCTTTATTTTTATTCACCAAACCATACATATTGACAATTATACCAATGCCAATCACAAAAGTTAATGACACACAAATTCACCAATGCACAAATATTGATAAATCTTATCATTAAAAATCACTAAAATTGGTGAAACACAAATTCTAGAAATCATCAATGGAAATCCACAAATCACAAAAAGGGAGAGGCCTATCACAAAACGGGAGCATGATAACTCACCAACACGTGTATCACAAAACGAAAAGCTATTCCATGGTTGCTAACCATTAATTTTGAGCCGAGGCTCCACTAAAACGGCCCGAAGACCATGAGCCGAAGCTCCACTAAAACGGTCCGAAGACCATGAGCCGAAGCTCCACTTAAACGGTCCGAAGACCATGGGTCGCTACCCCACCAAATTGAGCCTAAGCTCCACAGAAACGGGGCTTAGTCTCCCTCGCAGACAAAGAGACATTGCACATTGCTAGTCTAAATCACAAAAATGATCATCATCGATCGTCAAGAAGTGTCAATTACACTAAGCTAGTAAATATATGAGCTTAGCTTCATGTCCCATAACCACTAGCTTAACTTAAATATTTACGAACAAATCGTAGATCTCCACTAGAAAATTGTCACAAGAGATTCAATCGAACAAGTCCAAGAATTAACCGACGAAGTGAACGCAAGCGTTTCATACCACTTGTTTTACTAAGTCGTTTAATTAGATTTCTCATACGAGTGAGATAAAGGCTTGTATATGCTAGTAGATTGGAAAACGGTTTAAGAAACGAGCTTTGTAATCGTTTTAAATGGAAGAGTTTTGATATTTACTACTAGTATAGAAAAACTTTATATTTTTAAAGTGACAAATCACAAAAGTGATTGTAGAAACAATCAATCACTAAAATTCACATACGAAGACGTGAATTAGTTCCAAAGAAATCGATATCAAATCCATCAAAATGGATATTTCCCAAAAAATCCCAAAATAGAAGTCATCAAAGTCGAATAACAATTGATACAACAAGTGGGAATAAACCCGAATCGATTAAATTTGGAAACACAAGAGAAATAGACCAAAATAGGCATAATACGCATTTAAGAGCAGGTCACTCGACTGGCTCAATGAGTTCAGTCGACTGAACTCAGTCCCGGAATATTTGCGGGATGTTGGTCAGTCGACTGGACTCAGTATGCCAGTCGACTGGGCCAGAACCTGGGATGTGCTCAGGTAGCAGGTCAGTCGACTGGCCCAAAATTCCAGTCGAATGGAACCTATTTACTGCACTTCCAAGCCTATCTAAATGAAGGCAAATTCCTTCCAAAATGCATTCGGTCGAGCAACGGCACAAGGGATTTACGCGAATCAGCTACCTAGCCCTATAGGCTCTTCGATGCATCACCAAAAGCATGTTCAAACAACAAAACTATGATTTTTGAAGATTTGAACTTAAAACACTAAAAATTGGAATATTCACAAAACCAATCCAAATCAAAATCAAATGCACTTGAATAAGTGTTAGGAATTCATACCTAACCATCAAAGATAATCATAGACTTAGATGTGAGATAAAAATCTCACCTTTTCACAAAAATAAGGAAGGAGAAGCATGAAAGAAAAGGAAGATTCAACCACACTTTAACACAACCCAAATGAGCTTGAAGCTAAGCTCAAAAAGAAGAACGTTCCCAAAGTTTGGTTTAGGAATTTCTGAAATTGAAAGGAGAATGAGTTGGAGAAGAAGAAGATGATGCTTACCAATAGCTTCTCTTTGGATTTGGAGCTAGAACTTGATTTGCAAATGGAAACTAGGGCTTGGAGTTTTAATTTCCCATTCCTCTCTCCATTGTTGCCAAAGCTTGAGTATTAGGAAATAGAAATGAAGTAATGAAGAGAAGAGGGATGAAGCTTGGGTCTAATGGGCTGAAACAAAACCAAAGCCCTAAGTGAAAAAGTAGCAAAATTCCACTAACTCCAAACATATCAAAGTTTATACTCAAAAAGATCGCAAACGTCATTTTGAACTCAATGGGGGTGGTCTCGAGTCCTAATTCGACTGTTTGCAAAAAGTAGCTTCTCGGACTAAAATCCGACTAACGATGAAATATTTAAATAAAATATTTAAATACTCAATCGAAAAATATGCGAGTTGTGTCATTAACTCTGAGGGTGATTCCAAAATGAATGTAACGAGATAATGACTTCGGTTTCGTTCGAACCCGGAACGAACTTGTATGGATTGAATGCTTTCAGAACATTGTCAGGTGGACGATGAGCATTCTAAGCGATGTGTTCACTAAAGGCAATCGTAACCTCAAGCCTCATCAACTGGGAATGGCTAAAACAGGGGAGGTGCAGCAAGGCTAAGTGGGTCATGCCCAAGTAGGATGAGATTAATCCCAGTCTAGAGTCCCTTTTATTTCGGCTGTGTGGGCGGTTGAATAGCTATAACCGCCGGGGTTGTCTTATTCGGAACTGTTCAGTAAGGAATGGTTCTGATCTTGTGTTGCAGGGGAGCGGGCGTACTCCTCGGTACGGTGATCTAGGCCACGTATTGTGACGGGCGGTACCCCAGTAGCCCTGCCATTGTATGGAATCCAAAATTCAATAAGCGCCCTCGGATTTGATTGTATTACCCACTTTTGTGGTAGTAGCTGGAATTTAATAAATGTAACAACTTCGGCTATTTCATATTTATTTAAAAACCCTAGACCTATTATAATATCACTAAATTTCCTAGCAAATGTTTTGGTTAGTGTAAGGTAAAAACTTTTCCATGTTTATGTGTGGGAAGTCTTACGTGATACCTTTCTTTTCAAAAGATTTTTAAAGTTAAGCAACTTTAACCGTTTACTCATACCAGACCCATGTCTGACCCGGAGTTTATTCTGTTTTTCTTAAACTCTTGGGTACTCAAATTTTTACGAGTAGCCAGGGGATTCAGGTTGGCTTGACGAATTCTGGAGGAGCAATGGAGCAGGAGGCTTCTGCGTATAGCTGTATAGTATTCCGCTGTGTGTTCTCTGAGTCGTTTGTCTTTGAGTTGTATTGAGTTGTATAACTAGACAGGTATTCATAACTGTCTAGTATGTGTTGTATAGCTGTGTATCTCTGATGTATATGATACTATGTAATGTATTATGTGATTCATATAATTTATTCATTCCACTGTTTAGATTCTGATGTTGTTTCTTTCTTTCATCTCTGTCTTTTCTCTTTTCTATCCCTTTTCTTTCTTAAAAATGATGCGATTTTCTATGGTGAGAAAGTCGGGTCGTTTCACAAAAGGTGAAATGTCAGCATTCACCACCTGATAATAGAGATGAATCCTCTCACCATCTTTACCCACATACTTGTAAAGTTTCATACTTCAGATTATATCACATATCAAAATCTTCATGAGTCTAAGCTTGTTCACTCGTATTCCAAATGGCATAGAGGACAAAGATGACTCATTTTTAATCCATGGATGAAGCTACTATTTCATACCGCTACCAAGCTACAACAACTACTTCCAACCCTCAAATACAAGCACACGAACGAAATTAGAGCAATCAAGAGTAAGAAAGGAGGGGGCCTAAAAATTCACAACCAAGATCATACCCCCTAGATTGAGTACGACCATGAGAAGAGGAGGGAGTTTTGCTCTTTTTCTTCAAGTCTAAGTTGATAGAAGGTATTCTCTAGGTGTTCTAAGAAAAATACTAGAGTTTGGGAGAGAATGGAGATTTTTTTATTTTTTTTATTTATGAAGTTCTGAATAGAAAGTGAGTTTAAGAATTGCAACTTTTGGTTCCGTGAATGCATATGAAATAAAGGAAGCCTTGATAATATTTATAGGCTTAAGAATTAGTGACTAAGACCAAGAATACCCTTCCTTAGCCATAAAGAAAAAGGACCTCCACCCTTCCAAGCCATACCTTCTTTCTCATCCTACCTTACTATGAAAAAAGTCTCTCCTTTATTCTCTCCTTTTAGTACTACTTTTAGAAGCCTTTTTTTAATTAATTTCTTTTAGTAACAAAAAGGTTTAAGCACTTGTTAATGTGCCGATATAATTGCTACATGAGCCAAAAGATCTTGGATAACTTCACTGAAAAAAAAGTTGATTTTTGACAAAACATTTTTGGGTCGTATATTCAATATTTATTCAAAGTATACATTTTTGTAAAAATATTTCAACAAACATGTTTTCTAACATTAGTTATTAATTAATAAGCACTTAACAAGATTATAAAATCATATTTATTCATATTAAATCCTAGATTCAAATATTTAAATAATTCATATATTTAAATACGAAGTGTTCGAAATTCCAAGTCGTTATATTCTTTCCCTCTTAGACTATTTTATCCTTGAAATTCCGACATAAGCAACCAAAGAAGCATCCGTACATTAATGCTTAATAGTATTACAATTATCAGCAAACATAGCTTATAGGTTTCCCACCCCCAAAACCTTCTCATCGCTCAAGGGTGTAAATAAACTTCTTAGCGTACCTTACGCTCAACAGCCTTAGGTTATTACTTAGTTAATTATTCACACTACCTTAAAAAATCAAAGATAATTTTCCTTAACTACCTAAAAGACAAACATAGATAGTATACAAACTAAAGCCCATATAATGTACATATGTTATCCGTACGCAATATAAGTTCTGATCACTTGTTCAATCATACAGGTTTCACTTTTAAACTAATATAGATCACTTAACATCTCTTGTGTGGACTCTGATTAAGATCCTTGATTAGAAACCTCCATTCACTTTACATAGTCATAAGCTATGGTAGAAAACTTTAGAATCATATCAAGAATCTATCAGGTGTTCTCCATCAAGAATTTAGTGAAAAATCTTTGTTCGAACCGGTGTAAATTACCTTGAAATCATGTAATTGAATCCTAGATCAAGAACTGTAATGCGAATAAAATGATCTATGTAGAACTTAAATACTTTATTCTTATTGGTTCCTTAACTGCACCATTTTTTTATTCACATCTATTTGCACATATAATATCCCATTTAGTATTAAAATCATTAATGGACCATCCTTTAATATATTACTTAAGATCATAAACATTTTATGAAGACTTATCTTGATTTGTAAAGCATCTCATTAAAATAAGATTTCATTTTAAAAGTATTTCAAGGCTTAAGCTCTGTAACGACCTGTAAATTTTAACGATTTTAATAAATGTAATTAACAAATTTTTTTTTCATGAAAATAAACAATTAAATTTTAGCAATGAAAATTTGATATTTGGTTTGGGTCTATTGAAGTATAGTGGGCGGTAAATTTTCATCGAAAAATATAAAAGTTTGTTTAGTTTTGAAATTTCAATTTAAGAAAAATTAAAATCAGTTAAACTTGAGGGAAATAAAATATTTTTAAAAATCTAAATATTTTTGCCTAATAAAACCGTACACCATTTTCTGAGTGAGATGTCGTATTTCGTTTCGCCAAATTTGTACTGCTCTAGCTCCATTTGTCTTATTTTAGGCTTTTTAGCGGCAGCTTTGGCAGTGAAATTCGAGTTTTGATAGGTGGGTCATGTCACTCATACATGTGTACCATCTTGTTCATCTGAACGCGCTGATCACCGCCGTATATTCATTTGTGCATTTCGACGTCCGGTACATAGTGAAATCTGCGAAACAGTTAGCTGTATCGGTACCCATTTTCGGGCCTTTCGGTTTATGTGTCCTTTCAATTGTTCCTCGAGACAACCAATAGCTAGTAGTCTTTTAATATTTCCAGAAATTTAATATTTGATCATCTATATTCCATTGGTTTCAATATTATATGTGCTAGTTTGTTCTCTCATTCTTTAGCTCTCCTCATTCTCTTCTTCATTCTATGCTCTCTTAACAAAAAATAATAATTTTTGAAGGTTACCATTTCATCTTTGTTTGCCTTCATATAGATTTCTAAAAAAACTGCTCCTTCTCGTCAACTTTCTTCCCACCGAACCACCTTCTCTCACTCAGCCTTCACCGTCGCTTGCCTGGCCACTCTGTCGCCTTCCTCCCATCACTAGCCTCGGTTGCCATCACCTACCCCTGCCAACCAAACTCCTCCGTAGCCTTCTCCCGCCAAACGCCTGTGTTCAACACCGCAACCCCACCATAGTTCACCCAATAGCCGAGACTCTCCAGCCATCAACCCAGCGACGCCTGTAGCCAACACCCTTCGATGTGCCACCCTACTACTCGTACGCGACTTATGACTGCTAATTTTCCACCTGCCACTTCTCGTTCCCCATGCAAGCCTTCCCCACCGTGACAACTTCTGCCGAATCCATCACAACTGAACCTTCGCAGCTCTCCAACCCCACGCCACCCTGCCGACAACCCATAAACCTCTACCGAGCAACACTCCACTCCACAGCCCACACAGCCTTGCACCATGCCTCTTCTATCTCACCCGCCACCATTGCACGACCCATAGCCTGTCTATCTCCACCACATCTAGCTTCTTCCCTTCCATTTGCTTAGTCTTTCCACCACCTCTCTGCCTCCGCGTCCTTCTCACTACAATAGTCCCAAACCGCATCCATTCCCTCTACCACAGCCACACCTTCGAAACCCAGATCTGACCGTCCTCCAAGCCTCCATCCATCCTCTCCCTAAGCATGCCATATCCACCTTGACCTGCATCCCTCTCTGTCGGTCATTTTTTCCCAAGGACGAGCACCTAGTAGCCAAGTCTTCCCCCTTTTTATGAGAAAAAAGAACAGTTTATATATTATATATACATATATTTTGAGTTTTCGAGTTCATCATGCTTTGCTTTCCGTTGTCCTATCCATCAGTCGCAACAGTTTGAGTGTCAGTTTGGGTACGTGCATGTCCATAGCCGCGTGTCCGTGTTTGTTTGCATCATTCTTCACCATAGTTGTTTTCTCTAGCCTCAAAAGGTGAGCGATCACTCACGATTAACATTCTTGTGTTTAGTAAATTGATTTCACATGAAATGGTGATTTACACTAAAAAGTGTCCTTCATCCTAAAAAGCAAACTTCTTGTCCCTACAACTAAATTTTTCTTCAACTTCTTCCTTGAGCCTAAAACCCCCTATATATAAAGAGTGTATATATATATATATTGTATTATAATATATGTATGTTTTATATATTGTTTTATATATGTAATGTGTATATACTTATTTTATATAAACGTTAGTTATATGCAATCATCTGTTGGTTATAATATGAGTTTATATAAGTTACAAGTTTATACAAGTTATATATATAAGTTATATATTTTATATACGTGATACGTTTTATAGTGGTTATTTTCTACATATATTGGGTTATTATGGGACCTACACACATATATATTAAGTTGTATACATATTTATATGTTTGAATTCTTATTATATATATAATCTGTATGAGCTGTATCATTTTGGTTATATTATTGACTTGTCTGCATATATCTTGTTTATAACCTGAGTTAGATATATATTTGTTTTGCATATATTTTGTTCAAAGTCTATATATATACTTGTTTATAAATGAATCTGCAGTTCGATTCTTTATATTTGTTTATAAATATAATCTGCATATGACTGCTGGAGTCTGATCTATATATATTTGTTTATAAATGAAATCTGATATGGTTGAGCAATATGCACATATTTGGATATAGTCTATATATATTTATTGGAATAGCCTGCATATATATTTGCTTGCATATATCAGCTTACATATAAATTGTTTGTGGATATATATATGGATAAGTATACGTATATTATATAAAGATTTTACTTGATTTTAAAACATAAATAAATATCAATATGTTTTATTGTATATAATATATATATATATATATATCTATTATTGTATTCATCGATTCATGTCGGTCGTGCATTGTTTTGGTCGTCGAATCCATGTTCATCGTGTCGTGCTTTGGAATGTGTGCTTGGATTATCACATCTTGTTCTTGTTGTCTCTCTAGCATCGAAAGGTGAGCAATCACTCACATTTAACATTCTTATATTTAATAAATTTTATTTCACTTGAAAAGACAGTTGAAAAATGTTGTTAAATTTGAATTGCTAGTTATTTAATTATTGAATATGAAATACCATTATCTGCAATTGTTCACCTGTGATATATGACACCGTATCCTGTTGTATATATTCTATTTAATTTATCATTGATGATATATGCCCGTTATTGATATGTTATATTATTGTTCTAACTCTACAAGTTCCCTGTTAGTTTAAAATTCTCTATGGGTTGAAATAATACATACCCGAACGATATTTTAGAATAAAGGAAAATCTTACGGGTTGAAATAACAAACCCAAGTGATTTTCATTGATTTTGAAATTTTGGGATTGCAGGTTATGATATATATACCCGTAAATATTTATTTTGCGGATTGAAATGATAAATATCCATATCACTTGACCATATGATAGAAAATTATATGCGGACCCCGTTGGTCCATATTTGGAAAATGATTTTCAAAGTTTTGAAAGGAATGGATTTTAATAAATATTGATTTTCAAAAAATATAATATATATAAATATAAAATATATGTTTTGGAAATTTAAAATTTATAAGTTAGTTATGAAATATAATTTTTTAATATTTTGTTATTTAAAATAGGGGTTTTTAGGCTAAAGGAAAAAGTTAGAGAAAAATTTAGTTTCAGAGACAAGAAGTTTGTTTTTTAGCTGAAGGACATTTTTTGTGTAAATCGCAGAATGATAGTTGTAAGTATCATTTTCAGTTTACACTAAAAAGTGTCCTTCAAACTAAAAAACAAACTTGTTGTCCCTGAGACTAAATTTTTTTGCAACTTCTTCCTTGTGCCTATTTACCTTTTTAAAAAATATATATAATATAAGATTTAATAAAAAGTACATTTAGTAATAAGATATAATTTAACAAAAATTTATCTTAATTGGTTTATAATATGTTGAAGCATTTATTTAAATTTACATAAATATTTTAAAAATAGATTTTTTATAGCTTTAATAATAAAGGCTGGAAGATAAATTAATGTTGGCTTGGAATTTAAATTGGTTAATAATTGAATTTAAATAAAAATTTATTTGAACTTACCGATTTTGAGATTTTAAAATTATCATTGATAACTTGATTTGATAAAAAGGTAATTAAGTGAATATTCTCAACTTCAAATAAAATTAAGATTTAATATTTAATATTGATTTAAATTTATAAATTGAGATTTTATTTAATTGTTGTTAAAATGATTAAGCGAATATTTTCCAATTTGAATAAAATTAAAGTTAAATGTTGAAATATAAATGAAATTAATACTGTAAAGGTTTAATATTTAAACTTGAATCTTGGAACTTAAAATTGAAATGGTTAAACTGGAATTGATTTAAATTAAATTTTGGAATTTAAGATGTTTTGAACTGACTTGCGAAATTAGGGGAGCTAATTTTATTGTATAAAGTATTTTTAATATATATAAACTATTTTAGTTTATAATTATTTTAATATATATACTATTTTCAAAATCTAAACAGTTTAAGTTGGAACTGTTATGAATTTCAGAAAGTGTTATGATTTCAAAATTGTTATGATTACAGAAGTGCTATGATTTCAAAATAGACGAGGTGTGAAATAAGCATTGGGTTGTAAAGAGATCGGGATTGGATATTGTCATACTCTCTGCTAATACCAAAAAACACTTTAACAATTGTGTATGTGTTGGAGATTCCAGAACGAAGTAGGATGGTTTGGCGATGATTCTATATGGTATTTATATAGGGCCTGACTCCCGTGAGTTAGCTTGATGTGGCTAAAACAGGAGCCATGCCGGTCCAAGTGAGGTCATTCTTTCGATCAGACACATTTCTTTGATACCATTCTATTACTTTGTGATTTGATTGGGTGCACCTTTGATTTGGGAGCGTGTCACGAGGTGGGCGGTAATAGCTGCTATGCGTTACCACCAGTCTGAATCCGCAAACGGTATATCTACCCTGGCATTGCCTGTGCCTTGTCACATACCCTATCATGCCTTCTACGAGTTTGTTTTGTACCGTACCTATGTGGTGTCCTCTGGGTAAACCTCCAATTTACGGAGGACTGTACGACATTGTATAGACTATGGGAATATATAAAATGTGTTAAGGGGGTATGGGTAACGCCTTTATGCTGTTTTAATACTTTTACTTTACTATAGACATATTATAATAGCGTATATTACTATATAATAGATAGTTCCACGGATCCTTGGAGGATGGAAATCCCAAACATCCATTATGTTATTTTTATTTCAGTTGACATTTCACTTGAGTTGAATCTACTATATAAGAATGTTAATCCTAACTCGAGTGTTTTGTGTTTTTGTTTATGCTCTGCTTAGACTAAGTGTCACGGCATTTGAGACTCACCTTTAGAGTTGGAGCTTCACTTGAAGATCCATTTATATCTATTCAGCTTTCGGCTATCCAGTTGTTTTGTTCGGAGTTGTCATTTGTTTGTATTCGAGACTACATTGTATTTGAGATATTCTGTTGTATTTTATTTCAAACTCTGTTGTTTATATAGTAGCTTCATGAACTAATATTTATCTATTCCGCTGCTTATTGTTACATTACTTTATGTCTGTGATTCTATGATTGATTTATTTACTACATATGCTGAGTTTTGCCAAATATAAATTAACAATATGTTGTTTTGAGCAATACAAGTCCGACATGTGTGGATGCGAATGGTTCGAAATACCGGGTCGTTACACCCCCATTCTCTCCTATACATTTATACCCTTGGCCAAGCTTATACTTGTTCATGTTCTATTAAAAAATAGACAAACCAAGTGCTGTCATTTAAAACATGAAAAGATCAAAGATATTCAAAAAATGGAAGCAGAGCAAACAAAGCATGCAGCAAAGTTCAACATTGGGTTACAGTGAGTAATTTACTTGATCTTGTTTACTGGTTATACATATATATACATGTACTATGATTTATGGATGAATCTTTAGGCTAGGTTAATTGCATATGAATCTGATATGAGTATTAATACATATGTAAGATTGTGTTTGAATATCAAATAATTGTACATCTTCCCAAATGGCTCTGTTGTGTTTTTTTTGGTAAAATAGTAAAACTAGTTACTTCTAAAATCATTATTTCCTCATCCGTTTTATTTCGGACATGATTCAAAAACCAAAGTTGATAGTTTTTAAGTATACAACATTTTAAGATTGGTTTCTTCAAATTCCATCAAGCATAGGATGACTAAACCTATTTAAACAGTGGATGGGTCAGTTTTTTTCAAAAATAAAATATCATGATACTGGAAATAGATCATATGGTCGTGTTCGTCATTAGAAAACATGATTTTTGGGAGTGGTTTTGTTATTTTTAATAGAATGTGAGTGAGAAATGGGGAGTTGATTTGATTTGTGTCTTTGCCCAAATTTTGATGACGCGTACGATTTCATGGCCAGTCGTTGGACGGGGAGGAGGAGCAGACGATGGTGGATTAGGGAAAAATGGAGTGGCATTTTATGATGGGTTGTGGTGGCTTGTCAGGGTCAAGCTAGGGTTTTAGAGCGCTTCTTTTTGTGTTTCGGTTAGGTGGCAATGGCGGTGATGAGGTGATGTGATGGACGTGCGGTCCAAGGAAAATGATAGTGAAGGAGACGACAAAGCTTCAGGTGGAATCTGATGTTTGATGTTGGTGGTGGTTGGAGAGGGGAGGTGTTTGAAGGGTTGGGTGTTCGTTCCACCTTTGGGTTGGTGGTTGGTTTTGTGAACTAGCGTTGTCGTGGATTCTCAGGTGGGGGAAACGTGATGCCGAGGTCATAGTTAGCTTGCATAAGGGGTCGACAGCAAGTTTCGATGGTCTGAGCGCATGTACACGTCCACAAATTCGTGCACCAGGGTATGCTCAAATGAGAGGGTGGAAATGAAAGAACTAGAGAGGGAAGGAGAAGAAGGGGATGGGTTCGATTTGATTTAGGCCGTAAAGAGAAAAAAAAATTAATATGGGTTGGAGTGGTTTTTAGGCAAATAAAAAAATTATTACTTAATAACCTATAGCCTTGAAAAACTTATTCTGACTTATCACTAAAAAAAGTAAGAAGAAATGAATTTGTTTCTATTTAAAAAAATATGTGTTTTATAAAAAAGAATTGAATTTGTTTTTATTTAAAGATCCAAAATTAAAAAACCCATTTCCAAGTAGTTCCATTTGAGCTAATATTATCGGAATTTATGAAATGTTGAAAATTTAATGATTATAATAGTTAGGATAAATAAATAAGTAATTAATTATTTATTTAATTATAGGTTAATTAATTAATAAATTATTACATAATATGTTTAATTTAATTAACTAAAATTAAATTATTTTTATTTATTTTCTTTAATTTATAAGTAATTTCGGATTAAAAATATGAATGGATTCAGTTAATTTAATTTAATCAAATTCTGATTTGAATTTTTTTAATATTAGCTATTAATCGTTAAATTGGTTAATGATCTTTGCTTTGGCTTTATTACTCTTGGATATCTGTTGTTCTTTTTTTGTGCTATTAAGCAGCCAAACAGATTAAAGTAGATATAATAAAATGTTAGCATGTTTTGTTGGCAAGTAAATCAATTGGAACTGATCACTATTCTAACTTTCGAAAAAATGTAATGATTACAAGTGAATTAATTTCGATGGACTGGTCAAGATAAAGAGTTTCCATATATGAATAGTTGCAACTTGTAGCAAACCGATATTTTCAGCCATTCGCATCTGCACATATCGGACTTGAATTGCTCAAAATACCGCATTGTAATAAAATTTGGAGCAAATGAAATCATCATAGAATCATAGACACAGAAATATCAGAATAACTCGCAGCGAAAATAAAATACCATAGTAGTTCATGAAGCACTATAACAAACTCTCAAAACAAATACATAATATCAGTCTGAAAACAAATACAATTGAAATTCCAAATACATAGATGTACACTAGTACAAGATCTGAAACAGAACAACTGAAACTGAAAAGATAAATAATTAGACAGGTAGAATCTCCAGCTTGCTCCAGAAAAGAAATCCAAAGCTGTGAATAATCAGGCTGCCCCGAGCGTAAAGCAAAATACAAAACACTCCAGTCAGGACATATATATTTGTATATAATGTAAACTAACTCAGGTGAACTGTAATAAAGTACAAGTAACTTAAAGGATGCTTGGGACCGCCCATCCTCTAAGGATCCGTTAAACCATTTACTATGTAGTAATATCGTGCTATTATAATAATATCTACAGTAAAATAAACTTACTTTAAAATAGTGTTGAAAGGGTTACCCATATAGCCCCCAACATGTAATAGTCCAAGTAGCCCATCCAGTATCAGCATATCTCTAGATCGGGAGGCTACCCTAAATACTCATGGGCTACGGGAGAAAAATAAACTCGTAGTAAGGCTCAATATGGTAGGTGACATGGCACAACTAGGCAATGCCAGGGCAGATATACCAATTACGCTTCCGGGCTAGTGGTAACGCATAACAGCCACTACCGGCTACCTCGGAACACACTCCCAATCAAAATCGGAGGATGTAATCAAATCAATCACAAGTAAGAGTATAGTATCGAAGGAATGTGTCTGATCGGAGGAGCTACCTCACTTGGCCCGTCGATCGCTCCTGTTTTAGCCACCTTATGCCAACTCACGACAGTCGGGTCCACGTTCGGATCGTCGCCACCATCCCACTTCGTTCTGGAATCTCCACCGCATACACAGTTGTTAAAGTGGTTTTCGGTATCGACAGAGAGTATGTCCATATCCGATCGCGGTTTCTTTAATAACCAATTGTTATTATAACCCGTGCTTATAATTTAAAAATCATATTTTATATCTTCAAAATAAAGTATCATTTTCAAATTCAAAATCTTTATCAAAAATAAAGATCAATTCATTTCCAAACCAATTCAATATATCAAAATATCGTATCTTTCAAAACTTCATTTTCAAATCATTATTTAAATTCAAATCCAAATATTCCAATTTAAATACCCTTTTAATTCAAAGATATCATTCATTTGTTATCATTTCAAATCACCTTTCAAATAGTTTATATTTAAATCAAAACAATTCGTTTAAACCATTTAAAAGTGAAGTTATTATATTTACAAATCAAGTATTCAATTCCCAAAATTTTAGACAATTCTGTGCTCATTTATTTAGTTAAAAACCATAATCATTGAAAATTACATCCTTTCACAGCATTTAGAAAAAGCTGCTGTAAGTTATAATTGAAAACAGTTAAATTCAGCAATCGCAGAACTTATCAAGTGCTATTGTCGCCCTTTATTTAGTTTCAGATTTTAGTTATCTTTCTGCTACCACAGCACTTACCAAGTGCTGTAATATCACTTAGTTCAAATTTAGCCATAGTTCATTTGTATCAACCACGGTACTTACAAAGTGCTGTAATATCATTTACTTCAGATTTTAAGTTAACTTCAGAAACGATAACATTTCTGAAGTGCTGTTATTAAATTTTCAGATTTTTAATGTAATTCCAGCAACAAATAAACTTTGATTTTAACCCTTTAAACATTGTAAAAATCATATTTTAGCACTCAAAAATGTTCATTAAAATACCTTTAACTTATGATTTTTATAAATTGAATTTCCTACAAATAAAATCAAATTTTCATATAATTCACTTAATAAATTCAAGTGTAAAATTTCCTATTCTTGCATTTACTTTACACTTTTAATTAAATTTACCATGTCATAATTTAAACTTAATTTCCATTTTATTTATATAACTTAAGTTCCGTTTTAAACCAAATTTCACATTTCCAAATTTAAATTATATTTCAAATTACACTTTAAAGTATTCATTTATTTAACCATTTTATAATTCAAAGAATAATCAATAACACTTTATAAAAATCATTTTAAATTCAAATTTAAATCAAATTATCATATATTCTTACTTAACTTAAATTCCATTTATAAACGAAATCATAAATTCCAAAATTAACTTATATTTCAAATTCTACTTTACCATTTATTTATTTCACTATTTGACTTGTAGAAAATCACTAATATTTTATAAAAATCATTTTTAATTAAATTAAAATTAAAATATCATAATATTTACATTTTTAAAATACTTTAAAAATTACTAGAAAGATATTTTTTTTCTTTTTGCAAGGCAAACCGGTTTTATAGTGGGCCGTCCACTTTTTATTACGAACGTAATAAAAGATGAAATACAGGAGTTAGGTAAAAGCACCTAAACTACTAAGAAAAAGAAAAAAATTACAACGCAGGAGTGTGGTAGACATACCACAACTACAATATGAATAACAAAACAAAACTACTCCTCCGAAGAGGAAGAATCACCATCGTCTATAGAAACCTAGGAAGACACCAAAGATACATTCCCCACAAGACCAGAAAAGGGGCGGAATAGGGCCGCAAGACAAGGATCATAAGCCACTGAAGCAGGAGTGTAAATAGAGGATCGATCCCAAGAAGAGTCAGCTAGCAAAATAGTATTCGAACTCGCAAAATGACTATCCACATCAAGGACTAAGGAATCAGCAGAAGGAATGTAATAAAGGCACCTAAGGTCAAGAAGATCATCGGGAACGAATCTAAAGTAGGTATTAGTCATGGGATTAAATCTCATATCGGAAAGGTGATCAACCCAACACTTCTCAGCCGCATCCCAAAAAATAGAAGGTCTAGGAGGATCTGGATCAGGGACGGCAACCGGTAACCCAGAACCAAAACCAGAGACCAAAAAAGTAGAAGAGGAAGCAGGCCCAGCAGCAGGGGGATCCGGCGGCACCGAGTCCAGGATCGGAGCAGCCTGGGGAGGGACAATAGGAGAGACAACAACTTTGGGACCCCATTTCCTCAGCAGGGGGCGAGGCAGAGGAATCTTTGGAGCAGCAGCGAAGGAGACAGAATGCGAACAGGCGATAGCTAAGTGGCCAAAAGAATGACAGGAAGTACATATATCCAGAACCCATCCATAGCGAACACGAACCTCAACAACATGCCCAACAGCTAGCAGAACAGGAATAGATGAAGGAAGAGGCTTATCAGGGGAAATCTCAATCAGTGCCTTAGCATATACCAACTTTTCACGAGCCATAGTAGTAAAATCAAAACATATTAATTTTCCCACATTACAAGCTAGCCAGTTCAAACCAAGCAAAGGTTGAAGAGCAGAGGGGATTTGCGAGAAATAAACCCAAACAGGGATAGATAGAACTTGCTCTCGAGCACTAGCCACAGTCGGGGACCAAGGAGTTATGATAAAGGGTTGCCCATCAAAAAAAGAAGGCTCAGCCTCAAGCACAAGACGGCGTTCCTCGGGGGAAGAAAATTTTAGGAAATACATGGAGTCAACCAGCTTAACAAGCAAACCACCGCGAAGCTTCCAGGTCTTACGACAAACAGAAGTCGCATCAAGCAGGCGGTGGTTTGGATCCAAGAAGAAACCAACAAGGTAATCCGACCAAAAGTCCATACCAGCCTGCATCACATCAGGGGGAGGGACCATCACTCCATCCCGCTCAATTATTTCAAACTCAATCGGAATGTAATCTCCCGCATTACGGGGGAGAGAGGAGAATAGCGAGGACCAGGATTTGAAGCCAGGAAGGGCAGAGGTTGCAGGAATGTGGCTAGATGATGCAAGTTGCACAGCTATATTGGACAAACCACTAGGAACAGGACTTTTCAAGCAAACTGAACACTTATTACCACAAGCATTAACACAGGCATTTACACAAGCACCAATAGTGCATCGATTAGAGCCAGGTGTATCAGCAGGAACTACACGCGAACCATAACCAAGATAAGTAACCTTCATACCAGTACCAACAGGGTCATCAGAGACTTCACCTGATACGATCACATCTAAAACAGAACCGGAATTCCCAATGCCACTTATCGACATATCAGAATGACCCAACACTGATCATATAACATCGAGAGTATAGGGAACCTCTCCAATTGCACACGCATCGAGAGAAGTGGGAACATTACCTGAGACCGCTGCAGGCAACACAATCGAAACCAAAGGACTTTCACGATCAGCAGGAGCTAGAGGAGATGACTGAGGAGCAGGCAAGGGGGGAAATCATCGTCAGAATGGAGAAGAGGCATCGACTGCAGCGGTGTAATCGGCATGACACCGAAGACCCTACCAGATCTAGTGGAAGAGCGTGACGGGGAAGGAGCGTATGGGAGGGGGAGATGGGAAACAGGCATATGAGGAGGGAAGAAGGGGAGAGGAAGGAGGGGGAAATGGAAAGACGGCAGGTCAGAGGAAGGAAAAGCAAACCAAACGGAGTGGGAACGATAAGCAGGTCGCCATTTTTGGGCTCAATTATTATTTTAACCACAGGTCTGTATATAATTTTCTATCCTAAGTCAAGTGATATAGATAATATATCATTTCAATCCGTAATTTACAAAGAAAAAAAATCCGGGTTCTATCATTTCAAACCCGTAGTCCCAAGTAAATAAGATGAATTAAAAATCGCTCAGGCCTAACATTTCAGCCCATAACGATTTTTTCCTATTCTAAGTCCGTTCGGGTATGTATCATTTCAAACCATAATGATTCTAATCTACAGGGAACTTGCAGTGATATTCAGATATAAATGATATAAATGATAATGACATATGGCAGTAACAGATAATATGACTGGTTTATTAATAGGGCGATCATCATATAAATAATATCACAGGCAGGTATAACATAGTATAACATGATATAGCAGTTTGCATATTCACTTGGTGTCATTTCACAGTTTATATAAGTAAATATGTCTAGTGTGATTACTCACATGTTTCAAGCTGGATATTGAAAGACAAAGCACACAAACGAATCCCGAAAGCACGATAACACGATTAAAGACTTGAGTGGAGTGGAGAGCCAAGTTTTTATCTTGTGAACACCACATAAACAAGATAATATAAATATTATTTCA
The DNA here is from genome assembly GCA_030765085.1 of Allium cepa. Taxonomy (NCBI): domain Eukaryota; kingdom Viridiplantae; phylum Streptophyta; class Magnoliopsida; order Asparagales; family Amaryllidaceae; genus Allium; species Allium cepa. The sequence continues at coordinate 138,296,043 of CM060945.1, forward strand.
AACCAAATATACTTATGGAAACAATTTGAAATAAGGCAACAAATCACAGCATGGCTTGCCCATGCCTCAACCATCATATGTGCTCGGCCTAGGGGTCTTGTATGCTCAGCCAAAGTGGTGTATAGGCTAGGGTATAGGTCCATAAAGGCACGACTAGCAAGTGATAAAGGAGTGGAAGTGTGTAAGTTGCAACATGGAGGAAGTTCAAAAGGTAGGCAACATAAGTGGGTTTTTGGTGCAACTATAGGTTCGGCCTGCCATGGTGTGGGCTTGGCCATGCAAGGGGACGGTCAGGTGGGGTCTAGAGTAGCGGCCAGAGGTGGTGGAGGAGCATTTGGTGGCGGCTAAGGAGGTGCCAACGTGGAAAAATGAAGGGGTATATGCATTAAGGGGTCGGCTATGGCATATTCAAGGATTTGAGGAGTTTATGTGGTACAAGCAACACATACAAGGTCACGGCCTAGTCAAGACAGAGGGGAAGGATAGTGGAGTGGCCATGGATGGTGGTGGAATTGGTCGGAGGAGGTGGTGGAGAGAAATGGCCGAGCAAATGCATGAAGAGGCAAGGCAATTACAAAGGAAAATTCAATGAAATGAGAAGAAAAAGTGGGAAAAAGAAGACATTACCATTTTTTTTCTTCAGATCTAAAAACTATATGAGTTGTGAAGTGAGAGAAGATTGTTTTCACATGAATTGCATAAAGAAAAAGTCACGACCATGACCAGAGAAAGGACGGCCCAAAGATTGAAGAGGTGGAAAATGAAAAGTCAAAAGTTTAAATGTCAAAGTCCTTTGAAATTTCCTTTTTCATTTATGCAAATAAATCAAAATAAAAACCATGTAAATAAAATAAAATGAATACCAGATAAAGTGAAAAATGAATGAATAAATAAATTTTAGAAAAATATAGAAAAATATAAGAAAATATTTATTATATACAAACTATTATTGAAAATTGAAAACAAAATATAAATAGTTTTGGAAAAATAACAACTTCACTTTAAAAATGTTAAAAAAAAAATATACATAGCATGACATATTACACATTTATATACAAATTAGAACAAGATATGACAAATAAAAATATTACTTATATAAATTAGAAATAAACAATATTGTTAAATAAATAAATTTACATACAATATTGTAAAAAACATAACTTTCACAATATTAATCAGATTTCAACGATATAAAAAGCGGTATACTTAAAATTTAATCTATTTTCATAATAAAAGATAAAATTCAAAAATTCAAAATTTTAAATTTAAAAGTCAAAGTTTGACCATATTGACCAAAATCTACATTTCTGGAAACTATTTTATTTATTCATGTTGGGAATTATAATTCGCATAAAAATCAAAATTTATATTTAAAAATAACAAAAATTATTCATTTTAATAAATATAATAAAATTTTAAATCAGGAAATTTAATTTAAAATAATTAAAATATACAAAAAAATAATCACACGTCATCAACAACTACCTCCAGACCGAACTTTCGCACAGTATCCAGATCTACACGAAGCCGCCACTTCATCCTCATCGCGCAGCCTATAGGCGATCGGCCAGGCCTCGGCGTCGAAGACAAACTCGCCACCATCTTTACGACCCATCTGCGACCATTGCGCCCCCCATCACCATCGCTCGCGAAATGGACAGCCACCGTCAAAGGGTTTTAAACCCTAGCCTATTTTTCACGAAAATCGAGCCGTCAGATCGACATGCGAACAACGCTGATGCACTCCCCATCGTCTACTCTACAATACCCAGAAATGATTCGACGATCCGACAACGTTCATCGACGCACGATGAACGGCCGTGAATTAAACCTCAATTTCTGGCCACCCAAAAACTCAGATCGAGAAACAGACTGTATATCTGACTTGCGCTCTTCGAGAGCTTCGATATATAATTTTTCTGAATTTTTTTGAGAAGTTGGAAATTTCAACTTTGGATTTGATTTGGAATTGGATCTGGAAATGGAAATTTGTTTGTCTGCCATTGAGGAGGAGAGATAGTTGAATTGTACGTACAAACAAACGAGAAATAGAGGTTGGGTAGGGTTTATAACTGGGTATTTATAGACAAAGCTGAAATAGAATGGATCAGATCGATTTGATATACGCGCGAAGGACAAAGTGCCCCAAAAAGCCCGTTTCGACTCTGGAACGAAATTTGGTCAATTCATATATCAAAATAGATGTTTTAAAATATTTTAAACGTAATGAAAAAGGTTTAAAGTCCAAATTCCATCGTATGAAGAAGTTATGCTAAAATCAATTTTTTTCAAATTGATTTCAAGGCGTTTCGAGTCCGTACGATCAAATGACAAGTCCAATCGCTACGAAACTTGAAATCCGACAATAATTCACCGTTACGGATCCGATGAAATTGGTTTCGTAGAAATCCGAGTCAGTGACCAAAATGGCTATTTTTACATTAATTAAATAAATTAATAATTGATTAATTAAATCAAATTTCCAATTTAAATTCTAAAATTGACAATTCTTATCATTTTTGATATCTCAATCATTTACAATGGTTTTAAACAAATTTAAATGATGATAAATTTATAAATTCCAATATTAACCTCAATTTCATTAAATTCACAAATTATAAATAAAATTCCCAAAATTCCATTTAATTAAATAAATAAATTATTATTCCATTCACTATTGTCAAATAGATGGATTAAACATCGGATTCAAAACTATTACATAAATTTTCTCTTATTATCTTTATTTCAAATTGCATAACCTTTAATTTCAATTGCTACAATAATTACACTTATTAAAATTTGGATTTCAATGGATTGATTTGTTTCAATTCAAATCTTTTATTAAGTTCATTACTATTCTATATAAACTTAGTTACCTTGTTTTCTTTCCAATCATTAACTTAGTATACCAAATTTGACAACTCTTAACCATTGTATTACATTTCGCATTGATGTAACATTTATTAAAATTTATTTCCAATTAACGTAATACTTAATTTCCTTTAATTGCAATTTGATTTCCAAAATTTTTATTTAACATACTAAATAAATAAATAACATATTTTAATTGTCATATGTTTTCCTTTACTTACATTTGTAAGTTTATTACTTACCAACAAAGGTTAAAATTCCATATATAACACATATTTTGATTAATTGTCATTAACACTGTATTATTTCATTAATTAATTCAATACTTACATTTGTTTTTCTTATATTTCATTTATAAACAAACTATAAAATTTCCACTCGCTTATCTTATATTGAATTCATAACCTAGTTGTAACATATATAAATTTCCAATTAACATGGGAGTCCATTCAATTTGTTACAGATTTACTTAAATTAACACTATTTCACTTATTTTGGTCATTATTCCATACATAGGTCACAATTTTCATTTCTTTATATTATCTTATGGAAACAACAAACATTTGAAATACTTTATCATATTTATTGAAATTTATTTTCCAAATTTACTAAATACAACAAATTATGACCTTACAGTTATTTCAATTAATTGGGATTGCGCTAAATTAATTATTTATTTGCTTACATCAACATTCTTACATTCCATACCCGTTATAAATTCATTAACGGATTACAAATTTTTATTCCTGCCCATATTAAATAATAAAATCGATTACATAACACTGTTCTTATCCAACTATCATTAATTTTATACTAATTCATCAATTTTGTTCAATCTATAGCCAAGTATAACACTTTCACTACTTCATTTATTAGGATTTTATTCAATTTACTAATAGTTAGTTTTAATTACCCTTGCTATATTTCATTTCAGCGCTCATTTCAATATTAAATTATAAAGTTTTTGTTTCTTCTAAATTTAATTACTCAAATTTTTATTAAAATAACCAAATTTAATTATTGAAAATTTACGAGTCGTTACACTGTCCCCCACTCAAAACTTTTCATCCCCGAAAAGGAAAAGAAGGGAAAGAGTAACTTATAAATCAATATATATTATTTAAAACATTATATTCATAACAATAAATTTACAGAATAGGATAATCTAAATAAAATATATAGATTTATAAACAATTAAATCTTTTATATTCAAATTAATAAGGTTTGGAAAACATTTTCAAAATATTTTCTAAGTCTAAAATTTACGGAAAATTTTGACACAGTCTCCTTTGTACGGGGAGGCTCGAGAGAAAATATAATATCAAAAATAACAATATACAACATATATTTTCCAAAATAGTATATCCCAACACGGGAAAAACAATATAATAACGCTATAAACCGTAATCCGAAAACGTACCTATTTGTTGGGCAATTAATGCTTAATTATGAAACCAAAAGCAGTAGCAATTGCTTCCATAACCTGTATTTCACTTATATAATCCAAGAAGAGTTAATAATTATATAAAATGAAATATTTAAAGTTGTTTCAACTACAAACAAACTATTCAATACAATCAACAGTCACTTGCAACAAGGCATACAACCATCACATAAAATCAACACAAATCAATCATTCACTCATACCAAACAAAACAAATAGTTGTTCGGGTTTAAAAACTTTAAATTGTATAGAATGGACAACAAACTATTAAGTGCTCCATTTACTCAACAGTCTTAGATAGAGCTAAATAGATTATTCATTCATCCAACAAATTTAAAGAATCTTTCCCCAAACAACCATAAATCAAAACAAACAACAATTTCAACCAATAGATCAAGTTTATTCTTCAATTTCATTTCATACCTTTGTTGTTTGATTTCCTTTTCATTCTTATAATGGTTTATCCTTTTTAATTTACTTTTATTGCAAGTTTCATTTATTTATGGTATTCATCCTTCTACCTATTTTTATTATAAATATCCTCAACCTTTACTTAAGTTTATTGTCATTTCTTTACAACCTTTCAGTCATACTTAAGTTTGCAAAATTTATAACATTAATTTCTTATTTATAAAAGAAAATTCATTTACTTGAGTTTAAAATCATATATTTACAACACTTACTTCCTATTACCATTATTACAGTAATATTTAAATTATAACTCACGTTCACACAATTACAACATCAAATTCTTATTTATAAAAGAATTTCACTGAACCTTCCTATTTCATAAGCTTTACTTGTATAATATCTATTACGTTTTCTTATTAACATTTCAACATTTTACTTCTTTTGGTAAGTTATATATATGCCTTTAAGAATGTAATTAAAATCATACAAGTTTATCTTATTTCCTTTAATTAATTAAATGTTCAATAATTATATCTTTCGTTTTATAAGATTACAATTTCAACTTTCTTTTAATCTCATTTATAACTTAGCATTACATTTAGAGGTTTCAATTATTAGTTAAATTCCATTTCACTACACTAATTGAAACTATTAATTAACGGAAACTTAAGAACTACATACCGGGTTAAATTTCAAACCAATTTAAAATAATAGATAAATGTATATACTTACAGCTTATATGTCCGATTATATTTAAAACAATTTAAAATTTATATTTACTTATCAAAAGAAATTCGTAGTAAAACTACTACAGTGGCCTTCCTACTTCGAAACTCGAAAATGAATGTCGATGATGCGTGCACTCATCACCGAAATTATTTTCCAGCGATAGAGAGGGGAGTATAGACTTATCACTTTCCAAAGTTTCTTCGAAACAATTCTTTCAAATCATATTGAAATATTTATATCAGAAAATACTTCTAAATAATATTATTATATTCCAAAATCCTTTGAAAGAAATTTCCAATACCCCAGAACTTAAGTTCTAAATTTCCAGTTTATTCTCATTTATTTCACTTTCAATTTATTTTCAAATCAATATTTATAAATTTCACTACCAAACAATCAATATATTTCAACCAAATATATATGTTATTTATAAAAATTTATTTTATATATAGAAAATATAATAGGCAAAATTATTCCATTCACCTACATTAAAAACAAATATCGTGTCGGTCTGTCCTACTAAGTGTTTAGAAATCCCTATTGATGTCATAGCGTCACATGCACCAACCTTTATAAATACAAAACGAAACAGATTAACACAATATTAAAACCTTTTATAACACTAACAAATATGCTCCCTCATGTATATACACTCAACGACTCATCATAGGGTATTACTACCCTATTGATAAAGAGTCAGACCCCACAAAGCTAAGGTTTATCGCTAAACCTCGCTCTGATACCAGATGTAACGTCCCGCCTTTTTGCACGTTTTAAATCGACGATAAACCATACACGTCAGACTTAAAGCATACAGAAGGGCATATTGTTATAGAGTAAAACAGAAAAAGCAGAGAAAGAAAAAAAAACAAAATAGAGTCTTGCAGCGAACAATAAAATAAAATAATCAAATAAACAGTTCGTGAAGCTGTTTTACAAAACATTCGACTTTACTTATACAATACATATCAGAGTTACACATACCAGAGAATATTAATAATGCAGCGAAATAGAATGGTGTAGTGGAATAATATAGTAAATAATAATAATAATAAAATCTTCCTCTCCGTCCTCCAGTAATAGGGTCTTCAATCCTGAAATACTCAGGCTGACCCGAGCGAATTGAAAAGACAAAACGCTCGAGTCAGAACTAAAAGATCTTATGTAAGTTAAATCAACAATAAACAATATGAGTAGAACGACGTTAGAGATGTTACGGGATTTCACATCTCCTATCCAGTGTCTAACGTGGGTGCAGTAACTCAAGAGATGCTCGGGATTCACATCTCCTAAGGATCCGTTAAACTATTTACTATGTAGTAATATTTCGCTATTATAATAATGTCTAATAGTAAAATAAACTTACTTTTTAATAGCGTTAAGGGGTTACCCATATAACCCTTAACACGTAATAGTGTCAATAGTCTATACAGTACCGTAATACCTCCTGATCGGGAGGCTACCAGAGGATACTCCATAGGTATGACACAAATCAAACTCGTACAAGGCACGCTAGGGTAGGTGACACGGCACAACTAGGCAATGCCAGGGTAGATATACCATTTACGCTTCCGGGTCGGTGGTAACGCGTAGCGCGCATCTACCGCCCACCTCGAGCCACACCTCCAAATCAAAAATCAAAGTGGCCACCGAATCAATCCAAAAGTCAGAGTATAATATCAAAGGGATGTGTCCAATAAAAGGTGCTACCTTCTTAACCCGTCAATCGCTCTTGTTTTAGCCACCTTATGCCAATTCACGGGAGTCGGGTCCACGTATTTACCTCAAAGGAAACGCCGCCACCATCCTACTTCATTCTGGAATCTCCACCGCATGCATGGTTGTTAAAGTGGTTTTCGGAGTTGGCAGAGAGTATGACAACTTCCGATCCTGGTCTCTTTAACAACCAAACATTATTATAACACCTTGGTCTTTTCAAAATAGTTCATACTTCAAAACCAGGATATAATATTTATTTCAAGACCATATAAATACGATATCCTTTCAAATTTAAAAACCAAATCAATATGATATTCCTTTTATTTCAAATCAATATAATATCATTTTATTTCAAATATTTCCCCTTTTCAAAATCATAGCACTTCCAAATTTTATACTTCTTAACCAAACATTTGAAATTTTAACACCTTTAAAACATAATGCTATGAAATTCATAACTTCGAAACATTTAAATTTCTATAAGCATTTAAATTTCGATATATTTCAAGGCCTTAAATATTCCAAAATTTCAAAACTAAATTTGACAATTTCGATTCAACTATTAAATTTCCTATTATTTAGTTTTGAAATATTTTATATAATAGACCCTTATTATTTAAATAAAACTCAAATTACAAATAACTAGATATTGCCTTAAATTCATTATACTTGAAATAATCATTTAATTCACCTAGACCCAAAAATCAAATTATAATAATTATACCTTTTAAAATTTCCAATTTAATAAATTTCACATCAACCCTGTTGGTTTAATTCTTAAATTAATTCAATTTCATAAAATCTCAATTCATCTATATTTCAAATCAAATTTTATTCGAGTTAAATTCTTAAATAAATTTAATTCACATCCATTTCATATTTTATCTTTCAAATCTTAATTTATTTAAATCATTATAACCTCTATATAAATATGATTTAAATACTAACCGTATTTATTTTAATAAATCAAACTCCATTATTTAACTTATTGTCATTAAACAGATTTATACATAGCTTAAATACATGAATTTAACTATATATAAAATATTTTTATATAATATCAAAAGGAATCAATATTTATTTAAACCATATAATTCTATCCAAAACCATAGAAATCATTTTTAAAATATTTATATATATAGGCCAACGGTGTCTGTATATAATTTTCTTTCCAATGGTCAAGCGATACAGATATTTATCATTTCAATCCGCAATTTAAAATAAAAATACGGTTATATATCATTTCAAACTGCAATCCCGAATGAAATAAAGTGCATAATTTTTTTGTAGTTTGTAACGATATAAAATACAACATTCATTCATCCAATATCAATCATCAACCATTAATCACAATCAACATGCAATTCAATCAATAGCATCAATATATAACGGATAATAAACAACAGGTATCAACTAGCAGTTTATATTCAATAATAAATTAAATGAAAATTTAACTAGTAGTTTATATGCAATAAATAAATTGAATACCGATTTAGTTCAATAAATTCAATTTTTACTGGAATGATGATAAAAATATACTAATAGCAATAAATAAATTTCAAATTACATCATAAATCAATTTAACAAACATAAGAAATTTTAGAAGTTGTGAGTGGGTTAAAACACTCACTTTTTGAATTTAAATTGAATTTAAATCCAATTTAAACCCAAAAATTGGACAGTCTGAGAATTTTTCCAAACCATCATTAAAGTGTCCGAAATTCCAATACAAACCTAGCAAAGAAAACCGCGTGTGAATCAGACCTCGTATGTGAAAGTTATTCGAGTTAACATGAATTGAAATCAAAATTAAATTAAAACAAAACAAACAGAAATTTAATAGATGCACACGTCATCAAAAACTACCTCCACGCCGAACTTTCGCACAGTACCAGATCTACACGAAGCCGCCACTACATCATCATCGCGCAGCCTATAGGCGATCGGCCAGGCCTCGACGTCCAAGACAAACTCGCCACCATCTCTACGACCCACCTGCGACCACTGCGGCGCCCCCCATCACCATCGCTCGCGAAATGGACAGCCACCGCCAAAGGGTTTTAAACCCTAGCCCATTTTTCACAAAAATCGAGCCGTCAGATCGACATGCGAACAACGCTGATGCACTCCCCATCGTCCACTCTACAATACCCAGAAATGATTCGACGATGCGACATCGTTCATCGACGCGCGATGAACGGCCATGAATTAAACCTCAATTTCTGGCCACCCAAAAACTCAGATCGAGAAATGGACTGCAGATCTGACTTGCGCTCTTTGAGAGCTTCGATATATAATTTTTTGAATTTTTTTGAGGAGTTTGAAATTTCAGCTTTGGATTTGATTTGGAATTGGATCTGGAAATGGGAATTTGTTTGTCTGCCATTGAGGAGGAGAGATAGTTGAATTGTACGTACAGAAAAATGAGAAATAGAGGTAGGGTAGGGTTTATAACTGGGTATTTATAGACGAAGCTGAAATAGAATGGATCGGATCGATTTGATATACGCGCGAACGACAAAGTGACCCAAAAAGCCCGTTTCGACTCCGGAACAAAATTTGGTCAATCCATATATCAAAATAAATGTTTTAAAATATTTTAAACGCAATGGAAAAGGTTTCAAGTCCAAATTCCATCATATGAAGAAGTTATGCTAAAATAATTTTTTTTCAAATTGATTTCAATGGATTTCAATTTCATTGATTTCAAGGCGTTTCGAGTCCGTACGATCAAACGACTAGTCCGATCGCTACGAAACTTGAAATCCTATAACAATTCACCGTTACGGATCCGATGAAACTAGTTTCATCGAAATCCGAGTCAATGGCCAAAATGGCTATTTTTACATTAATTAAATAAATTAATAATTGATTTATTAAATAAAATTTCCAATTTAAATTCTAAAATTAACAATTCTTATCATTTTTGATTTCTCAATCGTTTACAATGGTTTTAAAAAAAATTAAATTTAAATTTAGAGATGATAAATTTATAAATTCCAATATTAACCTCACTTTCATTAAATTCACAAAATATAAATAAAATTCCCAAAATTCCATTTAATTAAATAAATAAATTATTATTCCATTCATTATTTTCAAATAGATGGATTAAACATCGGATTCAAAACTATCACACAAATTTCCTCATATTATCTTTATTTCAAATTGCATAACCTTTAATTTCAATTGCTACAATAATTACACTTATTAAAATTTGGATTTCAATGGATTGATTTGTTTCAATTCAAATCTTTTATTAAGTTCATTACTTTTCTATATAAACTTAGTTACCTTGTTTTCTTTCCAATTATTACCTTAGTATACCAAATTTGACAACTCCTAACCATTGTATTACATTTCACATTAATGTAACATTTACTAAAATTTATTTCCAATTAACGTACTACTTAATTTCCTTTAATTCCAATTTGATTTCCAAATTTTGTTTAACATACTAAATAAATAAATAACATATATTAATTGTCACCTACTTTCCTTTACTTATATTTATAAGTTTATTACTTACCAACACAGGTTAAAATTCCATATATAACACAAATTTTAATTAATTGTCATTAACACTGTATTATTTCATTAATTAATTCAATACTTACATTTGTTTTTCTTATATTTCATTTATAAACAAACTATAATATTTCCACTCGCTTATCTTATATTGAATTCATAACCCAGTTGTAACATATATAAATTTTCAATTAACATGGGGGTCCATTCAATTTGCTACAAATTTACTTACATTAACACTATTTCACTTATTTTGGTCATTATTCCATACACAGGTCACAAGTTTTCTTTTCTTTATATTATCTTATGGAAACAATATACATATTGAAATTTATTTTCCAAATTTACTAAATACAATAAATTATGACCTTACAGTTATTTCAATTAATCGGGATTGCACTAAATTAATTATTTATTAGATTACATCAACATTCTTACATTCCATACCTACTATAAATTCATTAACGGATTACAAATTTTTATTCCTTCCCATATCAAATAACAAAATTGATTACATAACACTGTTCTTATCTAACTATCATTAATTTTATACTAATTCATCAATCTTGTTCAATCTATAGCCAAGTATAACACTTTCACTACTTCATTTATTAGGATTTTATTCAATTTACTAATAATTAGTTTTAATTACCCTTGCTATATTTCATTTCATCATCCATTTCAATATTAAATTATAAAGTTTTTGTTTCTTCTAAATTTAATTACTCAAATTTTTATTAAAATAACCAAATTTGATTATTGAAAATTTACGGGTCATTACAGATGTAATTGCATTTAATCATTATAAAATATAATTTAAATAAACTAAGTGAAGAATCTAGTGTTTTTTAGGTGGTAAGGTGAGAATACTTGCTCGGATCTGCTTCTAGTTAAGATTTACACTTCACAAGATTTATACTTTATTGAGATATGGAATGATTTTGGTTGATATGAATTGTGAATTATTTGATATACGAAACCAAATAGCCATTTCCTTTTTCAAACATTGTTTGCTTGCTTTGTATGCATTAGTAATCGATCATATATGTTGTATGTTCTTGGTTAGTGCCCAAGATTGTATCAAAAGGGAGAAAAGTCTAGTTCAAGGAGGGAAACAATGAAGAAGATGAAGGTTTGGAGCAAATTTTGCATCAGATCCACGACAACATGGCTACCTATTGCTGCAACTGGTCGATTGATTGTAGAGCTTGGAGCGGTGGAGCCATATTTCTATAAGCCAATGTGTTGTTTAGAAAAAATTGAAAATAGAAAAATTTATTACTACATTACGTTTCAAATCATAAACTATATATTTTAAAAAGGGAAATAATTTTGGAAAAACTATGTTTTTTTTATGGAAAAGAACTTTTATGTAAATCAATTTAATTGGTAGAAATTTATATTTTCAGGGTATTAAGTTATTTAAGAACCAAAATTTATTTGAGAAAATCATGAGAATAATTTTATAATAAAAGGGAGATTTAAATGATTCAAAAATATTAGAAAGAGTTTTTATGAATTTTTGGGAAATTATTAAAAGTTTTTTAATTTCCTAATTTTTTGAAACAAATCAAAGATGTATTTTTGACTATTAAAATTTGATAGAGGCTTTTGAAATAAAATGAGTATATTTTCATATTAGAAATCTCATTTCAAATTAAATTGTGTGAATTAATGGGATGTTTGTTATTTCTACAAAATGAGAAGATTAAATAAATAGATTTATAATACAAACGGTATGGGACATTCGATATTATTTCTCTGATTATTCTTTTGACTTGTTTAATGGAATGTAGTGTGGAGGATTTAAGTGTAATTTACCAACATTTAGTAAATGAGCGAGTAACATCACATGGTATGGGACACCTGAGTTGATATTTATTTGCTTACTTTTTGTAAGTAAAGGTCGCTTATCTTTAATCATGTGGTTGAGGAAGGGTTAATTTTTAGAGGTACGATTGGTTGTAAGCTTGCCATGCATATTATATTCTCAACATATAGTATTATGTATAAGTTAGCTATGTGCTGCCTATATTGGTCGTGTGCCTTGCGATTGGCTTGAATGTGTTTGTTAGATGTATGTTATATCTGTTGTGTGTTATTTCTATAAGCTATTACCAGATAGGTTAGAGTCCATCTGAGCGGCTGATTACGGGGTTGCACTATAAATCCATGGCATAATCCTTAGATTGTACTTGTGTGCTTGTACTTGTTGTGTTCTTCAATTGTTGTATACTTGTGTTTTCTATGTGCTTGTATTATTGTGTGATAGTATGCATAGATGTCACAAAGTTAAGAATTTGGTTACTACCGGGTAGTAGGCTTGTAACATCCCCCGTTTTGAGGCTCGAAACTAAGTATGTTGAATGATACAATCATATCAATATCAGAAGCACATGAATATAAAAAAAATTGAAAAAAATTCAATAATAAACTTTCATATTTCATTTCACAGAAATTTTTTTATATTCATTACATAATCCCATTCAAACCCATGTTTAGAGAAAATATAATTATTACAAAATACTCCAAGAACGACATATGAAGATGCCCTCCTGGTTGATCAGTGTCTACAACTACTTGAAACTGTAATTTCTATCATTACATCCATTCAAAAAATATGAACTACACGGCTGATTAAATAAAAATCCTAATATAGCTAGCTTGCATCCTGCATGTCTCTAGAAGCTTAGTCGTTTAACTAAAAACCCAAAACCCCTTACTCCCGACCTACTCAAATGAGCACCTAAGATTTTAAGGGGAAAAATAAAAACTTCGGGTCAAACAAACAGTTTGGTTTGAATAATAAAATTCTATCTTGAACCAAATAGATATCCAGTGAGTCCAAGGCACTGAGCGGAGTAGGTTTTTCCCTCACTAGTATCTTATCCAAAATATGTCAATTATAGTCATGCACCTACAACCATAATGGTTAGAATAACATAACATAGCGGGTAGGTAAGATGGGTAAGTCTGACTCGCTCATCAATTTTGGGTTATATCTACCCTAAGTTCATCCATTCTGACATAACTAACTATATATCTCAAATATAGTTTTACTAACGTCAGTATGAACCTATTAGTTTTCATGGGATGACTAATAGCTTGTCAAAACTCTTATGGACTATATGTCCTAAATCATAGTTTTCATGGGATCAATAAAAACCTATTGACTTCCACTAATAACACTTTCCAATCATAGTTTTTATGAAATCACTGTGAACTTATTGGAATTTTCTAATAACATTTCTCAAATCATAGTTTTCATGCGAAGACTATGAACCTATTAGATTCTTTCAATATCATACACTCAAATCATAGTTTTTATGGGATCACTATGAACCTATTGGATATCTCCAATAACATTACTCATGTCATAGCTTTCATGGGATGACTATGAACCTATTGGATCCTTCCAATATCATTGTCAAATTATAATCTTTTGGTCGGTCTAGGCATCCTACTCCTTTGATTTACCCGATCTCCCTGATGTTATTCTACTCACTAAGGAATTAAGTTTGATTATACTCACTAATGGGTCAACCTAACTGGTTGTTATGCCATTAAATATTGTAAAATTCAGTTATGGGTCATGATGATATGAGTATGACAATAATAATCATGCAAATTAACTAATTAAATAATAACAAGAACATATAGTATCCATCATTTGAATATGTTCAATCAATTGGCATCTTATAACTACTTAACCTTAAGTAATAACACTCTTTAGTAATTTCATATTAAAACTTGGTTAAAGAAACAATTTATTCCTTGAAAACATTTATCATTATACATGATTAATCCCTTTAATTCATATTTAAGACAAGGAAAATATGGCCCATTACTTTACCAATTTCTCTTACTAATTTATAATCCATTTTAATGCTGTCTTGTATACCTTTGGTTTTAATATGAGGATGTCACACCTCTTCATTATAAGGCATAACACCATAAATTAGAAAATGGTCATCATTTAAAACTTATGGCATTAAAATGGCCAACATGGGATGTCGCATCCCTTCACATCAAAGCTTTAAAAATAATTTTGATTCTATAAGAATATAGGCTATAATGTCTCAATCTATGTTGTCATATCATAGAAATTTATAGGTTGTCGAACCTATTAAAAATAACCTTTTATACATAAAATACATAGAAGTCGACATTGACGACATGCAACATCAGTATCATAACCGTTAATATCGGATGCTTTAAAACAGTAAGGTCGACATTGCTGACTTCCGACATCAATGCCTTAAACCTGCTGATATCGATTTCATAAAACTGGACTACTATGTCACTATAAAATAGAATGCCGCAAGTGGTAACAGGTGGAATCATTGCCATTTCATATCAATGTCGAAAATGTGTAGATATAGGCGACTCATTGCCATAATACTTCTATCTCATTAGTAATACTAGTCACATCATTGCCCAAAGTAATTAATGTCGGAAATAATACTAGTGGCACTACTGCATTAGATTATGATGTCAAATAGGAAGCATATGGCTTTGTTTAACACCATGGTGAAAAATTGTGGAATCAATGCCATATGTTATAGATTTCAAAACAAAGAAATAAGGGAGGTCGGCACAGTTCTAATATGTTACAAGATTACTTATGTCGATGTTGATTCAATGTCCCAGGCCTTATATTTAGGACTTCGACCCAAACAAATTCATTTCATACCAATTTTGTCGATATCCTATGCATCCATTCACATCAATGTCGCTAGGTTTTTGCGTAAACATTGGCAATATGGCAATATCATAAATATTATAAAAACTGTACATTCATATTAAAAGCAATTATTTTTCACTAACTCTTAACCCTTGTAAACTTTCTATTGATTAAAAACAATCTTTATCAAATTTATTTTCAAAAAAACTACCACAGCCTATTTACCTTCTCAAAAATTTATTTCACACCCCTTAATTAATATTAATTATTTAGTAATGATTATAAGCTTTTCTAGCATATTAAATCATAATAAATCAAAATTACATGGGAAAGGTCCCCAAAATTCACCAAATATCAGAATTAACATACTCTTTAACATATAAAAATTTCATAACCAAAATATTTATTTAATTATTTTTAACGATTAAAACCCAAACTAAATGCCCTTTCTTTCTTAGCAAATTAATAAAATATTCCCACTAATTTGGAAAATTATGAAATTAAAAATCCATCTTCAAAATTATGCTTTACATAACATACCCAAAAATCAAATCATTTGGAGATCAAAAACTAAGGTTTTAGTCATAAACCTATCATAATATTCCAATGATTCATTATTTAACTGGATAATGGTAAAATCAAACATGGCACTTATAACATTATCAGCAAATCAAATCCAATCAAATCCAAATTAAAACAAGTATAAAAATGAGATGGTTTACTATTATTCACCTTGGATTGGATAATGGATTTGAGGTTCGAGGGAGAATGATTTCCCTAGCTTTTCTTTCGAAATTCCTTAGCTTTCTTCGTCTAATCCTTCTAAGTTATGGTGGCCTTTATGGTTTGCGATTTGATTATTGTGAAAATGAGAATGAAATAAGAGGAGGGTTTAAGATAAAAGAAAGATATATTCATAACTTGCCCCTCTCATTTATTCTCTCTATATTACATTTTAAAAACAATCTTATTAGTTAATTAGTTAAGGCCTAACCCGGTTAATTATCAAATTTCAATCATCTTATCACTCCATACATTATTCTATTTAATCTATTTAATTAAATCTTCTGAACAATGTAATCAAAAGTAAGGGTGTTACATGGCTTGTGACCATGCATAGTTTAGGCTTGCATCGTGCCATGATGTGCAGATGAACATATTGTCACGATGATCAGAAGTAACTTAAGATTATAGGACTAAGTTGTGTGCTTTGTTATATGCAATAGGCTCCTAGACTAGTTCAATGCGTTTATTAGTCTACCAACTGGGTTTGTATGAATGTATGGACACATTATATTATTTTATTTATACCTCATCTTGTAAACTATTTATGGCGTAAGCCATTCAACCCATTGGATTTGTTCTGTCCTTGTATATTCCTATGGCTAGCTGCGTTCCTATTTATTATTTAGATTTATTGTTTGGTCGTCCGTTATATGTTTTTTTTGTGATTGCTTATTGGATATGACTAATCATGAGCTCAACTATGTCTAGACTTGCTGCGTACTCATCTATTACTACTACCTAGTTGTCTGATCATTCATTGTTGTGATTTATGTGTGCTTGCTTGCTAAATAAGACATGTGTGCTCGTCTACCTTATATAATATTTGATTGTTTCACCTAGCCATATTCAGTTTGATACTTTGTATGTCGGATGTTGTGTTTGGGTGATTACATTATGTTCTAGTTTCATCGAGCTTCTTGATTCATTTAGGTTTTGAATATGCTTATTTGATATATCACCCTTTTATGCATATATTCTCTATTGTGTAAGACTTGTGTGTGATGGTAATTAACCACTTATGTAACCTTACCGACCCGGATACTACAAATCGAAGGTTCATAAATAATTATTATAAAATCAAAATTGGGTCACATGAGGTTATAACTTTAGGTAATGTTGAGTAGTGACAATTTTCACCCTTAGAATTATCATTTTATGGTTTTAACCGTGAAAAATCTTATAATGCCTATGACTTTTTATAGAGACGAATAGGATCTTAAACCATTTAAAGTGAAAGATATGATGGTTTCTCATTCCGTAGAGTGGTCAAATAGATTTTTGGAATTATGATTTAGGAGATATGGCTAATTGATGTTTCGATATCTTTTTAAGCAGATTAACGAGTAATTAAGGGGTGATTAGTGCAGCCTATTAATCCATTTGGGTTTAGGGTTAAGGCAGCTAAAAATAGCCACTAATAACTATAAATACATATCTAAACATCTCTCAAACCTTTTTAGCTTTAATTGACCTTATGTTATCTAAATTCCACTACCTTTAATAAATTATCCTAAATTATCTAATTAAGAGTGGATCAGACGACATATTTGCAAAGGGCTATGTCCTTAACATTTGTGCCTAAGGAAATGTGTACTTGTCCAAATATGGATCTACTCTTGTTTTGGTGGATCTATGCTTATTTTGTGGTTTTTGTCCATCCTATACACTAGGTGAGTGACTTTATTCTCCTACTTTAGTATAAATGTGGATGTATGATTTTAAAGTGATTTAAAATGTTTTAAAAATTAAAATAAATGATTTATAAATTGATAATTACTGTTCATTTTGGATCTAACTCGATTTGCGTGTTTGCACTGATTTTTAGGTGATTAGTGAGTAGTGTATCATCTCTATGCATGTTGTATTTATAATACAAACATTTTTTGAAGCCATTTTTAAAGTCAAAAATATGTTTGCCACTATTTTGAAATTAAAAATGGAACAAAAAACGAATTTAAGTTTTTTAAAAATGAGTCGAACATTTTGTTTTGACGTATAATTATTTGCATGAATGTTAGCTTAGATAATTTATATGTTTTAGGATAAACTGTTATGATTTGATTCAAATTTACATGTTTGGATGATGATTGAATGTTGTCGATGCTTTTTTGGATGTTGTTTGTATGGTTATGAACACTAATCGAATGAATTAAGGCTGGTAATTGATTCTATTGATAAGTATATTCCATGTAGAAGGAGTGGAAATATGCTCTCTGATTTGATGCACTAAAGATGGGAGATCCACCAATATAGAATCAGACTTCGACAGGATGACTCTAGAGTGTTTGGGGTTATATAAATTAATAAAGTATGCACTCAGGTCCTAGTAGTAAGTGTAGTAATGGAGTCAGTGTGAAATTGGGGTGTTTGAAGTGCTATAGGAATTTCATTCAGGCTTGGTGGTTGGCATGGTGGCGTTCGGTAGGTTGCTTCAAGTAGGTGGTGTGTTTTTCAAGTTAGTTGTTCAGGGTGGAAGACCAAACAAAAATTCTTATTTTGTAATTACTCTAGGTTGGTGAAGGAAAAACCCCAGGAAAGCAAGATACTGGACCTAAGTTTCCATCCAGTGTTTTGCTTCAGGTTGATGGTCATGTTGCTTGGAGTCAATCCTATGAAACACTAACAAGGTTGAGATAAGGGAACTCTAGGGGAACTTCAAGTCTGGCACGGTGCTGCTTTGAGGCAAACTAGCGAGTACTTGGTGTTTGTTAGGAGTTCACTTGGAGTTGAGGTGGATGACTTTGGGATGACTCGAGACAACGTAAGGGAAATTATGGACTCAACTTGAGAAAAGCAACTAAGAAATGGGTGGAATCGATCGACACTGATTGATCTGCAAACCCAGTCATAACCATCTAATTCGACTTCTTAAGATTCACATCAAACTTTTGAAGATGGAAAAGCGTCTTTTACTAAAGCTTCGTAGAAAGCTTAGAGATGAGCCAATAGTGGGATCTTGAGATATAGGGCGATGATGATCGGTATATGGTGAATGAGAATTAGGAGTTGCTTTAGGCTTGACCTACGGAACTTGGAGATTTGCTTCGAGACCGACCTAAAGATTTTTTGAGATTCTCTATGGTGGTTGTAACGACCCAGAATTTTTATTAATTAAAATTTGAATATTTAATTAATTTTAAATATTTATAAGTGAATTTATAAGTCAAATAAATTTTTATTTTGAATTATTGGATTTAATTGAATAATTAAATCGATAATTTAATATGTTAAATTATGGAAATAATTGTAAATTGGGTTAAATATGATTGAAAATGATTTTTAAAATTTTATTTTATCATATTGAAGTTAGAACGATATTTTAGAACTTTTAAAATCGAATTAAAAGTTAATTTGTGAAAATTGAATATTTTAATATTTAAATCGACTAGTGAAAATAGTCAATTTTTGAACAGTCTCAGAATTGAACGAAACCAGTTCCATTGGATCCGTAATAGTTAGTTATTACCGGATTTCAATTTTCGTGTCAATCAGAGTTATCGTTTGATCGTGGCAGCTCGAAACGCATCGAATTATTTTTAATATTAATTTGGCGAGTTAAAATAGCCATTTTTCAAAATGTCTCGGATTTCGACGAAACCAGTTTCATCGGATCCGTAATGTGATATTATTGTAAGGTTTCAAATTTCAAGTCAATTGGATTTACCGTTTGTCCGGTACGAATTAAAACGCCTAGAAATCGATTTAAATCGGTTTAATTTAAATTGAACGTTTATAGCCATAACTCGCACAGATGTCCGAATTAGCTTTCGAAACCTATTCCATTGTGTCTGGAACGCGGGGTAAACCCTAGAAACCCTGGTTACGGCGCGTAAATCGGAGTTCGGAATTTCCGGATGAATAGTGTTCGAAAATTCTCTATAAATAGCACCCACCTCCTTCATAAATTAAAAAATAAATAAATAAAACCTAATTTCTAACCCTAGCCGCCAGCCCCCATGAATGGCCAGAAATTTGTTTCGTTCCTCCCTCCAAATCTTCAAATCCGTGCAACGATTCAAGAAAGTTTCAACTAGAAACTCGTAGAGCACATCGCGAACTACCTATCCAACGGTCATGATCGTTTCTAGTGCTCCGGATTGGCGACAAATCTCGCTCAAAGGCCTGGAGTTCGGCCTCGAACTGCGTGCTACAGGGATGGCCGAGTTCAACTTGCTTGGGGCCGAGTGTAGTTTGTGCGAAGGGCTTCAAGATGGCGGTGGTGTGATGGAGTTTAGTCGAGTGTGGTGGTCGAAAATTGAAACCCTAATATATGCTAATGGGTTCAAGTTGCGGCCTGGGGATTCTGTAGCGTGCGTGAATGAGGGGAGGAGAGAAAGGACGTGCGGTCTTGATCATGTGGTGGGAGATCCTACGGCTGTTAATTGTATGGGTTTAAAAAATTTTAAAAGTTATGTTGTAATTGTTATTAAAATCGTGTACAAACTTCAAAAAAATTCATAACTTTTTCATACGAGGTCGAAAACGCGCGAAACCAGTTGCGTTGGAATCGTATGGACGAGCACTACGCTATGAAATTGGATTGGAGTCGTTTGGAGTTAGTGAGAATTTTGGGTAAAATTAAACGTCCGTTTAATTTTATTCGAAATAAATCGCTAAAACGGAAATAAAATCAAGGTGAGAACTTCTCACTCAATCGAATCAGTTTCGATTTTATTTTAAATAGTTAGATTTAAAATATTTGAATGCATGTTTGAATGATGATTGCTATCTATTGATTGTTAAAATAGACATTATGCGCCGTTAGTAAGCGGATGTTATTTATTAAAAACATATACCGCGAATATTTCATAAACAGTGAAATTGGTATTATATATATAATAGCAATATATATATATTGACATATGTATATATTGGAGTTATTGATTTCCCGCATTTTTTGTTTAGCGGATGAGACCCTATTGCGCCGTCTATTAAGCGGATAATATTTAAATCCCATATACCGCGATAATTCCGTACTGGAGCGGGATTGGTATTGTGCTAATGTTTGTGGATGCAGGAAAACAGGTTGGAGGGATCCAACTGGATTCCTCAACAGTATTTATTTGATTATGGATATTTTGATATTCGTTGATTATCATATACGATATGTGATATCGTTGTTGTCGTGATTGACTATTTGATATGTAGCATCATTGGACCAAGTTTTGGAATTTTAAAATAATTTATAAAGTGATTTTTGAAAATATACTATATGTTTGGAATTTGATCTATTTTAAATAAATAAACGTTATAATTTTTAAAGTTATAAAAATTATGATTTTTGAGAAAAATAGTTAAAAACTGATTTTTGAGAATATGATGCTATTGATTTTATAAAATAGTTTAATCGGGATTTTTGAATTTTATTGTGAAAAGTTTAAATATAGGATTTATAAAATTTAATTATTTTATAAATCAAAATGGTGAAATTATAAAGGAGATTAAAGACGTTTTAAAGAATAATATAAATTAAATTATATTAAGAGATTTATAAATGGATATTTATAAATAGAAATATTGAAATTATAAAACGAGTTTTTATAAGTGTTTGAATGAAGTGAAAATGAATTTCATAAATTGAATGAAATTTATAGAATTATAAACGGTGAAAATTATAAATGGAATTTTATAAACAGTAGGTTTATAAAATTTATAAAGTCATTAAAAGAATGGTTTTGGATAAATAATTGAATTTTATAAGTTATAAGATTTATAATTATGAAGTTAAAAGAACGATTTTTGTAAAATAATCGTTTTATAAGTGTTTAACTTATAATGTGAACTTTTGTTTTATAATTGAGTTATAAATCGAATAGGTTAATAAAGGAATTTATAAAGGAAGTAGTTACAAAATAAATAGAAATGGAATTTATAAACGTTGTTTTATAAATTCGAAATGACTTATTTTGATAAGTAAATTGTTGAAACTTATTAATGGAGTTATATTCACGTTTTGACTGTGAATAATCCTTTAAAATAAAATGTATAAAAGGATGAAAATTGTTAACGTAGTATATTCACGTTTTTGAATAGTGAATAATATGTTAAAGAAAATGTTTAGAATGTGATATTTTAAATAGAATTAAAACGATCTAACGATGTTTTAAAATGTGTTGAGATTCGAAACCATAGATTTCAACCTTTATTGTTGAAATAGATGTTTTCGAAACATAAAAGGAAATAGTGGACTATAACATTATTGTTATAGTAAATGATTTCCGAAAGGAAATGTTTTGTATAGTATTGGGATTTATATATCTATTTTAATTTCGAATCCCTATACTAGTGATTTTGGGTTGTCGTAACGATGTTTTACGCAACATTCGTTTTGGCCCAAATAAATATGTTTAAGAGAATGATTTCCTTAAAGAATGAAATATATACTTAATCTCGATTTAAGTATATTGAATATTTTTCAAGTGTTGAAAATAAAAGATTTGTGAATTACTTATTAAATAAGTATGGAAACGTTTTCCAATATAAAGTGAATATTAGAGAATTTTTTTTTTTGAAGATAAATTGAAATGAATAATCGAAATCGAATATTCATAGATACTTTGGATTATAAATTCACTATGGAATTTATGAATGAAAAGGAGAATTGGTTTAAAAATAAATATTGATTTATTTTTGAAGTGTGAAAACTATATATCTAGTAAAGATATTTTGGAAAATAAATAATTTGGGAAATTATTTGGAATCTGGTGATGTTGTACATATCCATTGATAGTTCAATAGCCGACTATCAATATTTCCCTTTGAATGGGTAATTGATGTGATTTGTTTGAATTTGAATGCCACACTTATTTTTGAATAAGCGCTCACTATTCGGGTTAACCGGGAAAGGACCATGGGGTCGTATAACCCATTCCGAATATGTGATACGTCGTTGTGAATAGCATTGAAGATCGGTGTTGAAGACCCAGTATTTGCGAGAGCGATAGGATGACCTGTCGATTGACTCTGCACCGAGTAGCTACGGTATTGAGTTCTCCATATGTGATGGTGAATCCGATCAGGATTGTGAAAATCCGGATTGCAAGGACTTCTTTGTAAGTGCCTTCGGTTTTGTTCGAGCCCGGAACAGACTTGTATGGATTGTGTATCTACATTACAAGTTGAGATATAAAGCCGATTTCTTTCAAATATATTTCTGTTGGTGGCGGAGAATTTATTCTTTTAGCTTAACACCCTTCTCTGAGACGTACGAGCTCAGAGGTTATGTAGTTGAATGTTATCAGCGATATATTCCCAATTTGGTAATGTGACATGCTGAGTGTTGCTGTGAAATGATCATTGTGTTGATTATTTGTGATAGGATCGTTTATTTGATCGTCTATCTTGGTGATCATCTCTATGATCATTTGTTGACCCAAAGCATGGCTTTTGTATAAAGTATGTTTTTGTGGACGTGACTTCGTCGAGCCTCACACCCCGTGAATGGTCAAAACAGGAAAGATGCGGCAAGGTTATGAGGGGTAGCGCCCTTTAGGATATGTGCATTTCCTTCTGGAAAAGGGTGGTATCATGGTATGGAGCCCAGATACTTAGTCATGTTGAAAACACTTTGTTTTGAATGTGTGAATTGATTACGAGCGCTCGGTGAAAAGGTCCCAAAGGACCGGGGGATGGCATATTCGGTCAGTTGTTACTCAGTTAGGGGTAACCCGGCCTTGTGTTTGTAGAGATCCGGTTTGGTTCTCGGGGATGTCCATCCAGAGGCATTCTCATGTGGCAATGGGAAGTTCCTTGGCCTGATCATTCGTTGGAAATCCAAAGAAAAAATACGTGACTTGTACGGTATTAGTTATAGAACCTATCATTCACTTTTGGTGGCGCCCCACTGTTTGGATGTTAGCTATAGTAGGAATACGATAATGGTCGTATGTTGGCTAAGATTTATATTCTACTTTCGAAATAAATTTTTCCTACACTATACACTAGTAATAATATAAAATGTTATTTTAAATGCGTATCAAGCATCTTTGACTATCATAAGGAGAAATCTCCTCCGATTCTGCGTTTGCATGTGTGTGTGTGCGGGAGGCCTTATGGTAGTCTCATTTTTAAAAGCATTGCGAATTGACTTTAAAAATATTCCTCTATTTTGTTTTCAAAGATAAATAAACTGTTTTGAGTTCCCACACCAGTCACATGACTGACTCGGAGTTTATTGTTTTCCTTCCTAAACCCTGGGTGCCCACCAATTTCTACACGGGCAGTCAAGAGTTAGGTTTATCAGGATATTCTGGATATTCAGGAGTTGCTGGAGGCAAGCTGGATGGCATGACGTATTACTAGTTATATAGTATTTCTTTTCCGCTCTTTGATGCTGTTTGTTGTTGTAAACTCTGATGGTATGATGTAATGAAATGTAATGTATAAAATGTAATAACTGATATAGTTCTTGTTTAAAGATTATTCATTTATCTATTATATGTTGTTCCGCTGCGAATTGTGAGATTCTGATGTTGTTCTGTTGTTTTCTATTTTCTATATTTTCTATTTTCTCTTCTCTCTATTTTCTATCTTCTTTTCTCTTCTCTTTTCTTAAATTCTTTTTAAAACCCTAACTATTTGGTTTTTCGACAACGAAAAATCTCGTACGTTACATTTGGTATCAGAGCATATGGTTAAGCGACAACCATGGTTCTGTTGGGTATTTCTCATTAGAGATAGAGTCAGTAGTACTCTAGAATGAATTTGAGTGTAATAATAGCTATGAGAGCGTATTTGTTAGTGAATATATAAAATTGTTTTATATTGTGATGATTGGTTTGTTGAGTGGCATATGAACTTTCGTCAGCGTGGTCCGCAAGACTATGCCGAAGAGGTTTCTAAACACTTGAATAGAACAATTCGGCACAATATTGTTTTGAATTGGGTAAATAAAATAATTTTACCTTGATTATATTTTGTATATAAAGGAATAATTTTTCAGAATTATTAAAGTGTATATAAGTAGATTGTTGATTGTTTAGTTGTTTGAATAATCTAAATAAAAGAAGAATTGTATAAGTAAAAAGAATTATAAGAATTGAATTATAATTAAAGTGATTTACAATTGTGAAATAAACTTATATATATGAGAAGTGAAACTATATGAATATATTTATAAATATGAGTTGTAAATAAAAATGAATTTAAAGTTAAATGGAAATTTACTTTAGAATTGGAAGCTGAATTGATTTATAAGTGGGAATTTAAGTTATGTAAAACCAAGTGATAGATGTGAACTTGAGTTATGTAAATGAAATTCAACTTTTGTAATTGAATTAAATTAATGGATTAAATGTTAATCAATTGAATGTGAATTAAGTTGATATGAAAAAAATGAATGTAAGTGTAATTCATTAAAATCTAATGTTATTGGAAGTTGAATAATAGAATGAAAATCAATTTAATTAAACCAATTATAAGCAAAGGAATTTGGTTGTAATTAATATACATTGATTGTTATATGATTGTTAGTTGATTGTATATAATTCATTAAGTGTTAATGAAAGTAAATTAGCGAAATTGAAAGCTATATAATTGAATTCAAATTAAAGATAAATAAATTTGAATAGAATAGAATTTGATTTGGAAGTGAACCAACTTGAATATGAATTAGTGAATATAAACTAATTGAAAATAAATGTTAAGAACATCCACTGTTAATGAATCAAATGTGATTAAATTGAAAACCTATTTCATTGAATATTAATGAGAATATGAATGGATATTTATTGGTTATGAATGCTAGTTGGATGTTAGTTGGTTGATGTTTGCATTTGTTGTTTGTTACATTTGCTATGTTGACATATATAGTTATTATGTTGCTATATGTTGTATATTGAGATTATTGTCTATATGCATGGTTCTCATGTTGTTTGTTGAGTGATTAGTAGGTGCGGATCGCGTTTGCTTCGCATTTGGAGCTCGCTTTCGTGCTATATTAGCCGTATATGCTCGCTAATAAAATATAAGGTACATATCTTGGATTACATACCGTACTTTTATACTTTTTCCCTTCGGGATGCCTCATTACTTGATGAGATGTATATTTGTGATATATATACTGTCATTTTTTTTCGGATCGAGCCGCGCAAAGGAGACTATGGCGAAATTTTCCGAAAATTTAAGGCGTTAGAATTTTTTTTGAGAAAATTGGAAATTTTTTGAAACTTTAACTTTGATTTTGGAATTAAAAGTTAAACAATGGTAGTTATTTTTGAAAAGATAACTAAGTATGATTTGAAAACTTAGTAAAGTATGGTGAGAAGTTTAAAATTTGTTTTTGGAAAGTTAATAGATTCTGTAACTTTTCTTACTTAATAATTTCGAGGACGAAATTCTTTTAAGTGGGGAAGATTGTAACGACCCAGAATTTTTATTAATTAAAATTTGAATATTTAATTAATTTTAAATATTTATAAGTGAATTTATAAGTCAAATAAATTTTTATTTTGAATTATTGGATTTAATTGAATAATTAAATCGATAATTTAATATGTTAAATTATGGAAATAATTGTAAATTGGGTTAAATATGATTGAAAATGATTTGTAAAATTTTATTTTATCATATTGAAGTTAGAACGATATTTTAGAACTTTTAAAATCGAATTAAAAGTTAATTTGTGAAAATTGAATATTTTAATATTTAAATCGACTAGTGAAAATATTCAATTTTTGAACAGTCTCAGAATTGAACGAAACCAGTTCCATTGGATCCGTAATAGTTAGTTATTACCGGATTTCAATTTTCGTGTCAATCAGAGTTATCGTTTGATCGTGGCAGCTCGAAACGCATCGAATTATTTTTAATATTAATTTGGCGAGTTAAAATAGCCATTTTTCAAAAAGTCTCGGATTTCGACGAAACCAGTTTCATCGGATCCGTAATGTGATATTATTGTAAGGTTTCAAATTTCAAGTCAATTGGATTTACCGTTTGTCCGGTACGAATTAAAATGCCTAGAAATCGATTTAAATCGGTTTAATTTAAATTGAACGTTTATAGCCATAACTCGCACAGATGTCCGAATTAGCTTTCGAAACCTGTTCCATTGTGTCCGGAACACGGGGTAAACCCTAGAAACGCTGGTTACGGCGGGTAAATCGGAGTTCGGAATTTCCAGATGAATAGTGTTCGAAAATTCTCTATAAATAGCACCCACCTCCTTCATAAATTAAAAATAAAATAAATAAAACCTAATTTCTAACCCTAGCCGCCAGCCCCCATGAATGGCCAGAAATTTGTTTCGTTCCTCCCTCCAAAT
Source organism: Allium cepa (assembly GCA_030765085.1). Lineage (NCBI taxonomy): Eukaryota > Viridiplantae > Streptophyta > Magnoliopsida > Asparagales > Amaryllidaceae > Allium > Allium cepa. The sequence continues at coordinate 138,323,478 of CM060945.1, forward strand.
CTTCAAATCCGTGCAACGATTCAAGAAAGTTTCAACAAGAAACTCGTAGAGCACATCGCGAACTACCTATCCAACGGTCATGATCGTTTCTAGTGCTTCGGATTGGCGTCAAATCTCGCTCAAAGGCCTGGAGTTCGGCCTCGAACTGCGTGCTACAGGGATGGCCGAGTTCAACTTGCTTGGGGCCGAGTGTAGTTTGTGCGAAGGGCTTCAAGATGGCGGTGGTGTGATGGAGTTTAGTCGAGTGTGGTGGTCGAAAATTGAAACCCTAATATATGCTAATGGGTTCAAGTTGCGGCCTGGGGATTCTGTAGCGTGCGTGAATGAGGGGAGGAGAGAAAGGACGTGCGGTCTTAATCGTGTGGTGGGAGATCCTACGGCTGTTAATTGTATGGGTTTAAAAATTTTTAAAAGTTATGTTGTAATTGTTATTAAAATCGTGTACAAACTTCAAAAAAATTCATAACTTTTTCATACGAGGTCGAAAACGCGCGAAACCAGTTGCGTTGGAATCGTATGGACGAGCACTACGCTATGAAATTGGATTGGAGTCGTTTGGATTTAGTGAGAATTTTGGGTAAAATTAAACGTCCGTTTAATTTTATTCGAAATAAATCGCTAAAACGGAAATAAAATCAAGGTGAGAACTTCTCACTCAATCGAATCAGTTTCGATTTTATTTTAAATAGTTAGATTTAAAATATTTGAATGCATGTTTGAATGATGATTGTTATCTATTGATTGTTAAAATAGACATTATGCGCCGTTAGTAAGCGGATGTTATTTATTAAAAACATATACCGCGAATATTTCATAAACAGTGAAATTGGTATTATATATATAATAGCAATATATATATATATTGGCATATGTATATATTGGAGTTATTGATTTCCCGCATTTTTTGTTTAGCGGATGAGACCCTATTGCGCCGTCTATTAAGCGGATAATATTTAAATCCCATATACCGCGATAATTCCGTACTGGAGCGGGATTGGTATTGTGCTAATGTTTGTGGATGCAGGAAAACAGGTTGGAGGGATCCAACTGGATTCCTCAACAGTATTTATTTGATTATGGATATTTTGATATTCGTTGATTATCATATACGATATGTGATATCGTTGTTGTCATGATTGACTATTTGATATGTAGCATCATTGGACCAAGTTTTGGAATTTTAAAATAATTTATAAAGTGATTTTTGAAAATATACTATATGTTTGGAATTTGATCTATTTTAAATAAATAAACGTTATAATTTTTAAAGTTATAAAAATTATGATTTTTGAGAAAAATAGTTAAAAACTGATTTTTGAGAATATGATGCTATTGATTTTATAAAATAGTTTAATCGGGATTTTAGAATTTTATCGTGAAAAGTTTAAATATAGGATTTATAAAATTTAATTATTTTATAAATCAAAATGGTGAAATTATAAAGGAGATTAAAGACGTTTTAAAGAATAATATAAATTAAATTATATTAAGAGATTTATAAATGGATATTTATAAATAGAAATATTGAAATTATAAAACGAGTTTTTATAAGTGTTTGAATGAAGTGAAAATGAATTTCATAAATTGAATGAAATTTATAGAATTATAAACGGTGAAAATTATAAATGGAATTTATAAACAGTAGGTTTATAAAATTTATAAAGTCATCAAAAGAATGGTTTTGGATAAATAATTGAATCTTATAAGTTATAAGATTTATAATTATGAAGTTAAAAGAACGATTTTTGTAAAATAATCGTTTTATAAGTGTTTAACTTATAATGTGAACTTTTGTTTTATAATTGAGTTATAAATCGAATAGGTTAATAAAGGAATTTATAAAGGAAGTGGTTACAAAATAAATAGAAATGGAATTTATAAACGTGGTTTTATAAATTCAAAATGACTTATTTTGATAAGTAAATTGTTGAAACTTATTAATGGAGTTATATTCACGTTTTGACTGTGAATAATCCTTTAAAATAAAATGTATAAAAGGATGAAAATTGTTAACGTAGTATATTCACGTTTTTGAATAGTGAATAATATGTTAAAGAAAATGTTTAGAATGTGATATTTTAAATAGAATTAAAATGATCTAACGATGTTTTAAAATGTGTTGAGATTCGAAACCATAGATTTCAACCTTTATTGTTGAAATAGATGTTTTCGAAACATAAAAGGAAATAGTGGACTATAACATTATTGTTATAGTAAATGATTTCCGAAAGGAAATGTTTTGTATAGTATTGGGATTTATATATCTATTTTAATTTCGAATCCCTATACTAGTGATTTTGGGTTGTCGTAACGATGTTTTACGCAACATTCGTTTTGGTCCAAATAAATATGTTTAAGAGAATGATTTCCTTAAAGAATGAAATATATACTTAATCTCGATTTAAGTATATTGAATATTTTCCAAGTGTTGAAAATAAAAGATTTGTGAATTACTTATTAAATAAGTATGGAAATGTTTTCCAATATAAAGTGAATATTAGAGAATTTTTTTTTTGAAGATAAATTGAAATGAATAATCGAAATCGAATATTCATAGATACTTTGGATTATAAATTCACTATGGAATTTATGAATGAAAAGGAGAATTGGTTTAAAAATAAATATTGATTTATTTTTGAAGTGTGAAAACTATATATCTAGTAAAGATATTTTGGAAAATAAATAATTTGGGAAATTATTTGGAATCTGGTGATGTTGTACATATCCATTGATAGTTCAATAGCCGACTATCAATATTTCCCTTTGAATGGGTAATTGATGTGATTTGTTTGAATTTGAATGCCACACTTATTTTTGAATAAGCGCTCACTATTCGGGTTAACCGGGAAAGGACCATGGGGTCGTATAACCCATTCCGAATATGTGATACGTCGTTGTGAATAGCATTGAAGATCGGTGTTGAAGACCCGGTATTTGCAAGAGCGATAGGATGACCTGTCGATTGACTCTGCACCGAGTAGCTACGGTATTGAGTTCTCCATATGTGATGGTGAATCCGATCAGGATTGTGAATATCCGGATTGCAAGGACTTCTTTGTAAGTGCCTTCGGTTTTGTTCGAGCCCGAAACAGACTTGTATGGATTGTATGTCTGACATTACAAGTTGAGATATAAAGCCGATTTCTTTCAAATATATTTCTGTTGGTGGCGGAGAATTTATTCTTTTAGCTTAACACCCTTCTCTGAGACGTACGAGCTCAGAGGTTATGTAGTTGAATGTTATCAGCGATATATTCCCAATTTGGTACTGTGACATGCTGAGTGTTGCTGTGAAATGATCATTGTGTTGATTATTTGTGATAGGATCGTTTATTTGATCGTCTATCTTGGTGATCATCTCTATGATCATTTGTTGACCCAAAGCATGGCTTTTGTATAAAGTATGTTTTTGTGGACGTGACTTCGTCGAGCCTCACACCCCGTGAATGGTCAAAACAGGAAAGATGCGGCAAGGTTATGAGGGGTAGCGCCCTTTAGGATATGTGCATTTCCTTCTGGAAAAGGGTGGTATCATGGTATGGAGCCCAGATACTTACTCATGTTGAAAACACTTTGTTATGATTGTGTGAATTGATTACGAGTGCTCGGTGAAAAGGTCCCAAAGGACCGGGGGATGGCATATTCGGTCAGTTGTTACTCAGTTAGGGGTAACCCGGCCTTGTGTTGGTAGAGATCCTGTTTGGTTCTCGGGGATGTCCATCCAGAGGCATTCTCATGTGGCAATGGGAAGTTCCTTGGCCTGATTATTCGTTGGAAATCCAAAGAAACAATACGTGACTTGTACGGTATTAGTTGTAGAACCTATCATTCACTTATGGTGGCGCCCCACTGTTTGGATGTTAGCTATAGTAGGCATACGATAATGGTCGTATGTTGGCTAAGATTTATATTCTACTTTCGAAATAAATTTTTCCTACACTATACACTAGTAATAATATAAAATGTTATTTTAAATGCGTATCAAGCATCTTTGACTATCATAAGGAGAAATCTCCTCCGATTCTGCGTTTGCATGTGTGTGTGTGCGGGAGGCCTTATGGTAGTCTCATTTTTAAAAGCATTGCGAATTGACTTTAAAAATATTCCTCTATTTTGTTTTCAAAGATAAATAAACTGTTTTGAGTTCCCACACCAGTCACATGACTGACTCGGAGTTTATTGTTTTCCTTCCTAAACTCTGGGTGCCCACCAATTTCTACACGGGCAGTCAAGAGTTAGGTTTATCAGGATATTCTGGATATTCAGGAGTTGCTGGAGGCAAGCTGGATGGCATGACGTATTACTAGTTATATAGTATTTCTTTTCCGCTGTTTGATGCTGTTTGTTGTTGTAAACTTTGATGGTATGATGTAATGAAATGTAATGTATAAAATGTAATAACTGATATAGTTCTTGTTTAAAGATTATTCATTTATCTATTATATGTTGTTCCGCTGCGAATTGTGAGATTCTGATGTTGTTCTGTTGTTTTCTATTTTCTATATTTTCTATTTTCTCTTCTCTCTATTTTCTATCTTCTTTTCTCTTCTCTTTTCTTAAATTCTTTTTAAAACCCTAACTATTCGGTTTTTCGGCAACGAAAAATCTCGTACGTTACAGTGGTCCAAAATCATTCCAAACTTCGACAAATCGCTAACATGAGTCGTTTGAGTCTAGTATATTACATGAGAAAGAGTAGTAGAATTAATAATTGTCCAAGCAGGCGAGTTCGATAAGGTGGAGCGATGAGTAGGATATAATGTGTTCTACTATCAAGTCATGTGTTAAAGGGATCATTGATAACTCTAGATGTGATATGTATTTTGTGAGATAAGGGTATGTGAGGACGCTCACCTGTATACCTTGAACTTATGTGATGGTCTAGCCTGCCTTAGTAAGGGCAGTACTTATGTGATGGTATATGACAGAGCATCGAATCTAATTGTAATGTAATGTTTCATCGACCTATGTGATGGTCGTATGAGTTATTAGGTATCCGAGAGCATCAAAGTGATGATGCAAAGCGATAGTGATCGTTATGGTAATGTGAGACCTGAGTGATGACAGGGTTAAGGGTAGGCTCTAGGGCAATTATGTAATTTGTTACATATGTCTCACTCGATAACCAATCTTGTGAAAAATAAAAGTGTTTTCTCCATTGTATACTTGTTATATTATGATATAATTAATTAAGTAATTAAAATATATTAAACAGAAACATTTTAAATGATATTTTATGTGATAGTAATTAGGTCGTAGTAGTAAGTGTGGTGATCGAATCAATGCGAAATTAGGGTCTTGGAAGTGCTTAGGGAATTTGATTTGGGCTTGGTGGTCCGTATGGTGGTGTTCGATGGTTTTCTTTAAGTTGGTGGTGCATTTTTTTCAAGTTAGTGGTTCAGAGTGGACGGCCAAACAAAAAATCTTACCCGGTAATTACTCTGGGTTGGTGAAGGAAAAACCCCAGCAGGCAGGGTACCGGACCTAAGTTTCTGTCCGGTGTTTTGCTTCAGGTCGCTAATCATGTTGCTTGGAGTCGGTCCTAGCAAACACCGGCAAGGTTGATATGAGGGAGCTCTAGGGGAACTTCGAGTTTGGAATGGTGCTGCTTCGAGGCAAACTTTGGTGGTTTTTAGGAGTTAACTTGAAGTTGTGGTGGACAACTTCGAGACGACTCGAGACAACTTAAAGGGAAATTATGGACTCAACTCGAGAAAATGGCTAAGAATGGGCGAAATCGATCGACACTAATTGATCTCCAATCTAATCATAACCATTCAATTCGACTTCTTAATATTAACATCAAACTTTAGAGGATGGTAATGCATATTATGCTGAAGCTTCACAGAAAGTTTAGAGATGAGACAATAGTGGGATCTTGAGATATAGAGCGATGATGATTAGTATATGGCGAATGAGGACTGGAAGTTGCTTTGGGCTTGACCTAGGGAACTTGGAGATTTTCTTCGAGACTAACCTAAATATTTTATGAGATTCTTGATGGTGGTCCAAAATCATTCCAAACATCGATAAATTATGCGATTGTTTGGGTCGAGTACATTACAAGAGAAGAAGTCATAGACTTAATGATGGTCTTAGGAGGCATGTTCGATAAGGTGGAGCGATGGAGTAGGACATAATGTGTTCTACTATGAAGTCATGTGCTAAAGAGATCATTGATAACTCTAGATGTGATGTGTATTTTATAAAATAAGGTATGTGAGGATGCTCACCTGTGTACCTTGAACCTATGTGATGGTCCAGCCTGCCATAATAAGGGCAGTACTTATGTGATGGTATGTGATTGAGCATCGAATCTCATTGCAACGTAGTGTTCAGTCGACCTATATGATGGTCGTACGATTATCAGGTATCTGAGAGCATTATAGTGATGATGCAAAGCGGTAGTGATTGCTATGGTAATGTGAGACTTGAGTGATGATAGGTTTAGGGATATGCTCTAGGGGAATTATGTAATTTATTATATATATCTAATTCGATAACCAATCTAGTGAAAAATAAAAGGTGTTTTTCCATTGTACACTTGTTATATTATAGTATAATTAATTAAGTAATTAATTTAATGTTTATTAAATAGAAAATCCTTAAATGATATTTTATGTGGTAGTAACAATAATGTTTTAATATTGAAAAATAACATATTATTTTAAATATTCCTACTAAAAATGTTTCGAGAAAGGATGTCAACTCTTTATTTAAGACTAGAATATGTAACGTTCTACAAATGTTAGGCAGTGTATTAGTCATGGTCATTAGGTGTGCAAAGAGGTTACCTACTGATAATTATGGAATGACTCACTCGATTGTTCTCTAGTAGTTAATATAACTAGGATAAAACATATAATCTTAAACTGACGATGTTACATGGTTCCCTCGACTTGAGAATACTTTGGAAATTCAATGTAAGGATAGCACTTTGATTATAGTTAGATTGTGGCATGGCATTAATCGAATGTCTATCGTTGGGTGTGACTTGAAGCACTGGAAGTAAAATACTATTCAATAGAAAATTCTGCTCATTTGTTATATGAGGTTAGTATCATTGTAAACGATAGTCAATTCAAATTCAAAATCAAAGTCTCTAATTAGAATTATGACTAATGATCATCATCATTATTATTGAATCAAGGAGTTTGTGTTTGTACATGCAATGTTGAATGTAGAATATATTGGAATTTCGACCAAAACCAAATTTCATAAGTCCTAATGTGATATTGTTTTAACAAAAGAATTAGTGCATATAATCATTACTGCTCGTTACCGCACATAATAAGTAAAATTGAATTTTACCAAAAGATGCGTAAGTCATAAATTCGACCTAAATGTCACATCACTAGCTAAGTTGACGTTTGTATGTTAATATTCGAATTGTTCAATATTATTCGCTGATTGGATTTGTAGCTTTGGGTTGCCCAACCGAAATGATGAGCACTCCAAACGGATCGCATGGTTTAATTGATTTATGATCAATGAAAATTAGTTAAATTAATTAATATTTATGAAATATTAATTTTATTTGATTTTTTCAAATACCATTTGTATTTAACAAAGTGCGCATATAAAAGTTAGGAATGCATATATCGGTATACGATGTCGGTAAATTATTTAAACTGAATTTAAATAGAATAAGTATTAAGTGGATTTTTAAATAATCCAAATTAACTAATATTTGTGAAATTTAATTATTATAATTTATTTTATTTGTTCGTATGCCATTAATATTTAATAAAGTTCGTATATATAAGTTATAAATGCACGTATCGATACACAATATCGACAGAATGTTTAAGTTGGATTTAAATAGATTAAATGCTAAATGATTTTGAAAATTTTTATGGACCATATGGTAGCTATTACTTAAACAATAAAGGAAGAGAGATAATTTAATAAGATTTAATTAGGAATCATAGAGAAAGTTTTAAAGGAGGAAACTGAAAGTTTTCAGCCTTTCCTCTAAAATATATTCTCTTTCATTCATTTAAGAACACTCTTCAAACAATTCACATTTATTCCTCTAATCTTCCACCCAACCAAAAATAATGGCTTCTAAAGCCTAAGAAATTTAAAAATCAAAATAAAATAAAAACAAACGGTGGTTCTCATCTCTTGATTGTTTCTTGGAGATTGATTCAACTATGACTTGGAGGATAGATTTATTGTTTCAAGGTGTGAATTTTGGAAACATCCTTAGGAAATTATTTAATCTAATTTAATTATGTCACTCATTTATTTGGATCCCATATGGTATATTTTCTATTTATAATTTGTCTTATAATAAGTAATTCAAACTCTTTTATCTCCATCTCTATTGAAAACATGTTAATTTAATTAATTCAAATATGTTTACGCTCTTCATCTCATCTCAAAATATGTTTATTATTATTAATAGTATTTTTTCTGCCCTTCTCCTTTGTTAATTTGTTGATTTATTTTGCGTTGTTTAGATTTATATGTTATTGTCACGAATTTACATATGCCTATCTTCTCCAGTTCAGTTTCTATTGCATTGAAATTTTGTTAATAAAAAAACTAATTTTGATTAAGACCTATTTTAAAATTTTATAATATACATAAATGTTAATAAACCATTCATGTTAATAAATTAACTTTCACCTTGAAAATTAATTCCTTTTGTTAAATGGTTGATATTTTGAATTAGAAGTTTTTTTCATTGTTTTGAGAAAAAAAATCCTTTTGATCCAAAATTTATAAATGGACTTTTGTGTGAGTTCTAAATCACTTATTCTTTTCAACTTCAAAGCTTTGTATATTTCATTTCTAAACTAAAAGTTAAATTTGGATGTTAACTTGAAATTCAAATATATAAATGTATATTTTTTTAATTTAAAATGTTTACATAGGAATAATTATTTGATATATAAAATATTAATTGCAATATATATCTATGGTAACGTACATGTGTTGCTCTAATTTGGGATTGCAAGATGGATCTTGTGTAATAAATGTCATGTTTAATTTCAAACATTTACTTAATTAAAACTAAACTCATTATTAGTAAATTTACATTTCAAATCATATAAGACTGTCTAATGTTTTCTTATTTTATGCATATATATTTATATGCTTCTCAACTTTAATTATGTATAATATTTAGTTTGAGATCACAAGATGGATCTTGCATAATAAATGTCATGATTAATTTCAAATATTTCCTTAATTAAAACCAAATCCACTATTGGTATTTCAAAAAATATAGGATTCTCTAATATTTTCTCATTTTATACATATATATATTTCTATGCTTCTCCACTTTGATTATGTATAAATATTTCTAAATCGAAATCTTCGACAAAGGCATATGTAAAGGGGGAATGGGTCTATTACGTGGTAAATCCCAACACCTTCAAATGGCCATTTTAACTATGACATTTCTTATCTATAGCACATAAACTTTGTATAAACAAGTATATTTGGTATACCTGTAAACTAAAACTTAGTAAAAAAACTTATCAACAAAACAAAATAAGATAATGGTTTTGTTTAGAATATTTAGATCGGATCTAAAATCCATTTATGCTTCATAGACTTAACAAAGATCTAAAAGCTTTTTTGTGAAATTCACCTATTTAACCTACTTTTGACTAACCCATTTCATTCGATGGTATTAGAGTACAAAAGTCTATATTGTCTAAGATTAGCAATGTTAGGCTAACTGATTAAAACCTACTCATTTAGTAAGGTGTCTAGAAAGATAGTGTCGAAGGTTGGGTTTAGATAACAAATACTCTGCCCTACCTGACTACTATCCTGACCCAAAGGATAAAATAAGCCCAAAGGTTATCCCAAATATAAAGTCCCAAATTGATATTGGACCTTTGGCTAGTTTTCAATTTTTTTTTTGAAAATTTCAAAGATATTTTAAATTTAAAAGTTAAGCTTAAAATATATAAGTGAAATGTTACAAAGTAATAAAATACATTAAAAAAATTCAAAACTGTTTTTTTCAGAATGAATGTGCAGTGTCTGACTGCACAACACAATTGCATATTTAAATATACAAAGCATATCTGATCAACATGCTTGATCAATGGCGAAAAATAGTTCAACTAGATTGTCTTCTAGGTTCTGGGTTCAGCAATATATATTTATATGCTATAATTGGTACATTATCTTGCAGTTTCAGCATTTAGCAACATATATATACAAGTGGTGATAAGTACAAGAAGAAACAAAATGCAATAGAAGCAAACAATGATCATGACAGAGAGTACAACAAAGGACATTAGGGCTAACTAGGTCTATTGTCAACTTGGACATCCTCCTCGAATGCTTAAATAGCATCATAACTATCAACTGACTCAACATCAATCGCTCGGTCAATAATCACCAAGGTTAAAGGATGAAGAAGGCAACTTTTACAAGTGTAAAAAAGATTTATGGATTTGTAACATAAATAAGTGGGGCTGGTACCCTTATTTCTAAGGCATCGAGATTTTCTCTCAGTCTAGATAGTCCAATCAAATGTGAGAAGCAATGTGTCAGTGTGTACATTAGAGTGTTTGTTGTAATGCCACTATTCATATAAGACACAATGTTGGGGATGAGTCTAATTACTTGGGATGCATAAGTGTTTCAAACATAAAAAAGTAAGGTCGCAGTCGAAGAAAAGGTGGTTAATGCTTTTGGAGGAGATGTGCACATCAGATAGGAATGGGGATGTTCAGGTCCTTACATATGAGCATACCTCTGGTGTTCACCTTCCCCTGGATAAGAAACCACATTAAAATCTTTACTTGAGGAGGGGTCTTGGATTTCCACATCCTAGGTAAGAAAAAAGAGTCGACCAGAGTTGTTAATATTTTTGTACAAAGATTTAATCGAGAAGGAAGGAGTGTAGGAACGAAGCTAAGAGAGAAGCTGGTGCAGCCAAGTGATAGATGAACTTGTGATTGCATGATTAACTTAGAGGCCAAACATTCCAGAATTAGCAACATTAGATATAAACATCAATTGGTTATTAGTTAGTCAGTAGAGATTAGGGAGGAGGACCCTTAAGAGGTGTTGGAGAGCCAAACATCTCCCCAAAAGTTGTAGGAGTCCCCATTATCAACTATGACCTTCAAGCATAGCTTGATCCAACTAACAGTAGAAATAACTCATGTCCAAAAGGGAGATGTGTTTTTGATGGGATGGTGTAGGATGAGCTAGGGCTGAGAGTCATAATATTTGCCAAGAATCCTATTCTTCCATATATGAAATTACCATCTGACAGGCATCTCCAAATCCATTTAGCTAGTAGAGCATAGTTTAAGTGCTGAAAATTGATGACCCTAAAACCACAGTAAGAGATAGATTTGCAAGTGATGTACTTTTTAACAAGATGAATAGCAGAGAAAGTGTTGCATCTTCCATGCCATTAGAAATTCTTTCGTAACTGGTTAATCTTAGATATGACCTAGGTGGGGGACTTATGAAAGGAAAGCCAATATGTAGGGATAGCTAAGAGGACAATATTTAGGAAAAAAACTTATTGCTCTAGAAAAGAAAGGAAGCTTTACAAGTCGCCGGCGGATTGGAGATTCTCGAGACCAAGGGGAGCCAATCTTCTTCGTGGAATGATGATGCTACGGTAAGAGATAAGGATGTGATCCAATTTGCTGTTCAAGGGATTAGCTGTAAGAGGACCAAGGTTCTCAGCATCTCTACCATTATACAAGCTTGTGGAGTAGTTTATGGTTAGGCCGGAGATTAATTCATAAGAATAAATGAGAAGCTTGAGATTATGGATTTGGTAAGGGGATATGAAGGAAAATATGATTGTATCATCAACACATTGGATATTAGAAACTTCAAGGTCGGAATTCGAGTGGCCAACACTAGAAAGGAGGTGGTGAGAGATAGATAGTTTATTCGTTCTATTGAAGACATCAGTTGGTAGAACAAAGAGAAAGAGGGAGAGGGGATCTTGCGCTCTAAGTCCATGGTAGGCTTTGATCAAGCCCCCATTAACACCAATAATCAATATGATAACATTCTTGTATTGAGGATGTTGCCGACCCAATCTATCCTTCCTTAGGAAAGCCCCAAGGGCTGAGGGTGTGGATGATTAGATCGTAAGGCTTTAGAGAAGTCAAGTTTGATCAGGGCGTGGGGAGTGTTGGTTGTGTTGCAATGGGAGATAACTTCTTAGGTGATGGCAATACAGTCAAGGATGGACCTATTATGGATAAAGGTCTATTTCTCAACTTCGACAAGGGAAGAAATATGGGTTTTTAGTCTGTTTGCCAAAACCTTGGTTATCAGTTTAAATGAGGAGTTGAGAAGGCTTATGGGTCTGAAGTCAGATAAGGTGTTAGCACCATCTTTTTTTGGGATTAGGGTAATGCTGGCATAGTTTGTCCTAGAAATTTGAGGAGGATTGGAATAGAATTCCAGAAATATGCCGCGAACATCTTCTCTAATGTTTTGCCATAATCTCTTATAGAACAAAGGGCCGAAACTATTCAGTCATGGGCCTTATCTTCGCTCATTTCATCTAGAGCAGCTAAGATTTCATCCTCAGCAATGAGGGAATTTTCAGATACCGGAAAGGTGTTTGAGTAAAGTTCATTCTAGACAATGGTTGGATAGTTAAGCTTGTATGGGTCAAAGAGCTTATTGTAGTATTTGGTGAAGAAATGAATGTGGTCTTTTTAATCATGAAAGATTCTCCCATCACAAAAAATCTCATGGATGAAGTTCAATCTTCTCCACCCGCTGCCAACTCTATGGAGGTAGGTAGTGTTTTATCTCCTTCCTTGAGCTAAGAACATCTAGATCGTTGCCTCCAAACAATCTCTTCTTGCTTCATTAGTCTTTCTAGCTTGATCTCAAGGAGGCCCAACTTGTGCTTCACGTGTAGGGTGAAGGGTATGGACTCCTCGAGGAGGTTGATGTTAAGGATTTCATTCCGAAGGTCGGACATTCAAGATATAAGGGAGCCCTAAATTAAGGAAGAACAGGATCTGAGGTATTTTCTCGGTACCTAGCTTTCTAACCATTAAGGAAAAAGCAAAGGGATGGCTAGAGGACTCCAACCGGATTTCGAAGACTATGGACTCAAATCCAGGTTCCGAAAACCACAGCTTTTCAAGTCCAAATCTAGATCTAGGGGCCTTATACTTACAAGAATCAAGAAGGATGGGACAAAATTCGAAGCGGAGCGTAGGAAGGCGATAGACGAAAGTCAAAGGGTGATAATCTTCTCAAGAAGGGTTGAAAAGGAAGCAATCGAGTTTGGCAAGAGAGGTAGAGCTGCGTTTATTGCTCTAGGTGTAGTATCAATTATTAACAGGGGTCAAGATGTTCACAAGAATTAATGAGAGGCTTAAATAAGTCCATGTAAGTACTAGAGTATGAGTTAGAGTTTCTTTTGGTAAAATAATGTATGATGTTGATGTCTCCCCCACGGACACTAGGTCTTTTGGATAAATTACAAAATTTGGAGTAGTCAGACCACATTGTTTGTCTCTCTAGAATAGAATGGGTACTATTGATACTGAAAAAGAAATACAATTTATTTGATAAGGCATGTTCAAGAATAGTATATGAGACATTGGGATGTTTTATGACTTGAATGAGATTCCATCTAGCCTTATCCTAAGTGGTAAGGATGCCCCCATGGAACCAATGTTCTCAATGGACTCCCATCTAGTCATGAAATTTCCGCTGATAATATGGAACAACACATGACTAACGTTGATAATTTTTTATTCTTGTATGATAGGAATATCTAGGTGTAAGTAGGCAATAATATTCTTAATTAGGGAACATTTTGCAATGGTCAGTAGTCCCCTACCATTCCAGGATAGAATCCTCGTAAGGAAAGGAAACACGTTCCTTTTCAAGTGCTTGCGTGATCATAAGATTAATGGAGTTTAAAATAATTCCCATGCATCGAGCAACCTTTTTGTTCATTTTTTGTATAAGTAAAAATAGCTAGTTGAATAACACTACCAGTAGTAGGCTGAGGAGTGTTAGAGTCACGCCTCATCAATCTAGCGCTACCGAGGTGATTGAGAGGGCAGGGTTGTTCATTAGTGGATTGAATGGCTTCACCTCCAAAGGGGGATCAATCTCCATGTCTTTAAAATCCAACATAGGATTGGTTTTCTGAATGGCCAAATGCAGTAAGGTCAAGTCAATGTCTTCATCTACCATATCATCCATTGCCTCCATGGGATTATTATGAGAAATGAAGTATTTAATTATGAAATTTTAAATTTCATGATTAAATTAATATGCACAGTTAAATTAAGCAAAATAATCAATTAAAAGCTAACTGATTAAAACATATATGTTGACATATGTGTATAACTATAATTGTTGAAGTTATTTATTTATCTTAGAATTGTTTATAACAAACTAAATTTAAATTTCAAATTAATTAAATTATTTAATTAAATATACTCTATTAAAGTTAATTAATTGAAATTTGTTCATGTACTAATATGTACGCATAAATAAACTATAATAATTAACTATCTCAAAGAGTTTAAGGAGAATAATATAAAATTTTAGAAATTTTATTTAAGATAAATTAAATTAATTAAATATGATTAAATTAATAATAATTAAAATTAATTAAATAAGATTTAATTAATAAGGCACGTGAATAAATTATGTAAGTAAATTAAATCATAAAAGTTATAAATAAATTAATTCTTATATAACTGGAAATAAACCAAAATTAGATTTAAGGAATAAGTACATACATGTAGTACTTATATTCCGATTTCATAAGTATATAAGAATCATGAGGGTATTCACAAAAAATATTGTTAACCTAAAAATTGGTTCAATACCTATAATGCCAAGTATGAAGAGCCTAATCGCAATTTTAACACACTTAATGACACGACTAAGCATGGCTTGGTTAGTATTGACCAAATGGTATTAAGAGATCAAGATTATACTTGGCATTCAAGGCCTTGTACAAGATGATGTCATTGAAGAATGGCTCCATGATGCCCGTGGACTTTAGAATGAGGAAATCAAAAGCCCATATGGTCTTTTGGAACATATTACTCGAAAGCTTATATGTTCTCTTGGAATAAGACATTCGAAAGTCCATGCAACATGATCAAAGGAGATAAAATAATAAGCAGCAGATAATACGATTTCCTATTAAGCATGTTAATGGACGAGATATGAGACTCTCTTAATTCATAGTTCCATGTCCATATGTTGATAGCAAGATAGTGATTAAGCATATGAACACTAGTTTAGACCGAAGCCCATATTATTAATATAAAATCATGACAAGCTTTGGGTCCAAAGAGCTTCATCATATGCATATCCATGTCCAATAACGTCCATAGTGAACCATCAAAGTAATAGGCATATTCAAATTCTTCTTCATATAATTTTGTCACGATCACAATCAACTCAAGTTTTTCCCCAAGTTAATCTTGTCATAATTGTCTAATTTTGGGAGGAGAGAAAAGAAATGATCGCTCTTTCCTCCTTGTCCCTAGGTCAATATTTATAAGGGTTGAGGGATGCGGCATGGCTACCACGTGTCTATGCGGTATGTTTGAACTCCAGCTTTAACCATACTAATGGAGCATGGCGCTATACTTTAGCATCCACTTGCACAACGGTGAACTTCGACGCATAACATTTGTCCTGCCTTGATAGCCTTCATTGATGACAATCAATATCAACATTGTATTGAGAATATGCAGCATATTAATGTTAATGAAGTGCATCACTACCATGGCACAACATCAGTAAGTGGTAATATTGATAAGTGGTGATGTTGGCAATGATCGGCATTGACAACATATGGCATTGATAACAAGCAAAATCGATATCAAACAACACTGGTAACAAGCGGCATTAATAACAGGCGACATTGACTATAACTACCCATCTTCTCGAACCCTAAAAGTCGACACTAATACATCCATAGTATTAATATGCCGAACAACTAAGCGCTGGAAAGACAAATTGTTAGGGGAAAGAAATGGGATAGAAGATAGAGGAACTAACAAACAAGGAATCTCACAACACAACGGAATAACATATATTAATCAACATATTGTTTACAAAGTCATTTACCAATGATGCATTAGAGTCATACTAATACAATTTCTAATTTAGGACAATTATAACAGCCTGTCCTTATATATAGATATAGAGCACATAATATACAGTGGAAACAAGATGATAACTACTTATCGATGAAGCCTCTTGCTCCAAGCTCCTCCAAAATGCATCCGTAGAAACCTAAACTACTTGTCTACTCAAAAAAAATTGAGCATCCAAGAGCTTTAAGGAAAGAAAATAAAACTTCAGGTCAGACATGAGTCTGGTATGAGTAAACTCAAAGCAACTGAATTATTAAGTTAAAAACTCATTTGAAATCAAAGGTATCTCATAAGACCACGCCACATATAAACACAGATGGGTTTTTACCTTAGGATAACCAAAACATTTTTATAGAAATTCAGTGATAATATAATAATGTCTAAGGGTTCAATGTAAATCATTAAAATAATGGAATGCTTGCATCTCACATTCCAACATATTTAGTATACAACTAAAACTGTAAAGCTCGTATTGGAGAACAGATTCCAACTAATGACTGGGCTACTGGGTACCGCCCATCACAGTGCCCATCTAGAAAATGAACCGAGATCGTACCTAATGACCCATGCCAACAAAGACCGGCCTACCACTTACTGGATAGTATCGAAAATATCATCGCTCCGGTCACTTTGCAACCCTTTCCATCGAGATCTCATGCATAACCAAGCCATAAATATGTAGATGTATCGTATCTAGAAGGGTGACAACATACCTTAATGAGTGCGATCCACATAGCCTTGCTGCACCTCCCCTATTATACTCATTCCCGGTTGATGAGGCTTGAGGCTATGTTTTACCTTTCTAAATAGCAGTCCGTATTGGAATGCTAACATTTCTCTCCCGGTAGTAATGCAATGCCAACATTCATCTATACAAGTTGACTAGGACAAGGACAAACCGAAAGAACTACTTCTACTACATCCATTTTGGAATCACCCTCAGGATTAGTAGCAAGTAGCCCTTGTACTTCAATGGCTCTGTCTTCGATCCCACACTTCAAGATGTCTCCATTCCAAAATGCTTGAGTTAGATTGAAGTGGTTTTCGGATAACATATCCGATCCCGGTCTCTTTGAAACAACTTTTGAATTTTTTTGGTGAACTCAACCCCGGTTCTTTAGAAAATAAACAAATAGATGACAAGAGCAGAGTTCACCTCCTAACTGTTTGTAGACGGATTTCCATATCATTTGTCCTAGAAGAACAAACGAGTTTATACGTACAGTATAGCACCTTCGACGGTAACTTTACCATATAATTCTTATGTTCCTCCTAGATATTTCCAAAGTTACATTTTGGTCCATATTTGATAGTAATTTAACTATCAAATGAAACAAAACAATCAAACATTAATTCAATTCCATATGGAATCCTCTAAGTCTTTATCAATCAATCCTTAATTGAAAAATCACTTTATAAAACCCGATCAAAAGATCTTTCAAAACACTTTTCCCAATCCCCTAACATTCCCTTTAAACTTGGAAACAATTCACATTATTTACTAGAGACATTTTGGAAATTCCCTCTTCAAAATTCCATACTAAATGGCCAGCAATTCCCTGCCAACAATTCCCTTTTAAAAACAAAGCCTACAATTAAACCCATTTACTTCACATTCCAAACCTCTTTATGAATTTCCAAGCTAGATTTAAACTTCTCTGAAATCTCTAAAATGATTTATAAATATCTTTCTAATTTAATACTCTTTATAAAATTTCTTTATAAAACCTTTATAAAATTTCCTTTATAAAATATCATTTACAAATTATCTTTTGTAAAACACTCTAAGTAAACCTTCGGTAAAATCCCTTTATAAACAAGTTATATAACAACCCTGGTTTGGAGATTACCTATCAATAATGGTAATTATAATTTAAAGTAAAATTGGATATTTTTATTGTTTATTTGGAATAAACAATGAAATTGGAATTAAATTATGAAAATAAAGTTTGGAACTTTATTTTATTTGGTTGGGGTGATAATAAATGGAAAATGACTTTATTTTAGAGAAAATACAATTAATTATTGCCCATTTACTTCTTTTAATAATTTTTAAAAGAAGTGTGTGATTTTTAAGGTTGTATTTAAATAAAAAGGTGAAAATTGGTCTAAAAATATGTTTTGAATATAAATTAAGTTTGAAAATGGTTTGGAATATTTTTTTGAGTAAGTAAAAAAGAATTGTCGAATTTTAGAAGTTAAAAATATGGTTTTATTCTTTTATTTGAGTAAATAGTGAATTTTTATTAAATAAAGATTTTAATAATAAAAATGTTTTAAAAATATAAATTTATCTTTTTATATGGTAGAATATGTTTTAGTTTGCAAGTATACCAGTTTACATATTTCTCTTATGTCAAAATATGAAGAAGATGCATTTTCTTTTGTGTATAATGTGATATATGTTCATATTTTAGTTAAGTGTTGATTAATAAATTAGGCCACTTGATTTTCTTTTAATTCTAAGTCCATTTGGCCTACTTAGGACTTAACCTAGTTTGAGAAAGTGAAAAAACTATTGCCTATACGTTCATTCCTCTTCATCCTGATAATAAGAAAATAGAACCTACTCCACCAAATTGCAAAATCAAGCAAATTTCTTTAAATTTACTCATCAAATTAAAGTCTTTTTCAATCTAAAGTGATAATGCAAAGGTAATCAAGCTCCAAACTTACAATGTCATCAACAAAATTCTCATTTGTGAATTAGGTTTCTAATTTACTGTTTGTTTGTTCTTGCATGCACTGTTCTTCTCCTGTACAGGATTTACAGGCTTATAATCAAGCAAACAGCTCTAATTTTCTTCATAAATCCGAATATATGCATCCAAGCAGAAAGGTGAGTTGTTATACTCATAAATTCTAGCTAAGCTAATCTAAAAATTGCAAGAAACTACAAAATTTAGCTTATGTTCGTATATTTCTATAGTTGTTTTTCTCTGTTCGAAATCAGTTTCATATTGCTACTTTGAAAGCCAGTTACTTTTGATTTCTACAACAAAATGCTGCCAGATTTCTTTCATTTGATAGTTTTCATGCTGATCTTGGTCTCTACAAATCTTGGTTGAAAAATAATGTCATTTGAATGCTCAAATATGTGCTAGAAAATAAATACGGAGCTTAGGAAAACAGTTGAAACAAGTGCGTACAAGGGTTCGACCGCCCCCTTCTCTGGGTCGACCTGCATGTCGACCCAGAGGCCTCCTTGGTCGACCTGGCTTCTGGCCATTTCCAGCCCACTTCTCTTGTATATTTTGTATTTTCCAGCTTATTTTGCTTGTTTTTCCTACTATAGCTGTGATGTTTTTTCTGTATTCAAAGGCCATGATGTCTACCAATAAACTAGCCAAATTTTGGAGATTTTAAAATTCAAATTTTCAATTAAATTTGAATTGAATTCGAATATCGGTTTGAGTGATTTCTTGGGTTTTTATTCGTTCTCGAGCATGGATTTTTCAAACCTTTCTGAAATAATTTTTAAAATAAATGGGCATTTCAAATTATTATTATATAATATTTTAAAAGGATTTTCAAATATAAAATTTATTTATTCTCTATAATAAGAGAATTTTCAAATATGGCTTTTGAAATTGATTTCGAAAATTGGTTTTAAAATCTTGTTTTCTCAAGTAAATTATTTTATATATATAATATACGTTTTTGCACTATTCGAACGAATGAGAAGAAGAATTAAGTGGTTTAGTAAAACACGTGGTATGGGACACATGCGTTTATCTTATCGGTTAATTCATGAATTGTTCATTTGATCGTTTTGACCTTTGGGTCGAGTTTATCAATGAGATGAGGTAAACTTTTTACTACTTTGAGTGTGAAATTTACTAGCAGTTAGTAAACCATTTAGTGCGAAAGTGTGGTATGGGATGCACGTTAACACTGTCCGGGTTCCTATTCGAGAGTTTGTGATACATTTGCATTCGAGACGTATTGCCAGTACTGGACCTTCGGGTCATTGTCCTAGAGACGTTTTCCATTGCGGCGTATTTTCCATTACGACATATTTGTCTTCGAGACGTACGCCATTGCGGTGTATTTGTAAATGAGACGTATTTTTCTTCGGGCGTGGTTCCATATTTGAGAGAGAGCAGTACTTGACAGGCTTTGTCCATATGCACGTGAAAATTTCTTTGAGATGATTTCATTATCATTGTGATTTCTCGAGTGTATCGCCTTTTTTATTGGCCACTCAAGCTGTTTGGGATATTATATATATGGCAATTACCTTATGGGAATTTGAACTCTTGTGAGTTCCATCTTTGAGATTTGAGTTTCCTACATTGGCATTTATTGAGATTTTTCCATTATGGCGTTATTTGATATTTTCCTTTTGGCATTTATTTGGGATTTATATCCTCCTATTTGGAGATATGTGCATTTTCCTTATGGCGTATTTTGAGATGGTGATTTCTTTGAGTTGCTTTTGAGTTTACCAATATGGAGGTATTGGGATTTCTCCTTTTTAGGTTTATATTTTTCCCTGAACCATTATTGATGAGTTGTGATATGCTGATGATGTGAGGCTTTCTTATTTAGTGTTTTATGGATTATTTTATCTTTTTTGAGATGTGTGTTTATGTAGTGATATTAATTCATCACTTGAAGTAACCACGCTAATACTTATTCTTAGAATTGTTTCTTCTCCCTCGAGAAGAATATCACCCTTATCCTCATGCTTATATCACCTATCACTTATCCTTATAAACTGATTTATTTAGCTAGACTGACCCTTGTGTTTTATAGGGTCAGATCGAGGTATTTTGGGTTAGCTACCCTTATGGACTTAGCCTATTCTGCTTCTGCATGGACTTATCTGCTAGCCCTTTTTGTTGTAGACTTTTTGATGCTACTCTGGTATGTATATTGTTTTGACTCGTGTGTAAATTGTGGTCGTCATACCAAATGCTATGTATCATTTTGTATACTCTGATGTTGTATCTATATATGTGTGTGTGTATATGCTTTTCTGTTTTTCTGTAATGTGTTATCCATTAGAGTTGTTGTATTTTGTTTTGATAGATCCCTTAGCCACCTGTAATTTTGTATTAGGTATTTATTGGATATGTCAATCCACTTGAGATAGGAAAAAACATAGAGCATTTACCGACATATTCAATAGATATTTAAGACAAGACTATAGATGGTCTCTCCTACCCAGCCCTATTCTCCGCATTAGCAGATAGTATTACCCAGTAATACTCTTTGTTAATGTGGGTCTCGGGGTGGGGCATCACTGCTTAGTATCAAAGCTGAGTTCAGAAGAAAATATGATAAACACAAAACAGAAACACATATTATGGTACATCTAAGTGTAATAAAAGTGTTATGAATCCCTTAATCATCGTGCCTTGTCTTTTCGTGTCCTTTGGGGTAGGTAGAAGTTTGGGAATATGTCTACTAACGTATTTTAATTACATAGTATTCCATATTTAAATTATTGATATCTACCCTGTGAATAAATTTTATCTTATTTTAACTTTCAGCTATTGGCTGGAAGAGGCGGAGGACGATGCTCGGATGCTGGGCAATCTAGCGGCTCACATCCGGACGGCGTATACACGTCTGTCGATCAGTTCATGGAGTTATTTAGGAGCACTCAGCCTCCAGCTCCTACTCGAGCATCTCCGCTGTGCAAGTTTTTCTTTGCGCGCATGTGCAGCGATTTCTCTCATCTTTGGGAAGGCCGTTCGAAGGCTCCGAGTCCATTCTAGAAGTCCAAGCTTGTATTCATACATGCGAGTGGATATTTTCTCGCATGGATTTTTCCAACCATCATACGGTTCTTGTGGCTTCCAGCATGCTACAAGAGCATGCTCTCGACTAGTGCGAACTTCTCATAGCCGAGCTCAATGAGTCTACTCTCTCTTGGACTCGGTTTCGGGTGCGATTCGAGCTCAAATTCATTCCTGAATCCGAGAAAGCCTTATTAGCCCGTCGCTTCCTCGAGCTGAAGCAAGGGAAGTCCTTAGTTTTGTATTATGTTTCTTCACTCTAGGGCTTATCCAAATATGGTCTCGAGTACATCAACACTTTCTATAAGAAGAATCTAAAGTTTGTCTCTAGTCTTAAGAAGTATTTAAAGAAGTCTTTGATGCTCCATCTCAAGCTTTCTTTTAAGGAGTTAGTGGACTAGGCGCTTCATCTCGAAGCCGTCGAGAAGGAGTGTAATAGCGGTGATGAGGTTAAGGTTCGCAAGAACCCCAACAAGAAGTGGTTCCCTTTTTAGAAGTCGAAGTCTTTTCCTCAGAAGAAGAAGAAGTTTGTTGGTTCTAATTCTCAGCCTCATGGAGCACATCCTCCTCGAAAGGGGTGTTTTAACTGTGGCTCATCTGACCATATGATTCGAGATTGCCCTAACCCTCTTATTTACCGCTATTGCAAGAAGGAGGGTCATCGAGTTGCCTCTTGTCCTATTGCTCCGAATAACACCCGGTCTGACAAGCTGAATGTAGTGGATGCTTCTGGAGGATCTTCTCATCATAGAGGTACATATCCTTCTATTCTTGAAGGCTCTATTTTATTCCATGATCGTTCTATTCGACTTCTCTTCGATATGGGTGTTTGGCATTCATCCGTTGTAACGACCACGAATTTCTGTCAATTAAATTTTTTATATTTAATTAATTTTAAATATTAATAAGTGAAATTTAGAAGTCGAATAAATTTTATTTCGAATAGTTGAATTTAATTGGAAAATTAAATCAATAATTTAATACGTGAAATTACAGAAGTAATTGAAAATTGGGTTAAATATGATTGAAAATGATTTGTAAAATTTTATTATATCATATTGAAGTTATAATGATGTTATAGAACTTTTAAAATTTAATTAAAAGTTTATTTGTGAAAATTGAATATTTTAATACTTAATCGACTAGTGAAATTAGTCATTTTTCGAACAGTCTCAGAATTGGACGAAACTAGTTCCATTGGATCCGTAATAGTTTGTTATTATCGGATTTCAATTTTCGTAGCAATCGGAGTTGTCGTTTAATCGTGGCAGCTCGAAACGCATCGAAATTGTTTTAATATTAATTTGGCGAGTTAAAATAGTCATTTTTCAAACAGTCTCGGATTTCGACGAAACTAGTTTCATCGGATCCGTAATGTTATATTATTGTATGGTTTCAAATTTCATGTCAATCGGATTCACCGTTTGTCCGGTGCAAGCTAAACGCCTAGAGAATCGTTTAATTTTAAATCGAACGTTTATTGCCATAACTCGCACAGATGACCGAATTAGCTTTCGAAACCTGTTCCATTGTGTCCGGAACGCGGGATAAACCCTAGAAACATCGGTTACCGCGCGTAAATCGGAGTTCGGAAATTCCGGAGCAAATAGTGTTTGTCGATTTCTCTATAAAAGCACTTCGTTTATTTCTTTTTTTCCAAAATAAAACAAATTAGGGTTTAAAACCCTAGCCGCCAGTTATGATATGAATGGCCGAAAATCTCTTGTCTTTCCTCCTTAATTTCTTCAAATCCATCATTCTATTCAAGAAACTCTCAACTGCAATGTTGTAGCACTCGTCAAGCACTTCAGATCCATACGGAGATGATGGATTCTAGAGCAACGAATCAATGGCAATTGTCGATCAAAGTGGCGCTGTTTGTCTTCGTTTCGCACTCCATGGAGGTGGCCGAGTGCCACGTGGTCATGGCCGAGGGTAACATTCGTGAAGGCCTTCGAAGTGAGAGTTGTTGATCGAGCTGAACGTGAAGGATGGGGTCGCGACTTGGAGGAGTTCGAGCGTGATTTGGGTTACGTGAAGTTTTTTCACGAACGGGAGAAAAGAACGAAAGTGCGGCCTGGATGTTGGAGCATTGAAACGCACGGCTCTGATTTATTTCAAGGTTTATAAAGAAAATAAAGTTGTAATTAATTATATTATAAATCGTATTGACTTTAAAAAGTTATACATCTTTCATACGAGATCGAAAAAATGCGAAATCAGTTGCGTTGGAATCGTATGGTCGAGCTCTACACTATGGAGCAGGATTGGAATCGTTTGGAGCTAGTGAAAATTTCAGGTAAAATTAAACGTCTGTTTAATTTTATTCGAAATAAAACGCTGGAACGAAATTGAAATCAAGGTGAGAACTTCTCACTCAATCGAACAGTTTCGATTTAAATTTTAAATAGTTAGATTTAAAATTGCTTGAATGTATGTTGAATGATGATTGCAGTTATTGATTGCTGTTTGATTGTGATAGTATATATAGTAGGATATATCTATATATAGCAATATATATATATTGGCATATGTATATATTGGAGTTGTTGATTTCCCGCATTATATAGCGGATGAGACCCTATTACGCCGCATAATAGCGGATAATATTTTATAAATCCCATATACCGCGATAATTCTGTACTGGAGCAGAATTGGTATTGTGCTAACATATGTGGATGCAGGGAAACACGTTGGAGGGATCCAAATGGATTCCTCAACAATATTGATTTGATTACAGATATTGTGATGTTTGTTGATTATCATATCGATATATGATATTTGTTGTCGTGATCGACTATTTGGAGCTGTTGCATCATCGGATCCATTTTTGAAGTTTTAAAGTAACGATTTTGATTTTTAAAAGGATTTTAAAGTGATTTCTCAAAGTATATGTTTTTATTAAATTTTGAATTGATTCATTTTAAATAATTAAAACGTAATAAATTTTTATGTTATAAAAATTAAGATTTTTGAGAAATATAACCGAAATGAGATTTTTGGAAATAAATAGTTAATTAATTTATAAATTGGTTTAAATTGAGATTTTTGAATTATTAAAAACGATGTGTATAAAAGAATTATAAAATTGATATTTTATAAATTAAAAATATTGGAATATTAAAACGAGTTTTTATAAGTGTTAAAAATGAAATAAAAATGTATTTCATAAGTGAACGGAATTTATAGATTTATAAATCGTGAAGTTATAAAATGAATAGATTTTGTGAAATAGAAGATTTATAAGTAATTATCTTATAAATCGGATTTTGGCATTTAAATGAGATATAAATGGAATTTGTTAATAATGAGATTTATAAATAGAAGCTTATAAATAGAAAAGGAATTTATAAACATTGTTTATAAATTCGAAATCAATCGAATTTGATAAATTGAATATTGAAGTTTATTAAAGGAAATATATTCACGATTTTGGACAGTGAATACATTATTGAATAAAATGGTCATGTTTGGCAAAATGAATATTATAAAATGAATTTAATTATTTTAAAATTATTTTAAAATGTATTATGAATCGAAACCATAGATTTCAACATTATTGTTGAAATAGACGTTTTCGAGAAAGAAGGAAATGGTGGACTATAACACTGTTGTTATAGTAAATGATTTCCAAAAGGAAATGTTTTATATAGTATTGGGATTTATATATCTATTTAAACTTTGAATCCCTATACTAGTGATTTTGGGTCGTCGTAACGATGTTTTACGTAACATTCGTTTTGACTCAAATTTATGTGTTAAGAAAATGATTTCTTAAAGAATGAAATATATACTTAGTTTTGATTTAAGTATATTGAATATTTTCAAATGTTGAAAATATATAGTTTTGTGAATTACTTATTATTAAATAAGTATGGAAATACTTTTCCAATGTGAAATGAACGTTTTAGAATTTATCCATGTAAAGATAAATTGAAAATGAATATTAGAAATCGATTTGAAAATCGTATATTCATAGATATTTTAGGATTATAAATTCACTATGGAATTTATAAAAGAAAGGGGAATCTGTTTAAAAATAAACGTTGATTTATTTTTGAAGTGTGGGAATCAATTTACGGATTTGGAACGTAAATATAAAGTAAATCGTTAAGGATTTATTTAATTGGTTTAAATGAACCATGTTGAAATGAAAGTAATCTCGTATAGGGGAATGATTTGAAATTTGTTTTCAAAAGTGGTAAAGGTGAAAAGTGATATGAAAATTTGTTTTCAAAATGTTGAAGTGTGGAAAATATATATATCTTGTAAAGATATTTTGGAAAGTAAATAATTTGGGAAATTATTTGGAATTTGGTGATGTTGAACACGCCTATTGATAGTTAAATAATCCGACTATTAATATTTACCTTTAAATAGGTATTTGTTGTGAATTGCGTGAATTTGAATGCCACACTTATTTTTGAATAAGCGCTCACTATTCGGGTTAGCCGGGAAAGGACCTTGGGGTCGTATAACCCATTCTGAATATGTGATACGTCGTAATTGATTGCATTTGATGACCGGTGTTGAAGACCGGATATTTTTGAAAATGGAAGGATTACCGTTGAGTTACTCTGCATCGGCTGATCCCCGATATAGAGGTTTTATCACGCTTAGTGACGGGAAGTCCGGACGTGATTAGAAATTATCCGGAATGCAAGGACTTCTTTGTAAGTGCCTTCGGTTCTGTTCGAGCCCGGAACAGACTTGTATGGATTGTATGTCTGACATTACAAATTGAGATATAAAGCTGATTTCTTTCAAATATATTTCTGTTGGTGGTGGAGAATTTATTCTCTTAGCTTAACACCCTTCTCTGAGAGGTACGAGTTCAGAGGTTATGTAGTTGAAGGTTATTAGTGATATACTCCCAATTTGGCAGTGTGGCATGCTGAGTGTTGCTGTAAAATGATCATTGTTTGATCATTTGTGATATGATCATTTTTTTGATCATTTATCTTTGTGATCATTTCTTTGACCATTTGTTGACCCAAAGCACAGCTTTTGTATAAAGCGTGGCTTTGTGGACGAGACTTCGTCGGACCTCACACCCCGGAAATGGTCAAAACAGGAAGGATGCAGCAAGGTTATTAGGGGGTAGTGCCCCTTTAGTGTATGTCATTCCTTCTGGATAGAGGTGGTATCATGGTACGGCCCCCAGATACTTAATCTTTGTTGTTGCTGCAAATTTATTGCTTTGTGGTTGTTGGAAATCGAGGATCCTCGGATAGATCGGTTACGATCGGGGGATGACATATTCGTGTCAGTAATTACCTAGTTTGAAAGGTAACCCGGCCTTGTGTTGGCAGAGATCCGGTTAGGTTCTCGGGATGTCATTCTAGAGGCGTTTCCATTTGGCAATGGGAAGTTCCTTGGCCTGACCATTTGTTGGAAATCCAAAGAAACAATACGATCATGTACGGTTTTAGTTGTATAACCTGCCATGGAATGTGGCGGTAACCTGCTATTTAACATGGTAGCTATAGTAGGCATACGATAATGGTCGTATGTTGGCTAAGATTTATATCTTTACTTTCGAAATGAATTTTGCCTACACTATGCACTAGTAATAATATCAAATGTCTCTTTTAATGCGTATCAAGCATCTTTGACTATCATAAGGAGAAATCTCCTCCGATTCTGCGTTTGCATTGTGTGTGTGTGTGCGGGAGGCCTTATGGTAGTCTCATTTTTAAAAGCATTGCGAATTAACTTTAAAAATATTCCTCTATTTTGATTTTAAAGATAAATAAACTGTTTTAGTTCTCACACCAGTCACATGACTGACTCGGAGTTTATTGTTTTCCTTCCTAAACTCTGGGTGCCCATCAATTTCCACACGGGCAGTCAAGAGTTAGTTTATCAGGATATTCTGGAATTCAGGAGTTGCTGGAGGCAAGCTGGATGGCATGGCGTATTACTAGTATATAATATTTCTTTTCCGCTGTCGATGTTGTTTGTTGTTGTACACTCTGATAATGAAAGGAAATGTAATGTGATGTAATGTAATAATTGATATAGTTCTTTATTTAAAGATTATTCATTTATCTATTATATGTTGTTCCGCTGCGATTGTGAGATTCTGATATTGTTCTGTTATTTCTTTCCGTTGCTCTGTTGTTCTTCTGTTTCTATTCTATCCTTTTCTCTCTTCTTCTACCTCTTTCTTCTTCTTTAACCATAACGATTCGGTTTTTCGACGACGAAAAATCGTTATGGTTACATCTGGTATCAGAGCTTATGGTTAAGCGACAACCTTAGCTCTGTTGGGTGTTACTCATTAGAGATAGAGTCAGTAGTACTCTAGAATGAGTTTGAGTGTAATAATAGATATGAGTGCGTATTTGTTAGTGAACAAAAAATGTTTATATTGTGTTTGCTTATCCGTTGAGCTGTTTGTGAATTCTGGTCGGCAGATGGGACGCCATATTATCGATAGGGATTTCTAAACATTTAAACGAGGCAAGTCGACATAGTATCGTTTTTAATTAGGTAAATGAAGTAATTTTACCTTGGTTATATTTTATATATAAAGGAATAATTTTTCAGAATTATTAAATGTATATAAATGAATTGTTGATTGTTGAAAATGTAAGATATATGCAAGATAATAAAAGTTGTTTGAATAAGTTAAATTAAAACAACAATTGTAAAAGAATGAATTGTATAAGCAATTGAATTATTAAGTATGGAACTATAATTAATGCGATTTACAATTGTGAAATAATATTATATATATATATATATATATATAAGAAAAAGATATATAAATGTGATTTATAAATAAAAGGAAGATTTTGAAAGAATATTAAGCACTAAATTCACTACTGTTGCTAGGAAATAGTAAAGGGTGATGACTGTAGCATCATCAGTATCATTTTCGAGTCTCTATGTGATGGATTTGCTACCATAGTAAATTAAAAATTTAAGTTTGGTTATGATAAACAAATTTGAAATTAAAAAAATCCAAGTGGTAATTGTTAAATATAAGTTGTATAACTTATAAAATGAAAAAAAATGTAAGTGAAACCAATTGTTAAAAATAGTTAAACAATTTTGTTAAGCAAAATAAAATGTGATTTTGATTAAGTGAATAAATTTGACTTTGATAAAAGTTAAATAAAAATTTATTTTAGAATTGGAACCTGAATTGGATTTATAAGTGAAAACTTAAGTTAAATTGAAACAAATGATGTTGGAATGGAATATAACTTAAGTAAAGTTGAAAGAAGTTGATTGTGGTGTCGAAGTAAATGAATAAGTGAATTAATGAAATGAAGTCATTAAGAATATGAACTTGAGTTATATAAATGAAATTCAACTTTATATTGTTAAATGAATTAGCAGTTGAACTAATGAATGAATTGAATGTAAATCAATTGAATGTAAAATAATTTGATATGGAACAATGAATGTAAGTGTTAATTCATTAGAAGCTAATAAAGTGGAGAAATTGAAAATTGAATAATTGGATGGAAGCCAATTTAATACTAAACCAATTGGAAGCTAAAGTGATTGAAATCAAATTGGAAGATAAGTGAATCTTAAATAGTTTTGAATTTGATTTGGAAATGAACCAACTTGAATATAAATTAGTGAATATAGACTAATTGAATATGAGAAAATGATTGTTGATAAAATCCAATGTAAATGAATCAAATGTGATTTAAATTGAAAACCAATTCATTGAATATTAATGAGAATATGAATGAATATTGATTTGGTTATGGATGTTAGTTGAATGCTATTTGTTTGGTGGTTGCATTTTGCTTTTGTTGCATTTGCTATGTTGGCACATGTAGTTGTTATGTTGCTATATGATGTATATTGATATTATTTTCATATATACATGTTTCTCATGTTGTTGTTGAGTGTTTAGCAGGTTCGGATTGCGCTTGCTTCGCATTTGGAGCTCGCTTTTGCGCTATATTAGCCGCATACGCTCGCTAAATATAAATAAGGTACATATCTCGGATTACATACCGTACTTTTACACTTTTTTCCCTGCGGGATGCCTCATCACTTGATGAGATGTATATTTGTGATATATATACTGTCATTTTTTTTCCGGATCGAGCCGCGCAAAGGAGACTATGGCGAAATTTTTCGAAAATTTAAGGCGTTAGAAAATTTTTGAGAAAATTGGGAAAATTTTGTGAAAACTAAAAATTTGGTTTGGAGTTGAAAGTTAAACGATATAGTTTGGTTTTGAAAGATAACTAAGTATGATTTGAAAAATTAGTAAAGTTATTGTAAGAAGTTTAACTATGGTTTTGGGAAAGTTAATGAATTCTGTAACTTTTTCTTACTTGGTAATTTCGAGGACGAAATTCTTTTAAGGGGGGAAATTTGTAACGACCCCGAATTTCTGTCAATTAAAATTTTTATATTTAATTAATTTTAAATATTAATAAGTGAAATTTATAAGTCGAATAAATTTTATTTCGAATAATTGAATTTAATTGGATTATTAAATCAATAATTTAATATGTGAAATTACAGAAGTAATTGAAAATTGGGTTAAATATGATTGAAAATGATTTGTAAAATTTTATTATATCATATTGAAGTTATAATGATGTTATAGAACTTTTAAAATTTAATTAAAGGTTTATTTGTGAAAATTGAATATTTTAATATTTAATCGATTAGTGAAATTAGCCATTTTTCGAACAGTCTCAGAATTGGGCGAAACTAGTTCCATTGGATCCGTAATAGTTATTATTGGATTTCAATTTTCGTAGCAATCGGAGTTGTCGTTTGATCGTGGCAGCTCGAAACGCATCGAAATTGTTTTAATATTAATTTGGCGAGTTAAAATAGTCATTTTTCAAACAGTCTCGGATTTCGACGAAACCAGTTTCATCGGATCCGTAATGTTATATTATTGTGTGGTTTCAAATTTCATGTCAATCGGATTTACCGTTTGTCCGGTGCAAGCTAAAACGCCTAGAGAATCGTTTAATCGGTTTAATTTTAAATCGAACGTTTATTGCCATAACTCGCATAGATGACCGAATTAGCTTCTGAAACCTGTTCCAACATGTCCGGAACGTGGGATAAACCCTAGAAATGCTGGTTACCGCACGCAAATCGGAGTTTGGAAATTCCGGAGCGAATAGTGTTTGTTGATTTCTCTATAAAAGCACTTCATTTATTTCTTTTTTTCCAAAATAAAACAAATTAGGGTTTAAAACCCTAGCCGCCAGTTATGATATGAATGGCCGAAAATCTCTTATCTTTCCTCCTTAATTTCTTCAAATCCATCATTCTATTCAAGAAACTCTCAACTGCAATGTTGTAGCACTCGTCAAGCACTTCAGATCCATACGGAGATGATGGATTCTAGAGCAACGAATCAATGGCAATTGTCGATCAAAGTGGAGCCGTTTGTCTTCGTTTCGCACGCCATGGAGGTGGCCGAGTTCCACGTGGTCATGGCCGAGGGTAGCTGTAACGACCCAGAATTTTTGTTAATTAAAATTTGAATATTTAATTAATTTTAAATATTGATAAGTGAAATTTATAAGTCGAATAAATTTTAATTCGAATAATTGGATTTAATTGAATAATTAAATCGATAATTTAATACGTTAAATTATGGAAATAATTGAAAATTTGGTTAAATATGATTGAAAATGATTTGTAAAATTTTATTTTATCATATGGAAGTTAGAATGATATTTTAGAACTTTTAAAATCGAATTAAGAGTTAATTTGTGAAAATTGAATATTTTAATATTTAATCGACTAGTGAAAATAGTCAATTTTTGAACAGTCTCAGAATTGAACGAAACCAGTTCCATTGGATCTGTAATAGTTAGTTATTACCGGATTTCAATTTTCGTGTCAATCGGAGTTATTGTTTGATCGTGGCAGCTCGAAACGCATCGAATTATTTTTAATTTGGCGAGTTAAAATAGCCATTTTCAAAAAGTCTCGGATTTCGACGGAACCAGTTTCATCGGATCCGTAATATGATATTATTGTAAGGTTTCAAATTTCAAGTCAATTGGATTTACCGTTTGTCCGGTACAAATTAAAACGCCTAGAAAATCGTTTAAATCGGTTTAATTTAAATTGAACGTTTTTAGTCATAACTCGCACAGATGTCCGAATTAGCTTTCGAAACCTGTTCCATTGTGTCCGGAACGCGTGGTAAACCCTAGAAACGCTGGTTACGGCGTGTAAATCGGAGTTCGGAATTCCTGGATGAATAGTGTTTCGTCGGTTCCTTATAAATAGCCCTTCACTCTAAAAAAAATAAAAATAAAAAGAAACCAAAACCCTAGCCGCCACCTCCCTGATAAACGGCCAGAAATGCTCAACATTCATCCCTCAATCACTCTCAATCCATCAAGAATTACGCGAAGTGTTCAACATGAAACTTGTAGAGCTCGACGAAAGTTTTCAATCCATACGGATATGATGGGGTTTAGTGTCGCGTAGGGGGAGCTAGGGGGCTACGTGCGTGGCCGTTCATGGACGTGCGCACGAGAGAGGGTGGGGCCGAGTGTGCCAAGACTATGGCCGAACATAGAGGGGGTCGTGCTCTTCGCGATGGAACTCCCTGATCGAAGTATAGGTGAACGAGGAGGATGCAAATTTAAACCCTAACTATCGAGCATGGGTTCATATGCGTGCGGCCTGGAAACGTGAAGAAGATGAAGGTAACGTGCGGTGGTGATGGCTTTGCAATGGATCCAAGGGTGATGAGGGGTAGTGGGTTTATAAATTTAATTTAAGTTGTAAATTTTTATATAAAAACTCGTGTAACTTCAAATATTTGTAACTTTTTCATACGAGGTCAAAAACGCGCGAAACCAGTTGCGTTGGAATCGTATGGACGAGCACTACGTGATGAAATTGGATTAGAGTCGTTTGGAGTTAGTGAGAATTTTGGGTAAAATTAAACGTCCGTTTAATTTTATTCGAAATAAATCGCTAAAACAGAAATAAAATCAAGGTGAGAACTTCTCACTCAATCGAATTGGTTTCGATTTTATTTTGAATAGTTAGATTTAAAATATTTGAATGCATGTTTGAATGATGATTGTTATCTATGGATTGTTAAAATAGACATTATGCGCCGTTAGTAAGCGGATGTTATTTATTAAAAACATATACCGCGAATATTTCATAAACAGTGAAATTGGTATTATATATAATAGCAATATATATATATTGGCATATGTATATATTGGAGTTATTGATTTCCCGCATTTTTTTGTTTAGCGGATGAGACCCTATTGCGCCGTTATTAAGCGGATAATATTTTAAATCCCATATACCGCGATAATTTCGTACTGGAGCGAAATTGGTATTGTGCTAATGTTTGTGGATGCAGGAAAACAGGTTGGAGGGATCCAACTGGATTCCTCAACAGTATTTATTTGATTTCAGATATTTTGATATTTGTTTGATTATCATATCGATATATGATATCGTTGTTGTCGTGATTGACTATTTGGTATGTAGCATCATTGGACCAAATTTTGGAATTTTAAAATGATTTTAAAGTGATTTTTGAAAGTATACGTTATAAAATATTTTTGGAACTGATCCATTTTAAATAAATAAACGTTATAATTTTAAAAGTTATAAAAACTATGATTTTTGATAAATACGGTTAAAGTTGATTTTTGAGAAATATGGATTAATGATTTTATAAAATAGTTTAATCGGGATTTTAGAATTTATTGTGAAAAGTTTAAATATAGGATTTATAAAATTTAACTATTTTATGAATCAAAATGGTGAAATAATAAAGGAGATTAAAGACGTTTTAAAGAATAATATAAATTGATTTATATTAAGAGATTTATAAATGGATATTTATAAATTGAAATATTGACATTATAAAACGAGTTTTTATAAGTGTTTGAATGAAGTGAAAATGAATTTTGTAAATGAATGAAATTTATAAAATTATAAATGGTGAAGTTATAAAGGAAATTTATAAATAGTAAGATTTATGAATTTCGTGAAGTTATTAAAGAATATAATTGGTTAAATAAACGAATCTTATAAGTTATAAGATTTATGATTTGGAAAGTCTTTAAAAGAACGATTTTGTAAAATAATCGTTTTATAAGTATTTGACTTATAATATGAACCTTTGTTTTATAATTGAGTTATAAATTGAATAGGTTAATAAAGGAATTTAAAATAAACGTTGTTTTATAAATTCACAAACGACTTATTTTGATAAGTAAATTATTGAAACCTATTTATGGGGTTATATTCACGTTTTGAACTGTGAATAATCCTTTGAAATAAAATGAATAGAAAGGATGAAATTGGTTAATGAAGTATATTCACGTTTTGAATAGTGAATAATATGTTAAAGAAAATGTTTAGATTTGATGTTTTAAATTGAATGAAAACGATCTAATGATGTTTTAAATGTGTTGAGATTCGAAACCCTAGATTTCAACATTTATTGTTGAAATAGACGTTTTCGAGAAATAGAAGGAAATGGTGGACTATAACACTGTTGTTATAGTAAATGATTTCCGAAAGGAAATGTTTTGTATAGTATTGGGATTTATATATCTATTTTAATTTCGAATCCCTATACTAGTGATTTTGGGTTGTCGTAACGCTGTTCTACGCAACATTCGTTTTGGCCCAAATAAATATGTTTAAGAGAATGATTTCCTTAAAGAATGAAATATATACTTAATTTCGATTGAAGTATATTGAATATTTTCTAAGTGTTGAAAATAAATAAAATTTGTGAATTACTTATGAATAAATAAGTATGGAAATGTTTTTTCCAATATAAAGTGAATATTAGAGAATTTATCTTTTTGAAGGTAAATTGAAATGAATAATTGGAATCGAATATTCATAGATATTTTGGATTATAAATTCTCTAATGAATTTATAAAGGAAAGGGGAATTGTCTAAAAATAAATATTGATTTATTTTTGAAGTGTGAAATTTTATATCTTGTAAAGATATTTTGGAAAATAAATAATTTGGAAAATTATTTGGAAACTGGTGATGTGTGCATATCAATTGATAGTTCAATAACCGACTATCAATATTTCTCTTTGAATGGGTATTTGATGTGATTTGTTTGAATGTGAATGCCACACTTATTTTTGAATAAGCGCTCACTATTCGGGTTAACCGGGAAAGGATCATAGGGTCGTATAACCCATTCCGAATATGTGATACGTCGTTGTGAATTGCATTGAAGATCGGTGTTGAAGACCCGGTATTTGCAAGAGCGATAGGATGACCTGTCGATTGACTCTTCACCGAGTAGCTACGGTATTGAGTTCTCCATATGTGATGGTGAATCCGATTAGGATTGTGAATATCCGGATTGCAAGGACTTCTTTGTAAGTGCCTTCGGTTTTGTTCGATCCCGGAACAGACTTGTATGGATAGTATGTCTGACATTACAAGTTGAGATATAAAGCCGATTTCTTTCAAATATATTTCTGTTGGTGGCGGAGAATTTATTCTTTTAGCTTAACACCCTTCTCTGAGACGTACGAGCTCAGAGGTTATGTAGTTGAATGTTATCAGCGATATATTCCCAATTTGGTAATGTGACATGCTGAGTGTTGCTGTGAAATGATCATTGTGTTGATTATTTGTGATAGGATCATTTATTTGATCATCTATCTTTGTGATCATTTCTATGATCATTTGTTGACCCAAAGCATGGCTTTTGTATAAAGTATGTTTTTGTGGACGTGACTTCGTTGAGCCTCACACCCCGTGAATGGTCAAAACAGGAAAGAAGCAGCAAGGTTATGAGGGGTAGCGCCCTTTAGGATGTGTGCATTTCCTTCTGGAAAAGGGTGGTATCATGGTATGGAGCCCAGATACTTACTCATGTTGAAAACACTTTGTTATGATTGTGTGAATTGATTACGAGCGCTCGGTGAAAGGTCCCAAAGGACCGGGGGATGGCATATTCGGTCAGTTGTTACTCAGTTAGGGGTAACCCGGCCTTGTGTTGGTAGAGATCCGGTTTGGTTCTCGGGGATGTCCATCCAGAGGCATTCTCATGTGGCAATGGGAAGTTCCTTGGCCTGATCATTCGTTGGAAATCCAAAGAAACAATACGAGACTTGTACGGTTTTAGTTGTATAACCTGCTATGGAATGTGGCGGTAACCTGCTATTGAACATAGTTAGCTATAGTAGGCATAGTTCGAAATGTCTATGCTGGCTAAGATTTATATTCTACTTTCGAAATGAATTTTTCCTACACTATACACTAGTAATAATATCAAATGTTCTTTTTAATGCGTATCAAGCATCTTTGACTATCATAAGGAGAAATCTCCTCCGATTCTGCGTTTGCATTGTGTGTGTGTGCGGGAGGCCTTATGGTAGTCTCATTTTTAAAAGCATTGCGAATTGATTTAAAAATATTCCTCTATTTTGATTTTAAAGATAAATAAACTGTTTTGAGTTCTCACACCAGTCACATGACTGACTCAGAGTTTATTGTTTTCCTTCCTAAACTCTGGGTGCCCACCAATTTCCACACGGGCAGTCAAGAGTTAAGGTTTATCAGGATATTCTGGATATTCAGAAGTTGCTGGAGACAAGCTGGATGGCATGGCGTATTACTAGTTATATAGTATTTCTTTTTCCGCTGCACTGTTTATTGTTGTATGTGTTGTACACTCTGATGATATGATGTAAAGTATAAAATGTAATAACTGATATAGTTCTTTGTTTAAAGATTATTCATTTATTATTATATGTTGTTCCGCTGCGAATTGTGAGATTCTGTTGTTGTTCTGTTGTTTTCTATTCCGTTTTGTTTTCCGTTCTATTCTGTTCTATTTTTTTTCTATTTTCTGTTTTCTTCTCTCTCTTCTTCTTTCTTTTTCTCTTCTTAAATTATTTTTAAAACCCCTAACTATTCGGTTTTTCGGCAATGAAAAATCGCGTACGTTACAGTAGCATTCGTGAAGGCCTTCGAAGTGAGAGTTGTTGATCGAGCTGAACGTGAAGAATGGGGTCGCGACTTGGAGGAGTTCGGGCGTGATTTGGGTTACGTGAAGTTTTTTCACGAACGGGAGAGAAGAACGAAAGTGCGGCCTGGATGTTGGAGCATTGAAACGCACGGCTCTGATTTATTTCAAGGTTTATAAAGAAAATAAAGTTGTAATTAATTATATTATAAATCGTATTAACTTTAAAAAGCTATATCTCTTTCATACGAGATCGAAAAAATGCGAAATCAGTTGCGTTGGAATCGTATGGACGAGCTCTACGCTATGGAGCAGGATTGGAATCATTTGGAGCTAGTGAAAATTTCGGGTAAAATTAAACGTCTATTTAATTTTATTCGAAATAAAACGCTGGAACGAAATTGAAATCAATTTGAGAACTTCTCACTCAATCGAACAGTTTTGATTTAAATTTTAAATAGTTAGATTTAAAATTGCTTGAATGTATGTTGAATGATGATTGCAGTTACTGATTGCTGTTTGATTGTGATAATATATATAGTAGGATATATCTATATATAGCAATATATATATTGGCATATGTATATATTGGAGTTGTTGATTTCCCGCATTATATAGCGGATGAGACCCTATTACGCCGCATAATAGCAGATAATATTTTGTAAATCCCATATACCGCGATAATTCCGTACTGGAGCGGAATTGGTATTGTGCTAACATCTGTGGATGCAGGGAAACAAGTTGGAGGGATCCAATTGGATTCCTCAACAATATTGATTTGATTACAGATATTGTGATGTTTGTTGATTATCATATCGATATATGATATTTGTTGTCGTGATCGACTATATGGAGCTGTTGCATCATCGGATCCATTTTTGAAGTTTTAAAGTAACAATTTGATTTTTAAAAGGATTTTAAAGTGATTCTTCAAAGTATATGTTTTTATTAAATTTTGAATTGATTTATTTTAAATAATTAAAACGTTATAAATTTTTATGTTATAAAAATTAAGATTTTTGAGAAATATAACCGAAATGAGATTTTTGGAAATAAATAGTTAATTAATTTATAAATTGGTTTAAATTGGGATTTTTGAATTATTAAAAACGATGTGTATAGAAGACTTATAAAATTGATATTTTATAAATTAAAAATATTGGAATATTAAAACGAGTTTTCATAAGTGTTAAAAATGAAATAAAAATGGATTTCATAAGTGAACGGAATTTATAGATTTATAAATTGTGAAGTTATAAAATGAATAGATTTTGTGAAATAGAAGATTTATAAGTAATTATCTTATAAATCGGATTTTGGCATTTAAATGAGAAATAAATGGAATTTGTTAATAATGAGATTTATAAATCGAAAATTATAAATAGAAAAGGAATTTATAAACATTGTTTATAAATTCGAAATTAATTGAATTTGATAAATTGAATATTGAAGTTTATTAAAGGAAATATATTCACGATTTTGGACAGTGAATACATTATTGAATAAAATGGTCATGTTTGGCAAAATGAATATTATAAAATGAAGTTAATTATTTTAAAGATGTTTCAATATGTATTATGAATCGAAACCATGGATTTCAACATTATTGTTGAAATAGACGTTTTCGAGAAAGAAGGAAATGGTGGACTATGACACTGTTGTTATAGTAAATGATTTTCGAAAGGAAATGTTTTATATAGTATTGGGATTTATATATCTATTTAAACTTTGAATTCCTATACTAGTGATTTTGGGTCGTCGTAACGATGTTTTACGTAACATTCGTTTTGACTCAAATTTATGTGTTAAGAAAATGATTTCTTAAAGAATGAAATATATACTTAGTTTTGATTTAAGTATATTGAATATTTTCAAATGTTGAAAATATATAGTTTTGTGAATTACTTATTATTAAATAAGTATGGAAATACTTTTCCAATGTGAAATGAACGTTTTAGAATTTATCCTTGTAAAGATAAATTGAAAATGAATATTAGAAATCGATTTGAAAATCGTATATTCATAGATATTTTGGGATTATAAATTCACTATGGAATTTATAAAAGAAAGGGGAATTTGTTTAAAAATAAATGTTGATTTATTTTTGAAGTGTGGGAATTAATTTACGGATTTGGAACGTAAATATAAAGTAAATCGTTAAGGATTTATTTAATTGGTTTAAATGAACCATGTTGAAATGAAAGTAATCTCGTATAGGGGAATGATTTGAAATTTGTTTTCAAAAGTGGTAAAGGTGAAAAGTGATTTGAAAATTTGTTTTCAAAATGTTGAAGTGTGGAAAAAATATATATCTTGTAAAGATATTTTGGAAAGTAAATTATTTGGTAAATTATTTGGAATTTGGTGATGTTGAACACGCCTATTGATAGTTAAATGATCCGACTATCAATATTTACCTTTAAATAGGTATTTGTTGTGAATTGCTTGAATTTGAATGCCACACTTATTTTTGAATAAGCGCTCACTATTTGGGTTAGCCGGGAAAGGACCTTGGGGTCGTATAACCCATTCCGAATATGTGATACGTCGTAATGGATTGCATTTGATGATCGGTGTTGAAGACCGGATATTTTTGAAAACGGAAGGATTACCGTTGAGTTACTCTGCATCGGCTGATCTCCGATATAGAGGTTTTATCACCCTTAGTGATGGGAAGTCCGGACGTGATTAGAAATTATCCGGAATGCAAGGACTTCTTTGTAAGTGCCTTCGGTTCTGTTCGAGCTCGGAACAGACTTGTATGGATTGTATGTCTGACATTACAAATTGAGATATAAAGCTGATTTCTTTCAAATATATTTCTGTTGGTTGCGGAGAATTTATTCTCTTAGCTTAACACCCTTCTCTGAGACGTACGAGTTCAGAGGTTATGTAGTTGAAGGTTATTAGTGATATACTCCCAATTTGGTAGTGTGGCATGCTGAGTGTTGCTGTGAAATGATCATTGTTTGATCATTTGTGATATGATCATTTGTTTGATCATTTATCTTTGTGATCATTTCTTTGATCATTTGTTGCCCCAAAGTACAGCTTTTGTATAAAGCGTGGCTTTGTGGACGAGACTTCGTCGGACCTCACAGCCCAGAAATGGTCAAAACAGGAAGGATGCAGCAAGGTTTTTAGGGGGTAGCGCCCCTTTAGTGTATGTCATTCCTTTTGGATAGAGGTGGTATCATTGTATGGAGCCCAGATACTTAACCTATGTTGTTGCTGCAAATTTATTGCTTTGTGGTTGTTGGAAATCGAGGATCCTCGGATAGATCGGTTACGATCGGGGGATGACATATTCGTGTCAGTAGTTACCTAGTTTGAAAGGTAACTCGGCCTTGTGTTGGCAAAGATCCGGTTAGGTTCTCGGGACTTCATTCCAGAGGCGTTTCCATGTGGCAATGGGAAGTTCTTTGGCCTGACCATTTGTTGAAAATCCAAAGAAACAATACGATCTTGTACGGTTTTAGTTGTATAACCTGCCATAGAATGTGGCGGTAACCTGCTATTGAACATGGTAGCTATAGTAGGCATACGATAATGGTCGTATGTTGGCTAAGATCTATATCTTTACTTTCGAAATGAATTTTGCCTACACTATGCACTAGTAATAATATCAAATGTCTCTTTTAATGCGTATCAAGCATCTTTGACTATTATAAGGAGAAATCTCCTCCGATTCTGCGTTTGCATTGTGTGTGTGTGTGTGGCAGGCCTTATGGTAGTCTCATTTTTAAAAGCATTGCGAATTAACTTTAAAAATATTCCTCTATTTTGATTTTAAAGATAAATAAACTGTTTTAGTTCTCACACCAGTCACATGACTGACTCGGAGTTTATTGTTTTCCTTCCTAAACTCTGGGTGTCCATCAATTTGCACACGGGCAGTCAAGAGTTAGTTTATCAGGGAATTCAGGAGTTGCTGGAGGCAAGCTGGATGGCATGGCGTATTACTAGTACATAATATTTCTTTTCCGCTGTCGATGTTGTTTGTTGTTGTACACTCTGATAATGAAATGAAATATAATGTGATGTAATGTAATAATTGATATAGTTCTTTGTTTAAAGATTATTCATTTATCTATTATATGTTGTTCCGCTGCGATTGTGAGATTCTGATATTATTCTGTTATTTCTTTCTGTTGCTCTGTTGTTCTTCTGTTTCTGTTCTATCCTTTTCTCTCTTCTTCTACCTCTTTCTTCTTCTTTAACGCTAATGATACGGTTTTTCGGCTTTCGATTGCTTGGCAGTTGATATAGTGGACGTATTGATGTCGGTTATCGTGGACGAAAAATCATTATCGTTACATCCGTATAGAAGGAGCTCGTCGATGTTTTGTCTTTGGATGTTTCTTATATGGTTACTTCATTGAGGATTGTGAATCCTATTGGGAGATCCGCAACCCTTAACATGCTTTGTGATGATGTCGATATTATTTTTTATGGCTTTTCTTTCCGTGCGAATCTGCATGTTATTACTAGTCTTGGATTTCATATGATTTGGGTTTGGACTGCCTAGTTCGATACGATGCCAAAATTATTTGTTCTGAGAGAGTTTTATATGTTCGACTTCCAGATTCGTTTGCTCAGCTATCACTTGTTCTTCAGAATGTGGATAATTCCAAAGCAGCTTTGTTTTCTCTAGATTCATGAGATTATGATGATATATCTTTTATAGCTATTGTTTGTGATTTCTATGATGTATTTGATCCTG
This sequence comes from Allium cepa, assembly GCA_030765085.1. NCBI lineage: Eukaryota > Viridiplantae > Streptophyta > Magnoliopsida > Asparagales > Amaryllidaceae > Allium > Allium cepa. Next base: position 138,365,013 of record CM060945.1, read on the forward strand.
TTTTGGGTTTGCCACCCAAGCGGACGATTGAGTTCCGCATTGATCTCATACCAGGCGCACAGTTAGTTAGTCGTCCTCCTACGAGGATGTCTACAATGGAAAATGAGGAACTCAAGAAGCAGTTGTTGGAGCTTGAAGCTAAGCAGTTGATTCGGTCTATTTCTTCACCGTGGGGTGCCATGGTCGTTTTCATGAAGAAATCTAATGGTACTCGTAGGCTCTGCATCGATTACTGCAAGTTTAACGAGTTAACCATTAAGAATAAATATCCGTTGCCTAGGATCGACAATATATTCAATTAATTGAGTGGTGCTAAGGTCTTTTCTTAGCTCGACCTTGCCACTGGTTTTCATCAGCTATGAATTGCGGAGGACAGCATTCCTCTCACAACTTTCCGCACTCGATATGGATCTTTTGAGTGGCTCGTTATGCCATTTGGTTTGATGAACGCTTCTACTTTCTTTATCGGTCTTATGAATTGAGTATTCCGAGCATATCTTGATAAGTTCGTCCTTGTGTTCATTGATGACATCCTTGTCTATTCGAAGTCTGAATTCGAGCATGCTAATCACTTGAGAATTTTCATGAGTACTCTTTGTTAGCATCCGCTCAAAGCCGAATTCTCCAAGTGCCACTTTTGGGAGAGCAAGGTTAATTTCTTAGGCCACATTATTTCTTCCGAAGGCATTTCGGTCGACCCCTCGAAGATCGAAACCATCCAGAATTGAAAGAAGCCTGAGAATGTTCATGAGATTAGTAGTTTCCTTAGATTAGTGGGTTATTACCGTCGGTTCATTAAAGATTTCTCTCGCATTGTGCTTCCTCTCACCAGCCTTACTCGGAAAGGCGTTCGATTTATTTGGTCCGACAAGTGTGAAGCTTCTTTTTAGCAATTGAAGGAGCTTCTCACTAATTCTTCTATTCTAGTGGTTCCCAAAGGAAATCATGATCTTGTTGTCTACACCGATGCTAGTAGATGTGGCCTCGGTGCCGTGCTTATGTAGAGAGATTGGGTAGTTGCTTACGCTTCTAGGAAACTACGACCAAATAAAGTAAGCTATGCCACTCATGACCTCGAGTTAGCCACCATCATTTTCGTTTTAAAGATTTAGCGACATTATCTGTTAAGTGAGCGCTTCATTCTCTATATCGATCACAGGTCCTTGAAGTATCTGTTCACTCAGAAGGAGCTCAATATGAGGCAACAGTGTTGGCTTGAGTTCCTTGCCTCTTATGATTTCGATATCCAGTATACCCCTGGTAAGGGTAATCGTGTCGCTGATGCACTTAGTCGTTAGCATTCGGCTATTGCGAAGCCCTTTTTGTTGTAGACTTTTTGTCGCTACTCTGATATGTATATCATTCTGGATCGTGTGTATATTGTGGTTGTCATACCACATGCTATGTATCATTTTGTATACTTTGACGTTGTATCTGTGTATGTGTGTGTGTGTCTATATATATATATATGTGTGTGTGTGTGTGTGTGTGTGTGTGTGTGTGTGTGTGTTTATCTGTTGTTCAGTGATGTGTTATGCATTTGAGTTGTTGTATTTTGTTCTGATAGATCCTTTAGCCACCTGTAGTTTTGTATTAAGTATTTATTGGATTTGTCGATCTACTTGAGATAGAAAATATATATAGAGCATTTATCGACATATCAATAGATATTTAAGGCAAGACTATAGATGGTCGCTTCTAACCAGCCATATTCTCCACATTAGAAGACAATATTACCCAAGAATACTCTTTGTTAATGTGGGTCTCGGGGTGGGATGTCACAAGTTATTACTTATAAATAACTTTACAACATAATAGCACAAGTTGAAAATCATTTTTAAACTTTAAACTTTAAATTTATTTAAGAATTGAAGTTAATTCAAAAACATACTTTATAAATTCAAAAGGATGCTTAGCAATCCTAATGTTACTAATTTAAGTTACCATTCAATTTCAGTTCCAATTCACTTAACAATTATTTACATAAGCAAAATTTATGTAAATACAATTCATATCCAAATCAGGGAATAACAGAAACGCCCCACACCCTTTAATATACCCAAAAGGACACATTAAAAGGCGTGGCGTGTTTAGGTATAATCGAAACTAATAGTGACTAAGATTCACAAGACAAAATAGGGTAAAAAAAGCGGAAACTAAAATAATAACTTATTCAAGACAAAAGCTTCATAATTGCTTCATAAAACAAATAAGTCAAATACCAAATACACATACATGTCTCAAAACCCAAGAAGTCTCAAAAATCTCATACTCAAAAATAAGAGTACATAATATCCCTTATAATAAGCTAGTACATAGAAAGAATTGAAACTTGAATAAAAGAAATACATGGTAGAAATCTTCTTTAAGAACCCTTCAAGTAACCGCGATCTACTGTCCTCTCCCTTGATTGCCTAGGGAGAAAAGAGGAAAATAAAGGAGTAGGTCAGACTAAAAGTCTGGTGAATGATAGTAATTACTAGAATCTTTAAGCAAAGTAAAAGTAAAACACTTTACAACGGTTCTAGTATATAAAAGGAAACAAAGGAAATAGAAAAGAGAGAAACTTGAAATAAATACGAATAAACTATTGCTCAATTGGTAAGATAGGTTAACTTTAATTGTTTGCACTTGTCCTTGATAGCTGCTTTAACTAGGCCGAATTCCTAATACTACCCTTTGATCGGCATGTTACTCCATAGAATCTACTGTGGACCGAATGTTTCCCTACATAGTAGGCTTTGCTATCTATGAAAGACACACTTACTAAGCGCTTGGAACTCATAGCGATTACTGAGCACCGAAATGGAAGTCGCACGCATAACTGCCACCATGCCCATGCTACATGTTGCACCCCCTTTTGACCTTTTATTTACCCTAGTCAGCATAAGTATGCCCTTCGCCTCACTTCAGGATTATGTGAAGCACCTCATCTCACTTTAGGGTTATGTGAAACACCGTGTCTATAGAAAAATAGGGCAAATGCTGCCGGTACTGGTCCCTATCAAACAAAATTCTAGTTGCGCCCCTCGTTCAAATCCCCTTGATTTGAACTACCATAAATTGATCATTTACTACCACTTTAAGCATAAGTGTATCCCTTGCCACACTTCAGGATTATGTGAAGCACCTCGTCTCAATTCAGGATTACATGAAACACCATAACCATAGAAATATTAGGGGAATGCTATTTGGCATAGGTCCTACTCTAATCTTTGCTTATTAACTTAGATAAATTGTTTAAATGAGCTTTTATTTTTATCAATTACTATTATTGCTTATTAATTTATCCTAACTCTTAAAATAATCGCCATAGTTTATCAATTTATAACTTACGTTATAATCATGCTTATTACTTAACCCATGGTCTAAGTGTGAAGATAAGCTTCATTCTTCTTTTATTCTTTTTATTTATAATTCTAAGTTATAACTAGGCCAATTTCTTAATTTAGTCCAATTAATATCATAATTAAGCATAATTTTCGTCCTATTCCAATTATATTACAGTCTTAGTAATTTACATCTCATATTCCATTATTTCAGATTTCTTGTAATTTAATCCAATTTCGCGTTAAGTCTATTCTAATCTGTATGCAAAGAAGAAGAAGGAGAAATAAAAGAAAACTGAAAATAGAAGAAAATACAAAATGTAGATAGAAGATGTAAATAACGCATAAATAACAATAAATAAATTAAAATACTGTAAATAATGTAAATACTGTAATTAAATAGGAAAAGCTATAACTAACAGATATAAACTAAAATTAAAAGAATAGCTAGAAGGAATAGACTGAAATTAATTCTAATAACTGTAAATAAATTACTAAAAAGGTTACTCCAAAAATCTTAGTTAATCTACAACTATTATTCTAAATTACTTAAAAATCTAAATAATTACAGTCACTCGCCTCTGGTCCTTAGCTCTTCCCTTTAGACCTTCACGGATCCCATTGAGGTGTTAAGATATTTTTATTAAAAAGACACTCTCCTTGGAAAATTATTACTTTTAGGGCCTTTCTAAAAAGGTGAATCCAAGCGGAGAAAATCTAGAATGAGAAAAAAGTGTTAGGCTTAGGGTTCTATTTATAAGTGTAGAAGTGGATCCCGGACCGTTGGATTTGAGGATCGAATAGGATGCAACCACGTCATAAGCTGAATAGGAGCCACCGAATGCATGAATGGAAGGACCGGATCAGTTTAAACAATGCAAAATACATGTAAAGTCAGCTAAACATCGAACGAACGAACATTCGTTCGTTAACGAAATAGGAAGGCAGGTCGATTGGGCAGTCAACCGCTTGCTTGTCCAGGTCGACTGGCCGGTTGATCTGGCCATATAATTTTTTTTCGTTGTCTTGTTTAATTCATACCTCTTTCATTTTGCTTGGATTCTGACGTTCTATATATGGAAATTGACCAGAAAATTACCACGGACACAATGGTGCAACTCCCACGGCTCAGTTCTGATACTTTCACAAAGTTATTTTTTATTTAATTAATTAACGAATTAATTATTATGGGTTAAATTTTGGTTGTTACAATAACATGTCAATATGAACTAACTATTATATACATGTCCAAATAACATAATAGCAGGAAGGTGATTTGTCCTACTAAATAGATGTCCAAACGATTCAATCAATTCATATTAGAACGGGGATTTATTCTGCTAACACATGTTCGCAAAATCAAATCACTTACACTATAGCTGAATAGTGTTTTTTCTACTAACAAATGTCATTTAGTCTTCCTAATCATATATGGTGACTTAAAATCCAGACAAGAGATACTCGGATTTGGAATCAGTTCACTTTAAAAAATAGATTGTTTTAAAACACATTTGGTTCAGTTTTAAATCACCTTTGAAGAGATTTAAATAGATTTAATCAACTTAAACCCCAATTAGATCTTAATTAACCCATATTAATCAAGCTTAAGTCATAATTAATTCTAATTAGGCTTAATGAACTTGATTAAGTGCTAATTAACTTACTTATGCAACTTGGTTAAGGTTAAACCAAATTGTTTAAAAGTTAAACCTTAATTAACTAAATATTAATTAAATAATGCATTAATTTCCTAATAATTAATTAACTATAAATCTTAATTAAATAATTATTAATCACTTAATTACTTCTTAACCATATAAAACATTAATTAAAACTTTATTAATTAATTAACGATCATTAACTTAACTTAAGTGATGATTAACCTTTAATCACCTATTAAGTGCTAATTACCTTTAATTAACTAATTAATTAATTAAATAATTATATTACAACTTATTTAATTTTTAATATTACTAATTAAGTTTGAAAAACTTTGTAAACTAAATTTAAAATAAAACAAATTTGAAATACAATTTCAAACCTTCGCCAAACTACATCTATAGCGACTGTCGCTATCAATGCAGTTTGCTCTAACCCACCTTTAAGCAAAGTTACTTTACTAAATCCATACTATTTCATGACTGAAACATACCTTAGCAAGTTTTCATACTTTGAAACCAATTACGCAAACCTTACAAATTTTAAACTTTAAACTCTTGAAACGAGTTTGATTTTAAATCTGACCTCAAATCCGTCGTGACTACATATAAAGTTTCAACTTTGTTTTTAACCCATCATGACTATGGTCAAGTTCATCATCAATCCTTTATATTCACACATCACATTCATACAACAAATTTTATACATATACCAATATATATGTGATATCCCGGAAATATGGCAATATAAATTTAATAATCTGTGTTAAAAATTGAATTGATTTGATAAATTTTTGATAATAAATTTTGAATTGATTTAATAATCTTCTTTTAATAAATATTTAAATTTGTATATTTTATCTTTTTAAAACTAATAAATTGTTTTCTATTTATAATATATATAATTGTATATATTGTAAACTGATAAACTTTGATTTGGAACTTAATAAATGAATCAATTTTCTAGTTTTGATTTATTTTTGGTAAATTGGAAAATTTGATTTGAATTTAACATCTAACTTTTCAAAGCAATTTAATAAATAATTTGGTTTATACTTATGATAAATCTTATTTGTTTAAATTTATATTTTTAATTAGTTTAAATATGAATTCAGATTAGATTAACATTAAAAGCTAAGTTTTATTTTATATTACTTGAAATTTATATATAAGAATTTACAATACAAATTACAAATGATCTTAATTTGTTTATAATCTCTTTTATAAATTATTTAATATTGTTTAATTAGTTATTTTCAAATGATAATGATAATACTTAGTTTTTATAATCCTAACTAGATTTTTAGAAATTGATTTGTTATTTTTAAATTTAATAAGAGTTGTATATGCATCTATATATAACTTGATTTTTTTAAAATTGGATTTGGTAAATTAATTTAAATTTGAATTTGATGTTGTGAAATTTAAAAGAATAAATACTTAAATATTTTTGAATAAGCTTTTGTTTATAATTTGTTTTGTTATGTTTTCTAAAATTAAAAAGGGAAGAAATTTATTTATATATATACACAAAAAGAAATAAAATAAGTTAATGGTTTTTATAAAACAATTTAAATTAAATTAAAATACTCTTAAATTACATGTGCTATTTTATTAACACCTAATTGACATGTGTAAGCATAGAATAAACTAAAGTGACAAATGTTTAAAATATGAACACGTGTTCTTTTTATTTTCTTGTTTCTTTTATTTTAGTTAAATCAAAATTTTTCTTATATAAACCTATTACATCTCATTCTTATTCTTTTTCTATTCTTCTGTTTTTCAAAAACATGAGAAATCTTCAGCTGTAAAAGAATCTGAAATCAATAATCAAAACCAAAATCTGTTTTCCCCTCAAATTCAAATCAAAAACTGTTTTCTATTTAAATAAAATCTGCAAAATCCTCCCAGAAACCAATCTACACAAATGTTTCTTCTCACCAAATCAATATTCGAACCTGAAGCAAATTTGCAAATTTCCAAAACCTGCATGCATCTGGAAAATCACTGCTTTTCTTCATATTCATCAGCACTGGAAATCAATTTGCAATTCAAAGTCCTGCAGTCTTCCTTCTTTTCTGTTTTGAAAACTTTATCAAGAGCTGCATGCATTTTCTTTCTGGAAGTCTGCATTGTTTTCATCTGCAAACATGCATGCATCAAGGAGCAAAGCATTGTGCAAGTACAAGATGAAGTTTTAAAAGTAAACTGAAGTTTGAATTCATAAGTAAAACAAAGACGCAATTTGAAGTTTTCAGTTCAAAGCACCATTCAATTTCAAGCATTTTCAGGAATGTGCTCTGCTCATAATTTCTATGAGTAACATTTTATATTCAATAAACTTAAGTATTAGTTTAGTTGCTTGTTTTTATTCTGGAGATAAGTGTGTTTGCATGCCATATTTAAAGTTCATTACTGGTATAATATGTGTGTTTGTAGTTGTTCATGTTGCTATGAATTTACCTTTCTGTACTCAAGTTCCAGATTTAGGAATTGCTTTAAATTATCCACTCCATTTGAATTGATATGTGTTAAGTTTTAACATTCAATCAAAATATGGCTGTTAACGTTTGTTACAGATTAAATTTTATTTAATATGAAAAATTTCTGTAATGTTATCTGTAAATTCAGAAAATACAGAACAATTTTTATATAAGTAAGAATTTAATTATCTAGATTCTTTGATTTAAGATATTAAACCAATTACATAAACTAAAACTTGAATTCTAAAACTAAATTCAGAAAATTTAGTTTAAATTTGAAAGAGCATTTCTGGTTTGTCTGGAAATGGGGTTTTGGGTTGTAACTGTCATCCTAGAAGGTCGGGGTGGCCATGGTTTTCTTCGGTGATGAAGTGACGATCAAGTTTGCAGGGAAAAATGGTAGTAGGCGAATCCAAGCAGTGTGGCGTTGGTGATTTGGGATCATAGATCTTAACCCTAGTTTTTTCTATAAGCAAGAATTTGAGTGACGCGGCTTTTATAAGCGACCGAGTTGTCCTAGATTCAAGTAGGTGGTGGATGGGGTGTGGAAGTAGTTGTGGCCGGAGATGGAAATTCTCTGATGATCGAAAATTTGAGTCTGAGGCAAATTCCTGTAGCGGCATTGCTACTGTTTTGAGCTTGAATGCTCGATTTTGAATTTGGGGTTCTGCATTGGATTAGATGGTCGGAATCGTGTTGGAAGATGGCCGTTGACTTGCACATGTGGTCGCGAAGGAGTAGGAGTTGATGGCGTGACGGTGCAGGTGCATGAGGATTCATGGCGTGTCAGTTTGTTTTGGGGAAGATTGTATTCTCGAGTTTGTTTCGGGTCAATTCACTTGTGGCTTGAAGATTTGGAGTATGGGACTCGAAGTAGTTGTGATATGGGCTCGGGTATGTTGGTTGTTGCAGGTTTTGGTTAAACCCGACAGTTTTGTAAATTGGAATGTTTCAAATGAAATATTACTCGAGTTTTACTCGAGATATTTTGTGTTTTACTCGAGTTAGATTAGGTTAGGCTCGAGTAAATTATTTGGGGTCGAGTTAGTTTACAGATTAAAAGTCCTGTTATAATTTCTAAATTTAAACTGAATTTAAATCATTAATCAAAGTTTTAAAATATGTTTTAAATCTAATTTTATATTATGGCTTCAGGTTTTGATTTGAATCATAGCTGGAAATGAATGAAGTTTTAAATTCAAATTTGTTTTAAATAAACTTTAAAAGAGTTTATTGTTTAAAAATGTTTTTAAAGAAATTTGAATTTAAATTGGAATTTGAAAATGTAAAGAAATGTTTTAAACAAAGTTTAAACTGATTCAAATATGAATTTGAATCTTTCGTTTAAAATAAATTTAAGTTTTTATAAATTTAAGTGTTTAACAATTTTGAATGATTAAGTAAAATTTAAATGGTTTGAATTTAAAATGGAATTTGTTTTTAAACGTTTATAAATTTCTTTTATAAGAAAAGTATTATTTATCATTTAAAGATTTTAAATTGATTTCAAAACTTGATAAAGTTAAACTATAATTTAATAATTTGTAATGCATTTAATTATGAAGGTAATTAAATAAATAATTAATTTATTTAATAAATTAATGCAATAGTAATTAAAGGTTTAAACTTAAAGGTTTAAGATTAATTGTTCTTAGAATAATTAACTTGTAATTCATTAATTTAATAAGATTTGATTTTTAATTAATGATTAATAATTAATTAATCAAATAATAAAGGATTAATTAAGTTACAGTTAAAACTTAATTAATTAAATAATTAAGGGTTAATTAAATGAGTTATTAACGATTAATTAATTTGTAATTAATAATGATTAAAATAAGTTAATTATTTTAGAAAAGTAATTAATGAATAATTAATAGTTAATGAAGGTCATTAACTAAGGATTATTTAATAATTAATTAATGTGATTAATTTTTAATAATTAATTAGAGAAATTAATTTAAAGATAATCATTTGTGTAGATTGTTAAGTATAATTACTTATGGAAGTAATTAAGGAATTAATTACTAATTGTAATTAATTGAGTCTAATTTGATTAGGTTAAGTTAATTAATTCATTTTAATTAATTTAAAATAATCATTTGATAATTGTGGAATATAATTACTTAACGTAATTAAATGAAGAGAAATTACTTAGAGAAGTAATTTATGGGTAATTACTATATGTAATTAATTGAAATGATTTGATGATAAAGTAATTTGAGTATAATTACTTTGTGAATTAATCAAGGGATTAATTGGAGATAATTAATTAATTAATTTATTGGGTAAAGTAATTAAGGGTAGTTAATTACTGAATGGATTAATCAAGGGTGATTAACAATTATGGTTTAATTAAAGATTAATTACTCAATGTAATTAATTTTAAAAGAAAATGAAATTAGAAATCATTAATTATTATGATTAATGATGTAATTAAAAATGGATTTAATTAAGAAATAATTAATAAATGAAGGAATTAATTAATGTCATTAATTAAGGGTTAATGTAATTAATTATAGTTAATCAATTAAGGAAGTAATTAAAGATTAATTACTGTATTTGGTTAAGTATAATTAATTTAAGAAATTAATTAGTGGATAATTACTTGAATGTAATTAATGGTTAATTAATCAGGGATGATTAATTAAATAATTGATTGATGATTAATTGATTAATAGTGATGTAAGCAAGATTTATATTGGTGAAGTAATTAATTTAATTCATTTTAAATTAATTAAAAATGATGTAATTAATTTATTTCATTTTAAATTAATTATATTTGGTGTGGTTAATCATTACTTATATAGATGGATGATGTTGTTTACTTTGGATGATTTGAATCTCAGATATGAGATAAGAAATGTTGAGTGATATGGATGCATTGGTTGCATTGTGATGATGATCTGGATTACCTTTTGATAATGATAATATGGATTATCTGTGTGATGATAATATTGATTATCTATTGTGAATCTATGATTTATCTATCTGTGTATATAGATAATTGAATTGTTTTAAACCTTTAAAACAACTTGGCCTTAAAAGACACGCTTTGAATTTCGATGAGACTGGGATCGGGTTTCCATATTTGGATATCCGAAAACCACATCGATCTAAATTAACGATAGGTCGTGAATCTTATGTGAAGAGTGAAGATTCGAGGTATAAGAACTATACGTCAGTATAACTCTGGGGGTGATTCCGTGATGAGTTTGACGGAGATAGTTCTTATAGGTTCGAGATGGTGATTTAGAGTGCAAGGGTTATCGTCGTTAACTCTGAGGGTGATTCCAAAATGAGTGTAACGAGATAATGCCTTCGGTTTCGTTCGAACCCGGAACGAACTTGTATGGATTGAATGCTTTCAGAACATCATCAGGTGGACGACGAGCATTCTAAGAGATGTGTTCTCTAAAGGTAATCGTAGACCAAGCCTCATCAACTGAGAATGGCTAAAACAGGGGAGGTGCAGCAAGGCTAAGTGGGTCATGCCTAAGTAGGACAAGATTTTCCCCTGTCTAGAGGTCCCTTTTTATTTCGGCTGTGTGGGCGGTTGGAACGTAAGCCAACTGCGGGGTTGTCTTGTTCGGGACTGTCCAGTAAGGGATGGTTCCGGTCTTGTGTTGCAAGGGAGCGGGCGTACTCCTCTGTACGTTGATCTAGGCCACGTACTGTGACGGGTGGTACCCCAGTAGCCCGGCCATTGATGGACTCCAAAATCCAATAAGTGCCAACGGTTTTGATTGTATTACCCACTTTTGTGGCTAGTAGCTGGAATTTAATAGATGTAACAGTTTCGGCTATTTCATATTTACTTGAAAACCATAGACCTATTATAATATCACTAGGTTTCCTATCAAATGTTTTGGTTAGCGTAAGGTAAAAACTTTTCCATGTTTATGTGTGGGAAGTCTTACGTGATGCCTTTTTTTTCAAAGGTTTTTCAAAGTTAAGCAACTTTAACCTGTTACTCACACCAGACCCATGTCTGACCCAGAGTTTATCTTCTGTTTTCTTAAACTCTTGGGTACTCAAATTTTTACGAGGAGCCAAGGGATTCAGGTTAGCTTTTGACGAATTATGAAGGAGCAAATGGAGCAGGAGGCTTCTGCGTTGTAGATATATAGTTTTGCTGTGTGTTCTCTGTGTTGGTATCTTTTGTTGAGTTGTATAACTAGACAGGTGTTTATAACTGTCTAGTATGTGATGTATATGTTGTGTAACTCTGATTAGTGTTGTAAACTATGTAATACTTATGTTATTAACATAATTTATTCATTCCGCTGTTGAGATTCTGATGTTGTTTCTTCTTTCTTCTTTTCTCCTTTCTATCCCTTTCTTTCTTCATGATGATACGACTTTTCTGTGGAGAAAAAGTCGGGTCGTCACAGTTGGTATCAGAGTGCTAGGTTGAGTGAATACCTAGGCTTTGAAGTGATTTCTTCCTCGAGAGAGCGTATTTGTAATTTTAAATATACATACAAACACACACACACACACACACACACACACACACACACACATATATATATTCCTACCTATTTGTTGGATTACCTGTTCGGGTTTTTCCAATATAGGTTATAAAGGTAGATAAGGTAGTGGGGTGTGTAACACGACTACTACCAATGGTTGAAGTTTGAGTGTTGAGGTTGGAAGTGTATTTGTCGAGACTGTAGGCCTAATACCGTCTCGAATGAGTTCTGTTTGAAGTAAGGATTTCATCGATCTCTGAAGGTAACCTGTAAAGGTTCGGAGTTGGTCTTTGAGTTGGATGAGTAGAGTTTGGATCTGTCGGTTGGGCAGAAGCAACTGATGGTATCTTGATACCTCAGGAATTAGTAGTTGTGTGATGAGACGCAGTGACTATGGATGTCTCCGAAGATATTTTTTGGAAAAGTTTAAGATGTATATCTGCTTCGATGTTGTGGCTGGGTTCTGCAGGATGTTTCTGTCTGGTTTGAGGCCTGAGTTTTCTCGAAGAGCTTTGGATTAGGATGTCTTTAGCGTCGGTGTCAGCAGTGCAGCTCAGAGTATTCTGTGTGCTAGCAAGAAGGTCTTCTGGTTGGCAGTTTTTCTGGAGATGGAGTTCAGAAGCAACAAAGTGGATCCATTTCTTCGATGGATTGGCTAGACAAGCGTAGACTGTTCTGATTGGTAAAGAGAGAACGGTTTTCTTTGGATATTGGACTGGTTGATCGCAAAAGTGACTTGCGATAGTTTGAGTGTTCTCTTGAGTTATCAGAGGTTTGTCCGCATCTGGAGGTTGAGTTTTCTTATCGACTGGATTCCCAGAATGCTACCAGTGGTTCAGTTTAGTAGAAGGATCAGGGGACATCTGAGTTTTCTTTTATGGATCTGTTAAACCATATTTCTGAGATGTGTTGTCCAGCTTGTGCTCGAGTTTTTCTTCTACTTCAGATCAGAGTTGTGCAGCGGAAGTAGTTGGGAGTGCTTTTTTTATCTTTTCCGGATAGGAGAATAAGTTAGTCTTCTGATGTTTGTGAAGTAGAGTTGGTGTTCTTGGTTTTTGGATTGATCTTGAGGAGATCATTCTGTTGGGATTTTTTGGTCCAGTTTGTTTCTAGAGACATCGGCGAAGGTTGAGCTGATCAGGAGAGTTGTAGGCATCCCAGGATCGTAAGAAGTATTTTGTGGACTGTCCAGTAAGGGATGGTTCCGGTCTTGTGTTGCAGGGGAGTGGGCGTACTCCTCGGTACGTTGATCTAGGCCACGTACTGTGACGGGCGGTACCCAGTAGCCCAGCCATTGATGGAATCCAAAATCCAATAAGTGCCAACGGTTTTGATTGTATTACCCACTTTTGTGGCTAGTAGCTGGAATTTAATAGATGTAACAATTTCGCCTATTTCATATTTACTTGAAAACCCTAGACCTATTATAATATCACTGGATTTCCTATCAAATGTTTTGGTTAGCGTAAGGTAAAAACTTTTCCATGTTTATGTGTGGGAAGTCTTACGTGATACCTTTCTTTTCAAAGGTTTTTAAAAGTTAAGCAACTTTAACCTGTTACTCACACCGGACCCATGTCTGACCCAGAGTTTATCTTCTGTTTTCTTAAACTCTTGGGTACTCAAATTTTTACGAGTAGCCAAGGGATTCATTTTAGCTTTTGACGAATTATGGAGGAGCAAATGGAGCAGGAGGCTTCTGCGTTGTAGATATATAGTTCCGCTGTGTGTTCTCTGTGTTGGTATCTTTTGTTGAGTTGTATAACTAGACAGGTGTCTATAACTGTCTAGTATGTGATGTATATGTTGTGTAACTCTGATTAGTGTTGTAAAATATGTAATACTTATGCTATTAATATAATTTATTCATTCCACTGTTGAGATTCTGATGTTGTTTCTTCTTTCTTCTTTTTCTTTTCCCTTTTCTATCCTTTCTTTCTTCATGATGATACGACTTTTCTGTGGAGAAAAAGTCGGGTCGTCACAATATATATATAATTACTAACTTTGCAATAACACATCCATTCGAGTGCTAACACTAACCCATACATTAGCACTTATCATCACATTTCAAATATGGCAAGATCCAACATATGTATAACACGCATATAGCTAAGGATCAACACAATATATAAAGGAAAGTTCTTTCCAAAAGATTAGGAATTTACTCACCGAAAGCTATCCAAACTCTCGCTAAATTAGAGTATGACATAGGACTTCCATACCTAATCAATAAGATGGAATGTTGAACTCTAAATGCACTAGGTAGGCTCGGCCTTGAAGGGAAGAGGAAGCGAGACTTGTTTTGGTAAGGTGGAGCGACTTCGGATAAACATCAAATTATCAATAATAAATCCGAAAATAGGTCATTTTGCAACCGATTTTTGGGATACCTACTCAAGGAATTTCGAAAGTACTCAAAAAGAAAGTTATTGAAATTTATTGTCTCTATCATTTCAAAAAAGAACCAATCATTTTCGATTTGATTTGAAGAAGTGATGGTCCAAAGGAGATGGACCATTTTTTTGAATTTAATTTCCAATCTCAAAATTGCTCTCTAAAAAATTGGTGTTTTGACATAGCTATGATAGAAATTTAAAAATGTGATTAACTAGAATATTGTAGCCAATTAAATTTCACGTTGTTTCAATAAGATAGTGACTCCATTTGAGTTTAGAAATGAGGAAGAAAAGGTTGGTGAAAAGAGGAGGAAAAATGGAGAAACATTTGGGCTATTTATAAGCAAGATTTCACACCTCACCATTTTGTCAAGTCACATCACTCTCTTCTTCCTCTCACATGTCACATTCCCTCCTCTCTCTAGTTATATCACCTAAGTAATGATGGTTAATGATGATAACCCTAAGATATGACAAGATATATATATATATATATACACACACACACATATATACATGTGTGTGTGTTTATTATTTTTAAATTTATGAGTTGTCACATCACTCCCTTTAAGCACACACACGTTTAATTGTTAATTAACTAAGATGTGAAAGAGATAATTATGGTTAATGATTACAAATCTAAGATGTGATAAGAGAGGAATATATACATATATATAAGATTATAATTTTTAAATTTATGAATTGTCACATCACTTGCTAAACAAAATTAACATAAGATAATCTATCCTCAAGTATATTATTATTTAGCTCATTAAATCTTACGTATATGTACATATAGTGCATAAAGACAAACAATATTCTCGATAACTTCCGGTGTCGAAAGATCAAAATTTCAAAAAACATTCTTAAGTCACACTTTCTGTTTTTCTACGAACTATTTAATTCGGTAAAAAAAATTTGAAAACGATTTTACCATCATTATTAATTAATAAAAGTGAGTTTATTTATTTTCATTATAAACTTATATATTGAATATTTAAATTAATTGAATATTCACTAATCAATACAGTGAAATTCCAGTTCATTACATTGACAATAGGCGACATCAATAGCAAACAACACTAATAACAAGCGGCGCTGATGATAGGCAGCATTGATAATAAGCGACATTAATAAGAGATGGCACTAGTGATGAGCGGTATTGGTAGAAGATGGAAATGGCGATGAACGATATTAATAGAAGACGACATTACTTTGAAGGGTGATATTAAAATAAGGCAGCATTGGAGAGATGCGGTATTAATCTAGAGTGATATTGATTCTTCTGGCTACATGTAAGAAGTGCTCCATTGATAGGATACATCATTAATGTGATGCGGCATTAATGACATATCATGATGTTATAGCTTTCAGTGTAGAGCTTCCCAATGCCATCATTCTCTTTCTAACATGCAACATTGTTTCTAATTTTTTAGCACGATATCACTCATTCAACTTCATAAGCAGTATGCAAAACTGATAACATTCAGTATTGCTAGCTTTGTTGATGACTTATGACATTGCTTATTATTCTTTATTAATGAGGGAGATATGCTTCCGGCATTGGTTTTCCTTCATACTTTCAGCATTGCTTAGATGTGGGATCATGGCTATGTCAACATGTCGTATATCTTTAGGATGGATAACTATAGTAACATCATTGTTCAACACCGATGATATGCGATTTCAGCAAAATGCGGCATCAGGATGTAGACTGATGCCATTGTTTATCCTTGTGTCATTGAATACTATGGCAATAACAATCTTACGGCATAACTCATCCTTCAATATTGCTTACTTACGACGTCCTCTATTTACGACATTACTTATTGTACTTCATTGGTGCAAGACACTCTTGAATCTTAAGGTCAGCATAATTCCATGACGCGGCCATTGATATTACCTACTTCCAATCCTACATTATATTTTCTTAGTAATTATGTGAATAACATTTACCCCCCCCTTCCTGTATAAAATAATCTTTTTACTCTTTAGTGTAAAACCAAATTTTTTGTCATGTTTCCTTATTCTCTACAAGGTTTTATTTCTAAATTTGTTTCCTTGTATAACACAAAGCAAGCTATGATTTTCATTGTTAACATTTAATTTTGGTTTTGGGCAAACCTTTTTGGATTTTTGAAAGATCATAAGTATCTTTTGTTTGCAATTCAAAGTTACATTTGGAATCTATAGATTTACTTGTAAAGGCCAGAAATATATTTGGCAGCAATTTTACTTAAATAGAATCCCTTAGAATCGGACTAGAAAACTATCTAGAAATAATGATTTCATGAATAGAAACTTAGAAAGTTATTTATGAATTATAATATCCTCAGTAGAAGCCCAAAAAACCATCTAGGTAGAAGATAAAAGAATCCATCCAACAATAATAATAGAAGATCAAAAAATCTATCTGGCAATAATAATAGAGGACCAGAAAATCCAACTGATAATAATAATAAAATCTAGAGAACCCAATTGACAAAAATAATAGAAGTCCGCAAAACCATCTGGTAATAATAATTTAGAATAGAAGACCTGATAATAATAAATTTTTTATCCTTCAATCATTTAGTAATACATGTAACTATAAAGAAATTGTTTATCATCTACAAACACACCTAATAATGATCTTTAAAATAATTTACATTTCTCATTATAATAAATATAAACTCATATTACCAACACTTTTCAAGATTCCAAACATCAGTTATTCAAAATAACTAGCTTTCCTAAAATTATTCTTTTTTAAAATATTTTAATTTTATATATACATTTCCAAAACATTGTGTTTGAATGTCTCGTTCTAGTGTTTAAGGATCCTTCTTGTAACGACCCACCTTTTTGGACGGTTCAAGTCGACAATAAACCACACATGTCGAATTCAAACCATTCAAAAGGGAGGATTGTTATGGGGTAAATAAGAAAAGAAGAGAAAGAATAAAAAACAAAACACTGAATCTTACAGCGGAATGACAAAGTATAATAATCAAATAAACAGTTGATGAAACTATTTTACAAATAACACTTGATTACACTTTTACAATACAGATCAGAATTACATACAGCAGAAATAAATAATGCAGCGGAATAATATGATGCAGCGGAACATATATTAAATAATAATAGTGTTACATCTTCATCTTCATCCTCAAGAAATAAGGTGCAACGACCTGGTATTTTGAACCATTCAAACCGACAATCATCCACTCATGTCAGACTTGAATTGCTCAAAACAAAAGATTGTTAATTTATATTTGGAAAAAATAAGCATATACACTAAATAAATCAATCATAGAAATAGAGTATTAGCAAGAATAAGTAATGGAATAAATAAATAGCAGTTCATGAAGCTACTATATAAACAATAGAGTTTGAAACAAAAAGACAACAGATTTCTCAAATACAAGGTAGTCTCAAATACAAAAGTCACTGACAAGACTGAACATAAGATATAGGAAATAACAAAAGCTGAACAAATATAAGATAGATCTTCAAGCAAAGCTCCAAGCTCCCAAGGTGAATCAAAGGTTATGACACTCAGTCTCACCCGAGCATAAAGCAAAACATTCTTATACCAGTAAATTCAACTCAAGTGAAATGTCAACTGAAATACAAGTAACTTAAAGAATGTTTGGGATTTTCATCCTCTAAGGATCCATGGAACTATCTACCATGTAGTAATATACGCTATTATAATATGTCTTTTAGTAAGTACTAAAATAACATTAAGGCGTTACACATATCCCCCTTAACACATTTTATATGTTCCATAGTCTATACAGTATCGTAAGCTCCACCAAACCAGTGGTTTACCTAGAGGGCACTCTATAGGTACGGTACAAAGCAAACTCGTAGAAGGCGCGATAAGGTATGTGAGGCAATGCCCAGGGCATGATTCTACCGTTTTGCGGATCCAAACTGGTGGTACCGCATAGCAGCGACTACCGCGCACATCGAGACACACTCCCAAATCAAAAGTGCACCTAATCAAATCACAAAGTAATAGAATGGTATCGAAGAAATGTGTCCGATAGGAGGAGTGACCTCACTTGGCCCGGCGTGGCTCCAGTTTTAGCCACATCAAGCTGACTCGCGGGAATCAGGGCTGCGTTAATACCTCAAATAGAATCATCGCCAAACCATCCTACTCCGTTCTGGATTCTTCACCTCATACACAGTTATTAAAATGGTTTTCAGTATTGGCAAAGAGTATGAAAATATCTGAACTCGGTCTCTTTAACAGCCAAACGCTTATTACACACCATGGTCATTTATAATTTCAAACAGTTCATGCTTCATATCAAAATATCATACTTATTTCAAAATCATATCACATTCGAAGTCATATCACTTAAAATCATTATTCATTTTAAAATCATATTTATTTCCAAAATCTTAACCACAAAATAGGTTAAACCATCATATCAAATAGTCGCATTTAAATCCATTAAATTTAAATCATAACAATTCCAACATAAACAGTTTAAATATTGAAAATAGTTTATATACTGAAATAGTTATAAATTAAAAATAGATATATATT
Source organism: Allium cepa (assembly GCA_030765085.1). Taxonomy (NCBI): domain Eukaryota; kingdom Viridiplantae; phylum Streptophyta; class Magnoliopsida; order Asparagales; family Amaryllidaceae; genus Allium; species Allium cepa. The sequence goes on from CM060945.1 coordinate 138,383,906, forward strand.
TAAAAATAACTTATAAATTAAAAATAGTTTATATATTAAAAAGTGTTTATACTAAAATAGTTTATATCAAAATAGTTCAAGTTAGAATTGTTTCCTCCAATTCCACAAATCAATTCAAATCAACTTTGGTTCCAAAATTCAATTTAAATCAATCTCAGTTCAACGATTTCAGTCAAAAAGGTTAAAGGTTTAACTCAAATTTCGTTAATCCATTTTAATTTATATCAATTCCAAATCCAGATTTTAACTACCATTTCAAATTCAATAGGCTTCAAAGTTTAAATTTTCAAACATTTACATTAATTTAATTTGATAAATTTATATTTCAAAATTCAACTTTAATTTTATTTAAATTTGAAATATTCACTTAATCATTTATAATAACATTTAAATAAATCTCAAATTATAATTTAAATAAAAATCAAAATTAAATATCTAACTTCAATTATATTTAATTCTAAAATTATTCACTTAATCACTTTAAATAACATTTAAATAAAATCTACAATTACACATTTGAATCAAACTAATTATTCAATTTCAATTATTAAATTTGAAAATATTCATTGAATCACCTTTAATAAAGATCAAGTTAAACATCATATCTTTAAAATCTCAAATTAAATAAGTTTCAAATCAATTTTTTTATTTAAATATAATTCGTAAACAAATACAATTTCAAATCAATTTCAATTTATCTTCCTACCCTGAGTTTATAAAAGTTATTAAGAAATCTATTTTTAAAATATAATTTTAAATAAATACTTGAACATAATATATATATATATATATATATATTAAATTTTATTAAATTAAATCTTGTTTTATATATTTTTTACAATAATAAAGTTATAAGAAAATCTTATAAATTATTTTTTCAAAACAAACTTATAAATTTAAAATTTCCAAAACATATTATTTTAAAAATCTAAATTTAAAAATATATAAAAATGACATTTATTATTACTGTATTTCAAAAAAACAATATTTATTTAAAACCCGTATATTTCCTTTCAAATTTTGGAAATCATTTTCAAATATAGACCAACAACGTCCGTATATAATTTTCTATCCTATGGTTAAGTGATACGGATATTGTGACACCCCATCCCGAGACCCACATTAACAAAGAGTATTACTGGATAATACTGTCTGCTAATGCGGAGAATAAGCCTGGTTAGGAACGACCATCTATGGCCTTGTCTTAAATATCTATTGAATACGTCGACAAATGCTATATTTTTTTCAACTAAAGTGGGTCGACATATCCAATAAATACTTAATACAACGCATTAGGTGGCTATAGGATCTATCAGAATAAAATACAACTCAAATGCAAACATATCACAGAACAGCAGATAATCGCATATATACACATTTACAGATACATCATTAGAGTATACAAAATGATACATCACATATGTAGTATGACGACTACAATACAAACACGAGTCAAAAGAATATACATTTCAGAGTAGCAAACAAAAGGACTACATAAAAGCTATATCAAAATGAGTCCATACGAAAGCAGAATAGGCTAATCCAAAGGTATCTAACCTAAAACACCTTGTCTGACCCGAATATAAAATATACGGGCCAGCCTAGCTAAATAAATCAGTTAAGGGAAATACGATAATATAAGCATAAGGTTCAAGATGATAGACTACTCAAAAGAGTAGATACAACTCAATGCCTATGGTTACTTCAAGTGACATAGTCAAGTAAGGATAGTTACTTCATGTGGCATAAGGTATCATACAGCATGTGCACAATCTCAAAAGAGGTAAAACTCTAAAACAAATCTCCAACAAAAGTACACCTCATATTATCAACGATTCTCAAAACATCAAATATGGTTTAAGGGTAAATCCCAAACCCGCCATATTGGCAACTCAAAATATATTCAAAGAGACCCCATCTCAAAATATGCCAAAAGGCAAATATATCTCCAAATACGAGAATAAAATCTCAAATAAACGCCAAAACGCGAATCACATAAAATATCGCCAAACGACAAATCTCAACTAACGCCAATGTAGGTAACACAAACCTCAAAGATAGAACTTCTCAATGCACAAATTCCCATAAGGTAGTCGCTATATATATATATTTATATATAAAATGGCTTGATTGGCAAATAATAAAAAGGCTATACACTCGAAAAATCATAATAAAATTGTCCCAAAAATTTGCACGTGCATTTGGCCGAAGCCTACCATGTACCGCTCTCTCTCAAATGTGGTACTATGCCCAAAGGCAAATATGTCTCAATGGACAAATACAATGCAATGGAAAATACGCCGTAATTGCAAACATCTCGAAGATATATACGCCGCAATGGAAAATACGCCACAATGGAAAACGTCTCTAGGACAATGACCTAAAGGTCCAGAACGGGCATACGTCTCGAAGATAAATGTGTCACAAAATCTCGGATAGTGACCCGAACAGTGTTAACGTGCATCCCATACCAAATGTTCGCACTAAATGGTTTATTAACTGCTAGAAAATTTCGCACTCAAAGCAGTAAAAAGTTTACCTCATCTCATCGATAAACTCGACCCGAAGGTCAAAATAATCAAACGGACAAGTTGAGAATTAACCGATAAGATAAACACATGTATCCCATACCATGTTTTTCACCAAACCGTTTAACCCTCCTTCTCATTCGCTCGAAATGTGAAAAAATGTGTAATTTATATACATAATAATTTTCTTTGAAAACCATTTGAAAACCATATTTGAAAATTTCTCTTATTATAGAAAATAAATAGATTTTATACTTGAAAATACTTGAAAATATTATATAATAATTATTTTGAAATGCCCATAAATTTTAAAAATCATTTCAAAGAGATTTGGAGGAAACCGTGCTCGAAAATGAATAAAAACAAGAAAAATCACTCAAACCAATATTCGAATTTAAATTCCAATTAAATTCAAAACAATTCAAAATTTGAATTTCATAATCAAAACAATTTGGTTGGTATATTTGATAGACATCATGGCCTTCAAATACGATAAAAAACATCACGAAATCTAACCAGAAAATGAAGCAAAAGAAGCTAAAAAAACATCGAAACAAAAGGAGAGACAAGGCAAAAAAATTTGCCTTTGTCCAAGTCGACCTCCTTGGTCCCTAGGTCGACCTCTAGGTTGACTAGGAGGAACTGGGTCGACAGGTAGGTTGACCCAGGAAAAGGGGCAGTCGACCTAGCTCACGTATTTTCTTCCAGTTGATTTCTAGGTTTTTGATCAAGTTTCAGAGGAAATTTCGACATGCAAACGACAATATTTTTCAAACAAATTTCACAGAGATGAAGTTCAACTTGCAGGCTACCAAATGCTAGAAATACAGTAGATTTTGTTGCCGAAAACAAAAGTTATAAGGTTTTAAAGCAGCAATAGAAATAAGATTTAAAACAAAGAAACAATCAACGGGAAATTTTATACAGAGAGAGATATTGCATAATTTTAAGCAATTTGAGCTTTTCTCAGCTAGCATTTGGGAGATTTAGGAGCTCACCATGCTGTTGATGCAAAAACCTAGATTATAGCCGTATGTTGGAAGGTTTAGCAAGAGAGAATCCTCTAAGGACCTATAGAAAAGAAGAGCAATACATGCAAACCAATATATAGTAAATTATAGAAATTCATTCACTGTAACAAGAAATTATTTGATGAAATCGAGTGATTTGGAGTTGATTACCTATGATTTATCTCTAGATTGCAAAAAAAATTATTTGATTGAATTTGATGAAGAAATTGCTTGGATTTGAGAAATTGGAAAATGGGTTACTGACTTTCTTTTCAGGTGGAAGAAGGAAGAAGAAATGATAGCTTGCATAAATGAACATATAACAACTCCTTTTTCTCATTTCCCAAATAGGTTAAAGGTTAATGGTCTAATTGAGTTTGATAATTACAAGAATTAAATTGACCTAAGGTTTAATTAATCAACACTTAACAATATATGTGCATATATCACATATATACAAACAAAATGCATTTTCTCATATTTACACATAAGAAAAATATGAAAACTTGTAGACATACAAAATAAAAGATTTTATATCATATAAAAAGATTAATGTATATTTTTAATACACTTTTATTATTAAATTCCTTAATTTAACAAAAATGCACTATTTACTCAAATAAATGAATAAAACCATATTTTTAACTTCTGAAATTCCACAAAATTTATTTTCTCATTTAGAAAAATATTTCAAACCATTTTCAAACGTAATTTATAGCAAAAAAATATTTTTAAACTAATTTCCACCTTTTATTTCAATAAACCGCCTTTAAAAATTACATATTTCTTTTAAAAATTATTAAAAAAAGCAAATGAGCAATAATTAATGCAATTATTGCATTTTCTCTAAAATAAAAATCATTATCTATTTTAAAGCCCATATTTCATTTATTATCAACCCAAAAAAAATAAAATTTTATTTTTCTAATTTAATTCTAATTTCATTGTTTATTTTTAATAAACAATTTAAAATCTCCAATTTTAATTTAAATCACAATATTAACTTATAACTATCCTTATAATTCAATATTGAAAGTTAATCTCCCAACCAGGGTTATTACAGACTCTCCCCTTAACAAAATTGTGTCCTCGCAAGTTCTCGAGGAGAATATGTATTCAACTTATTAATTTCATCAATCAAAAGAAAAAATCTTACGATAAAAAGATAATCTCACCGTCGCCATGCGAAGATAGAAAACCAAGATAGGATTGCTCGATAAACTCTCTGGTTTTCCAAGTGTAGTCTTTGGGTTTAGCGGACCATTAAACTTTAGTGAGCGACACGTGCCTGTTTCGAAGGCGTCTCACCTCCGAAGCAAGTATGTGAATTGGCTGCTGCAAAACAGATAGGTCTGATGAGATCTCAAGCTTTTGCAAATCAGGAGAATTGATAACAAAATCTGATTCTCGAAGACACTTCCAAAGCTGAGATATGTGAAATACATCATGAATGCCAGATAGATAAGCTGGAAGTGAAACTCTATAAGCCATAGGGCCAATAGGTTTAGTAATAGGAAACGATTCTATATAGCGAGGAGCTAATTTCCCGGTCGTACTGAAATGCATAATCCCCTTCAGATGAGAAACATGAATAAAGACGAGATCACCAATAGAGAACTCGAGAGGCATCCTACGGTTGTCCGTGTAGGATTTCTGGCAGCTTCGTGCCTCTTTCATTCTCTACCGAATAAGAACAGTCTTCTCAGAAGAATCACGAAAAGAATCTGGGCCAAGAATAAGCTTCTCCCCAGATTCCAACCAATATGAAAGAGATCGACATGGCCTTCCATGTAAGGCTTCGAAAGGAGCCATACCGATACTAGACTGAAAAGTATTATTGTAAAAGAACTCCACAAGTGGTAGGTGGTCCTCCCAACTGCCACCACAATCCAGAATGCAAATACAAAGAAGATCCTCAAGAATACGATTCACCCGTTCAATCTATCCATCTAACTGCGGATGATATGCAATGCTGAAATTAAGCTTTGTTCCCAAAGCTTGTTGAAGACTCTGCCAGAAATAACTCATGAAAAGAGGATCACACTCACATACAATTGAACTAGGAATATCGTGAAGTCTAATGATTTCCTTGATATATAACTTGGCAAGATGAGAGGCAATCCTATTAGACTTAATAGGAATGAAGTGAGTGGAATTAATGAGGCGATAAACAATAACCTAAATGCTAGAATGGCCTGATTTCGAACAAGGTAAGCCGTCAATGAAATCTATCGAAATCTGATCTCATTTCCATAATGGAATCTCTAGAGATTGAAGGAGACCAGAAGGGCACTGATGCTCGACTTTGATAAGTTGACAAGTCATGAAATTACTCATATAACTCGCCATACACACTTCATGCCTTCTTGATAATAAAGGCGATATATATCAGCATACATCTTACTACTGCCAGGATGAATGGTGTACTTAGAATGGTGGCAGTCATCGAGAATGTCATGCTTAAGTGTAGAATTAGAAAGCACAACAAGACGGTTCTTCTTACGAAGACACCCATGAGAATCAATGCTAGAATCCCACAACTCCTCATCACGGGCTCAAACTCACAAATCTGGATAAGATGCACAAGATCGGGATCACGCTGCTGAGCATCGGTTATAAGATCCAATAAACTGGGTCGAGCTTCCAAACTGAATAATAAACTAGGAGAATCAGAAGATGGAGCTCAATCACGAATATCACATAGGGACACGGTCTCAAGAACATTCCACTCGACTAGCATAATAGAAACAATAGCCGAGTGCATCAACAACACGATTACCCGAACCAAGGGTACAATGGATATCAAAGTCATATGAGGTAAGGAACTTGAGCCAATGCTATCGCCTCATATTGAGCTCCTTCTGAATGAACAGATACTTTAAGGACTTGTGATCGGTATAGAGAATGAAGCGCTCATCTAATAGATAATGTCACCAAATCTGCAAGGCGAAGACCATGGCAGCTAATTCGAGGTTATGAGTGGAATAGCGAACTTCATTTGGTCGTAGTTGCCTAGAAACATAAGTAACTACCCAATCCTTCTGCATAAGCATGACACCGAGGCCACATACTAGCATCGACGTAGACAAAAAAATCATGATTCCCTTCGAGAACAACTAGAATAGAAGCATTAGTGATAATATCCTTCAACTGCTGAAAAGAAGATTCACACTTGTATGGCCAAACGAATTGAATGCCTTTTCGAGTAAGGCTGGTGAGAGGAAGCACAATACTAAAGAAATCCTTAATGAATCGACGGTAATAACCCGCCAATCTAAGGAAATTATGAATCTCATGAACATTCTCAGGCCTCTCCAATTCTGGATGACTTCGATCTTCGAAGGATTGATCGAAATGCCTCAAAAGAAACAACGTGGCCTAAGAATTTAACCTTATTCTCCCAAAAATAGCACTTGGAGAATTTGGCTTTAAGCTGATGACGAGAAAGAGTACTCAAGACAATTCTCAAGTGATTAGCATGATCGACTTCAGACTTAGAGTAGACCAGGATGTCATCAATAAACACAATGATGAACTTATCGAGATATTCCCAAAATACTCGATTCATAAGATCAACAAAGAAAGCAAGAGCATTCGTCAAATCGAATGGCATAACGAGCCACTCGTAAGATCCACATCGAGTGTGGAAAGCTGTAAGAGGTATGCTATCTTCCGCAACTCGGAGCTGATGAAAACCAATGGCAAGGTCGAGCTGAGAGAAGACCTTAGCGCCACTCAATTGATCGAACATATCATAGATCCTGGGCAACGAATACTTATTCTTGATGGTCAACTCATTAAGCTTGAGATAGTCAACACAAAGCCTAAGAGTTCCATCGGACTTCCTCAGAAGACAACTACGGCCCCCACGGTGAAGGACTAGACTGAATCAACTGCTTAGGTTTAAGCTCCAAAAGATGATTCTTGAGTTTCTTATTTTCTTTTGTAGACATCCTCGTGGGAGGACGACTAACTGGCTGTGCGTCTGGAATGAGATCTATGCGCTTGGATGGAAAACCCAATACATGCTCAAAGACATCGGAGAAATCACAAACCACCGGAATACGAGATATATCATCATCATCTCGTGAGTCTAGAGAATATAAAGCCACTTCAGAATTATCCACATTCTGAAGAACAAGAGATACCTAAGCAGATGAATCTAGATGTCAAAGATATAAAACTCTCTCAGAACAAATAATTTTGGCATCGTAACGAACTAGCTAGTCCATACCCAAAATCATATCAAAACCCAAATAAAAATAACGTGTAGATTTACACAGAAAGAAAACCACATAAAACAATACCAACATCATCACAAAGCATTCTAATGGTTGCCGATCCCTCGATAGGATTCATAATCCTCAATGAAGTAACCATACATGAAACATCCAAAGAAATATTGTCAACGAGCTCCTTCGATACGTATGAATACGACGTAGCCGTACCGAAGAGAACTCGAATAGATCGATCTTGGAATAATCAAGGATAGAAGGAAATGTACCTCTACGCTGAGAAGACCCTCCAGAAGCATCCATAACATTCAGCTTGCCAGACTGGGTATTACTACATGCAACAGGGAAAGTGGAAATACAGTGGCCTTCCTTCTTGCAGTATCGGCAGAAGAGAGGCTTACGACACCCTCGAATCATATGGTCAGTAAACCACAATTGAAGCACCCCTTCCAAGTAGGAGGTGGTCCACTAGGCTGAGAATGAGAACCAGAACCAATCGACTTCTTCTTCTTGGAAGGAAAAGATTTGGACTTTTGGAAAGGGAACCGTTTTTTGTTGGGGTTCTTGTGAACCTCAACCTCAACCTCATCACCATTATCACACTCCTTCTCGACGGCTTCTAGATGAAGCGCTAAGTCAACCAACTCCTTGAAACATAACTTAAGCTAGAGCATCAAAGACTTCTTTAGATATTACTCAGGACCTGTAGATAATCAAGCATCTATCTACATCACCAGGGATGAAACAGAAATGATGATGGATGTTTTACAGGAGCGGGTGCTGGAAGACAAAAGGAGATGATGCAAAATTTATTCCAATAGAGTGGACAAGCTAGAGCACAGAATCAAGGAAATAGAGCAGAGGAGCTAATGACAACTTAGATCAAGGAGTTGAAGCAGTGGGAATTGTTGGAAATAAGAATCGGGAACATTGAAATGGAGCCAATGGACAAAGGAATGGAACAGAGCAGCCGGGGGCAGTCCCTTGCCATCTTAAAGGGATCAACACCGAACCCAAAGGCTATGAGGCATGCTCCTGGTTCTGATTGATTGCTATGCTGGAGGACCTATGACCAATCCCATGGAGCTTGGTGCGAATCAGATTTTGGATGCTCGTCATGACGAATACGTACCAGAATTCCCTCTTAGACTCGGAGAGCAGCTTAGAAATAATGACATGTGACTACCACAGGAAGACAATGACATGTTTGCAGAGATGATCAGACGATCTATGCATGAAGGATTGGTGAATAGGGATCTGGAGGATGTATATAGAAGTCCATTTGCTCCTAATATCAGGAATCCACCAGAGTTCAAACTACAGAAATTGGAAGTTTATGATGGTAATTCGGATCCGACTATGCATATAATGATGTATATACGGAACATAGAAGTACCGGGGCATCGGAAGAAGTCTTGGCACGATGCTTCCCCATGTACTTAACGGATGTAGCAACGCTATGGTTCAGACAGTTGAGCTCTATTAGCACATGGAAGGAATTGGTCGAAAGATTTATGAAGCAGTTTCGGGTTCACATTACAAGACTCAAGAATATGATAACATTGACATCAGTAAAGCATTGGGTAGGAGAATCACTCATGAATTTTCTAAGTAGGTTCAATGCACCGGTTGTTTCGGTTGATCGACCAGATCCATCGATGGTTTTGATGGAGGAAGTATTAAGAGTTGCAGATAATTCAGATTTTAAGATGTCACCGATACGAGATCCGTCGATGGATCTTGGCGAATTCTACCATGAAGCGGAAAGTTTCGATGACAAGAAGATGCGAAAGCTTATAGAGAGGCAATGAAAGTTAATACGATATAGGGTAGAGAACCACTCGATGAATGCTCGAGAAAGGACAAGTGTAAATGGAACATGGACAATAGCTTCGATGGATCAAAGAGGCAGAGGGAAGAACCCAAATTCTCATCTTACCGGAATTGAATGAAACCCTATAAAGGATATATTTGCATACTCGAGGATGCCTTCCATATCGAAGGGCGGCAAGGAGAGAACCCTCCGAACATAAATGGACATTAGGAAAGTGCTGCCTATTTCATGAGCTGGAAGGACATAATACAAATGACTGCAGGCATTTGAAGAATATCATTGAGAAACACATGAGGAATGGTCAGCTACAACAATATATATAAGGACTTGGGCTATAGCTTTGGAACAAGAGCAACCACCTTCCACCATCCACCTCGAATGAAAATGGCACAACATCAAGGCATTATCATCAACTTGTTATCAATTGATCGGGATGGCATGAATAATTAGCAAACTTCGCAGTAGGACAGCTAAGTCACTTACACATGTACGGGATTGAGGATGGCCCCTAAACATGCTTTGAGATGATGATAAACCATAGTGCTGGGGTTTATGAAATTTGTTTCTTTCTTCTTGTTTGCTTCGAACTCCTGTTTTTCTAGTTATATTTGAACTCTGGTTTATTGGTTGTACGGACTCTTATTTTTTATTTTGGCAAATGGACCTAGGAAAGCTTAAATGTGGATCAACGTAATAGATAACACAGGTCACGGTTGTGGTCCTGTCCGAAGACTTGGGATAATAATCCAAGGTATGGGCCTTTTCATCGGGCAAACACGACGAAACGGACTTGTGCGTCATGGATTAAGTCCTTAACTGGGGTATTGGGGCTGAAGAATAAAACCTAATAGGTCGTCAGGCATGGAATATGTCTAGCATGGGGTAAGTCGCTTCGCTTGAAGGTAATGGATTGACCTACTCAGGTCGTTGAGTATGGATTGTGCTCGACAAGGATCCAGAGTGATCAAGGTCGTCGGGTATGGACTATGCCTGGTAAGGGGTAGGTCGCTTTGCTCGAACGCGATGGATCAACCTACTTAGATCATCGAGTACAAATTGTGCTCAGCAAGGATCCAGTGAGATCCGGGGTTTGGATTAGGATAACAACCTAGAGAGGTCATGGATTTGGATATTAGTGTGGAATAGCAATGGATTTGGCTTTGGATGGATGCAGAACCGGATAAAATGATCTGGAGAGACCGTGTATTTGGACTGGATTCTAGATTGGGAATATGGGTATCAATGGATTATGGACTTCGAATTTTGGCTTTATAGCAATTCAAAACACAACTTCCTATCGCAAGGCATGTTTTGGGGGAAAAGAAAAGTGTTAACCCGCCTTTTGGTAAGGCAGTACACTTGCGGATTTAAACCACAGGCTTCATGATCATCAAGGGTGAAAGCCCAGAGAGATGGTTACCAGAATTAAAAATCGGTTATATTTGCAATTATGGACTATAGTGGAATGGATTCGGATGGACAACACTCAAAAAATGGCTAAGTATGGAATAGTACTTCCCCTGAAAGGATCAGAATAGAGGGATTGGAATAGAGGGATTGAAATAAAGTGATTCGATTTAACAGGATGCACACAACTCAACAAACACAAGGCGGATTGAAGTAAAACTTTGGAAATATAAAGAAGGAACCCTAAGGAGTCTACCTTAGGGATCGCATCGCCTTTAGAGGTGTTTGCAACCAAATTGGCCATGAACAGCCAAGATCGGATTTACGTAGTGGAATAATTGAAGAAATTGAATGAAAATAGAGGAGAATGGCCAAAGATCAAAGAAAAGACAGTAGAAAGCAAAAACAACAAGATTAATAGTGGTTCGGCGTTGATTGTCTATGTCCACTTTGAATATTCTCTTTATTGCTTCTCAATTCACTTAATTACAATTACAAAAAGCAAGAAATAACAAGATATCAGAAAAGAATGGAGGAAGTTGGTTATAATAATGTCAGAATTAACTAATAGCGTTAGAGTCTGTAGAATGGCTCCCTGTGCTTGTATATATGGATGAAGGTGGCCACCAATCTGACTCAAACTTCGGCAACAGGACCTCTTCCACCATATGGGCCCACCATAGGAAGGGCTAGGACCAACACTCAATGGATAGGGATCGATACCGATCCCTCCACGAGTCAAATTTGGGCTAGCGATCCCTATGGTAGCTCTTTTATGGTCCATAATGAAGGTGATTCGAATATCATAGTGCTCGGACTTGTGGAGCTTTAATTTTCATCATATTTTAGTTCGAATCTTAACCTGGTCAAGGTAATGCCGATCCATATTGCACTGGCCATTCCATGCCGAACCATATTGTTTAAACCATTCCATGCCGAACCCTCTCCCATGACTGTATCACACCAATCCATCCACAAGCCACGCCACGATCACTATGCCGACTCATACCTTCTGAATATACTACGCGATCCATCCCTCACGAGTTATGCCATGTCGATCTCTCCATGAGTCACACCACCATGCTTATGCCAGATCCATTACCTCTAAACATTCTATGCCGACCCATACTGCTTCCTCCTGCTATGCCAACCATATCCTCCAAATACATTACGCCGACCCTCACCATATTGAATGTATACAATCCCTCCATATCTCATCCAACTTGACCAATGTTCATGCCGATCCCTATTCCAACCAAACTAAACTCCCTAATTTTGACATCCTGCATTGTCTAACTATTAACCCTATTCACCCTTGGCTGGATACAACTGCTCAGACATTATATTTTGGTCAAGTGGTTGTTGTCTTGTGATCATCCTTCTCATCAGCAGTCAAGTCTGGCCTTCGTAATCAGCCCTGTGTAGCCGGGTCAAGGCACCGATTAACAAGAGTAGTCTGGAGGGATCGGCCCGTGTCCCTCAAAAGGAATTGGCCCTCTTCCCTCTTAGAGATCGACTAAACCCAACTTTATTGCAAAGATTGATCAATATCTACATATTCAATTGACATGAAACTTGGAGCACAAGCTAACTACAACATGGGAAACACCTTATAGAGATCACACGTCATTTGGAGCAAATTGGAAGGATCGACCCCTATCCCTCCATAGGGATCAGTTATAATCAGCCTTTGCACTGTATTGCAACAAAGGTTGATCAATAAATCGAGTTTTACTAATCCAATTGGCATGAAACTTGGAGGCTATACATAATATAACATAGAGAAGCTCTCCTAGGGATTGCATGTCATTTGGAGGAATTTGGAGTGATCGGTCTCTATCTCTCCAAAGGGATCGGTCTCTATCTCTCCAAAGGGATCGGCTGAAATCAAAATATGTGCAACATCACTTCACGGAAAACATGATATCTCACAAACTGTAAGTCGAAATGACATGAAATTTGGAGAGCAAGTAGCTAACATCAAGGGGAAGCCCACAGAGGGATCACACTCCCTTTGGACACCAAAATAGGGACCGGTACTAATCCCTATTGTGGGCCCCAATGGGCTTGAAAATTCTTAGATGGCCTTGTCATGGCATGGTGGCTCTTCTGTCGAAATTTCAGCCCGATCCGTGCACGTCTTCCCCTATAAATACAATAGGCATGACGTCGGAAAAATGGCTCTTTTTCTACTTCTCTTTATCTTGAACCTAGGCTACACTCTATCAATTTTATCCTTTGATTTCAATTTATAATTGTAAACAAACTATAATATAATAAAAAAGATTATCCTGAAGTAGACGTAGGCTGAAGAGCCGAACCGCTATAAATCTTGTCTCTTTTTACTTGCTTTCATTTTTAATTTGTTTGTTATTCGTATTATATTCTCTACATTTTTACTAGATATCAGTGTTTTCACATAATTGGGTGTTGGTAGGCAATTTTAACGCCGACAATTAACACATTTAAAATAAATAATTATTATAATTAATGATTTATAAGCAATAAAAATTTATGTTTAATAATAAATAATTTCCAATAATTTTTTATTTATAACTAGTGAATTATGCTTTAATCATATCCAATATCTGTATTCTAAAAGCCTCTATCTCCCTCCTAAATTTCATTCAGTACGCTAAAAGGAAACTTTATTTTACAAAACCCTATGTATCAAATCGTACGCCAAACTAGTAAATAACAATTTTCATTCAGTACCGTTTCTTCCCCTAAAGCCCTTCACTCAATTCAATTAACCAGATTGGGTATTTTTGGCACAGGTCCCCGGTAGGTTTCAAAATACACGAAAAGTCCTTGTCTTAAAACTTTATAAATTAGGTCCATGTTTTTTGAAAATCAACAAAAAAAAAACATCGTAAAAAATTGTCAAACTTCAAAACTTATTTCAACATATAATCATCTTCATATCAATACAAGAAAAACACAAAAAAATTCATCAAAACCCAAAAAAACAACAAAATTCGCACTTCAGGGAATTCAGTAATTTTTCTTGAAATTGCAGATATTTCAGCAACTTTAGTAAAAAATTATGTTGTTTCATGCAATTTTTTCTATTTAGTTCAATCTTCCAAAATTTACTATCTACATTTATTAAAATAACACATTATTGTGCAACAATCAAGGAAAAAATGATGAAATTGCGTATAATTGAAAAATAATCAATATTGCATAGAACACACAGCTTATTCCCAATAATTGCAGCGAAAAAAGCAATAATTCATAAAAGTTGCATACAAATCAGCAATAATAAGCCAAAATTACCTTATTTAATAGAATAACCGTGCACATTCAGCAACAATGTAGAATAATTGCACATATTGTTGCACTAATATAAATTTTAGTTGATATATAATTATTCAGCAACAATTGCATGATTATCAGCAATAATATTCAATTGTTGCTGACATTTCAGCAACAATATTTACTATCAGCAAGTAGGAGGTCGGCTAGGTAATGACGCCGCGGGGCAGGAGGGGGCACAAAATCTGGTGGCGACTACTGCTTTACTTCGCGCAAACCCTAAATCGCCCCCATCTACTTCGCGCCATTCTTAGCAAGCCGAGCCATCATGACTCATCGTCGCAGTTGCACCCTATCGTAGCAGTCACGCTCTATCGTCGCAGCCTCCATATCAATCGCCACATCTGTGCCTCACAACCCATATCGATCTTTGCTGCGGTGCCTATCTTTGCCTCTAAATCTTGGTAACCACTATTTTTTCTTGCTGTCTTACTATGGAATTTAACTGGAACATTAACATTTGATATTATCATTTGGCTAGATGAATTCCCAAGAAAATAGTCATATTTCAAATTCCAAAATCCAGAAAAAATCCTACTTGTAATATACAAATGGTTAGTGCTATAACCTTACAGTTCTCGAGTATCATACTTCAAAAGAACTCAACTGTGTATATCTTTTGAATATAGACATACTTGAAGAGGATGAATTGGTCGTGCTCCTACAAAAACTGGCATAAATCTTTTCACATATGAACAGTACTCCTATGTATGCACATGACTTCATCAACAATTTCTTATCAGATCCAAAAACTGAAATCATATTACACTACAAGATAATACGGCTATTCCAACGGCTTTTAGCCGTTGGCGGCCGTTAGAAGCCGTTGGAATAGCCGTTGGAATATATCCCACGACTTCCAACGCTTTCCAACGGAACCAACGGACAATTTCCAACGGTATTTCCAACGGCCGCTAACGGCTTATAGCCGTTGGAAACTGTTAGAAACCGATACAATAAAATTGCCAATATGCCGTTGGAAGCCGTTGGAAATACTGAGTTTACTTTGCTGTACAACAGCAAGCCTATTTACCTTCCACCACACCATTTCCAATCCATTCAATTTCCATTCCATTTCCAATCAATTCCACATATATATATATATATCAATATCAATACAAACAACGCACATAAATCAATAAAACACCAATATAAACAAACCAAACCGATCAAACATCACAAAATATACCATCAACGTACATACCATCAACAAATGTCACCAAACCATGATCATACCATCAAAATACTTCTCACCCACTCCTTTCCAATATATACAACATCACCATCAACATTAAAACATCTCCAAGTCAATATATACATTGTTCAAACACAAATACTCAAAAACATACCTCCTTAAGGATCCTCGTCACCTCCAGAAGCACCAGACGACGAAGGAAGGGTACCATGATTCTGCAAATACTGCGCAAGCTTTTGATCCAACTGCTCCACCTGGATGGCTCGTAGACGATTCTCCTCCCGTAGCTGCTCAACCATTGCTCTAAGCTCCTTGATTTCTTCTTT
This sequence comes from Allium cepa, assembly GCA_030765085.1. Classification (NCBI taxonomy): domain Eukaryota; kingdom Viridiplantae; phylum Streptophyta; class Magnoliopsida; order Asparagales; family Amaryllidaceae; genus Allium; species Allium cepa. The sequence continues at coordinate 138,399,759 of CM060945.1, forward strand.
GTCTCGATCTTTTTGAGCTTGTCGAGCCTGCAAATAAAATTAATAGCAAAAGGGTTGTCTTAGCATATACAATATTATAACATTATATATCTAAACGCTGATTTTTTATACATATGTAAAAGGATTAATTACCGTTAGGTTCCCGAAGTCAAAACGTCTACTCCGTTGCGCCGGATCCATAACAGTGGTAAAAATGTTATCCTGCTCCTCCTGTGTCAGCGCATCACGACCAGACTGCTCAAGCGCATAAGCCTGTGCTTCCTGCAACCTCGACTATAATGAAAAAAAACAATTTCAGTTGAAAAATAGTAGCATGTAATTATTTTGCATAGCTAGAAATTAATAAACTTATCGGTGTAAGTATTAAAAATTAAAAAATGCATACATATGCCTCGGTCGCCCTATCTTGCTCACCCCACTGATATATGATATTGCCAGCCTCATCTACTTGCCTAGACGCGTGGGTGTGAGCAAACACGTCCACTAAGCCAACAGAGCCTCCACGAGCTCGTTCCTCCAATTGATAATTTGGATAATTTAACTGTACATAACTAATTACCGAACTGATCAATATACAAATGTGATAATAGATAAATTTACCAAATCTTCGCGGTGATGCTGGAAAGATTTGGAGCCTCCACGGTGTGATACAGGATTCCTGCTCCTATTGGCCAAGTTCCTAGCTGACTCCTCCTGCAAATTTACAATGATTAATTATTTATTAAACGGTAAAAAAATGCTGAGATTTATTGTAGATTTACCTTGAACTCCTCAAAGTTCCACCAATCAACCCATTTCTCCCATACAGTCGCGCTCATCCACTTGGGCTTCTTTCCTACTTTTTTAATCTCCGACGTAGTCTCTCTATAGTTCTTCGCGATCCTGGAGTTCCAGTGTCGCTGAACTAAATTGACGTCAGGCTCTTGCAAATCTACGGCGCCCTGTACAATGAGAAAATATTACTAATTATTTATTTGTATTTAATTAATCATCTTGTAAAGCGGTATAAACTTACCAGAAAATCTTTCCAAATCGTCTCTCTCACGTCGTCGGGATCTTGCCCCACTTGGGCCAGCAATCGGTCATCCTAGCCATGTACGCCTGCTTCGAAATGCTCAGAACCACTTTGGATGGCTCCAACTCAAATCCACCGCGTTAAATATAAAATTGAACTTTAGACCATTGTAGATATATCATGTATAATTAAAAAATTAAAATGCTATGCTCGCTAATTATGATACTTACGTCTCATCAGCCTTAGGCTGTAAGTACACAAGTGGCCGAGCTGGTGGCTCACCACTACTCTCTCCAACATGACGTGAAGAGCCACGTCGCCGAGACCCAGAACCAGAACCGGAACCGGACATAATATATATACCTGCCATATATACATACATATACACATTATAATAATCATGATATGATGAACCATTAAAAAATGTAATACAATATGCTACAAATGTGTCATGTTGTGTACGTGTTGAGTGTGTGAGTATACACTTATTGTCATTAAAATTGTATAAATTAGATAAATGCATTATTAGTCAGAGATCAATGTAATGTGAATACTTTTAAAAATTACCGGATATTACTCAGTCGTCCTCATCGTTTTCTGATTCAGACTCGGTTTCGTGCTCTATGTCGTTTTCCTCTACACTCTCAAATGCTTCGACTAATACATTTGCCTCATCATTTAAAGGTCCAAAGTCGGTTTGATCGTCTGTAATTGCTATTTCATCATTTTCCTCCAGATCTGCTTGATAGGCTTGTTCGTCTGGAATATTTTGTCCATCAAACGTAAATCTTGCTTTGGTTTTAAAAACCGCAGACCAATCTGCTTTATCCCTTTTTAGAGATGGATAAGGGGCATAATAAGCTTGTAGGGCTTGTTTGGCTAGTATAAATGGGTCGTACTTTTGATAACGCGAGGTATGTTTAATTTCTATAAGATTATATTTTGGATGAACGTTAATACCAGAACCTGGAACATTGCTGAACCAGTTGCATCTAAACAAATAAACATCCTCCATGGGTCTTGTAAAATATGTCAACTGCAATATCTGAGTTAACACGCCATAAAAATCATTTATATGATTATTAGGGTCATCATTGCCTTTAACAAATACACCAGTATTGTTTGTTAATTTTTCAGCACCGTATTCTTTGGTGTTGAATTTATATCCATTAACAAAATATATTGGATACGTATTAACTTTTCTTTTCGGTCCAAACGCCAAGTGTTTCAGTCCTTTATCGAGCACATTATTTGTGGGATCAGAAACGTATTTCGAAAACCAAGTACTGAAATCTTTGCTTAAATCGCCACCTGGATTTTGTGATTCATAAATACTGCAAACACAAACATGATATATTACATTATTATTTATTCACACGTGTAGTATTAAATTTAACAAAACTTGGAATGTGCTAATTACCTAACAAATGGTGCAACTTCAGGACAATTAAGAAGAATATATGTGTGTGGTACATGGTATTCATTATCATCTAGCCATACTTCCTCACTTTTGCCAGCATGTCGGCCATATTGTTTAAAAATAGATAATACTGATTCAGAAGAAGAAGCTTGTTCAACGGCCTGATCGTCATTACGCGGAACACTTACAAATGATAAGTTCACATGGTCTTTAAAATAATGAGAGAAAAAGAAAGAAGCTTCTTCTTCGATATATGATTTGCAAATAGAACCTTCAACTCGAGCTTTTTGTCTCACTTTTTTCTTCAAATGATTTAAGTACCTAATAAAAAATATTTGGGTTAAGTATTAACGACTATATTTATACTTAAATCAACATTTACATACTCAATATAGTAACATACCTTTCGAATGGATACATCCATCCATATTGCACAGGACCTCGAAGACGTGCTTCATATGGAAGATGAACAGGTAAATGCTCCATTACATTAAAGAAACCCGGAGGAAATATTTTCTCCAGTTTGCAGAGCAGTATAGGAATTTCTTCTTCAAGTTTAAGTAGACGGTCAACTTTTAACGTAGTTGAACAAAGCTCCATGTAAAATAAACTAAGTTCTGTTATTACCGTCCAAACGTTTACCGGTAACAATTCTTTAAAAGCGATGGGTAACAAATTTTCTATCATTACATGACAATCATGGCTTTTCATTCCACTCAGTCTCCCATTCTTATAGTCGACACATCTACGAAGATTAGAGGAAATTCCATCGGGAAATCGTAATCCTTCCACCCATTGTAACAGTACTTTAACTTGGTTGCTGTCTAATTCATAGCATGCTTTGGGTTTTTTATTGTCGGGAGTCATATTAAGCTCAGGACGATTGCATATTTGCTCTATATCACGTCTAGATTTCAAATCGTCCTTAGTCTTGCCCTTCACATTCAAAACTATATAAAACACATTATCGAATATGTTTTTTTTGTTATGCATCACGTCAATGTAATGAAGGATTAATAGATTTTTCCAATAAGGCAATTCCCAGAATATACTTTGTTTGCACCAATTATGAAACGTCGATTTACCTTGAATTTCTTCTTGTTGTCCGGTCTCGTGTATCTTTGTATAATCTTTTACAAGTTCATATATATCCTCGCTTGACCAAACCGTTGGTGGTCGTAGATTCTCATGTCTATTAGCTATGAAGTTTTTTTATCTCTTCTAAAAGGGTGATTAATATGAAGAAAACATCGATGACAATCAAACCATGAAATTTTCTTTCCATTTGGCAAAGAAAATGCTCGTGTTTCTTCCATGCAATAAGGACAAGCAAAATGACCGGCCGTACTCCAACCCGAAAGCATTGCATATGCAGGAAAATCGCTAATAGTCCATAATAAAGAAGCGAACATCCGAAAATTTTTCTTTTTTGATATGTCGTATGTTTCAACTCCTTCATACCATAATATTTTCAACTCTTCGATTAACGGTTGTAAGTAAACATCAATGCCCTGTGTCGGATCATCAGGACCGGGGACGACAATCGTGAGAAACATATATGGAGTTTTCATACACATCCACGGAGGTAGATTGTAAGGTGTGATTATTATAGGCCAAGATGAATAATTAGAACCAAACTGAGAAAACGGTGAGAAGCCGTCTGTACATAAACCTAGTCTAACATATCGGCTCTCCGCTGCGAAATCGGGATATTTCTTGTCAAAATGTTTCCATGCTTCTCCATCGGCTGGGTGTGTCAACGTACCTTCTTGAGGTGTTCTCACACTGTGCCATCTCATATGATGCGCTGTCACAGATGATGCATATAATCGTTGAAGTCTAGGGGTGAGGGGCAAATAATGCATACGCTTGTACGGAACTTCTTTTCCCTTCTTTTTTCTAGATTTGTATTTTTCCTGATTACATATTTTACAATTTCTAAGATTGATGTCTTCTTTCCAATACAACATGCAACCCTTTAGACATGTATCTATTTTTTGATATGGCAAACCGAAAGATGACATAAGTTTTTTCACTTCATAATAATTTTCGCACATTAAATTATCGGATGGCATATGACGTTTAGCAGCTTGCACAACAGCCGTAAATCCAGCTTCTGTAAGGTTGTATTTTGATTTCATTGCAATGTATTCTGCAGTTACCGATAATTGAGAGCTGCTTAAACATCCATTCCAAAGGGGTTTTTTAGCATGATCCAATAAATCATATATATTTTTCGCTCCAACATTTGGTTCCTCTTCGACGTTAACATCGTCGTTATCAATTACAGCGGTAGGGAACATTGATCGTGCTTCATCTTCGACCATATGTTCTATGAGATTCGTACTACCTTCTTCGCTGATGACCTCCACCGACTGTTCTTGATTATTAGGGGCTACAATTTCTCCATGACGATCCCACAGCAAATAATTGGGTACGAAACCGAATTGGCGCAAATGAACCTTAGCCATATTCGGTTCTAAATAGTTCAACAATTTGCATCTACTACACGGACAACGAATTTCTTCATCGTTTGCAATATTACTTATAGCAAATTCGATGAACACTTGTACCCCTTTTAGAAAATGTTCGCTTATTGCGCCACTAGTTTCCCTTCTTTGATACATCCAGCTCCGATCATTAAAGTAATTGACCATGTTTCCCTACTAGAAAACCTATGATAGAGTAAAAATGTTATAAATCATTCATTTTATATTTTGCACGAAATTTTCCAACGGCCGCAAACTGCTTATTTCACAAACTGAATATTTTAAATAAGCAACTATTGTTTCATTGCCACTTATGTGTCTTTCTTTGATGGTCGGTCATCCTATTTCCCATTACAAACACAATAGTAATTATATTCCGTAAATCATATCATTTTAAACGATTCACAAAATTTCGGCAGCATTTCCCCCGTGTTCCTTGTATCGTACACAAATGCGTGTACACAAGGAACGTAAAGGAAATGCCGTCGAACTTTTGTGAACCGTTTAAAGTGATATGATTGACGGAATATAATTACTTTATAGTGTTTGTAACTTGTCCAATACTGGGACAAATCCGACAAATGATGTATCAGATGAATAGAGTTGTCCGTTTTGTGGAAAAAACGAATATCCCTAAAACGATCATATACAACACTTGTCAGACGGGGCCGAATAATATCTAAGGATTCAAATATTTGTTTATATTAAATTCGAATATATAATTCATTTAGTTAATATTGGTTTATATTTTACCGTTTTATTACATAAGTACTAAATTCATTTTATACGCTAAATTTGTACACAAAATTCATTTTTTACAAATTCATTTATACACTACATCAATTCGCGTGTTCGCACAAATACAAAACTCGTGTTCGCACAAATGCAATATCCGATCTAACGACTTCCAAATGCAATAAACTCTATCATACATATACGTTCAATAATCAAATCAACATGAACTATTGCAATATCCTAAATTACAAAATTTTCAATCGGTAATAAATTGTTCATTATGGGATACTAGTTGCAATTAGGGGATAACATGATGTAATCTGCATACACTAATAAGTAGGTATCAATCACAGTTAAAATTAAACCCTAAATCAAAAAAACCTAAATATTAGGTTTAGTACAATTACCGGTTTGAAGAGGTAGAAGGATGAAGATGCGATGAAGCAGCTTCCAGATGACGTCAGAGGTGGTTGGGATGGTGTTTGGGGCGGCGGTAGCAGGCTAGGTGGTGGTGGAATGGGGGAATTGGGGGAAATTTCGTTTTGGGGAAGAAAGAATGAGCTGAAGCTCGGTTCTCTGGAAATATGCAGGGAATTTTCCAACGGCTTCCAACGGCAGCAAATGGCTCATTTCAAACGGTTTCTAACGGCTTCAGACGGCTACGTAAAAAATTAATGGGCCGTTGGAAGTCGTTAGAAATGCCGTTGGCGGCCGTTGGAATAGGGGCGTTGGAATTTACTGTCTTTGTAGTGTTACCACTTCCGCATTTTGATATTTATATTCCACGAGACGAAAGATTTGGACATCTTAAATTGTCTGATTTTCTTGTTTATGCCTGGAGATCTTTGTATAACGCTTTAGTTCCATACTTAAACGCATTGTTCGGAAAAACTCCCATGGAGTTTGACTCCTTCCAAGACGTACTTCATTTATACGAAGGAGGAATTAAATTGCCCGATTGTGAAGTTATTGAAGAAATCAAAGACTGCAATCCATTTGAAATGATTAAAGAATTAGTAAGAACAGATGGTGATTATCTTCTCAAGTTGCCGCTGCCACAAGTTATCAAAGATGTAAATTTACATGTAATTAAATAAAATAATCTTAAAAGCATTGTGACATGATCATAGTTTTTATTTTTCTACTATGATAGAAAACACATTTGCTTGGAGAACTGACAAAGAATTTGAACGAGAAATGCTTGCTGGCATGGATCCTGTGATTCTTAAGCGTCTCCGCATACTTTGACGTATGTTCAATTTTCAGTCGTTTTGCAATTAAACCCCAACAGCAGGAGAGAGAAGAATGGTTTAATTGCAAAATGTTTGAAAATCGGTGTTCTCGATTGATGAGACAGAGAAACAGAGAGGGTTTGGTATAGAGGATTTGGTCTCGTTCATTTGAGTTCTAAAGTATGCTTCCTTACATCGCAAAGTATTCAAGTATGTAATAGTATGGGATTGCATTTTTGTGGCGTTTATCGAATATGCAGTTTAGCTCAATTTGATACTGAACATGATTATAACTTAATTACTATTAGTAATATATATGCCAAAATTCAACACTCCAGGAATTTCCACCTAAAAGTACTCTTGATCCAAAAATTTACAGCGATCATACCGGTTCCCACAACCGAAGATCAAATTTAGTGAAATCTCGAAGGACTGGCAGTTGAGTTAATCAAGTATGTCAAAATTCAACAAATTTAAAACTAAAATTTCACCCCAAAATGTTTGTTATTATTATTATTAAAAATTTACTAACACCAATTTATAATTATGATTCAGGCACTTGAAGGACAACAGGCAATTCATTCTAGATCATCATGACATGCTGATGGGTTGTTCTTGAAGGATGATCACTAAAGCCATCGGCAATTGAGTTGAGTTTAGTGCATACAAATGGAGAAAAATATGGCATTGTTAACCATGTTTATAAACAATCTCAGCATGGAATTGAAAGGTCGATTTGGCAGTTGGCCAACGCTTATGCCCTCGTTAATGACTCTAGTGTTCATCAGCTCATAGTCACCGATATGTAATTTTTAATCTGTACTACGATTCAAATATATATATATATATATATATATATATATGCTATCTTTCTTACTATCATAGTTTTCATGAGCGTATCATGCCTCGAACCATGATAATTGATAATTGAAGGTTTAATGTTTTGATGGTTCAACCGATCGAACCGTCGAAACCGTGATTCATTTTTCCGAAAAATTTGCTCATTTAACTACAAACTATACACAAAAATATTGAAATAATAATGCTATGTACACAAGTTGTATATAATCTTCAAGGGCTACAACAGAAGTTCTGTATTATTGCAGTGCACAACTACAGCTTTGTATATACTAGAGTAATGCACAATGATAGAATTTTAATGACGATAAATTTGACTAATCTTACAGTAATGCACAACAGGAGTTTGCAGCAGTGAAGAACAAAGTCATGAAGTTAATGGTTTAGATTTTAGAACGATTATGATTTTTGAAATATATATTTATTTATTTTCTTCAAAGCAATGCAAATTGTGAAAACGATAGTGAATTACACAATGAGAAAGTAGGAAAAAACAAAAGAATCATGGTTCAACGGGGTAAAATTAATGGTTGGACCGTTGGTTTGAAGGTCCGACCAAGATTCATGGATGAATGAGGTTCGGCTGAGTTTCGGACCATGATGGTCAAAGGTTCAAGGTTATTCAAGGTCGGCCCGAGGCACGATGAGGTTATGAAAACCCTGCTTACTATATATATAAACCAATTTCAGTTTATATATTTTGTCAAGAGGTAAATAATGTCTACATATTCATAAATATGCTTATTTCTTTCATTTCTGTTAGTAAATATTTAGATTTTACATTTCTAGAGTTAATGTGAAAAATCTGTACAATTTGCATTTTTCATATTATAAGCATTTCTAAAGAGTGCATACTTTTTGCACTGTATTTTTTAGCATGCACAATGACAAATCCCTATAGTAGTGCTTATTTTGTTAATTCTACCTATCAAGGAAATAACAATTTACTTTCCAAAAAATAGATTTTTTAATTGGTTAATGTTTGGATGTAATTTGCGAAAGTTGCTACTCAAAATAAATTGAACCATAAACCGTTCAAAATATTCTTTTCCCATTTGCAGGTTGTTTAATCTTGCAATTGTATGCTATCATGCTCCATATCTCCTTTTCCTGTACACAACATTTCTCGTAGAATTTTTCTAGGTTCGAATCCATTAAATTACGATTAGTTATAGAAGTCTGTCCATGTCTTCTTTATTTATGTTTCTTTTCCTTCTCCATTACGGAAGGAAAAGACACCATAAGTCTTTTCCATCTCCTTCACATGGTTTTGAATGAATCACCTTTCCAATAAGCGAAACATTCATTATATACTGCAAACACATGTTATATACAACAACAGCAGTAGCTATGTCATTATTCCCAAACAAGTTGGAGTCGGTTAGGGATATAACCCAAAATTACATGAGAAATTAATTTAAAAACCATGATAACAATAATAAAACAAAGTAAAATAATTAAACAAATAATAATAATAATTAATAACTAATAAAAAAATTAAGATGAAATAAAATAAAATAAATAAAAAATATATAAAGAATTAAAAAACCTTGATAATAAAAATAGTAGTAATAATAATGATAGTAATAATGATACTAATAGTAAGACCAAACAATATGTCTTATGCTTCTATTCACTAGTCCTATAATCTAAAACTTATAACACTACCTCTAAACCAACCATAAGCGAAAAAAACTCCTAACTCATGGTTCTAGTACATAGAGCGCTAACTTCCACGCGCTCATGCTCAACACCAACTCTTCGGATATATGTCTCCTTTTACTACTGTCTCCTATGTCAACTTGGTCGACGTTTACCTCATTTTGAGTATTCGATGCAACTTATAATTCCAATGCTTGCATGTGCCTCGGAAGGCCTCCATTGCAAATGTCCAAACCATCTTAAGCGGTGTTGGACTTGCTTCTTTTCAATTGATGTTGCTCCAAGTTTGTCACATATATCATCATTTCTAATTTGATCTCATCTTGTATGACCACCACTCCGTCGCAGCATACGCATCTCTGCTACAATTATCTTCCGCACTGTTGTCTTTTAGTACCCTCATTCTGTACTATACAACATCACATGCCTGATTGTCGTTCTGTAGAACTTTCCTTTAATATTTTATAGGACTTTCCTACCATAGAGAATGCTACATACTAGTGGTCATTTCACCCATCCCACTCGAATTCTAAAATTAACATCTTCATCAACCTAACCATCTTACTACAACATTGATTCTCAATATTAAAAGGTTTCCTTAGGCATATACATGATATATATTGGAAAAAATTAATTGAAATATTTCAGCATATGTTGAAAGTATATTATACGCAACTTGCCTTGTATACACCAAAATTTTTCCATGGCCAAGACAACAAAAAAGTAACCATTGTTAAGGTGTGTGATATAAGGAGAGAAGTAAGATACATTATCAAAACTTTGATTAAATTTGAAGGTTTGTTTCCATTTTATACTTAAACACTTTGATTATCTTCTGTATATGTAAACATATTGGGTTTTAATTAATTATACGTAGTTGTGACGCAGAGAAGAGTTCCTTCTCATGGGTTATATTGTATATCTTGGCATAATCATACAATTTCTTTGGCTTCTAAAAAGAAGATGGCAAGTTCATCACTTTCTCTTATTATTCTAGGGAACAAAAATGGACACCGATAAATTATGAAGTTAGAGAAAATATTCATAAACTTGTTCTAAAACCTGGCCGTTGAGAGTATTGGTTACTATCGGACTGTTAGAATTTTTTCAAGTTGAAGATTAATTGGATAGCAAGTGTGAAATGAGAGATTGATTTTAAAGGAGAAAGTTGTACTTTATTACAAACTTTTGCTTACAATTTTTTTTGATTGCTTGCAATTGAGATACACCACTTCTATTTATAGTAATTCACATCTCAAATGAACGGTGGAGATGTGTTTGATCCTACGGTATACAAATATTCTCTAGAGTTTTCTATAACTTTCATACAAAATATCTTTAGATAAGAAAACTCTAGATTCTAGTTATTTTATTACAATTTGAGAATGGAAAATTCTAGAACCTCTTCTACCATGACAACATATATCTTGATAATTCTATCTAGATGTTTCTTTCTAACTTTCTCTAGAATTCTCTTTTAGCTTTACTTATTTGTTTGTGGCCCGAAATTAAGTCCAATAATCTAGCCCAAAGTCAAGTTTAATTTTCAACACGGACAACATTGTTTACCAAAACTTTACATGGAAAAATACACTTTGGAATCAAAAAATTCTTATACGGTAACTATATAACCAAAAATTATCGATGGACATGTATTATAGATGAACATATAGTTGTTCATGACAATACTATTAAAGCATTCTTTACACGCTTTAACCATAGAACTAAATTCTAGAGCAGTACTAAATGCACCTTGATATCTCCTTCATTTTCCCATTCTCCATTTTACCCTTCCTCTACCATTACACACTTCAAAACAACCACTAATTATTTTCATGTTATCCATCCATCAATCGATTTTTATACTTCCGAACGGCAGTACAACGCCGTCCAGCATTTAGCGCTTCAAAAACAAACGTTTTCATACTGCCGACCGGTCTTCTGCTGTCGATCGTATGTGTTGTTTTAAAAAAACAAACAACTTTTCGAACTGTCTTATACTACCATTCGGCAATATGATGTCGTCTGCATTGGGTAAAATGAAGCACCATACCTTTTTTTAATTTTTTGTTTTTGGTAAAATGAAAGGGGTATCGTGGTGCATTTAGCACTGCTCAAATTCTAATTCTTTTTCTTAGCCTTGAAATTATGTGCTTGTGCCCTCTAAAATGCAGTTGTGTAAACCATAAAGGTAGGAAACCATCCTCCTTCAGATTTACGAGAAATGATTATGTTCTAAAACCATTATTAACCAATTATTAGAAGGTATAACATTGAGGAAAAACATAATTCATTCCTTTAGTTCCACATAAACTGAGGTGAATAAATGCTATGCAGATATCTTGGTGTTTACATAGTCACGAATGTTTAAATTAGTTTACCAATAATAGTAGACTATCATCTATGATCTTCACAGGTAATGATAGGGGGAACATTCAAGCACAAATGACAAAGGTGATGGTAATACTTCAAAGGCACGATGGATTCGATTATGAAGACCATTCGCCTTTATCATCTTCATAAGCTCTTCGGGTATGGTAGTTGAACACTTTTTGTTGTAAATATGACTTTATGTTGTTTTTTGTATGGGTATTATGACTGTGGATGGTATTGTGTTTTTATATGGGATAACACTAGCACTAGTTGAATAGTTTTGTTATTTAGAATTCAAATTAATGGACATATGAATAGATGAATGACTATGGATGGTATTGTTTTTTATATGGGATATTAGCAGCTTGAATAGTATTACTACTTAGAATACAACTTTGTGCATATTTGGTAAACGGATTTATAATTGCATTTTCTTTTTTGTTTATGCTATTCATTTTATATTAATATGTATATGTGCGTGTGTGTATTTCTGCAAATGATTTAACAATTGAATATCGAACATTAATGGTTGGGAGAGCTGTTATTAAAAAACAAAAAAAATACTATTTACCGACGGAATAGAAAGAGAATACCAGCGGAATTTTTGAACAAAACCCCACTAAAACATCATTGTTATGGGCAAATGAATATAGACTCCATTGCAAAATCTTTGCAAACTAGCGTGTGATTAGCGATCGAAATAGGAAAATTTTCCCACTAAACCTATGTTAAAGCGTCTTTATTAGTAATGAATTACTGACGGATATTTAAGATTAAAGTATACACTTAAACAATATCGTCGTTAATCCCTCGCTATTATGTTAGGGTTTACCGATGGTACATTGTTTAAAAAGAATTTGGGGAAAATATATATCCATCAGTTAGACGTCTGTAAATATTTTAAATTGAATTTTGATATTTAGACAAATGAGGGAAAAATGCTAGTGAGTTGACGCTAATTTCTATTGCAAAAATGACACTAAGTTACCGACTTGAAATTTACCTACCATACATATCCGTCGTAAATCAGTCCCTAACCAATGTTTACCGGCCAAGCATTTCTCTTTGTATGGACAAATTTTCCAAAAAGCATATTAAGTAATTAACTGTACTTAAAACCCATTTTAAATACATACAAATATTGTATATCGATATGTTCACATATAACTTTGATATATACATCCAAAATATTACTAACAAACAAAAACATTAAATAAATTAATAACTAATATTTCCTAAATATTATTGAATTAATTCATAATATTATATAAACTAATTATGTCGTGTGGTTTCTTGGAGAATTCACAAATGCGATTGTGAGACTCAAATGTGTGAATTCAGTCAGCGATTAATATTAAATAATTCATATATTAATGTTCACATGTCATCTTAAGTGTGATAGTTTGATCAAATTCATCGCTTACAGACCTTTTTGGTAAAATTAAATTTTACATTTCTTAAGTGATATCGTATAGTAATGATTATTTACACACTTTATCTTTGTAAAAACTATATTACTTTATGCTATATTATAACAACCTAAAATTTTGGTCATTCGACTTTAAGTGTTTAATTTATTTTAAATATTCAAATAATTGGGTTTTGGAATTTAATAACCAATATTTCAAATATAGGAAATGTTTAAATATTTGAATTGTGAATTGAATGTTATTTAAATGGATGCAATAATTTTATTTAACTCCTTTTAATTAATAAAAAATATTGGTGAACCCAATTTGTAAATTTATTTACAAATACAAATAGATCGAACAAATATTGATAATTAAATATAAAACGATATTTAAATTTGTGAAATTGTCATTCCGATGAATTATCTCGGATTTTGACGAAACCAGTTTCATCGGATCTATAATAATTAATTATAATATGTCGTCGAATTTCATGGCAGTTAGATGCATCGTTTGGTCCTACGAGATCGAAACGCGTAGAAATATATTTCGAAAATTTAATATAATAATTGGGTTTGAAAAACTATCTTCCGTATATGATCGAATTAGGCCTCGAGACTAATTCCATTACTTTCGGAATAGGGATATAATATATAGAACGTTAGATAGCACGTCACCTTCGGAGTTCGAGATATTTGGGCTCTTGATCTTGAGCGAATAAAGCTTTTTTAAAACTTAAAAGTTGAGATTTTAATTTATGAATTTTTAAAAGGAAGAGGAGAGAATGAAATGGAGTTGAAGATGAAAAATCGGCTGATATGATAATGAGAAAGTGAATATAAGAATATGATGAAGTAAAAAAAAATAAAGAAAGTTAATCTCAAAAATACCTTTAAATCATATTTTTCAACTCTTACTTCACATCACAAACCACTAAGAGGACAAGCATTTGCAAATACAATGGATAATAAGGGTTTGCATGTACTAAGTCGTGTTCTACACTTAAGGTGTCATTTTCTTATCACATCATTCATATTTTTGAATTTTAAATAAATTTTTACACTTAATAACTTATTTATTTTAAAATGAATGTTTTTTATATTAACAAATTTGTTTTAACACAAAATAAAAATAATACAACTTGAACAAACTGTTATCCGAAAAAAATCAAAATCCAAAAATTGTGTTTCGGTCAACATTTGCAATTTTCCGTCGAGCTATTTATCTATGTAAAACAGAATTTAAAAATAAATTTTCTATTATTAGTTATAATTTAACAGAGGACTATTTAATTTATAAAACCCATTAATTGAATATTTAAATTAAATTAAATATTCTCAAACCAAAACGATAAAATTCTGGATAGTTACATTCCTCCTCCCTCCCCTCCCCTAAAAAAAGAATTTCGACCTCGAAATTTCATCATTATCCACATAAAAACTTAAAATTTTCATAATCTCATATGATGTACATAAATCATTCATGCACAATAATTGATTCGATCGCTTACCTGAATACGTAACTTCTCTTTTGAACTAGTGTCGCCCACCTGATTTCTTTATACGGATTCCGACTGGGCTCCTTGATTAGAAACCTATGTTCTCCTTACATAGTCATATATTATGATAGAAAACTTTAGTTCCATACCAAGAAACCTTACCAAGTGTACGCCGTCAAGAATCGAGTGATAAATCCTTATTCAGATCGGCGTGAGTCACCTTATAGTTGTGTACTCGAATCTTAGATCGAGAATAGTTATATAAACAAAATGATCGAAGTATAACTTACGTACTTATTCTTATTGGATACTACACATATTAATTTATTTTATAATTCTAAAATTATGCATGAAAATATCTCATAAAAACTTTAGTTGAGTTTATATTCATATAATACTCTTTTAACAATTGGAAACTATCAAACAACATACCATAATAAGACGCACAGCCAACCTACCCTAATGCGTAGGTTACATAAGCCTGTATAATAACTTAACCAAAAACTTAAGAACTATATAACCAAGTTTTATTTCAAATCAATTTGAATAATATATATGTTCTTGTACTTTCATTATATCAAATCATACCTTTAGGATTATAAATCTAGATTTTTTTTGCCAAAACACTTGAAACAAAACTATTATGGTAGCATTCTCCCACTTAGAAACTTGAAAATAAACATCAATGATGCTATAGTTGAAAGAAATGCGGATTACGGATCTTAAGGCCACGATTAACACTAGAGGGATGGTGAATAGTGTTTATAAAGAATTTCTAAATCTTTTTGAATTTATGTTGGATTGAACACGGATGTATGCAATATACAGACACAGATATGATCACAGAAACAAACATAAATGCAGAAATAAAGTAAAAGAAATAAAGGAAAGAACACACCGAATTTTATACTGGTTCGGAGTTACCCTACATCCAGTCCCCCAACACAAGTACGGATTTCCTCTCAAAAGAAATTGTACAATTACACCCTCGATTTCAAGGCTACGAGGTACACCCTCTAGAATCACAATCCTCTGGGTAGAGATACTTGATTTCTGGGCCACAAGTTTACCCAATTGATTTACCAAGGCTACAATCACAACTTATCTCGCTTGATTGATTTTCAAGGGCACAATCACACCTTTTCTCACTTAATAGATTACAAAGAAGCCTATAACTCTGAATAGCACTGAGAACCTTATTGAGATAGTGATAGAGAATCAAACTAGAAAAGATCGAGTTCGATTCAATGTTGATTTCGGCAGAGTAATGGTAAGAATATGTATTAAGAAATGTGGAAGAAGAAGAGGAGTGAAAAACCAAAAAATCTAATATAAAATTCCTTGAAACTAACCCCTATTTACAGAAGAACAACAGCCATGTCCACTCGTGAAGAGTTACGGTGAATAGACACTTCTTTCGAAATTTAAATTTTGAACTCAACTAACACCATGTCGACATGGTCACCATAGGCATATCGACATCCCAAAGCAATTTTTGATGATTTGATTTTCTTTGAAAATAACATTTATCTTATATTAAAACTATTTTAAACTTTTCTAATATACTTGAATATGGTTAAAATACATAAGTAAATATATAAAATTTTATATTTAAATCTTAAGTATAAATATTTAAAAGTTCAATATATTATTTTAAAAGATAGTTTAAAATCAGGAGTAATTTGACTTTGAAATTAAAGATAATTTTGAGGCTAAAATTACATAAAATCAGGATAGAGGGTTTTGTATCTTTTAAAAGGAAAGTTTTGAAATCATTTTGAAAACAAGATAATTTTGTAAAATCATTTGAATTAAAATTAGTGGATACAAAACAATGTTCCACTAGATTTTTCGTAGATTCCATCTTACTAAGGGTTCCATCCCTTTAACAGGATCGAAGTGGATTTCATTCCACGAATAAATTGGATTTTAAGATGCCAGTGCTTTTCTATGAGTTTTAACAAAATTTCTAATTAAAGAATAAATTACTTTAATTCTTGAACTCTTGATAATCGTGATACCCATGAGTCTTCAATCTTGATATCTTGAATCTCTATACTGTACAGTCTTCATTCTTGGTACCTAATGGTTAAATCCTGCATATACATATTTATCTAAACTTATAATGTTAGTATTTATATTTTATAATCTATTCTAAGGTTGTTGTCATCAAAACCATCATCTCACGGACTAACAATAGTCATAATCAAAGTTATTTTTCGATGATCAAAATGAGTTCAGTGTTTTCTATTCCTTTAAAATCCTTTTAAAATATTTATAATCATAAATACTGTCAAATAATATCATTATTATTTTCTCAGAACTATTTGAAATCTTTTCAAAAACACCAAGATTTAAGTTCTCAAAAATCCTCTTTATTTTCTAAGACACACCTTATAATCCAAATTTATATAAAATCAACTTTATACAATAACTTCCTTTATTATAGAAATTCCTTCTTAATAATTTAGCTTAGTTAAACAAACCTACATTATTTAACAAATGCCTTAAAGTCAAATCGTGAAACTGAATTCACAAGGTGTTCATATCAGCTTCCAAATTAAATAAAAAAATAAATGCTCATAACTAACTAAGCACAAGCAAACAAACAAATGATGATCAATAAATATCAACATTTCCTAACAAACAATCACAACAAAATAACTCTAATTATTGTATTTTTGAAAATTATTCATTTACATATAAATTATAATCCTAGGTGAACTTATTTCATTTACCAATTTTCAAAACAATATCGTGTCTATTTTCCTGGTTCAAGTGTTTAGAAATTCCTATCGATACCACGGCCACCCACGTCTCGACCAGAATTTATAAACTACTCAACCAGTAAATCAACAAAATATAACGTATTTTTATAACACTAGCAAATACGTACACTCATATATAATACACTGAAACTCATCCTAGGATCTCACTTTCCCTATCTCAAATGAGTTAACCCCACCAAAACCTAGGTGTTCACTCAACCTAAGTTCCGATACCAGGCTGTAAAAACCCACCTTTTCGACCTTCGAAAGATGATACTAATACATTCATGGTATTCACGTGTTGAACATCTGAGTGTAGGAAAGACAATTCATGTAATGATCTACCTTTCTTACTATCAAAGACGACACTTAATACATCCTCGATATTCATGAACCGACAATTTGGTCGTCCGAAAGACAAGTCATTAGGGGTGAAAGAAAGGAAAGATAGAACAGAATCTCACAACGCAACGAATAATCAATGATATAACAATGATCTTTACAAAATAAAACTTTTATATGCATGCATCCATCAGAGTACCAGCCTATCATCTACATGGACAATCATAACACATGTCCTTACAATTCTGATATACACGACAAATCTATGCAGTAGAACATAAAGAAATATGAGAGATACATCTTGGGCATCCAACTCATCTCCAGAAATCCAAAGCATCCAAAGCTAATATGGAAATATGCTCGTCTGACCCGAGCATTATAAGAAACCAACACCCAGATCTTTCTGGTAAAACCGGCATGAGAAACACAATCACATAGGTTATTAATGTTATGAAAACCTTTGAAAATAAAGGTATCTCATAAGATCATACCGCACATAAACCAGATGTGTTTTTACCTTAGAATAAAAATAAATTTTTATTGAAAAAACAATGATATTATAATAATGTCTAAGATTTAAGGTTTAAAGTAAATTATGAAACATGGCCGAAATTGATACATTTATTAAATTCCAACATAATAGGTATATAACTAAGTCTATAACAGCATGTATTAGAGAATGGATTTCATAAGATGACAAGGCACGGGGTACCACCTACTATAGTACACTTCAAGAAAATGTATCGAGGGTCTCACTTGGACCCTCTGCCAACACAAGACCGGCCTACCTTTTATTGGATAGCATCGAATATATCATCACCCTGGTTGCTTTGCAACCTTTTCCCGAGAGCTCTCATAGACAACCAAATCCATATATATATGTATGTATGTATGTATGTATGTATGTATGTATGTATGTATGTATGTATGTATGTATGTATGTAGGTATACATAAGGGTAATGACATACCCTAATGGGTGCAACCCACTTAGCCCTGCTGCATCTCACCTGATTTTAGTCATTCCGGATTGGTGAGGCTTGGGGCTATGTTTTACCTTTTTAGCAAGTCCCACTTGGAATGCTAACACTATCCTCTAAGCGACAATGCAATGCCAATATTGTTCATATAATTTGTTCAGGATATAAACAAACCAAAGGCACTACTTCTACTACATCCATTTTGGAATTAGCCTTAGGATTAGTAGCAAATAGCCCTTTCATCGAAAGCTATGTCTTCGATTCCATCATCTTCAAGAAGTCTTCAATACGTCGTTTGAGTTGGGTCAAAGTGGTTGTTGTATAATTCATACTTATTCGATCTCAGTCTCTTCGAACGAACATTCGATAGTTTTTGATAAACTCAACTCCAGTTCTTTTGAAAATAATTAGACAATGCATAGGAGCGAGGATCACCCCGTAACCGCTAAAGTGGGAGGATATCCTTATCATTTGTTCTAGAAGATAGAATGAGTTTATACGTACAATAGTATCATCTAAGATAACTGTACTCTATAATTTTCGTATTTCCTTTAGATATTTCCAGAGTTAAAAACAGGTAAAGATTTCATAGTCGGTTATTTAACTATCAGATAAACAATAATCAAACATAGATCTAATTTTCCATGGGAACCACTAAGCCTTATTTAATTAATCTTTCATTAATTAAAGTTCTTTAATTATTTACCAATTTATGCATATACTTATCTCTCAGGTGTAAGTATATTCACAAACCAATTGAGAAAGACTTCTTATTTCAAATTCATTTTAAACGGATCAAAACATATGTCTTTGAAAACACAGTTTATTATGAATCCCAACAACAAATCCTTCAGTGTTAAGTAGGGAAAATTTTCCCTACTGCCAGAATTAAGAAGGACTGCCTATTTATTTTATTCATAACTTGATTAATGTAATCTATCCAATCAAAGTCTTATGAACCCAATCTTTTTTTCCAAAATCCAAGATCTCTTTTCCAAAATATATCACTTTTACTTAGTTCTTTTTACTAAGTAAAACTCTTTTTACAAAACAAACTTATTAGCTTCTAATCCCCTTTATAAAACAATATTATTATTCAAAGCAAATACTTAACTTAATTAAATTAATTGAAACTCCATTTTTAAATTAATTAATTAACTTTAAATAAAATTTATAAAATGAATAATTAACTTTAAGCATCATTTTTTAATAATTAATCAACTTGGATACCATTAAATAAAGTAATTAATTAAATCTAAACCTTATCATGAAATAATTAATTGACTTTGAATACCTCATTTGAATAACTAATTAAATGATAAACATCATTAATAAAAGACTAATTAACTTAAGACAAATCATTAGTTAAGATGATAATTTTCTTAAATATTATTAATAAATTATAACAATTAACTTAAAAAAATAAATTAAAATAATTAACTTAAACACAATTAACTAAAATAGTTATTACTTAAACATAAAATAAGAATTAACTTTAGAACATTATTGCTTTAAATTAACTTTAAACATTATAAATTTAAATCAACTTGAACCTTGTTAAATTAAATCGCTTTAAACATCGCAAATAAAATTAACAGTTGAACATTGTCAATTAATTTAATAATTTCTTAAAATTGTTTTAATGCTTAAATTGATTTCAAATCTAACTTGTCCAACTTGGAAAGAGGCTTAGTAATTTTGATTGTACTTAAACATGCTACCATTATACTCAAATTGACATTCAAGTCGCAACACAAGTATTTACATAAATAATAACTCTGTAAATAAATTTCAAACGATCAATCGATGGATAACAACTGAATATAATTCAACTGGCAGATAAATACATGTCGAAATTAACATAATAGTAGAACGATGATTTATTCTGCCAAATATATGATTATTTTAATCTATTCAACTTTAATATAGCAGAACGGTGTTTTATTCTACAAACAGAATGTCAATGATTAATTATATTTACTAAGCAATGTAAGTAAACGCTGTCCATTTTGGCTGCTATTAGACTATACTACTACATATGGGTCAAGTGATTACATATGTATGCTCTACACGTTAATATGGATCCAATATGGAAACCCACGTGCAAATCGAATCCTAGACGAAGGAGTTATGATTTTCCAAAGTTTAATATTTCGATTTTTGTTTAATTACTAACATATGGCCTATGAGGCCCAACCCCATAGCAAACTAGCCAACTTTACTTTCATCCACCAAAACAATGCTCCCAAGTTCCACTTCTAGGTTACAAAGCCTGGAACAAGAAACATGCATATATATGTACATGCGTGCACATGCACGAGACCACTGAGCCACCGAGTGACGTCGCAACACCACCCACTTGATCGCCTCTCCCTGCTCACCACAATTGACCGACCGTCGTGAACTCCCGCCACCTCCTCCTGAAACAACCCTTTAGCCGAACCTATAAAACGATCTCGAGGAACATGTCACGACCCAAATCTATCCACCATCGATCATCTCATCACTTATAGGCTTCACCACTATCACCCCCACCTGCTTCACCCCCACACGCCACCTTGGACCCACCTTCATCGCACTCGACGCTCTCCCCTGGTTGATAACAAATGATGATCGAACTTGATTAACAAAGTATCAAAACCTAGATTGAGCTATCCTCGACAAACCAGACCACAAAAGCTCCCGCCTCCAACAAGAAATGGGTGTGCCTTCACCTAAGCTTCGTTCCGGCACCAACGACAAGACCCCTCAATCGTTGGTTCGTCGCAATTTAATTTTAAACCCAAAATGAACAACGATCAAATTTGAACAGACCACAACTCTAAAAATCATGAAACCAACATAGAAAATCATGGTTCGCTATGACAATTTTGATTATAAAGGTTGTTCGTTGATTCGTGAACAACGAAAAACCGACAAAAGTGACCATTTATTGTATTCGTAAATTTATAAAAATATATTCAACTAAAAATTCAACAACTATTTTTAAAATAATCTACAGATGAATACAAACAACTTTGTAGTTTATGGAAAATTAAAATTCATCACAGTTTAAGAGATCTTAATTTTAGAAGTTGAGAAGGAAGAAGGATTTGCAAAGAACAAAGACAGGGAATGTTTTACAGTAAACATGCTGATCCTCTTCAAAGAAAATCTAACCCAAAATATAAATTTTAACATGATTTCCAAGATTGATTCTAAATCAAAACGATATTACAAAACAAATATACACATATTTATTATTTAATAAGTATTCATAGATTTAGAAAGTCAATTTTATTTTCCATGCTTTTGAAATTGCTTTACCAAGCCATAAAACCTTGATCTTTGAGTGAATTAGGATTTTGAACTAAAAAGTTGAGATTTGTAGATTTTAAAAGAATGGAGAAAATTTAAGAAGAAGATTAGGAAAAGTTGAATTTTTTAAATGAAATGAGAACGAAAAGCGGATATGATTATATAAAGAGGATTTTAAATAAGAAAAATATGCTTTTCAATTCAAAAATCATTTCAAAACCTCTAAAGTACTAAGCATGTTAAAACATAATAGATAATAGGGAGTATTTATGTACTTTAAGTTTATTTCTATTAGTATAATGGTGTTTCTATGTAGTAAACCTATTTGTACACGTTTTATGTCAAATCTTTCTTATTTTGAATTTGAGTATTATTTTACACTTTTAAATGCTTTAATATTATTAAAATATAAGTGTTTACATTTTAAATTTTTTGTTTTAAAACAAAATCAAAATATTACGACTTAAACTAACTTGATGTTTGATAAAAAGCTAAAAATCCGGAAAACATATTCCGGTCTCATTTTAAATTTTCCGTTGAACTATTTGTTTATGTAAAAAAAATTTAAAACTAAATTTTCTATTATCAATTATAAAAGAAAAGAGGGTTATTGAATTAATTAAAACAATTAACCAATTATTTAAATTAAAATAATTTTTGCAAATTAAAACGATAAAATTCCCAGTCGTTGCATTCTCCGCCCTTAAAAGAATTTCGACCTCGAAATTTCACCACATGAATACCCACATTATTCCTAAGTTTGCATAATGTTCATAGATCATCCATATGCAAAGTCTGATTCTATTATTATTCGAATACATAACTTTACCTCTGAACTAGTATCGCTAACCTAATTCTCTTGTGTGGACTCTAATCAAGCTCCTTGATTACGAACTTCCATTCTCCTCGCAAAGCCATATACTATGATAGAAACTTTGGTTGCATACCAAGAACCCTCACTGGGTGTTCGCCATCAAGAATCGAGTGATAAATCCATATTTGGGTCAGTGTGAGTCGCTCAAAGTTTTGTACTCGAATCTTAGATCGAAAACAGTCATGTAAACAAAAATGATCTATGTACAACTTACGTACTTATTCTAATTGGTTCTTATTTATACCAATTTCAAAAATTATTTAAAAACATTTCATAAAACTTAACTCAAGTTTATCAACATTTTCTAACTCAAGTTCATATTCATATGATACTCTTTAATCCTAAGAGTATATACACAATATCTATTTGTTTTACTTAACCAAGATGTTTAACAATTTTTAAAACTGGTTTAACTCGCTATCACTTCAAATTTGTAAGTTAAAAAACTAATTTTCTTATATATTCTCACAACACTAATTAGTTTAAACTTTCTATACCACTTCGAAAATTTCCGACTGTCCAAAGTCAAAAGTTCCATTTTGTATTTTTAACAATTGAACTACCAAACAATTTCTTAGAGCAAGATGCACAACCAACCTACCCTAATGCGTAGGATACTTGCTTTCGTATAGTACTTAACCAAAAACGTAAGAATTTATCACCCGGGTTTTATTTCAATCAATTTTAAATAATATGTGTATATATATAATATCAACTCATATTATGATATTTAACCCAAAATTTGTTAACTAAGATACTTGAAGAAAAATCAATATAGTAGCAATCCCTACTTAGAAACTCAAAAATGAACATCGATGATGCTGCAGTTGATCATTAGATTTTTTTCTCTAGTGACCGAAGTGCATTCGGTGCTTTAAATCTTTTAAGATCTCTTTAAAATACTTATGTTCATAAATACTGTTAAATAACATTATTATTAACTTTTCAAACTTTGTAAAACAATTTTTCAAAAGCATCCTGAATTTAAATTCTCAAATTCATAGTTTAAATGCATTTTATTTATAAACCATATTTATAAATCATGCTTATATAATTTCACTTTCTTATATATAATCGTTTATCAATTCAATATCCTTGTTTATTATAATAAACATTCCTTATTAAAATAACATTTTAACTCAACATTAATCTCGAACGCCTTATAGTCAACTGTGAAACTGAATTCATATGGTGTTAATTTCAATATTTCACCAAAATTACTATCAAACCAACCCATGCAGTAAAAGGCAAAATTTCTCATAAACTGACCGACCAAAAATAATCAAATAATAAATGATAATAATTGAATATTATCATTCCCTAACACTTCATAAGTCTATATATTAATCTTAGATATTATTCCTTTAAATATAAAATACAATTTCTAGTAAAATTATTTATTTACTAACTTCAAATTAATACCATGTCGATTTGCCTTGTTCAAGTGTTTAGAAACCCTTACCAACAGCGTAGATCAGATGCATCAATCAGAATTCATAAGCCACTTAATAGACCAATCAACACAATATAAAACAATTTTGTAGCATTAACAAATATGCTTTCTTATATATACACCCTCAAACTCATTCTAGGGTGTCACTTACCCCCTCTTTAATGAGTTTACCCCACCAAAGCCAAAGTTCTCGCTTAACTTTTAGCTCCAATACCACGTGTAATGATATGCCTTTCTTACACTAAAGACGACACTTAATGCATCCTCGATATTCGTGTACTAATCATTTATTCATCTAAAAGATAGGGCATTAGGGGTGGAAGAAAGAAAAGATAGAACAGAATCTCACAACGCAACGATAATCTATAACATAATGATGTTCTTTACAAAAAAAATTATATATGTATACCCTCATAGTACTAGCATATCATCTACCTGGATAGTTCTAATACCTGTCCTTACAGTTTCTGATAAATACAACATAGCAATGCAGCGAAACATAAAGTAATATGAGAGATACGTCGTGGGCATCTAGCTCGTCTCCTAAGCTCCAAAGCATCTAAAGCTAATATGAAAATATGTTTGGTCTAACTTGAGCATTACAAGAAAACAATATCCGGATCAGTCTGGTAAAACAATGTGAGAAACACAATTATATGGATTATTAATGATATGAAAACCTTTGAAAATTAAGGTATCTCGTAAAATCATGCCATACATAAACGTCGATGGGTTTTTACCTTATGAAAACCAAAATATTTTTATAGAAAATCCAGTGATATTATAATAATGTCTATTTAAAATAAATTATGGAACATAGCCAAAATTGTTACACTGATTAAATTCCATCATAATAGGAATACAACTAAGTCTGTAAAGGCATGTTAGAGAATGGATTCCTTAAAATGACAAGCACCGCACCTACCATAGTACACCTTTAGAAAAGGTACCGAGGGCCTCGCCTGGAACCCCTGCCAACACAGGACCGACCTATCCCTTACTGGATAGTAATGAATATGTCATTACTCTTGTTGCTTTGCAACCTTTTCCCGAGAGTGCTCATGCATAACCAAATCCATATATATATATATATATATATATATAAGGGCGACGACATACCTAATGGTTGCGACCCACTTAGCCTTGCTGCATCTCCCCTGATATTAGTCCTTCCCGGTTGATGAGGCTTGAGGTTACGTTTTACCTCTTTAGTAATTCCCACTTGGAATGCTAACATTGCCCTCCTGGTGACAATGTAATGCAAGCATTCGTCCATACAAGCCATTCAGGATATGAGCAAACCGAAGGCAGTACATCTACAACATCCATTTTGGAATCATCCTTACGATTAGTAGCAAGTATCCCTTACACTTCAAGAGCTCCATCTTCGATCCCATTATCTTTAAGGCATCTTCAATATGGCTCTTGAGTTAGATCGAAATGAATTTTGGATAATTCATAATTATCCAATCCCGGACTCTTCAAACTAACGTTCGATGGTATCCACTAAACTCAATTTCAGTTCTTTTGGAAATAACCAAACAATGCATAAGGGGTGGGATCACCCACTAACTGTTAAAGTGGACGGGTCTACTTATCATTTGTCATGGAAGATCGCACGAATTTGTACGTACAGTGGTATCATCTGAGATAATTGTACTCTATAATTCTTGTATTTTCTTTAGATATTTCCCGAGTTAAAAATTGGTAAATATTTCATAGTCAGTTATTTAACTATCAAATAAACAACAATCAAACATAGATATAGTTTTCCATGGAACCACTAAGCCTTATTTAATAAATCTTCCATTAATTAAAGTTCTTTAATTATTTACCAAACTAATCATGTACTTATCTCTCTGGTACAAGTATATTCACAAATCAATTAATAAAGACTTCTTATTTCAAATTCATTTTAAACAGATCAAAATGTTTGCCTTTGAAAACACAGTTTATTATGAATTCCAACAACAAATCCTTCGATGTTAAGTAGGAAAATGTTTCCATACTACCAGAATTAAGGACTACCTATTTATTTTATTCATAACTTGATTAATATGATCTATCCAATCAAATTCTTATAAACCCAATCATTTTTTCCAAAATTCAAGGTCTCTTTTGCAAAATATATCACTTTTACTTAGTTCTTTTTACTATGTAAAACTCTTTTTACAAAACAAACTTATTAGCTTCAAATCCCTTTTATAAAACAATATTATTATTTAAAGCAAATACTTAAGTTAATTAAATTAACTGAAATTCCATTTTTAAATTAATTAATTAACTTTAAATACAATTTATAAAATGATTAATTAAGTTTAAGCATCATTTTTTAATAGTTAATCAACTTAGATACTATTTAATAAAGTAATTAATTAAATCTAAACCCCATTGTTAAAATAATTAATTGACTTTGAATGCCTCATTTAAGTAATTAATTAACTGATAAACATCATTAATAAAAGGATCAATTAACTTAAGATAAATCATTAATTAAAATGGTAATTTTTAATTATTATTAATAAATTAAAAAATAACTTAAAAAAATTAATAATTTAATAATTAACTTAAACATAATTAATTAAAATAATTATTACTTAAACATTATTAATTAAAATAATGATTAACTTTAAAACATTATTGATTTAATTTAACCTTAAACTTTATAAATTTAAACCAACTTGAACCTTGTTAAATTAAATCACTTTAAACATCGTAAATAAATATAACAATTGAACATTATCAATTGTGAGTCGGCAGAATAGGGATCTTAAGAAAAAATTAATACTAGAAGGGTGTGAATAGTATTTAATGGATTATCTAAATATTTTCCAAATTCTTTAAGATTCTACTTGGAATGATGTAACTACCAATCACAGAATCAAAGTACAGATAAAAGTAAATGTTGTAAAAGTAAAAAGGAAAGAACACACTAGAATTTTATATTGGTTCGGAGTTATGGTACATCCTGTCCCGTATAATTCCTTGTACATATTTGTTTTCAATTGGTAAATGCAAATACAATCTCGATTTCAAGACTATGAGACATACCCTCCAGAATCTTGACCTCTAGGTGTAAAGTCATTTGATTTTCAGGCCATAAGCACACCTACTAGATTTACATACTAATAAGCACACCCAATTGATTTTACAAGCTACAATCGCCCATGCTTAGATTTTAGCAATACCAAGCTCATTCTAAAGTATAATAGCATGATTCAATAAAGTTTACAGATTTAGATCTTTGATCTTGATTACAGTTGATCCTATAACTCTTGAATAGCACTTTGGTCTTGGTTTGAGCGAGAGAGATGAGAGAAATAAACAGTAGATGAAGGTGAATCAAACTAGTAATGATTGAATTTGATTCTGGTTGAATTTTGGTAGAGTTTGGGTAAAAATTGATTTAGAAATTAAGAGAGTGAAAAGAGGAGAGAAGAATAAGAAAGTAGTTATTAAAAATTCATTTGGAAGTCCAGTATATAAAGGAAAACAACGGTCATGTCCATTCACGAAAAGATTTGTCGAAAAGACACTTTCATTCAAATTTTGAATTTTGAATTTTACAGCTACTGTGTCGTCATACATGGATAGGATCTTTGTATTTTAAAAAATGCTTTAAAAATATTATTTTGAAATCAGTTGCTTTGTAAAATAATTTGATACTTTGTAGAACCAATTAAATATAGTTTGTAACGACCCCACCATGATGCCTAGTTGAGCTAAGAACGTTACAAGTAATGTCATCTGCTAATCCGGCGAATACGACTTGTTAGGGGAGATGGAATGTGGATATATCTTGTTACTAACACTGACACGTCATTTATGCCTTTTTCACTTAATATCTGAACTGAATTTGACGTGTACAATATTAATACAAAACAATCAACACATTGATTTCTTAGAATCAGAATAATATATCATACAAATAACAGTCACATATCACAGCGGAATAAATCGCAACTTATAAATATACAAATGATTTAGTTTACAAAATGAAATACTAAACTTGATTGTTATACAAATTTTACAATTCTCTAATCTCAATTGTACATCTTATAAACATATTCACAAATTTCCTAAATGACATAAACTAAAAAGTCAAAAGTGTTTATCTCCTTGCAAACCCAAACATCCAAAGGTCAACTTATTATGTAACCTGAAATGTCTCGGCCTGACATGAGTAAAATAACACCCGAGTCAGACTATCTCTAAATATCCAATAGGGTGAGAACAGAATATAACACAAGAATGAACAACATATAAGTAAATACATATGTCCATGAAATAACGAGTCATAGGAATTTATTTAACTTAGAGTTCATCACAAGACAAATGGTTATACATTTAAGTCACGAACACATATTAGTCACTAAACACTAAATTCACAGAATGAACATAATATCTCTAAGCATGCAAATATCAATGGTTAACTCAGAACAGGGTTATAAGTTTAACCCACAAACACGACCTTGTCCCTAAACATAGAATAACAAAATTAACTTAACATCCATCACACGACATAAGAACATATATTTATTTCACAAACACACGACAAAAGAATATATATTTATTTCACTAACACAAGACACAAGAACATATTTTTATTTCACTGACACAAGACACAAGAATTTATATTTATTTCACGAACATAGAATAGTCACAGAATCTAAATATCTAGAATCCAAGAGATCTTAATCCAAACCGATCGTAATGATCATCCAAAACAATCAGAATGATTGTACTCAAAACCCATGACCTGCAAAAAACAAAATGGTATCACTTGAACCGATCGGATATCAAGGATCATATTCAAATCGGGAACATAGAATCACAGAATGATCTCAATGATAGTCTATGCCGATCAAGGTGATCATAGAAACCACGACTCAATAATTTACATTTATTTAATATTATTATATTATTATGTTCGAAAAGAAATCTAGGAATAAACTTCTTAAGGATCTAGCAACCACTTACCGCACACCAAAAGAGAGTAAACTCTAAAGTGCCAAATACTATCATCTTTAGTAATAACTAGATGTAACGACCTGCCTTTTTGGATGCTTTAAGTTGACACTCGTGTCGACTCAAACCATACAAAGAGGCTGATTGTTACTGGGGTAAATAAGAAAAAGAGAAAAAATAAAACAAATACAAAATCTCGCAGCGGAATGACAAAATATAATAATCAAATAACAGTCTATGAAGCTGTTTTACAAATAAATTTGATTATACTTATACAATACAATATAGAATTAGAGTTACAGTCAACAAGAATAAATAAATAAATTAATAAATGCAGCAAAACAACATGATGTAGTGGAATACATATCATAAATAATAATAGTACAATCTTCGCCTTCATCCTCCAAAAAATAAGGTCTTCAACTCTGAAATGCTCAGGCTGACCCGAGCGAATTGAAAAGACAAAACACTCGAGTCAGAACTAAAAGATCTTATGTCAGTTAAATCAACAGTAAATATGAGTGTGACGGCATCAGAGATGTTTATGGGGTTTAACATTTCCTATCCAGTGTCTAACGTGAGTGCAATAACTTAAGAGATGTTCGGGATTCCCATCTCCTAAGGATCTGTTAAACTACCTACTATATAGTATAATACGCTATTATAATATGTCTACAGTAAAAAAAAGTATTAAAATAGCATTTGGGCGTTACCCATATCTCCCTTAACACATTTATATATTCTCATAGTCTATACCGTACCGTATGCTCCTCCTAAACTGAAGTTTTACCCAAATGGCACTTCATAAGTATGGTACAAAACAAACTCGTAGAAGGTGCGCTAGGGCATGTGAATACGATACTCGAGGCAATGCCAGAGTAGACACACCAATTGTGGATCCGAACTGATGATAATGCATAGTAGCTACTACCACCTACCTCGGAACACACTCCCAAATAAAAATCAAGTGTGGCCACCAAATCATCACAGTCATAATATGGTATCGAAGAAATGTGTCCGATCGGAGGTGCAACCTCACTTAGCCCGGTGTGGCTCGTATTGTAGTCACATCTAAGCTGGCTCACGGGAGTCAGGGTCGCGTCATACCTCGTACAAAATTCGTTTGCTAAACCATCATACTTCATTTCTGGAATCTCCAGCACGTACATGGTTGTTAAAGCGGTTTTCGGTATTGGTGGAGAGTATGACAATATTTGATCTTGGTCTCTTTAGCAACCAAACGCTTATTTAACACCGGATTGTTCTTTTACATTTCAAAAGTTAATTCACAATTTATATCAAAATATCATATTCTCGAAACCGTATCACTTTCGAAATTATATTCACCTTGAAATCATATTCGCCTTTAAAATCATTTCGTTTTTGAAATTATAATTTCTTTCAAAAAATCATATTTCCAATTAGCTTAAATCCTCACTTCAAAATCATCATCTTTAATTTATTATAACATTTAAATCCCAAATTAGGTTATAAGATCATTTAACTGTATCTGCTTTTAAACCAACGAATTGAATACAAACACTTTCCCTCTACTTAGTCTCAAAATTTAGAAAATAGTTTAAATAGTTATAAATAGTTAAAATGGATCTAGATAGTTAAACACTCTAAAATTCTTACTTTTAGATTAAAGATATTGTTAAATTAATTTAAGATAGTTAAATATATTTAAAATAGATTAAATATAATTAAAATAGATTAAATTGTTTTAAAATAGATTAATTAGATTCAAAATAAGTTAAAATGGGTTAATTAGTTTAAAATAAATTATATGGTTTAAAATAGGTTAAAATGATTCAATATAGTTAATAAAGGTTAAAATAGTTTAATAATTTGAAAATCTTAAAATTTAGAATCTTAAAATAATATGTTTTAAAACAGTCTATATCAAAAACATGAATTTGAAATTTATATCAATTTATACTATTTATTTCATTCCGACACATTTGGACCATTTCAATTAAAACCCAATTTCAAATTTCCTATTCGAATTCTCAATAAAGTATTTAATTCAATATTGCTTCTAATCCTTGTTCAAAATGTCAATTTAAATTACTCCAATTTCAATATATTGCAAAGTTATATTTCAAACAAATTTTAATAACTTGATTTCTATCAATTTCATTTATACTTCAAAATCAACTTTAAAATTTCAATTTTCTCCTTTTACAATTTCTTTAAACTATTCCAACTTTAACATAAAACTCTAATTTCAATAATAATTCAATCTATATAAATCAATTTTATTTCAAAATCATTTATCTAAGTTCAAAAATTTAATATCTTAAATCATTTAATTTAACCAATCCAGTGTTCGTAGATAATTCTCTACTCTAGGGTCAAGTGATACAGATATTTATCATTTCAATCCGCAATTTAAAATTTTATATATCATTTCAAATCGCAATCCCGAATTTAATATTAAAAATCCATAAAATCGCTCGAGTCTATCATTTTAACTCATAACAATTTTTTTTTCTAATCTACAGATCATTCGGGTATATATCATTTCAACCCATAGTGATTGTTCTAAACAATAACAAAGGGAACTTGTGGAGTGATGGCATTTTATAAATCAAATATATCATCCAATCATCCAATAATAAATTCAAACATCCATCACAATCATCATCCAATTCAACCAATGCATATCAACAATTTACAGGTTACTATATGTAGGTAATTAAATGACAATTAAATTCAATAATAAATTAAATGAAAATTTAATTCAAAATAAATTCAAACTAGAATAGCAATTTCAATATACCAAACAACCACAAATAAATTACTAATCACATTATAAATTTTATTTAACTAACATAAGAAATTTCAGAAGTTGTGAGTGTGTCAAATCACTCA
Organism: Allium cepa; assembly: GCA_030765085.1. NCBI lineage: Eukaryota > Viridiplantae > Streptophyta > Magnoliopsida > Asparagales > Amaryllidaceae > Allium > Allium cepa. The sequence continues at coordinate 138,432,007 of CM060945.1, forward strand.
CCTTTGAATTTAAATCGAATTTAGGGCCCAAATTCAAATGATCTTAGAATTCGTCCAAACTAACGTCAAAATGTCCAAAATTTCTATACAATCCCGACAAAACAAACCGCGTCCAAATCCATGCTCATATGCAACAGTTATTCTAGTTAGATGTTATACGAGTTTAAAATAAAATAAATAAAGTAATATCAAAAAACACGCCACCCCTTTGGTATCTCGTTGCCGAAACCCTAACTACTTTTACTCAAACTCACAGCCGCTAATACTTGGAAGCACGTCGTGCCATCCAACGACCGAGCTGCGACCATCCACCCATGCCAGAAGCACCATTGTGCCTGGCAGCATCCCCACATAAGGTCGCGTGCTCCTCCGCCTCGCCAGGGAACGGACCACCACCGCCACAAAACTTCACCAATTCTGGCGACTCCAAGCACTATCAAGCCAAATGAACCCCGTGGGTGAGCAAGACTTGACCCCTCCTCTATGCAACTATACCCTCTGATCGTCGCCTCGTCGCAAATCTGCCGTCAAATCCAACACCCATTTATGGACAGTTGTGGATAACTATGGTCAAATCCTGGTCAAACCATTATCTAAATCAAAAAAACTATGGATTAGACTTGTGCTCGTCGAGAGCTTCAAAATGGTATAAATTTTGATAGGGTTTGGAGAAGTTTGATTTTGAAATTGAATTGAAGGTTTTTGTTTTGCTTTGTCTGCAATCGGGAAGAGGAGATGAGAAAGAAATATACATACATACAAATGGAAATAAGAAGTATTTAGGGTTTATAACAGATTATTTATGGGCAAAGCTAAAAACAGAAAGAATGGACCAGATTGATTTACATGTTGAACGATAAATGACCTGAAAAGCCTGTTTTTTATCTGGAAGGAAAATGGATCATCTCATATATCAAAATTGGTGTTTTCAATATTTTTAAACTCAATAGAACAGGTTTCAAGTCTTGATTCCATTGTACAAAGAAGTTAGCTTAAATTTAGCTTATTTCAAATTGATTTCAATTGAATTGATTTCTAGACATTTCGAGTTCGTACGATCAAATGACAGCTCCGATCGCTACGAAACTTGAAACCTTACAATAAGTCACCGTTACGGATCCGATGAAACTAGTTTCGTCGAATCCGAGATAGTGGCCAAAATGGCTATTTTCACATTAATTAAATAAATTAACATTAAATTAATTAATTCAATTTTTTATTCAATATTTATAAACTAGAAATTTTTTATTAGTTTTGATTGCAAAGACATTTATAATGAAATAAAATCAGTTTACATATCAATTCAGTGTTAATCATTTCAATAATTACAGTGTTCATTTTTCACTGCCATTAATCCTATTAATAATAATTTAATTCAAATAAATAGATTTTATTTTGTTTCAATCTTTTTATTTAAATCAACTATTATTCTATAAACATTGATAACATTGTTTTATATGTCATTACATTAATATCCTCCCACCTCCATCTTTTATTTGTATTAACTACTATATTTAAATTATATTAAATTTTTGTCAAATTTTACACACTAATTATAATTTAAAAATTCCAATTAATTACTTATCTTGGTTTCATTCTTTTATTGGATCAATTATTACATTATGAATGAAATTAACATTTCTGTTCCTTTTATTATATTCACAATTTACAGTTATGGTCTTTTAACTCACCTTAATGTAACATTCAATGACATCAATTGCAATTGACTAAATGAATTGATAACAAATAACAATCATCACCATTTCTATATATAATCACATTTGTAAGTTTATTATGTACGAAAAATGCTATAATTACTAACCTAACACTTATTTTATTCAATTACTATTAATTATGTATTATTTCCGTAATTGATTCAATATTTACACTTGTTTTCTTATATTAAATTTATAACCAAGTATAACATTAAATCATTTCAATTTATTGAACTTTCATTAAAATTGTTAATAATTAACTTAAATTAGCATTGCTACTTTTCGTTCTATTTATTATTTCACAAGTATCACAAATTTTTATTTCTCCTAATATTAAACTACTAAAATCTTACTAAAATAACAAATTTTGATTGTCAAAAATCACGGGTCGTTACACTCTCCCTCACTCAATACTTTTCGTCCCCGTAAAGGAAAAAGAAGGGAAAAGAAGGAATCAAGCAATCAATATATCTTATTTAAATATTAAAGTAATAAACAATTTACTTACATAATGAAATAATTTAAATAAAATATATCAATTTATAACAATTGAATTCTTTATATTCAAGTTAATAAAAGTTTGGAAAATATTTCACAAAATTTTCTATGTCCAAAATTCACGAATTTTTTTGACAAAGTCTCCTTCGTACGGAGAGGTCTAGGAGAAATAATAATATCAATAATAATAATATACATATATGCATACATACATACATACATATACATACATACACACACACACACACACATACATACATACATACATATATATATATATATATATATATATATATATATATATTTCAAAACAATATATCCCAACAGCGGGAAAACAATATAAAATATCGCTATAAAACCGTAATCCGAGAGCATACCTATTTATTGGGCAATTAACGCTTATTTTATGTTACCAAAAGTAGCAGCGATTGCTTCCATAAGGTATATTCAATTATATAATCCAAATATTTTGATAATTATATAAAAGAGAAATATTTAAGTTGTTTCAACTAGTAACAAGACTAATCAATGCAACATAACAACAATCAGTTGCAAACAAGTACAACATCATTTCAACTGAAAGTAATCATCCATCCATTTTAGCCAAAACAAATGGTTTTGTTCGGATTTAGACATTTTAAATTGTGTAGAATGAAAAATAAACTACTAAGTATACCATATACTCAACAGTCTTAGATAAAACTCAATAGATTATTCATACATCCTGAACAATTAGAAGTACCCTTTCCCAAACAACCCATAAGCCAAGCAAACGACAAATTCCAAACATTATTTTAAGTTTATTCTTATTAATTTCCTTTCACAACATTTATTATTTATTTATTTTTTATTCATACAATGATCATTTCTTTAATTTACATTTATTTCTTTCAAAATTCGACTTCCATTCATTCATCTAATACTTAATTCCATTTATCTACATATGTCATTTACTTTTTCTTACATATGTTATTTATACACAAATTTTAAACATACGTGAATCAATTCTTAAAGTAATATATAGGTTTCTTTGTAGATAAATTCACAATCATTCATTCAGTACTTATTTCCGTTTATTTTCATTTATTACTTACAAAATTCATTTTCTTTCATTTATCCATACATTACCAATTCTCATTAATCCGGATTCAGTTGCTTATTATGTTCTTCCCGTTCAACTGTTTGAGATAATCAATGAATTCATTATTTGGGTATTACATACTTTTTATTGCAGTTTAGTTCGCATTAGTTAATTTATATACTTGATTTCCCTTAGATAATAATATTCTTTAGTGCATAGATTCATGCTTAAGTTTCTTACTGTTTAATTTACCTTCATTTCCTTATATAGGGTCATTGAATATTAAATCTATTATCTGAATCATTTAAACTTTTCTGAAATTATAATCATGTAATTTAGTATATATTCATTTTATTATCTACTTTAACTATAATTAGCTTCGAATATTAATTCAAGTTTATAATCATTTACTTATAATATTCAATTTTTTTATTGCCTTCTATTTAGTAGAATTTCAATCCATAACTTAGGTTTATAACAATTATAATATCAAAATTCTTATTTACAAAAGAATCCATTGAACATCTTCATTACTAAGCTTTACTTATATCATATTCCATTATATCTTCCTATTTGACATTACAACTTTTAATATTTTGGTAAGTTATATCTATATTTCTTTTAGATGCAATGGAAAGTTACATAAGTTTCTCCTCTTTATTAAGTTAACAAAATGTTCAATAGTTATCATTTCTTATTTTCATTTCCTTTTTATTTGTAGTTTTCAAAATTTCAGTTTCTTATCCATTTCATCAATCATTTTACCTTCAAATTCTTATTTTTCTTTTTGAAATTTCCACTTATTAATATAGTCAAGATTTCATCCATTACAATAATTTCAATTTCTAATTTATAGAAACTTAAGAACCAAACAACCGGGTTTCATTTCAATTATTTTAAAATAATATATATAACCATATCTTTTATATATATGAAATCATGTTTAAAATTTAAAATCAATATTTATTTATCAAACGAGTGTGGTAAACTACTACCACGATCTTTCCACTTTGAAACTCGAAAATGAAGGTCGATGATGCGTGCACTCATCACCGAAATTATTTTCCAGCGATAGAGAGGGGAGGGAGTACAGAACTTATTTCCTTCAAAAATTATTTTAAAACATTTCTTTCAAATCATCTTGAAACATTCATATCAGAAAATACTTGTAAATACTACTAATATTTTATTCCGAAAATCCTTTGGAAGAAATTTCAAAAAAAAGCCCCAGAACTTTAGTTCTAAAATTTTCAATTTATATTTGTTTTATTTACAATATCATTTCAGCCACTTATTTATAAATTCACTACCTAACAAATAAATATATTACAGTTAGGTATATCATTTATAAAATTTGTTAATTTATATATAAAAATATGTAGTAGGTAAAATTATTTCATTTACTATATTACAAAACAAATATTGTGTTGGCCTGTCCTATTAAGTGTACAGAAATCCTTATCGATGTCATAGCGTCCTATGCACCAAGAAGAATTTTTAAATATAAAATGGAACAAATTAACACAATACAAAAACCTTCTTAAACACTAACAAATATTGTCTCTCATATATACACTCACCGACTCATTTTAGGATATTAATACCCTATTTAATATGAGTCAGACCCCACAAAGCTAAGGTTATCGCTAAGTCAAAGCTCTGATACCATATGTAACAACCTGCCTTTTTGGAGGCTTTAAGCAGACACACGCATCGACTCAAAACATAAAAAGAGAGGCAGATTGTTATTGGGGTAAATAAGAAAAAGAGAAACAAATTAAACAAATACATAATCTCGCAGCAGAATAACAAAATATAATAATCAAATAATAGTTCATGAAGCTGTTTTACAAATAAATTTGATTATACTTATACAATATAGAATTAGAGTTACAGACAATAAGAATAAATAAATAAATAAATGCAGTGGAACAACATGATGCAGTGGAATACATATCATAAATAATAATAGCACAATCTTCATCTTCGTCCTCTAGAAATAAGGTTTTCAACCCTAAAATGCTCAAGCTGACCCGAGCAAACTGAAAAGAAAAAACACTTGAGTCAGAACTAAAAGATCTTATGTTAATAGTAAATATGAGTGCGACGACGTCAGTTATGTTTACGGGGCTTGACATCTCCTATCCAGTATCTAACGTGAGTGCAATAACTTAAGAGATGTTCGGGATTTTCATCTCCTAAGGATCCGTTAAACTATCTACTATGTAGTACAATATGCTATTATAAATTTTATTTAACCGACATAAGAAATTTTAGAAGTTGTGAGTTGGTCAAATCACTCACCTTCGAATTTAAATCGAATTTAAATCCAATTTAGGACCCAAATTCAAACGATCTCAGAATTTGCCCAAAACAGCGTCAAATTGTCCGGAATTTCGATATGATCCCAGTAAAATAAACTACGTTCAAATCTGAGCTTGTATGCAACATTTATTCTAGTTAGAAGTTTTACGGGTTTAAAATAAAATGAATAAAATAATATAAAAAACACGTCAAACCTTTGGCATCTCATTGCCAAAACCCTAAATACTTCTACTCGAACTCGTAGCCGCTAATACTTAGAAGCACACCGCACCACTCTATGACCGAGCTGCGACCTTCGACGCATGCCAAAAGCACCACCGCACCAGGCTGCGTCCCTCCACAAGGTCACATGCTCCTCCGCCTCGCCAGGTAACGGACCACCGCCGCCATAAAACTTCACTAATTCTGGAGACTCCGAGCACCATCAAGCCAAAAGAACCTCGTGGATGAGCATGACTTAACTCCCTCTATGTGGCTATACACTCTGATCGTCGCCTCCTCGCAAATCCACCGTTAAATCCAACAACCACCTATGGACGGCCATGGATAAATGGTCAAACCTTAGACAAACCATTATCCGAATCGAAAAACAAGCTGCAGATTAGACTTGTGCTCGTCGAGAGCATCAAAACGGTATAAAATTTGATAGGGTTTGGAGAAGTTTGATTTTGAAATTGAATTGAGGGTTTTTGGTTTGGTTTGTCTGCCATTGGAAAAAGGAGATGAGAAAGAAATGTATGTACAGACAAATGGAAATAAGAAGTACCTAGGGTTTATAATGGACTATTTATAGACAAAGCTGAAAACATAAAGAATGGAACAGATTGGTTTACACGTTGAACGATAATGACCCAAAAAGCCCACTCTGTCTCCGGAACGAAAATCGGTCATCGCATATATCAAATAGGTATTTTCAATATTTTTAAACTCAATGGAACATGTTTCAAGTCCAAATTCCATCATTCGAAGAAGTTAGCTTAAATTTAGCTTATTTCAAATTGATTTCAATTGAATTGATTTCTAGGCATTTCAAGTTCGTACGATTAAATGACAGGTCCAATCGCTACGAATCTTGAAACTTTGCAATAATTCACCGTTATGGATCCGATAAAACTAGTTTCGTCAAAATCCAAGACAGTGGCCAAAACGGCTATTTTCGCATTAATTAAATAAATTAACATTAAATTAATTAATTCACTTTTTAATTCAATATCTATAAATGAACACTAAATTAATTAATTCACTTCTTAATTAAATAACCCAAGAACTCCATTCCTTTCCATAAATCTCTTTTATTTTACAAATATCACCTTTATAAATTTCCAAAATCTATTTATAAAACTTCTTTATAAATTTTCAAGGATTATTTATAAAATACACATTTATAAATCTCAAAAACTCATCTATAAAACTTCCCTTCCAAATCCCTAAACCATTTCTCAACCTCTTTCTAAAATCATTCAAAACCCAACTTCTTTTCAAATTCCAAAACTCCTTCAAATTTATAAACTCCTTTAGATAAATCCTTTTTATAATAGAAATCTTTTTATAAAATATTTATATTATTTAATTATAATAAATGAAAACTTTAATATCGTAAAAAAACTTAAAACACTTTTAATAATGTAATAACAAAATTTTAAAACATTATTAATAGTATAATAATAAAACCATTAAAATTTAAAATAATATAATAACAATTAACTTTTAAAACATTTTAAATAGTCTAATATCGTAAAATAACTTTAATCAACCTTTAAAATAGAATTAATTAACTGTTTAAACAATATTGTTAATGAAATAATTATCTAGTTCTAAATAAAAAATAATAAAATAATTTATTATCTTTAAACAACCTAAATAAAATAATTAATCTTAAAACATAATAAATAAATTAATAGTTAACTTTACTAAAGAAATAATTTCACAAAACACTTTGTATAATAAGAATTTAATAAATAAAAAATTGTCTAAATAATAATGTAATAAAAATCAACTATTAACACATCACTTATCCAGTATAAATTAACTTGCACTTAAATGAACGTCCAAATATATATAATAGCAGAACGAGGATTTGTTCTACTAAATGAATATCAATTAAAATAAACGCTTCCATTTACTATTAGACAGTGTTTATTTCGCCAAATAAATAACACCAAAGCAGTATACTTAAATTAACTACTTATTACTTAAACAGCATAATTATTTTAGATCGGTAATATTTTATCACTTAATACATTATCCATTTTCAAAATTGATAATTTGTCCAAACCAAACAACTAGCAGATAAAACATCCAAGCAAGCAATAAATAATCTTTAATCTATTATACATACTAATAAACCAAAATGTGAGTTTAATTCACAGAAATTTTAGTTGTCGTCGAAACATTCCGACTTGGAACTAAAATCGAACGTGATCCGATTTTAGCTCAAATTTTAACATGCTCTAAATTCATCTAAACTACTTTCATCGCGAAGCCTTTATAATCCCGAGTGTAATGCAAAGGGTTTCGTCTCGATCGAACCTCGTATGAGAGAGCGATTTAAATAATTTAATTAAATCACTAATTACACTCATTGCACACTAATCACCTACATAATTATTCTCCCCCAATAAAATTGTTGCCTCTTCCTAAAGCTCCGTCCACCGTTGCCGTTCACTTCAATTCTCATTATCTCGTCCATCCCACCATGGCTCAAAAATCCGATGACACTCTCACACTCCTCATCGAAAACTCCATTTCCCCGACATTACCGCCGCACCTCCGAACCACCAGCCCAAGTCACGACCATACACATGCTCTGCCTCCCCAGTCCCCACCAGGTCGCGCGACCCCAAGCAGCGCCAAGCTCCTCCGAAATCGGCCTCCAAGTGCCAAATGACCTAGCTAACTCAAATCCAAAAGCTTTATTTGACGAATCAATGCCTAGATTAAAAGAATACTCAACCCTGGTCAAACAATGCACTGTCAATCACAATCGCAACCCCCCACACCATGTCGAACACGACGATACTCCTTCCAGATGAAGATCTCACCAATATAAACCCAAAGACACAAGCTTTCCATTTACTTGATTTTTATTCATTTGTTTTTGGAATTTTAAAAGGATCGGCCATTATTTGCTTGCTTTTGGTTTAGAGGCATGCGAAAAAATAAAGAGTGAGGGGAGAGAAAGAAGTGTGCTGATGGGTACAAATTATCCCAAGTTAATTTTAAAATTTAAGTTTTTAGGCATCTTGCTGCATAGATTTTCGTTCGCATACGGACCTCTAATGACGAAACAAAATCATTATCGCGTTCATGATAGCTACATGATCTCAAAACAATAATAATATATACTAGTTATTAATTCTATGAAATCAATATAACACTATGGTTTGCTGAAAAATCGTCACAACTTAACTATTTTCCAAATTAAATATTATGGAAAAATAGAATAAAATAAATTAAAAATACGTTACTATAAATCGAGTTGTAAAAGTAAAAATATTTTTTTTTTGATTATGTATTGAACTATTTATTACTGTAAATAAATTTACAAATTGAATTCACTATTATTATTTATAATTTAAAAGGAGTTAAACAAGTCCATTAAATCTATAGAATCAATCTTCAATTTAAAATCCCAATGTTTGCATCACTATTCAAATACTAATTTCTTAATTCACATATTATAAACAATCCCTATATTTGAATTCAAGTTTAAAAATTTAAAAACCAATTATTTTGATATTTAAAATTAATTAAATATTCAAAATTAAATGACCAAAATTTTGGGTCGTTATAAATATAATTTTGCATGCAATGCGTAAAATATATTTAATAAGGTAAATGAATTATCTGAAATATTTATTATTGTTTTAACAAATTTGTATGTCATAGTTGATGAAAAAATAATTTTAGCATTTTTGTTAGTACAATAATGGTATACATATTCGAATAGTGGTCCTTTAGTATTTATAAGAAATGGTAATGAATATTGGTTAAATGAATTTTATTATTTAAATACTTCAAATTATGGATTATGTAATTAACCTAAATATATGAACCTGAATATAAAATGTTAGAAGATAATTGACGAATTAGTTATAGATAGTTATATAAAATTTTGAATGTCCATTCCAGAATATAAAATTATGGGAAAGTATTAGTGAAATATGTGTAAAGTGGTAAGTCAAAGGGATTTGAAAATAAAATATCGAAAGGAAAAATATTAAGAGGAAGAGAGAAAACACATAGAATCAATTAGAGAGCTAGAAACTTATTTGCTTTACTATTATTTAACTAGCGTGTAACATGTTTGTTGCTGTAAGTTTTATAAAAATAATTTTATAATTATTTTCAAAGCATTGAATTTATTATGCATTATCTGATGAATATGTTAAGAAATCAAGTTTTATGCTGAAATTATGTATTTTCATAATTGTATAAAAAATTAAATTGTCATTTTGGTAATGAAGATGAGCTGAAAGTGATTTTTTTGTTTTTGTTTTTTTGCATTTAATATTTGTTAAAAAACAAATGAAAGTATTTTCAGTTACTTTTAGAATTAATATTTTAATAAATTTCAATAGATAATAATTTTTTTCATAGATTTTGAGTTCCACATTATGATTTACTACATTTGTTTAATAGGTAAATAATATATAGATTGAATTTCAAATATTATTTGTGAGGAAGATATAATTACCTAAAGATCAAAGTGTAATAGTAATTAATTTGTATATTTTTTGCATTTAAAGCTCTTTTATGTAATATCAACATCAACATAAGTATATAATATTATCAAAGTGTTAAAAATATATTGATTTAACGACTAAAAGAAATGTTGATTAAAGCGATGTTACAAATCATATTATTATTCTAGTTATGTAGAATAAAATAGTATCACTCTTACTATAAACAAATTATGTAAAATAATACCTTCGTATTTAGACCATTGTTTTGTTTCTTTCGTACCTCAATAATTTAAATATGTAGCAAAACTTTCTAAAAAAATAATCAACGACTACCTCAAAAGACAGCAAAATAAAAAAAGAAGAATATTTCTATTCAAATTATCACATATTTTTATTCATTAATTAACAAAACTACATAATTAAATTTTAAATTTGTTTACAAAACCTATTAATTAAAAATATTCATATTTTTCAAATTTACAAATACAATATTCATTACTTATTTTAATGGTATTCTTAACAAAAATAATTTTTATTACTGATAAAGAATTAAGTTAATATACCAATTATTTTTAAAAATATGTTTTATATGTGTAATAATATATCTATTTTAATTGTGTATATTTTTGCTTATAATGACATACCAACTTTAAAGAAGAAGAAAATATTATTCTTTGTATAAAGTGCTGATTTAATTAGAAAAAAGATGAATTATGTAAACCTGAATGTAGAATAAACCAACGTAACCAAATATAATTTTGTATGTGATTCTGCAAATTTTATATTAAATGGACTTGAATGAAATATCAGTTCAAATTTTGTCAAAATAATGTGATATACAATACGTTGAATTGTATTCTTTTAGGTCTTATTAAACCAAAAATTTATATTAGTTAACGATTTATTTTAAAAGTTCAAGATTTTGATCACTTGATTAATTTAGGAGAATTTCCTGAATAACTATAGAAATTACTAATTATTATAGTTAAATGTAAAATGATAATAGAGAGAATTAATAGAATTTTGTAATCTACGTATAATGAGAATACCACTATTTGAAGCTTTTGAAATTACAAAAACTCGTACTAATTGAGTGCTCTAGACTGAGTTCTAGAGGTACTGGGTTCAAACCTCATAGGCAACCAAATTATATTGCCACCAATTTCGAGTATTATTATTGGCACTCCAGTTTTGAATATGAGGATGCCATTTTCTTTTATAAAATTCTTTAAACTATGAGCGATACTAGTCAAAGTAGATACCTCATAAAATTACAATCAAATTAAACTAATTGCTCTCTCTTTTATTTATCCTAAGTTTCCCTTAGTTATCATTGATCTTTAATTCAAATAATTCCAATAATGGAGAATTCAAACTCACATTCAAATGAACCTATATATAAGAAAGAGGGAAGGCGAATTCTTACTCAAAAAAACATTCATATAGTAATTTTAAAACATATATTTACAAGGTTGAAAATGACGCATGATAAATTATGTTAGAAATCACATTTCCATCACCTTTTCAACAAAGTTTGGACTTAACCATGAGGATCAAGATGAATTTTTTATTCTCGCCGTTACTTTCTATTTTCAAAAAAAAAGAAAAAAATTACTTTCTATTTTCAGTAAAAAAAAGGAGAAGAAATGGTAAATCAAGTGTTTAGGATTTTGATGTTTTAATCAAGAGCAAAAGAGAAAAATATATGTTTATTAATATGGTGTAACATTTATAGGAATTTAATTTTGTACTGAATGTCCGTACAAAATTAAAGGAAGTTTAATTTTAGATCCTAGTTTTAGAAGTGTTTTGAATTCTTAAAGCATTTTTAATCGTTATGGCCTACTTTTAGGGGCGTTTGAATTTGTAGAAGAAGTTTATATTAGATTCTATTTTTAAGTTATTAAGATTTGATAATATATAGAGGGTCGTTTTTGGTAGTTCACATTGATACCAAAAAAGTATGACACCAAAGCTAGTACAACTATTATTAAAAATATGTTTAAATCGGTAAAAAAATGAATTTTTATTTTCAAGTGATATTAAGATTTATGTATTTGTAAAGAAGTATTCTAAATTTATAAAGGAAATTTAATTTTAGATACTATTTTTAGAAGTGTTTTGAATTCGTAAAGCATTTTTTATCGTTAGATCCTACTTTTAGGGGTGTTTGAATTTGTAAAAGAAGTTTAATATTAGATCATATTTTTAAGTTATTAAGATTTGATAATATATAGAAGGGCATTTTTGGTAGTTCACGTTGATATCAAAAAAGTGTGACACCAAAACTATTACAACTACTATTAAAGAAGTACAACTATTATTAAAAGTATGTTTAAATCGGTAAAAATATGAATTTTTATTTTCAAGCGATATTAATATTTATGTATTTGTAAAGAAGTATTCTAAATTTATAAAGAAAGTTTAATTTTAGATCCTATTTTTAGAAGTGTTTTAAATTCGTAAAACATTTTTTATCGTTAGATCCTACTTTTAGGAGTGATTGAATTTGTAAAAAAAGTTTAATATTAGATCATATTTTTAAGTTATTAAAATTTGATAATATATAGAGTGACATTTTTGATAATTCACGTTGATAGCAGAAAAGTGTGACCCCAAAGCTTATACAACTATTATTAAAGAAAGATTTGATAAATACACGGATAAGATAGGGGATAAAATCCAACCATTAGTTTAATGACTGGCATTAATTCAATTAATGACTGGAATTATTTCGTTGGAAATAATTTCGAACTTGTCCATTCCGGTCCAAGCACGTTAATTCATGGAAGAGCAAGAAATTTTAGACTAAAGAAACGGCGTGAAAGTATTAGTTTCAAATTCAAAGTAGGTGCCTGCAACGACTCAACCTTTACTCTATATATACACATACGAATACACAAACTCAATCAAAAAATAATACATCAAAACAAAGAATCATTAGCAATGGATTTGCAGCCCTACACTTTGTACTTCTCAATTCTCGTAATTATCATCACTGTCATCATCAAAAAACTCAAAAACCGCAGCCATTATAAACTGCCTCCAGGCCCATCTCCATACCCGATTATCGGAAACCTCAACCTAATCGGCTCTCTTCCTCATCGATCAATCCATGACCTCTCCAAAAAATACGGCCACATAATGCAACTTCAGTTCGGTTCATTCCCTGTAGTAGTCGGTTCCTCGGTAGAAGCAGCTCGCTTTTTCCTGAAAACCCACGATATTTTGTTCGTGGATCGGCCAATAACAGCAGCAGGGAAATACACAACATACAACTACAAAGACATCACATGGTCTCCCTATGGAGCATACTGGCGCCAAGCCCGTAAAATGTGCCTCATGGAACTCTTCAGCATGAAGCGCCTCGAATCCTATGAGTACATCCGAGTCCAAGAGCTCGGTCATATGCTGAAGAACCTCTACCTCCATTCTCATGCTAAAATTGTTTTGAAGGATTTTCTATCCACGCTCAGTCTAAACGTGATAAGCAGGATGGTGCTTGGAAAGAAGTACGTTAAGGACGAGGAGGAAGAGTTCAAGAGAATGCTCGACGAGTTGTTCTTGCTCAACGGAGCCTTGAACATCGGAGACTCGATTCCATGGTTGAACTTCTTGGATTTGCAAGGCTACATTAAAAGAATGAAGGCGTTGGCTAAGAAATTCGATCGGTTTCTGGAGCATGTTTTGGATGAGCATATCGAACTTAGGAAAGAGTGCGGTGACAAGTTTGTGGCCAAGGATATGGTCGATGTGCTGCTTCAAATTGCTGATGATCCTACCTTGGATGTCAAACTTAGTAGAGATGGCGTCAAGGCTTTCACTCAGGTTTGTTATATTACATGTACTACGTAGCATCTGTGTTTGGATCAGATTGAGCTACCCTTGTATCTGACGTTTGTAATGTTGTAGGACTTGATAGCCGGGGGAACTGAAAGCTCCGCAGTGACGGCGGAATGGGCCATTACAAACATTCTAAAATGCCCATACGTCTTCGAGAAGGCAACCGAAGAGCTGGATCGGGTTATTGGGAAGAACAGATGGGTAAAGGAGAACGATTTGGCACAGCTTCCGTATATAGAATCGATTGTGAAAGAAACGATGAGGCTGCACCCGGTTGCACCAATGCTTGTACCTAGAATGGCTCGTGAGGACACCACGTTTGATGGCTATGATATTCCTGCAGGTAACATGTGTTTCATGCTTGCATGCATTCATTTCTACTCATGTATGAACTACATAATATTATACTCTAATTATAGGTACGAGGGTGCTGGTGAATGTATGGACAATTGGACGAGACCCGAAATTATGGGAAGAGCCGAATGAGTTCAAGCCGGAAAGATTTATGGGGAAGAAGATAGATGTGACTGGGCATGATTTTGAACTGCTGCCGTTTGGTGCAGGGAGAAGAATGTGCCCGGGTTACAGTTTGGGTTTGAAGGTGATACAGATAAGCTTGGCTAACATGTTGCATGGGTTTAAGTGGAGATTGCCTGAAGGAATGAGCAAGGAAGAGCTGAGCATGGAGGAGATATTTGGATTGTCTACTCCGAAAAAAGAGCCACTGGAGGTGGTGGTTGAGCCCAGGCTGGCCACTGAGCTTTATGATGAACTCTCCGATCTTTTTGGTAAATCAGTGAAGTAAAATGATTTGCATTCTGGTTCAGTAATCAATAAATGATTCAAAAGCGTATGTCCTGGCAGCCAGGCCTTGATGTTTTTATTCTCTGATATGTAGTAGTTACTGTTGGAAATTGTGTTTAAAAATCAAGTGAATTATTAAAAATGTTTAAGTGTGAAGAGTGGCTTTGTGAATAGTCCCACATTGTAGGAATTCATGAAAGAATCAAGTATTTATACTTGATTCTTAGAGGTTAAGTTGGACCATTTGGGCATCCAATGATGCTTTTTTATGAGGAGGGAGGTCATCCTTGACCACCACACACGTGCGCGCGCCGACCGACTGACTTGACCAGGGTTTGGGTTTGTAGTGGTGTAACACTAATATTTTTGCTACAAATTTATTAACCGTTTTTGACCGGGTTGGAACGGTAAAATCTGTTCAAGCCCATATTGATATTTTGACCCGGTTCTTAACTGATACGAAGACGAAAACAGAAAGAACAACATTTTCGTACCTCTTTTTATAAAAATTCGAGCATTGTTTTTGAGAGTGCAAACTGAGCCATTCGTCCGTGCAAACGAATCGGTACAACAACTATTGAGTGGTTGTTTTATCCTAGAGGCGGTGGTGATTGATCCGAACTGCTTGCACCATTGAGCAGATCGTCGAAACGTCTTTAAGAAAGTGACTATGTCCACGACTCAGCCGAAGTTAGCCATTGTTTTCCAACGGTTGAAGACGTCCAACAACAATGGCTTCTACTGCAGATCTAGATGCCGCCGCTCCCACTTCCTTCTTCCAACTCCCGAAGGTCTCTGCTGCTCCCTTCGGATTCGAGGGTCTCCACTTCAAACGCTGAAGACAGAAGATGGAATTCTTCCTAACCACCAGAAAAGTGATGGCTGTGCTGACAACCGACAAACCGCAGCTACCCAGTAGACCAGACGACGAAGCAGATGCAGATCAGATGCGAGCCTTGACAGAAAAATCAAAGGAGTTGCAGAACTGGACAGAGCAAGATTACATGTGTCGAAACTTCATACTCAACGGCCTCAGCGATGACCTGTACGACTACTACAATTCTGACAAGTCAGCCAAAGAAATCTGGGAAGCACTGCAAAAGAAGTACGATACCGAAGAGGCTGGAGCGAAGAAATATGCAGTCAGCCGCTACCTCAAATACCAGATGACAGATGACAGGTCAGTAGAGATGCAGTCTCATGAGCTTCAGAAAATTGCTCATGAGATCATCTCCGAAGGTATGAGTTTAGATGAACAGTTTCAGATTGCTGTTACTATCGATAAACTGCCCCCAGGTTGGAAAGACTTTAAGAATGTGCTTAGGCACAAGACTAAGGAATTCTCCTTAGAGAGCTTGATCACTCGCCTCCGTATTGAGGAGGAGGCTCGAAAACAGGACCAGAAAGAGGAAGTGCTTGTTGTCACCAACAACAACACTAAAAAGTCCAAGCCAGCAGTTCTGAAACCAAATCAAAAAAACTTTAAGAATCAGAACCGCAACAAACAGAATTGGAACCCGCAAGGGAACCAAAGAGGACAGCAGAAACCGACCCAAAAGAAAGACTCTGGACAGTTGTTTCTGTGCTACAACTGTGGAAAACCAGGTCATATGGCACGCAAGTGTAGGAACAGATCAGGCCCTGCACCGCAGGCTAACCTGGCTGAGGAGCCTTTGACGGCTATGATTTCTGAGATTCACCTTGTTGGTGGATCAGAGGGTTGGTGGGTAGACACTGGTGCATCTCGCGATGTCTGCTATGATCGTGCTATGTTCAGTACATACACGGCTGTTGATGATCAGAAAGTGCTGTTGGGAGATTCTCACACCACTACAGTTGCAGGCATTGAAAATGTGGAAATAAAGTTTACCTCTGGAAAGACAGTTCTTCTGAAAGATGTGATGCATAGTCCAGAGATGAGAAAGAATCTGGTTTCTGGTTTTCTCCTTAATAAGGCTGGTTTTACTCAAGTTATAGGGGCTGATTTGTATACTTTGACTTATAAGGGGATGTTTGTAGGGAAGGGTTATGCTTGTGAGGGTATGTTTAAACTGAATGTTGAATCTAATAAAGTAACCAGTTCTGCTTATATGTTGTGTGACTTTAATATTTGGCACTCTAGATTATGTCATGTCAATAAGTGTATATTTCATAACATGATCACATTAGATTTGATTCCTAAAATGTCACAAACTGATTTTGATAAATGTGAATTCTGTAGTCAAGCAAAAATCACTAAGAAACCCCATAAATCAGTTGATAGATTTTCCGAACCCTTAGACTTGATTCATTCTGACATATGTGAGCTAGATGGCACTTTGACTAGACATGGACACCGTTATTTTATCACTTTCATAGATGATACCTCTGATTTCACATATGTATATCTTATGAAAAATAAAAGTGATGCATTTGATATGTTTAAATCATTTAAAACTGAAACTGAGAATCAATCTAATAAGAAAATTAAGAGACTTCGTAGTGATAGAGGAACAGAATATGAATCTAGTTCATTTCTTGATTTCTATAAATTGAATGGTATAATTCATGAGAGAACTGCACCTTATTCACCTGAAATGAACGGTAAAGCTGAAAGAAAGAATAGGACCTTTACCGAATTAGTTGTAGCTATTTTGTTAAATTCAGGTGCAGCAAAACATTGGTGGGGGGATATTTTGTTGACTGTATGCTATGTGTTGAATAGAATCCCTAAATCAAAAAGTAAGATTTCACCTTTTGAAATTTTAAGAAATTATAAACCGAATGTATCTTACTTTAGAACTTGGGGATGTTTGGCGTCTGTTCGTATACCCGACCCTAAGAGAATAAAATTAGCAAGTAGAACATATGAATGTGTATTTATTGGCTATGCTATTAATAGCAAAGCATATAGATTTTATGACCTGAATACACATAATATAGTAGAATCTATTGATGCTGATTTTTATGAAAGTAAATTTCCTTTTAAATTGAGGAATAGTGGGGGCACGTCAAATAACACCGTGTCTATTAGAACAGAACTTAATGAATCTTCTGAAACTGAACCTAAAAGAAGTAAAAGAGCAAGAGTTGATAAAGATTTTGGCTCGGATTTTTGCACTTTTACTATAGAGGAGGATCCAACAAACCTCCAAGAAGCCTTATCTTCTTTAGATGCCGATTTTTGGCAAGAGGCTATAAATGATGAGATGGATTCCTTGGAATCCAATAAGACTTGGCACTTAGTAGATTTACCACCTGGTTGTAAGTCTATAGGTTGTAAATGAGTACTTAAAAAGAAATTAAAACCTGATGGAACAGTTGAAAAATATAAAGCCCGTTTGGTAGCTAAAGGTTTTAGGCAAAGAGAAAATATAGACTTTTTTGACACTTTTTCACCTGTAACTAGAATCACATCCATTCGAGTACAAATTTCATTAGCATCTATTTATAATTTAATTATACACCAAATGGATGTTAAAACTGCCTTTTTAAATGGTGAATTAGAAGAGGAAATTTATATGGACCAACCTGAAGGCTTTGTTATTCCTGGTCAAGAACATAAAGTTTGCAAATTAGGTAAATCATTATATGGTTTAAAACAAGCACCAAAACAATGGCATGAAAAATTTGATAATTTAATAATCACAAACGGTTTCAAAGTTAATGAAAGTGACAAATGTTTTTATTATAAATCTGAAAATAACATTTGCACTATAATATGTTTGTATGTAGATGATCTACTTATTTTTGGATCAAACATTCATGCCATAAACACTGTTGAATCTTTGTTAAGTGCCAATTTTGATATGCAAGATCTAGGTGAAGCGAGTGTAATTCTTGGTATTAAGATTACTAGGTCCGAAAAGGGACTTTCTTTGGATCAACTCATTATATTGAGAAGATCTTAAAGAAATACAATTACTTTGATTGTAAACCTGCATGTACACCATATGATCCTAGTGTAAAACTTTTCAAGAACACTGGTGAAGGTGTAAGACAGTCTGATTATGCGAGCATCACTGGCAGCCTTCGGTATGCCACTGATTGTACTAGACCCGACATTGCCTATGTCGTGAGAGTATTATGCAGGTTTACTAGTAGACCTAGTATAGAGCATTGGCATGCTATTGAGAGGGTCATGAGATACCTAAAACGAAGCATGAACCTTGGATTACATTATGAAAAGTTTCCAGCTGTTCTTGAAGGTTACACCGATGCAGACTGGAATACTTTATCTGATGACTCAAAGGCAACCAGCGGCTATATCTTTAGCATTGCTGGAGGAGCTGTTTCTTGGAAATCCAAGAAACAGACTATTTTGGCTCAGTCTACTATGGAGCCTGAGATGATAGCACTAGCCACAACTAGTGAAGAAGCAGAGTACTTAAGAAATCTGCTAGCTGAGATTCCCTTATGGGAAAAACCGATACCAGCTATGTTGATCCATTGCGATAGTACCGCGGCTATTGCAAAAGTTCAGAACCGTTATTACAACGGTAAGAGACGGCAGATACGTCGTAAGCACAGCACTGTTAGAGAGCTACTCTCTTCAGGAGCTGTTAGAGTGGATCACATACGCAGTGACGAGAATTTGGCAGATCCTTTGACGAAAGGATTGGCCAGAGAGAAAATCCTTATGACTTCTAGAAAAATGGGACTATTGCCCTTAGATTGTTGAGTCACGCACAATGGTAACCCGACCTAATGACTGGAGATCCCAAGAACTAGGTTCAATGGGTAAGAACAAGTTGTGAAGTGATATGAGTTGAACATGCCATTTTTCATATATATATAGAAGCATGTATTGCTGAAGTGATTAGAGGATGAGTTAATAGAAACTCTTAATGAGATCAATACTCCATTTTGAGTGGAGTACCTACCTTCAGGAGTACTCTTGATAGACTCACCTGTGTGAATGTGGAAATTTGGTCGTTTCCTATGGTGTTTTGGGCAAAACTCCTAGAGCATTCACCAAACTGGGATAGACGTGCATGGCCATAAATGCACGGGCTTATTTGATTGCACTCTAGAAAGATTGTGTGTAGTCTGATGTCAGGAATAGAGTTCAAGACTACGTGTCACTTTAGTAAAAACTGAATCTTATTCACTATGCAAAGGTTCAAGTCGAACAACACCTTTGTTTATGCACAATCTTATGTTTTCAGAAATTGGTCGAAAATATTTTTAAAAAATTCAAGTGGGGGATTGTTGGAAATTGTGTTTAAAAATCAAGTGAATTATTAAAAATGACTAAGTGTGAAGAGTGACTTTGTGAATAGTCCCACATTGTAGGACTTTATGAAAGAATCAAGTATTTATACTTGATTCTTAGAGGCTAAGTTGGGCCCTTTGGGCACCCAATGATGCTCTTTTGTGAGGAGGGAGGCCATGCTTGACCACCACGCGCGCGCGCCGACCGACCGACTCGACCCGACCCGGGCCGGGCCGGGTTCGGGTTTGGGTTCGGGCTTGTAGTGGTGTAACACTTATATTTTTTCTACAAATTTATTAACCGTTTTTGACCGGTTGGAACGGTAAAATCTGTTCAAGCCCGTATGGATATTTTGACCCGGTATTGCTCAGATTCGTTTTTTAAGACCACGTTTCCCCCAAACCAGTAACGTTCTTTTACTGTCTCGTCTTCTTAACTGATACGAAGACGAAAACAGAAAGAACAACATTTTCGTACCTCTTTTTATAAAAATTCGAGCATTGTTTTCTAGAGTGCAAACTGAGCCGTTCGTCCGTGCAAACGAATCGGTATAACAACTATTGAGAGGCTGTTTTATCCTAGAGGCGGCGGTGATTGATCCGAACTTCTTGCACCATTGAGCAGATCGTCGAAACGCCTACAAGAAAGTGACTCTGTCCATGACTCAGCCGAAGTTAGCCATTGTTTTCCAACAGTTGAAGACGTTCGACAACAATGGCTTCTACTGCAGATCTAGATGTCGCCGCTCCCACTTCCTTCTTCCAACTCCCGATGGTCTCTGCTGCTCCCTTCAGATTCGAGAGCCTCCACTTCAAACGCTGGAGACAGAAGATGGAATTCTTCCTGACCACCAGAAAAGTGGTGGCTGTGGTGACACCGACAAACCGCAGCTACCCAGTAGACCAGACGACGAAGCAGATGCAGATCAGATGCGAGCCTGGGCAGAAAAATCAAAGGAGTTGCAGAATTGGACTGAGCAAGATTACATGTGCCAAAACTTCATACTCAGCAGCCTCAGCGATGACCTGTACGACTACTACAATTCTGACAAGTCAGCCAAAGAGATCTGGGAAGCACTGCAAAAGAAGTACGATACCGAAGAGGCTGGAGCGAAGAAATATGCAGTCAGCCGCTACCTCAAATACCAGATGACAGATGACAGGTCAGTAGAGATGCAGTCTCATGAGCTTCAGAAAATTGCTCATGAGATCATCTCCGAAGGTATGAGTTTAGATGAACAGTTTCAGATTGCTGTTATTATCGATAAACTGCCCCCAGGTTGGAAAGACTTTAAGAATGTGCTTAGGCACAAGACTAAGGAATTCTCCTTAGAGAGCTTGATCACTCGCCTCCGTATTGAGGAGGAGGCTCGGAAACAGGACCAGAAAGAGGAAGTGCTTGTTGTCACCAACAACAACACTAAAAAGTCCAAGCCAGCAGTTTTGAAACCAAATCAAAAAAACTTTAAGAATCAGAACCGCAACAAACAGAATTGGAACCCGCAAGGGAACCAAAGAGGACAGCAGAAACCGACCCAAAAGAATGACTCTGGACAGTTGTTTCTGTGCTACAACTGTGGAAAACCAGGTCATATGGCACGCAAGTGTAGGAATAGACCAGGCCCTGCACCGCAGGCTAACCTGGCTGAGGAGCCTTTGACGGCTATGATTTCTGAGATTCACCTTGTTGGTGGATCAAAGGGTTGGTGGGTAGACACTGGTGCATCTCGCGATGTCTGCTATGATCGTGCTATGTTCAGTACATACACGGCTGTTGATGATCAGAAAGTGCTGTTGGGAGATTCTCACACCACTACAGTTGCAGGCATTGAAAATGTGGAAATAAAGTTTACCTCTGGAAAGACAGTTCTTCTGAAAGATGTGATGCATACTCCAGAGATGAGAAAGAATCTGGTTTCTGATTTTCTCCTTAATAAGGCTGGTTTTACTCAAGTTATAGGGGCTGATTTGTTTACTTTGACTTATAAGGGGATGTTTGTAGGGAAGGGTTATGCTTGTGAGGGTATGTTTAAACTGAATGCTGAATCTAATAAAGTAACCAGTTCTGCTTATATGTTGTGTGACTTTAATATTTGGCACTCTAGATTATGTCATGTAAATAAGCGTATATTTCATAACATGATCACATTAGATTTGATTCCTAAAATGTCACAAACTGATTTTGATAAATGTGAATTCTGTAGTCAAGCAAAAATCACTAAGAAACCCCATAAATCAGTTGATAGATTTTCCGAACCCTTAGACTTGATTCATTCTGACATATGTGAGCTAGATGGCACTTTGACTAGACATGGACACCGTTATTTTATCACTTTCATAGATGATACCTCTGATTTCACATATGTATATCTTATGAAAAATAAAAGTGATGCATTTGATATGTTTAAATCATTTAAAACTGAAATTGAGAATCAATCTAATAAGAAAATTAAGAGACTTCGTAGTGATAGAGGAACAGAATATGAATCTAGTTCATTTCTTGATTTCTATAAATTGAATGGTATAATTCATGAGAGAACTGCACCTTATTCACCTGAAATGAATGGTAAAGCTGAAAGAAAGAATAGGACCTTTACCGAATTAGTTGTAGCTATTTTGTTAAATTCAGGTGCAGCAAAACATTGGTGGGGGGATATTTTGTTGACTGTATGCTATGTGTTGAATAGAATCCCTAAATCAAAAAGTAAGATTTCACCTTTTGAAATTTTAAGAAATTATAAACCGAATGTATCTTACTTTAGAACTTGGGGATGTTTGGCGTCTGTTCGTATACTCGACCCTAAGAGAATAAAATTAGCAAGTAGAACATATGAATGTGTATTTATTGGCTATGCTATTAATAGCAAAGCATATAGATTTTATGACCTGAATACACATAATATAGTAGAATCTATTGATGCTGATTTTTATGAAAGTAAATTTCCTTTTAAATTGAGGAATAGTGGGGGCACGTCAAATAACACCGTGCCTATTAGAACAGAACTTAATGAATCTTCTGAAACTGAACCTAAAAGAAGTAAAAGAGCGAGAGTTGATGAAGATTTTGGCTCGGATTTTTGCACTTTTACTATAGAGGAGGATCCAACAAACCTCCAAGAAGCCTTATCTTCTTTAGATGCCGATTTTTGGCAAGAGGCTATAAATGATGAGATGGATTCCTTGGAATCCAATAAGACTTGGCACTTAGTAGATTTACCACCTGGTTGTAAGTCTATAGGTTGTAAATGAGTACTTAAAAAGAAATTAAAACCTGATGGAACAGTTGAAAAATATAAAGTCCGTTTGGTAGCTAAAGGTTTTAGGCAAAGAGAAAATATAGACTTTTTTGACACTTTTTCACCTGTAACTAGAATCACATCCATTCGAGTACTAATTTCATTAGCATCTATTTATAATTTAATTATACACCAAATGGATGTTAAAACTGCCTTTTTAAATGGTGAATTAGAAGAGGAAATTTATATGGACCAACCTGAAGGCTTTGTTATTCCTGGTCAAGAACATAAAGTTTGCAAATTAGATAAATCATTATATGGTTTAAAACAAGCACCAAAACAATGGCATGAAAAATTTGATAATTTAATAATCACAAACGGTTTCAAAGTTAATGAAAGTGACAATTGTATTTATTATAAATCTGAAAATGACATTTGCACTATAATATGTTTGTATGTAGATGATCTACTTATTTTTGGATCAAACATTCATGCCATAAACACTGTTAAATCTTTGTTAAGTGCCAATTTTGATATGCAAGATCTAGGTGAAGCGAGTGTAATTCTTGGTATTAAGATTACTAGGTCCGAAAAGGGACTTTCTTTGGATCAATCTCATTATATTGAGAAGATCTTAAAGAAATACAATTACTTTGATTGTAAACCTGCATGTACACCATATGATCCTAGTGTAAAACTTTTCAAGAACACTGGTGAAGGAGTAAGACAGTCTGATTATGCGAGCATCACTGGCAGCCTTCGGTATGCCACTGATTGTACTAGACCCGACATTGCCTATGTCGTGAGATTATTACGCAGGTTTACTAGTAGACCTAGTATAGAGCATTGGCATGCTATTGAGAGGGTCATGAGATACCTAAAACGAAGCATGAACCTTGGAATACTTTATCTGATGACTCAAAGGCAACCAGCGGCTATATCTTTAGCATTGCTGGAGGAGCTGTTTCTTGGAAATCCAAGAAATAGACTATTTTGGCTTAGTCTACTATGGAGTCTGAGATGATAGCACTAGCCACAACTAGTGAAGAAGCAGAGTACTTAAGAAATCTGCTAGCTGAGATTCCCTTATGGGAAAAACCGATACCAGCTGTGTTGATCCATTGCGATAGTACCGTGGCTATTGCAAAAGTTCAGAACTGTTATTACAACGGTAAGAGACGGCAGATACGTCGTAAGCACAGCACTGTTAGAGAGCTACTCTCTTCAGGAGCTGTTAGAGTGGATCACATACGCAGTGACGAGAATTTGGCAGATCCTTTGACGAAAGGATTGGCCAGAGAGAAAGTCCTTATGACTTCTAGAAAAATGGGACTATTGCCCTTAGATTGTTGAGTCACACATAATGGTAACCCGACCTAATGACTGGAGATCCCAAGAACTAGGTTCAATGGGTAAGAACAAGTTGTGAAGTGATATGAGTTGAACATGCCATTTTTCGTATATATAGAAGCATGTATTGCTGAAGTGATTAGAGGATGAGTTAATAGAAACTCTTAATGATATCAATACTCCATTTTGAGCGGGGTACCTACCTTCAGGAGTACTCTTGATAGACTCACCTGTGTGAATGTGGAAATTTGGTCGTTTCCTATGGTGTTTTGGGCAAAACTCCTAGAGCATTCACCAAACTGGGATAGACGTGCATGGCCATAAATGCACGGGCTTATTTGATTGCACTCTAGAAAGATTGTGTGTAGTCTGATGTCAGGAATAGAGTTCAAGACTACGTGTCACTCTAGTAAAAACTGAATCTTATTCACTATGCAAAGGTTCAAGTCGAAGGACACCTTTTTTTATGCACAATCTTATGTTTTCAGAAATTGCTCGAAAATATTTTTAAAAAATTCAAGTCGGGGATTGTTGGAAATTGTGTTTAAAAATCAAGTGAATTATTAAAAATGACTAAGTGTGAAGAGTGGCTTTGTGAATAGTCCCACATTGTAGGACTTTATGAAAGAATCAAGTATTTATACTTGATTCTTAGAGGCTAAATTGGGCCCTTTGGGCACCCAATGATGCTCTTTTGTGAGGAGGGTGGCCATGCTTGACCACCACACATGCGCGCACGCCGACCGACCGACTTGACCCGACCCGACCCGGGCCGGGTTCGGGTTCGGGCTTGTAGTGGTGTAACACTTATATTTTTGCTACAAATTTATTAACCGTTTTTGACCTGGTTGGAACGGTAAAATCTGTTCAAGCCCGTATTGATATTTTAACCCAGTATTACTCAGATTCATTTTTTAAGACCACGTTTCCGCCAAACCAGTAACAATCTTTTACTGCCTCGTCTTCTTAACTGATACGAAGACGAAAACAGAAAGAACAACATTTTCATACCTCTTTTTATAAAAATTCGAGCATTGTTTTTAGAGTGCAAACTGAGCCGTTCGTCTGTGCAAACGAATCGGTACAACAACTATTGAGAGTCTGTTTTATCCTAAAGGCGGTGGTGATTGATCCGAACTGCTTGCACCATTGAGCAGATCGTCGAAACGTCTTCAAGAAAGTGACTCTGTCCACGACTCAGCCGAAGTTAGCCATTGTTTTCCAACAGTTGAAGACGTTCGACAACAATGGCTTCTACTGCAGATCTAGATGTCGCTGCTCCCACTTCCTTCTTCCAACTCCCGATGGACTCTGCTGCTCCCTTCAGATTCGAGGGCCTCCACTTCAAACGCTGGAGATAGAAGATGGAATTCTTCCTGACCACCAGAAAAGTGGTGGCTGTGCTGACACCGACAAACCGCAGCTACCCAGTAGACCAGACGACGAAGCAGATGCAGATCAGATGCGAGCCTGGGCAGAAAAATCAAAGGAGTTGCAGAACTGGACTGAGCAAGATTACATGTGCCAAAACTTCATACTCAACAGCCTCAGCGATGACCTGTACGACTACTACAATTCTGACAAGTCAGCCAAAGAGATCTGGGAAGCACTGCAAAAGAAGTACGATACCGAAGAGGCTGGAGCGAAGAAATATGCAGTCAGCCGCTACCTCAAATACCAGATGACAGATGACAGGTCAGTAGAGATGCAGTCTCATGAGCTTCAGAAAATTGCTCATGAGATCATCTCCGAAGGTATGAGTTTAGATGAACAGTTTCAGATTGCTGTTATTATTGATAAACTGCCCCCAGGTTGGAAAGACTTTAAGAATGTGCTTAGGCACAAGACTAAGGAATTCTCCTTAGAGAGCTTGATCGCTCGCCTCCGTATTGAGGAGGAGGCTCGAAAACAGGACCAGAAAGAGGAAGTGCTTGTTGTCACCAACAACAACACTAAAAAGTCCAAGCCAGCAGTTCTGAAACCAAATCCGAAAAACTTTAAGAATCAGAACCGCAACCGCAACAAACAGAATTGGAACCCGCAAGGGAACCAAAGAGGACAGCAGAAACCGACCCAAAAGAATGACTCTGGACAGTTGTTTCTATACTACAACTGTGGAAAACCAGGTCATATGGCACGCAAGTGTAGGAACAGACCAGACCCTGCACCGCAGGCTAACTTGGCTGAGGAGCCTTTGACGGCTATGATTTCTGAGATTCACCTTGTTGGTAGATCAGAGGGTTGGTGGGTAGACACTGGTGCATCTCGCCATGTGTGCTATGATCGTGCTATGTTCAGTACATACACGGCTGCAGATGATCAGAAAGTGTTGTTCGGAGATTCTCACACCACTACAGTTGTAGGCATTGGAAATGTGGAAATAAACTTTACCTCTGGAAAGACAGTTCTTCTGAAAGATGTGATGCATACTCCAGAGATGAGAAAGAATCTGGTTTCTGGTTTTCTCCTTAATAAGGCTGGTTTTACTCAAGTTATAGGGGCTGATTTGTATACTTTGACTTATAAGGGGATGTTTGTAGGGAAGGGTTATGCTTATGAGGGTATGTTTAAATTGAATGTCGAATCTAATAAAGTAACCAGTTCTGCTTATATGTTGTGTGACTTTAATATTTGGCACTCTAGATTATTTCATGTAAATAAGCGTATAATTCATAACATGATCACATTAGATTTGATTCCTAAAATGTCACAAACTGATTTTGATAAATGTGAATTCTGTAGTCAAGAAAAAATCACTAAGAAACCCCACAAATCAGTTGATAGATTTTCCGAACCCTTAGACTTGATTCATTCTGACATATGTGAGCTAGATGGCACTTTGACTAGACATGGACACCGTTATTTTATCACTTTCATAGATGATACCTCTGATTTCACTTATGTATATCTTATGAAAAATAAAAGTGATGCATTTGATATGTTTAAATCATTTAAAACTGAAATTGAGAATCAATCTAATAAGAAAATTAAGAGACTTCGTAGTGATAGAGGAACAGAATATGAATCTAGTTCATTTCTTGATTTCTATAAATTGAATGGTATAATTCATGAGAGAACTGCACCTTATTCACCTGAAATGAACGGTAAAGCTGAAAGAAAGAATAGGACCTTTACCGAATTAGTTGTAGCTACTTTGTTAAATTCAGGTGCAGCAAAACATTGGTGGGGGGATATTTTGTTGACTGTATGCTATGTGTTGAATAGAATCCCTAAATCAAAAAGTAAGATTTCACCTTTTGAAATTTTAAGAAATTATAAACCAAATGTATCTTACTTTAGAACTTGGGGATGTTTGGCGTATGTTCGTATACCCGGCCCTAAGAGAATAAAATTAGCAAGTAGAACATATGAATGTGTATTTATTGGTCATGCTATTAATAGCAAAGCATATAGATTTTATGACCTGAATACACATAATATAGTAGAATCTATTGATGCTGATTTTTATGAAAGTAAATTTCCTTTTAAATTGAGGAATAGTGGGGCACGTCAAATAACACCGTGCCTATTAGAACAGAACTTAATGAATCTTCTGAAACTGAACCTAGAAGAAGTAAAAGAGGGAGAGTTGATAAAGATTTTGGTTCGGATTTTTGCACATTTACTATAGAGGAGGATCCAACAAACCTCCAAGAAGCCTTATCTTCTTTAGATGCCGATTTTTGGCAAGAGGCTATAAATGATGAGATGGATTCCTTGGAATCCAATAAGACTTGGCACTTAGTAGATTTACCACCGGTTGTAAGTCTATAGGTTGTAAATGTGTACTTAAAAAGAAATTAAAACCTGATGGAACAGTTGAAAAATATAAAGCCCGTTTGGTAGCTAAAGGTTTTAGGCAAAGAGAAAATATAGACTTTTTTGACACTTTTTCACCTGTAACTAGAATCACATCCATTCGAGTACTAATTTCATTAGCATCTATTTATAATTTAATTATACACCAAATGGATGTTAAAACTGCCTTTTTAAATGGTGAATTAGAAGAGGAAATTTATATGGACCAACCTGAAGGCTTTGTTATTCCTGGTCAAGAACATAAAGTTTGCAAATTAGATAAATCATTATATGGTTTAAAACAAGCACCAAAACAATGGCATGAAAAATTTGATAATTTAATAATCACAAACGGTTTCAAAGTTAATGAAAGTGACAAATGTATTTATTATAAATCTAAAAAGACATTTGCACTATAATATGTTTGTATGTAGTTGATCTACTTATTTTTGGATCAAACATTCATGCCATAAACACTGTTAAATCTTTGTTAAGTGCCAATTTTGATATGAAAGATCTAGGTGAAGCGAGTGTAATTCTTGGTATTAAGATTACTAGGTCCGAAAAGGGACTTTCTTTGGATCAATCTCATTATATTGAGAAGATCTTAAAGAAATACAATTACTTTGACTGTAAACCTGCATGTACACCATATGATCCTAGTGTAAAACTTTTCAAGAACACTGGTGAAGGTGTAAGACAGTCTGATTATGCGAGCATCATTGGCAGCCTTCGGTATGCCACTGATTGTACTAGACCCGACATTGCCTATGTCGTGGGATTATTATGCATGTTTACTAGTAGACCTAGTATAGAGCATTGGCATGCTATTGAGAGGGTCATGAGATACCTAAAAGGAACCATGAATCTTGGATTACATTGTGAAAAGTTTCCAGCTATTCTTGAATGTTACACCGATGCAGACTGGAATACTTTATCTGATGACTCAAAGGCAACCAGCGGCTATATCTTTAGCATTGCTGGAGGAGCTGTTTCTTGGAAATCCAAGAAACAGACTATTTTGGCTCAGTCTACTATGGAGTCTGAGATGATAGTACTAGCCACAGCTAGTGAGGAAGCAGAGTACTTAAGAAATCTGCTAGCTGAGATTCCCTTATGGGAAAAACCGATACCAGCTGTGTTGATCCATTGCGATAGTACCGCAGCTATTGCAAAAGTTCAGAACCGTTATTACAACGGTAAGAGACGGCAGATGCGTCGTAAGCACAGCACTGTTAGAGAGCTACTCTCTTTTAGGAGCTGTTAGAGTGGATCACATACGCAGTGACGAGAATTTGGCAGATCCTTTGACGAAAGGATTGGCCAGAGAGAAAGTCCTTATGACTTCTAGAAAAATGGGACTATTGCCCTTAGATTGTTGAGTCACGCACAATGGTAACCCGACCTAATGACTGGAGATCCCAAGAACTAGGTTCAATGGGTAAGAACAAGTTGTGAAGTGATATGAGTTGAACATGCCATTTTTCATACATATAGAAGCATGTATTCCTGAAGTGATTAGAGGATGAGTTAATAGAAACTCTTAATGAGATCTATACTCTATTTGGAGTGGAGTACCTACCTTTAGGAGTACTCTTGATAGACTCACCTGTGTGGGCCGTTTCCTATGGTGTTTTGGGCAAAACTCCTAGAGCATTCACTAAACTGGGATAGACGTGCATGGCCATAAATGCACAGGCTTATTTGATTGCACTCTAGAAAGATTGTGTGTGGTCTGATGTCAGGAATAGAGTTCAAGACTACGTGTAACTCTAGTAAAAACTGAATCTTATTCACTATGCAAAGGTTCAAGTCGAACGACACCTTTTTTTATGCACAATCTTATGTTTTCAGAAATTGGTCGAAAATATTGTTAAAAAATTCAAGTGGGGGATTGTTGGAAATTGTGTTTAAAAATCAAGTGAATTATTAAAAATGACTAAGTGTGAAGAGTGGCTTTGTGAATAGTCCCACATTGTAGGACTTTATGAAAGAATCAAGTATTTATACTTGATTCTTAGAGGCTAAGTTGGGCCCTTTGGGCACCCAATGATGCTCTTTTGTGAGGAGGGAGGCCATGCTTGACCACCACACGCGCGCGCCGATCGACCGACTCGACTCGACCCGACCTGGGCCGGGTCGGGTTCGGTTTCGGGCTTGTAGTGGTGTAACACTTATATTTTTGCTACAAATTTATTAACCGATTTTAACCGGGTTGGAACCGTAAAATCTGTTCAAGCCCGTATTGATATTTTGACCCGGTATTACTCAGAACCATTTTTTAAGACGACGTTTCCCCCAAACCAGTAACGTTCTTTTACTGCCTCGTCTTCTTAACTGATACGAAGACGAAAACAGAAAGAACAACATTTTCGTACCTCTTTTTATAAAAATTCTAGCATTGTTTTTGAGAGTGCAAACTGAGTCGTTCGTCCGTGCAAACGAATCGGTACAACAACTATTGAGAGGCTGTTTTATCCTAGAGGCGGCGGTGATTGATCCGAACTGCTTGCACCATTGAGCAGATCGCCGAAATGACTTTAAGAAAGTGACTCTGTCCACGACTTAGCCGAAGTTAGCCATTGTTTTCCAATAGTAACTGGGACGTGTGGTGTGTACATATAAGTATAAACTAAAATGCGTTTAAGAATCAGAAAAGCACTACTAAATTGAAATAATAATTAGCACCGGCGAGAAACTTCGGTAATAATACACATGAGAAGATAAAAAGAGCAAACCAAATGCCTTTTCTTCTCCTAAATATCCCGATTTGCCACGATGATCTAAACTATTTAATTGCATCATCAATCATTCGTCAAATACAATGAAAACCACTATTCTTTAATTTATTGCGCTGAATCGTTGAGATTTTCTACACAGATTAACAAGAAATAATGAGACATAATAAGAGATTGTTTTAAAAATTTATTGTGAGTGTTGGTAGTGCTTATCATTTTATCCAACATTAAAATACTAATCGAGAGTACACCTTTATTTTCAATTAATTTATAAATTGTGTTAACTCGTACTACGCATACGGTTTTTTTCTATATTGTTGCAGTAAAATATATTAAACATAATTGAAATTTCTTCAGAAATTGTATATCAATTTACGTACATAACCTATTTGATCATGTTCATGATCCACACCGCGTACATCAATTTTGTCGAAAGAAAACCGGAAACATTTCAATTTCGAACCCGCTCAAATGATTTTGCATTTCGCTAAAAAAAAATTCCAAAATGAAGCAATCAAACACAATACCTTATTCAAATGAAATATACAAATACCATATCTCCATAATATAAAATCTAAAAAAACGAAAGTGACATTCTATCAAAATATCCTGTACAAACTAATTTCTACCTAAAATTAATATGTTAAAATCGTAAATATCAATTCATAATTTTTGCAAACATCATACATTTATTTGTGTGAAGATAAAAATTGATACCAAAATGAAGAAAAAATAGATATCGTTTTTTCAACATCGAATATGAGATTATATTTTGCACAAAAATAAAATGCCACAATGAATATGCATGTTGATAAAACGCATTATTCATATAACGTAATTTAGTTCATGGTAAAAATACACATTTCACTGTGCAACAACAACATATCTACAATGTCTACTTTATGATGGATATACAATAGCTTTCGTAGAGCTAAGCACAAAATATTTTTCTTAGTAATACCTATAATCTATAATAACGGAGATGGTATTCATAAAAAGTACAGACACATTTTTTACGAAAAAAATTTCAATCAATAATATTTATTATACACTCGCATTTTATTGAAGCTTCAACTGTGATTTGTTTTCTAATCGTACCATTATAAAGATAAATATGAGGCTAAAATATCATTTTTTCTGCAGTATTGGAAAGCCTTTCTTTAACGTACTAATTAGAAAATGATCGTTATTCTTTCAAGTTCAAATTTAAAATCTTTATTATAATAAAAACATTCCAAATTATATAGAGTTAATTTTCCTTAATTCAAAAGATAAATATGGCATGTAATAGTAAATATTTATGAAGAAAGAAAATAATGTTTCAATAAAACAAAAGCATCAAAAGTTCCAAATATATAAAATTCATTTTATATCAAAATAAAAATTTCTACGCATAAAATTTGTTTGATATTCTTGCAATCTATCTAAACTAAAGCAAGATGAAAATGTCTAAATTTCCATAGTCTCTTTGTCGGTATAATGTAGCAGAGAAAAAGAAACAAAATTTACGTCATACATCAAAAAGAATGAGCCTTAACTTGAATCGATTTCACCAACATTAGCTAAAAAACAACAGTAAACAAAAATAAATGTAATGTATAAAAATTATTCTTTGTTGTTTTTAGATCATTACTACCAATCTATCTTTTTGGCTTAATGATTCACAAAGAGTAAATATATGATAGTTAAATAGAAAACCGAAATGAAAGAGAAGATCAAACAACCAACATATTCAAATACACATGCAAACACACATAGATACATACACATTTATAGTTGTATCATATAACATGATTAGTTTTTGTTAACCAAATTTATGGTCAACACCCCAAAAGATATTTCAACAGAAGTAGGAAAGGTAGTTTAGATAAAGGACGAGATATCCTTAAGATTTACTTTGCGCTTAGCTCCATTAGTTTCTGGTTTTTGATTTGGACCTTTCGGCATAGTCGGTAGGTCTGGCCTTCTAGTAGAGAACTTTTTACCTCGGTAGATCTCGTAGGGTATCTTCTGAAGTTTTCTTTTGTGGTATGAATGATTATTCATTAAAATTATCCTTTTAAAGTTGATCTTTAATGTTTCCAGAAGGTTTGTATGACTAATCTCTTAGTAGTAGGTAAGATAATAAATTCCTGGGTGGTGTATAGGAACCTTTAGTCTTACTGAAAGGTTTGATCACTTATAAGAAGTCGATTTCAACTTCGTTGGAAGGTATATGAATATTCACTGTTGGATTGAGTCCTATACTCTTGGACATGAATTCTTCCGAAAAGTTAGATTGCTCAGATGGAGATTGCGGAAGGTTTTGATGTTGTTAAAGTATAAGAAGATACCAATTTAGTTGAAGAATTCAGTTTGTAAGGCCAATGACTTGAAATGGTTACCGCTCAAGTTAACCAGGGTCAGTTGTCGTCCGTACCGGAAAGTTAAAGTGTAAAAGTTGATGACTCTTGAAGATCCAAGTTACAGCTTGACCAACTAAGTTTCCGACCTAGTCGGCAAGAACCTTCTGGTGGAGTAAATTCTGAAAATATGAGTTAATCTAATGAGGATTCAAGCAAAACAATAAATAATTTAACTGAACATAATACTTCCCTTTTTATTCGAGATCAGCTCTTTACAAATCACCAAATTGATTCCCAATTAGGGTTACAACACATTTCTTTCGGTGTTACAAGAATGAGGTGAAAGAAAAATCGACCTCCTAAACTGGGGCCTTTGGGTCCTATTTATAGACGCAGGCGACCCTTCTTTCGGCTTCCTACCTTCGGCCGAGTCAGAAGGTTACCCTTTATATATAGTTGCAAAACTTCGACCTGGTCGAAAAGTTTTGTGGTCCCTCAGGTATTGCTGAAAAGACTGTTTCCCTTTATGCCTTCGTACAACTTTCACTGTAGCTGAAGGGTTTTCCTTACATATGCTGCTGTGGACCTTCCGTCCCTGTCGGAAGGTTGCTTCTTTACTCTTTACTGACTCTTGTTCACTGTCTTTTTCATGAACCTTTCGACATTGCCGAGAGGTGTTTTGTATATTTCTCAACCTGTTAGGAAGGTTTGGTTACTTTTGAAAAGGTCATTTAGTAGTTTCTTTCACTTGTTTTAACTCTTTACCTTTGAATTCCTTGGATATTGGAGGCGGAACCTTTCGACCCTTCAAAAGGTTTTAGGTTAGTGAACTTCAACAGTTGCACCCCTTCGGAAGTTCCAAAAGGTTTCACTATTGAATTTCACTATTGTTGACCGTGATACAAATAGTTGGATCTATTTATTCTAATAATTGGATCTTGATTTCACTATAGTTGACCGTGATACTAACCTCATACAACCGAGGAAATGAATTCTCACTCTCAGTGCTTTAACTTAAACCCAATTACAGTTGTTTAATGGATCGCCAAGCCCTATTTAAATATAATCAAATTCGAGTATTAATATTGAATTTCCATAGTGTTCTCAAGTTGAGAGAACTATGAAACATCATCATCATGAGATTTCCTATTTGTCCTAGTTAAATAACCAACATGAAACTCTCAAATGTGTCATTCCAAAGTAATCTGATAATTATGAATATGTAACCCATTGGTGCCCCAACAATCATTACTATTACACTTCCTAATGTTTGGAGAGTGGTACACACCCTGTTCTCAATGAATATATCAATATCATTTTTCAAAACATCCTGATCATAAATATTTTAGAATAAAACATTATTTCATTTTATGATTAATTACTCACGATTGCAACTATTTGTATATACTATCACATAACATTTAATTTAAGGATTTTCATAACTACATACCTTAAAAAATTACTTAATTATTTATATCATAATATAACAAAGTATAAAATAGAATCAAATGCCTTTACTAGGACAAGATTGACTATGGAGTTAAATATATGTAACGAATTAAATAATTGCACTTAGGGCATTCCCCTAACTCTTTCATCACTTAGCTTAAAACATGGTACGTGATTCAGGTCAGGCCACTCCGAAAGTATATACAATAGAGGCATAATCAAAAGTAATGGCCCTCAAGCTATCCCTAAACTGAAAGTAAAAGTCTCTAGGTAGATTTTAAGTTGAAAGCTAAGTCATAAGGTCGACTTCCAATTGAAAGACGAAAGCATCAAGGTGTACCATAAGGAAATCATCAAGGCATGCTCCTATTTATCGACTACTAAGGCTATGTAGCCCATAGTTCATACATTAAGACTCCATGAGTGTCAACTTAAAGCAATCGCTCAAGATGGCTGTGACGACCCAACTTTCTACGCCCAGAAAGTCGTGTCATCAATAAGAAAGAAAGGGATAGAAATAGAAAAGAAAAGAAAGAAAGAACAACAACATCAGAATCTCACAGCGGAACGGAATAAAATATAATATATCAACATAAATATTGCATAGTTATATATACATCAGAGTTAAACAGTATCATACAACATGACTATCATATACATATCTGTCAGAACATACATCTCAAATATCATAAACTAACCAACACAGCGGAGCTATATAGATATATATGTCTACAATGCTGAAGCCTCCTGCTCCATTGCTCCTCCCGAAGTCGTCAAAGCTAACCTGAATCCCTTGGCTACCCGTAAAAATTTGGGTACCCGAAAGTTTATGAAAAACAAAATAAACTCCGGGTCAGACATGGGTCTGGTATGAGTAAACGGGTTAAAGTTGCTTAACTTTGAAAATCTTTTAAAGGAAAGGTATCACGTAAGACTCCCCACAAATAAATACGGGTAAGTTTTTATCTTACGCTAACCAAAACATTTCATAGGAAATCTAGTGATATTATAATAGTGTCTAGGGTTTTCAAGTAAAATACAGAAATAGCTGAAATGCTTACATCTCACATTTCAACATAGTTGGGCACAATCAAAACGTACGGCGCTTATTGGAAATTGGATCCCATACAATGACAGGGCTACTGGGGTACCGCCCGTCACAGTACGTGGTCTAGATCACAGTACCGAGGAGCCACCCTAACTCCCCTGCAACACAAGGCCGGAACCATTCCTTACTGAACAGTCCCGAACATGATAACCCCGCAGTTGGTGTACATCCAACCGCCCACACAGCCGAATAAAAGAGACATCTAGACAGGGTTATATCTCGTCCTGCTTGGGCATGACCCACCTAACCTTGCTGCACCTCCCCTGTTTTAGCCATTCCCGGTTGATGAGGCTTGAGGCTGCGATTACCTTTCAAGGACATATCACTTAGAATGCTCAGCGTCCGCCTGACGATGTGCTGAAAGCATTCAATCCATACAAGTTCGTTCCGGGTTCGAACGAAACCGAAGGCATTATCTCGTTACACTCATTTTGGAATCACCCTCAGAGTTAACACGATAACCCTTGCATTCTGAAGCTCCATCTCGATCTTCACTTGAGATTACACGACCTAACGTTTAATTTGGATCGATGTGGTTTTCGGAATATCAATTGGATACCCGATCCCGGTCTCATCGAAATCCAAACGCCATTTTAAAGTCCAAGTTGTCTAATTAACTTAACAATTTAAATTTAACAATTGAATTCATATAGCAATTTAACACAGATAATTAACATCAGATAAATCATATAGCAAGTTAACACAGATAAATCATACACAATCATCACAGATATATCCAGAATATCACAGAACATCACAGGATATAAATAATCATCAGAGGCAATCAATATAATCATCGATTTAAATCAACAGTTTTGATTTGTTTTAAACTTAATTGCATACTTAAACATAAATTATATTTTATTCACGCTTAATCAATTACGATTAATTAACTTATTTCAATTTATTAATTATTCCTTAATTAATGAAATAAATTCTTAATTACGAATCAATAACCTTAATTATTGATTTATAAAACTTAATTGCATAATTAATTATTATTAATTGCTTAATTAATCATTAATTATTAATTAACTTAATCGTTCAATCATTAATTATTTATTTAATCAGTTAGCTACCCCTTTTGTTAATGAATCAACTTCCAATGATTAATTACATTCTTAATTACAAATGAATTTCCACAAGGTGATTATTAAAATCTTTAATTACTAATTCCACTAAGTTTTAACTACTTATTAAATACCATTATTAATTTATTACATACATAATTAACTTTCACTTTAAATTAATTTCCCAATTTTGTTTCAGCAAAACTTTCAAGATCATCAGAGTTTAAAAACAAATTGTTTAATACTTAATAACATAGATTATGCTTAACATAATTACTTTATTATCATATTACAGCTAACCAATTTTATGCAATTTCAAACCCGAAGACACCCACGCGCATACCTCGAGTAGGACTCGAGACTACCCAGCAATTTCACGCGATCCTCCCCTGCCTCTCTTCTTCTCCCCTGTTTCTTAATTTAGCTGTTTCTTCTTCTTATAAAAAAAAACTTAAAGTTTTTATGTTGCTGAAACATATTAACACACACGCCTACTAACAAAAACTACTCGGGGAAAACCCGAAGAAACTAGCTCACTATCTCGAGTTACACTCGAGTCGACAGCCACACGCATCACTCCGCCGCCGTGCACGTGCACGGCGGTCCACCACCGCGACATTGCCACCCAACATCACCAACAAACTTCTAGCCATCCCCTCTCTCGAATACGAAGCCCAGAACAACCCCCAACGCACTAAATCAAAATTCGACCTAAAAGTCGAAATGGAACTTGAACACAGTAGACAATTTCGCCTTGTCTACACGATTGCGATCACCTGAGACACCAAGCTTTCGGCCATGGATAGCCAACATCAATACTTAACTCCTTCCAAAACTGCTCGTCACTCGGTGAAGTCACGATGTCGCGTGAATCACTCAACCGAAACCAATATTTTCAGAACCCAAAACCCTACTTTTGGTCATCTCCAAAAATCCATGCATTAGAAAATTCTTTTAGAATTTTTCTATTAATCACTTATCAATACCCTAGCTTCGTGTAGAATTTCATCATCAATCATTGAATAAATCACTTGATATTCATGAATTAGTACCTACAGTTCAATAATGTACTGGTCCCAAAATAGTTAATTAGAAAATTTAATTCTTGTCTTAAAAATCATATTACAGTATGTTGAATCAATATATAAACTCAAATTGTCAATTTAAGATATTTGAATTTTGAGTATAATTTTGCTTTATACTGTAATTGTGAGTTTACAGTTCTATATGTTTTTTTGTCACAGCCTTCTTAAAATAATCTAATTCTTTAAACTTAAGCAAATTTATTTAGTTAAAAAAAAAATCATATATAAAAAGTATGACTAATTCTCTTACTCCTTTATCTCAGCAACAAAACTGGAAGAGCACATATAAGTAGAACAGGCAGTAACCAAACATCACAGAACAGATTTTAATCAGCATAATCTTTATTCATAACCAAATTATTAGTAGTTAAATTTCCAAAATTAAGTTTACTCACCAGATTGTTGCAATTTGAAAACAGAGGCTATTGAGAAGACTGCAGTTTTGCAAGATTTGAATTCCAGTAACCTCTTTACTTTCTGAACTTATTTTGAACTTGCAAATATAAAGCTTTATTTATTCTTCTCTTATTTCTGCTCAGTTTTG
The DNA here is from genome assembly GCA_030765085.1 of Allium cepa. Classification (NCBI taxonomy): domain Eukaryota; kingdom Viridiplantae; phylum Streptophyta; class Magnoliopsida; order Asparagales; family Amaryllidaceae; genus Allium; species Allium cepa. Next base: position 138,470,874 of record CM060945.1, read on the forward strand.
TTTTCCTTGAGTTAATGGCTAAACTTAGTGTAATGATAAATACAAATATTTATAACTTGCAACAATGGAGTCTTCTTGCACAAGCTTCACTTGATAAAATATCTTACTCTATTTTATTTTTTTATTTATTTGTTTTGTACTAAAATCTGAGATGTGTTAAAACTTTCGGCTAGGAGATATTTTTTTTTTCTCTCTTTGCAGTACATAAAAGTAGGCTAATTAAATGGTTGTGTTATCATTTTAGTTAACACACAATTAAATGCTAGCTGACACAAACCCATGGTGCAAAGATATTTGCAGATTGTGTTTTATTTGAACATACTTATGTGAACATATAGCAAAAAAGTGTGTGCTGCAGGTTTTGTTTTTATTATTTATACTAGCATATTCAGTTTGCAGATTTTCACTTGTGTTTGTACTAAATTCTTTCATTTCTATTTATATCTTATACCTATTATATTTGTACTTATGCTTGTAATCCTACCTTTATGTTATATTTATGTTAAATATAAAGAAGCTTATGTTTATAACCATAATTATAAGTATTTATATTTATATAGGAACTCATGTTAAATAGTTATAAGCTTATGTTATTTTAGTTATAAAAGTTATTGTTAGAAACATTGCTTAAATCTTATTTTTATTTAAAGTTAAATATTACAAATATTTAATTTGTAACTTATATATATTTATGAATATGATTGTGTTCTCGAACTTGTTACCATTAACTTCATTCATATATCTGATAATTAATGTCATTAATACATAAATTTTAATTTAATAAATAAAACAGATTTATTTCTGAATATTGTTGAAAGAATCTATTTACATTTTGAAATTATATTCCTTTATAACTAATATACAACTAATAATATCCAAATTCTTATTTATTTATAAATGAATATCTTATATTTTATTTAAATTGGATTAAAAACTTATTGTAATAATAGGGTTTAAATTCCGGGATGTCACATTCCTCCCCCCTTAAATGAATTTCGTCCCCGAAATTTAAACAACAGTTTATTCAAAAGCTTAATTATTAACAATCCAAACATACACATCATCCATACAAAACAAACAATCAAACAGTTAATCCTAACAACATTACTAGCTATCCGGACATAAATCTGGATAAGCTTTCCTAAAACAATCAAGAGTTTCCCAGGTACGGTCTCTGGGATCCTCACTCCATTGCACCTTGACGAGTTTCACCACTTTGTTCCTGAGTTTCTTCTCGTCTTGGCCTACAATCTAAACAGGACTTCTAACTACAGTTAGGTTGGGTTCTATTTCTAAATCTTTCTGAATAACTGGTTCTACCACTAAGGAGGGTTCATGAATAAATTACCTTAAATGAGACACATGAAATACATTGTGAATCCCAGCCATCCGTTCGGCAATTCAATCCTATAGGCTACAGTTCTAATTCTTTCCAATACTCAGAATGGACCACTATATCTCGGTGCAAGTTTTCCCGTTTTTCCGAATCTTATAACACCTTTGATTGGGAAATTTTAATAAAGAAACTAGATCTCCGATCTCAAATTCCAATGGTCTTCGTCTCTTATCGACATATTTCTTCTGACGATCTTGAGCAGCTTTCATCCTTTTCTGATAAGCTAAACCTTCGCAGAAGCTTTACGAATAAGATCGGGTCCAAGTACAAGTCGATCATTCGATTCAATCCAACAAGATGAGGATCTACACGGTCCTCCATACAAAGCTTCATATGGAGCCATTTTAATATTCACTTGGTAACTATTATTATAAGAAAATTCCACTAAATGAAGATGGTCCTCCCATGATCCACCAAAGTCCAATACACCAGCTCGAAGCATATCTTCCAGAATTCGATTAGGTCTCTCCGTTTTCCGTCCGTCTGAGGATGATAGGCTGTACTTAATCTCAAACTAGTTCCCAATGCTGATTGCAGAGCTTCTCAAAGTTTACCAGTGAAAATAGGATCACGGTCACTTACTATGCTAATAGGAACACCATGCAATCTGACTATCTCCTTCAAGAAAATTTCCACCAAGGAAACTGCAGTACGAGTCGCCTTAACCGAAATAAAATGGGCACTCCTCGCTAAACGATCCACAATAACCCATATTCCTTCATTTCCTTTCCTGGTTTTAGGCAATCCGTCTATAAAATCCATTGAGATCATTTACCATTTCAATCTAGAATTTCCAAAGGTTGCAATAGTCCAGCAGACCTTTGTTGATTTCCCTTCACTTGCTGACAGATTGCACAACTATTTACAAAAGCAGCTACATCCTTCTTCATATTCGGCCACCAGAAAACTCTCCTCATATCTTTATACATCTTCGAAATTCCCGGGTGAATATTCAATTTGGAACGATGACACTCAGCCAACACTTCTTGTCTCAGTCCATCAATATTAGGCACACACAAACGACTATTAATCCTTAAAATACCTTGAAATCTGAATTCCGATCGTCTTTTGTTCCAAGAATTATTTCCTCAAAAGATTTATTTTCCATTTGCTTACTAATGATCTTATCTTGGAGAGATGGAACGACTTCCAAAAGGGATAAGGCCGCATTTCTACTAAGAGCATCGGCCACGACATTTGCTTTCCCTGGAGTATACAAAATATCCAGATCATAAGATGCCAAAAATTCGACCCATCTCTGCTGTCTCAAATTAAGATCATTTTGAGAGAAAATATACTTCAACGGTTTGTGATCCGTGAATATCTCAAACTTTTCTCCTAAAAGATAATGTCTCCAGATCTTCACAACAAAAACAATAGCTAACAGTTCTAAATCATGCGTAGCATAGTTCTTCTTATGAGACTTCCATTGTCGACTAGCATACGCAATCACTTTGTCATTCTGCATCAATACTTCACCCAATCCAACTAAACATGCATCCGTATATACTTCAAATTTGCACTTCCATCCGTAATAGCAAGTACTGGTACACTGGTTTGCCTTGTCTTCAATTCCTGAAAAGCTTCTTCACTGAGGTGTCTATTTGAATTTGGTTCCTTCCTTGTTAGTTGGTCAGATGCGAAGAAATCTTGGAATAATCCTTAATAAATTTTCTGTAGTAGCCAGTTAAATCCAGAAAATTATGAATTTCCATTGGATGCTTCCATTCTAGAATAGATTCTCTTTTCGTCGGGCTACAGAGATATCTTCACCCTAAATAATGTGCCCCAAAAATAACTTCCAATTTCCAGAAATGGCACTTGAAAATCTTCGTCTTCAACACAGCTTCCTCAGAGTCTCCAATACAATTCTTAAACGATGCCTGTGTTCTTCTTTCGATTTGGAGTAGATCAAAATATCATCAATGAATACCAGCACATATTTATTCAACACAGAACCTTAGTGAACCATCCGATTTGGTGACAAACACAGCAGCAGAGTACCAGCACATATTTATTCAACACAGAACCTTAGTGAACCATCCGATTTGGTGACAAACACAGCAGCAGAGCCCAACAAGAAAAAAAACTGGGTCTAATCAAACCCTTCCCTAAAAGATCTTGCGTCTGCTTAACCAACTCTTCTCTCTCTAGGAGGCATTCTCCTACTGGACTAAATCACCGGCACAGCTCCTAGAATCAGATCAATACGAAACTCAATCTCTCGATGTGGCGGTAGACACATAACTTCTTCAATAATATCAGGAAAATCTTGAACCACCTCAATTTTCCTCAACTTTCTCTTAAGAAGTCTCAACTCCTTGCAAAAGACTACTCAAGTGAAATCCAGAACTATCGCACGACACTCTGGCAATTCTACCCAAATAAGTTTGTTCTCTCTTCACAATCCAGAACAGCCGTATACTGTTCAGGTCAATCCATCGAAGAAATGAATCCACTCTGCTACTTCTGAAATAACCTCAAGAAAACTGCTAATTAACACCCTTCTCAATAGCACACAGAACACTTCCAGCTATAGGGCTAATCCTCAATGTCCAAAGACTTCTATTCAAAGCTCTTCGAGAAACTTGGGCCTCAATCAAATAAAAATACCCTACTGAACTTGGTCACAATTCCGAAACGGACATACTTCCTTAACTTGTTCCAAAGAAACATCTTCGGAGACATCCAAACTCTCTGTGTCTCATCACACAGCTACAACACCTTGAGATATCAAGATATCATGATTTGGTCATGTCCATCCGATAGATCCAATCTCAAACTCATCCAAAATCACATTCCAACAATGAAATCCTCACATCATCCAAAGCTCACTCGAGACAGTAATAGGTCTACAGTCTAGACAAATACACTCCCACCACAAATATTCAAAACTCCAACCATCGGTAGTCATGTTTCACACACCACTACCCTATCTACCTTATAACTTATACTGGAATACCCGAACAGGTAACCCAATAAATAGGTAGAAATATATATATATATATTTATATATATATATATATAAATTACAAATACGCTCTCTCGAGAAAGAAATCACTCAAGAGCCTAGGTGTTCACTCAACCTAGCGCTCTGATACCAGCTGTGACGACCCAACTTTCTACGCCCAGAAAGTCGTGTCATCAATAAGAAAGAAAGGGATAGAAATAGAAAAGAAAAGAAAGAAAGAAAAACAACATCAGAATCTCACAGCGGAACGGAATAAAATATAATATATCAACATAAATATTACATAGTTATATATACATCAGAGTTAAACAGTATCATACAACATGACTATCATATACATATCTGTCAGAACATACATCTCAAATATCATAAACTAACTAACACAGCGGAACTATATAGATATATATGTCTACAACGCTGAAGCCTCCTGCTCCATTGCTCCTCCCGAAGTCGTTAAAGCTAACCTGAATCCCTTGGCTACCCGTAAAAATTTGGGTACCCGAAAGTTTATGAAAAACAAAATAAACTCCGGGTCAGACATGGGTCTGGTATGAGTAAACGGGTTAAAGTTGCTTAACTTTGAAAATCTTTTAAAGGAAAGGTATCACGTAAGACTCCCCACAAATAAATACGGGTAAGTTTTTACCTTACGCTAACCAAAACATTTCATAGGAAATCTAGTGATATTATAAAAGTGTCTAGGGTTTTCAAGTAAAATACAGAAATAGCTGAAATGCTTACATCTCACATTTCAACATAGTTGGGCACAATCAAAACGTACGGCGCTTATTGAAAATTGGATCCCATACAATGGTAGGGCTACTGGGGTACCGCCCGTCACAGTACGTGGTCTAGATCACAGTACCGAGGAGCCACCCTAACTCCCCTTCAACACAAGGCCGGAACCATTCCTTACTGAACAGTCCCGAACAAGATAACCCCGCAGTTGGTGTACATCCAACCGCCCACACAGCCGAATAAAAGAGACATCTAGACAGGGGTATATCTCGTCCTGCTTGGGCATGACCCACCTAACCTTGCTGCACCTCCCCTGTTTTAGCCATTCCCGGTTGATGAGGCTTGAGGCTGCGATTACCTTTCAAGAACATATCACTTAGAATGCTCATCGTCCGCCTGACGATGTGCTGAAAGCATTCAATCCATACAAGTTCGTTCCGGGTTCGAACGAAACCGAAGGCATTATCTCGTTACACTCATTTTGGAATCACCCTCAGAGTTAACGACGATAACCCTTGCATTCTGAAACTCCATCTCGATCTTCACTTGAGATTACACGACCTAACGTTTAATTTGGATCGATGTGGTTTTCGGAATATCAATTGGATACCCGATCCCGGTCTCATCGAAATCCAAACGCCATTTTAAAGTCCAAGTTGTCTAATTAACTTAACAATTTAAATTTAACAATTGAATTCATATAGCAATTTAATACAGATAATTAACATCAGATAAATCATATAGCAAGTTAACACAGATAAATCATACACAATCATCACAGATATATCCAGAATATCACAAAACATCACAGGATATAAATAATCATCAGAGACAATCAATATAATCATCGATTTAAATCAACAGTTTTGATTTGTTTTAAACTTAATTGCATACTTAAACATAAATTATATTTTATTCACGCTTAATCAATTACGATTAATTAACTTATTTCAATTTATTAATTATTCCTTAATTAATGAAATAAATTCTTAATTACGAATCAATATCCTTAATTATTGATTTATAAAACTTAATTTGATAATTAATTATTATTAATTGCTTAATTAATCATTAATTATTAATTATTAATTAACTTAATCATTCAATCATTAATTATTTATTTAATCAGTTAGCTACCCCTTTTGTTAATGAATCAACTTCCAATGATTAATTACATTCTTAATTACAAATGAATTTCCACAAGGTGATTATTAAAATCTTTAATTACTAATTCCACTAAGTTTTAACTACTTATTAAATACCATTATTAATTTATTACATACATAATTAACTTTCACTTTAAATTAATTTCCCAATTTTGTTTCAGCAAAACTTTCAAGATCATCAGAGTTTAAAAACAAATTGTTTAATACTTAATAACATAGATTATGCTTAACATAATTACTTTACTATCATATTACAGCTAACCAATTTTATGCAATTTCAAACCCGAAGACACCCACGCACATACCTCGAGTAGGACTCGAGACTACCCAGCAATTTCACGCGATCCTCCCCTGCCTCTCTTCTTCTCCCTGTTTCTTAATTTAGCTGTTTCTTCTTCTTATAAAAAAAAACTTAAAGTTTTTATGTTGCTGAAACATATTAACACACACGCCTACTAACAAAAACTATTCAGGGAAAACCCGAAGAAACTAGCTCACTATCTCGAGTTACACTCGAGTCGACAGCCACACGCATTACTCCGCCGCCGTGCACGTGCACGGCGGTCCACCACCGCGACATTGCCACCCAACATCACCAACAAACTTCTAGCCATCCCCTCTCTCGAATACGAAGCCCAGAACAACCCCTAACACACGAAATCAAAATTCGACTTAAAAGTCGAACTGGAACTTGAACACAGTAGACAATTTCGCCTCGTCTACACGATTGCTATCACCTGAGACACCAAGCTTTCGTCCATGGATAGCCAACATCAATACCTAACTCCTCCCAAAACTGCTCGTCACTCGATGAAGTCACGATGTCGCGTGAATCACTCAACCGAACCCAATATTTTCAGAACCCAAATCCCTACTTTTGGTCATCTCCAAAAATCCATGCATTAGAAAATTCTTTTAGCATTTTTCTATTAATCACTCATCAATACCCTAGCTTCGTGTAGAATTTCATCATCAATCATTGAATAAATCACTTGATATTCATGAATTAGTACCTACAGTTCAATAATGTACTGCTCCCTAAATAGTTAATTAGAAAATTTAATTCTTGTCTTAAAAATCATATTACAGTATGTTGAATCAATATATAAACTCAAATTGTCAATTTAAGATATTTGAATTTTGAGTATAATTTTGCTTTATACTATAATTGTGAGTTTACAGTTCTATATGTTTTTTTTTGTCACAGCCTTCTTAAAATAATCTAATTCTTTAAACTTAAGCAAATTTATTTAGTTAAAAAAAAATCATATATAAAAAGTATGACTAATTCTCTTACTCCTTTATCTCAGCAACAAAACTGGAAGAGCACATATAAGTAGAACAGGAAGTAACCAAACATCACAGAACAGATTTTAATCAGCATAATCTTTATTCATAACCAAATTATTAGTAGTTAAATTTCCAGAATTAAGTTTACTCACCAGATTGTTGCAATTTGAAAACAGAGGCTATTGAGAAGACTGCAGTTTTGCAAGATTTGAATTCCAGTAACCTCTTTACTTTCTGAACTTATTTTGAACTTGCAGATATAAAGCTTTATTTATTCTTCTCTTACTTCTGCTCAGTTTTGTTTTCCTTGAGTTAATGACTGAACTTAGAGTAATGATAAATACAAATATTTATAACTTGCAACAATGGAGTCTTCTTGCACAAGCTTCACTTGATAAAATATCTTACTCTATTTTATTTTTTTATTTATTTGTTTTGTACTAAAATCTGAGATGTGTTAAAACTTTCGGCTAGGAGATATTTTTTTTTCCTCTTTGCAGTACATAAAAGTAGGCTAATTAAATGGTTGTGTTATCATTTTAGTTAACACACAATTAAATGCTAGCTGACACAAACCCATGGTGCAAAGATATTTGCAGATTGTGTTTTATTTGAACATACTTATGTGAACATATAACAAAAAAGTGTGTGCTGCAGGTTTTGTTTTTATTATTTATACTAGCATATTCAGTTTGCAGATTTTCTCTTGTGTTTGTACTAAATTCTTTCATTTCTATTTATATCTTATACCTATTATATTTGTACTTATGCTTGTAATCCTACCTTTATGTTATATTTATGTTAAATATAAAGAAGCTTATGTTTATAACCATAATTATAAGTATTTATATTTATATAGGAACTCATGTTAAATAGTTATAAGCTTATGTTATTTTAGTTATAAAAGTTATTGTTAGAAACATTGCTTAAATGTTATTTTTATTTAAAGTTAAATATTACAAATATTTAATTTGTAACTTATATATATTTATGAATATGATTGTGTTCTCGAACTTGTTACCATTAACTTCATTCATATATCTGATAATTAATGTCATTAATACATAAATTTTAATTTAATAAATAAAACAGATTTATTTCTGAATATTGTTGAAAGAATCTATTTACATTTTTAAATTATATTCCTTTATAACTAATATACAACTAATAATATCCAAATTCTTATTTATTTATAAATGAATATTTTATATTTTATTTAAATTGGATTAAAAACTTATTATAATAATAGGGTCAAAATTCCGGGATGTCACAATGGCTGTAACCAAAAGCAAAGACCCAAAAATCTTGCCAGTAGTGCCTAAATATACAACCAAGATCCACATAAGAGATAGCCTTAAGTTATATCAATGGCTCAGATAACCTAAAATGTAGTATAACGGTCAAAGCTCCCAAAGCTCTATATAAAAGTGAGTGATCATCAATTCACTTCAATCTACAAACAACCAGATAATGAGACGTGCCCAAATCACATCCTTAGAGGCGAGCCATGTCCACAATCCAAGGAAATACTATCCTCAATGGAGAGCTATGAAGCCTCTATGAATAAAGGGCACCAGTCCCCATATTAAATTGCAAACTGATTGATTGACTGATCATTCGTAATCTCATTTTAAATTTAGACTCAAGCTTTTAGACAATATTAATTAATGGCATACTTACCCAACTCGGACATTTGAAGCTGTTTTAGCTATTTGAATAAAGTAGCAAAGAAATTCTTAATAGTGGACATAAGGATCCCACTCCCGAACCATTGTAAGTCCTCTTATCCTTACGTTCCAGTACTTTTCTTACTACTTTTGGCCAAGGCATCCAGCCTTCGGCCGAACTTGATTACTACACTTTTAACTTCTAGAGTTTAGTTAGGATACTGGGTTTAGTGATGAAAAATCAATTCGACAGTGTCATAAAATCCAATTTAAAAGTCAAAACAAAGATGAAAACACCAAACATGTTAAGGGTGAAAAGAAAAATGATTTCATTCTACGTTAGCATCATTAAGGGATTGATGAAATGTACCATTATGATGCATAACTTAATATTTTCTTATTTGTAGATTATAACACGTGATAGGTCCAAGTAGTTGTAGAAAGGCTAAGTTGATGTAAAATGTTTTTGTTGGCATGACAAAGAAGTAGATTAGATGATTTTTGGTGTTTAGTGAAATGGAATTGGTGGTTGCATGATCCAAAAGGAGACTATTAAAATTGTGCAAATGGTTGAGGAATTTGATTAGCTAGTGGGGGGAAACAAAATTGCTAGGGCATTTATTATGGTTAGAGTGGTTGTGGCGGCTGTGATGGTGAAGCAGAGCCATATTTTTCTTATTATTAGACTTACTTCTCAATTAATATTTTGATCTCTGATACCAAATCATGCTTGCCAATACATTTGGTGGTATAGATTCTTTAAGGAAAGTGATATTATTGGCTAAAATAGAAGATTTGAAACTTTATTTAATAGAATACCCATATCCGTGTATGCTGCTCAGTATACTTTGCCTCTTGTTAACCAGGAAGCCTCCACCCAAAGTCATGGATTTTATTCTGCTACATTCTCGTCTAACTTAAATTTCTTTTTCATGTATGTTTCCTAGAAAAAATTAATAATATTTAATGTCAAACATTTATATTTAACTGCAAACAAATTAATGGAGAATTCTATATGACTAGTGACCTATGTCTTTATATGTATATCATAGTGTATATTAATTCATATGTATCATGTATATTCATTCGGTTATTCAAAAATGAGTAATAAACACAACAAACTTTGTGTATGTCTATAAAATCATTGAATACAGACTAGCTAGATAAATGGTGATAATAGAGGTGCGTTTACACTTTTTATTACATTCTAGGAATGCATAGAAATATCATAGGAATTCAAAATGAAGTTTAGTTTCCTTATTTTTTGTATAGCTGCACTTCACACTTGCTAATTACCCATAATTTCAAATTCAAAGCTCGTCTCTTAAAAAATTTATATGTTACACATTGTATCTACCTAGCTATAATTAGCTTTAAGATTTTGACATGTGCATTGCAAGAAATAAAGAAGCACCGTCAATTAATCCACAATTCATGGAATTCTATGGAAACCTAGAAATACAAGGAAGTAGAAAAGTGATGTCAATTTATCAATTAGCTATTATCTACTTGCTATTGTCAAACTGCAAATAAACCTTTCAACTATAGTTTGGTGTCTCTGCTAGAACTTTGAATTTCAGTATTTGGTTGTAGTTGGGACCAATATGTAATAAGTTATTATATTTTTGTTGTGGTAAAAACATAACAAGAGATTCTATCTTTCTTTAAACCAATCAAACATAATAAAAACATAATGATTACCAATTCTATCTTTTCTTAAATCAATTTAGTATACAAAAAATGGATATTAGGCTCGGGTCCTTAAAAACAAACTTAATAGATGAGAACCCCTCCCTAAAATGTAAATTAGGTTTTTAGAATTAAGTTACCGAATAATTGTAGAAATTTATGCAATTATATCCAAAATTTGCATAAATTTCTATAATTATTCAGTGAGTAATCACAAAATTTAGCGTAATTTTTTTGGTGAACAATTGCGGCAATTTCCGCAAAAAATTATGGAAATGTCCGCAATTTTTCGAAGAATAATTGTAGAAATTTCCGCAATTTTTTTAAATAATTGCAGAAATTTCCAATAATTTTCGTCGAATAATTGCAGAAATGTCTGCAATTTTTAAATATAATTGCATAACTATGTGCAATTGTTCACTGAATAAATATATAAATATTTGCAATTATTCAAAAACTTACTTCTAGTGATCTAATTTACATACTTTTTTTGCAAAGATATTTGGTGTATTTTGAAACTTAATAGTACGATAGGAAAATGTTCCACAAAAACAGGGACTAAAAATTGACGATTCTATTTTCCACTTCCCTAGATCTGAGTGGCCCTTACCCTCTGTGCCCTATCATTCTTTTAATATCATGTCATGGTTTCTCCCTCCGCTCTCCTCCAGGTTTGATGCTAAAGAATCGATAAACCAAGTTTTTTGACTTGCGGCAAATTTAGTGATGGAAGCGATGTCTCTCTAACCTGCTATAGCCATGCATATGCTCCACCTGCTCTCTCTCTCTCGCCAACGATTTCCCATCGTTGATGCCTGCGGTCACTGATGCCAACCATACTGTACTTCTTGAACCCCTTGCGATTGAACTTGAAGATAAAGTTGTTTTTAATGCCGCTCTAGAGCCTGCTGTCTCGCCTACTGATAATTGAACTCGCCATGATGAGTTTTCTAGCTTATTTGTCTACAACCAGTAGTCAATTATGATAATCTAGCAGTGTAACTACTGTTATTCCTACGGTTTCTAGCAAAACTAAATGCACTCAAACAGTACACCCCAATCGTCTAGATAGTGAAGTGTATTTGGAAAAGCAAACCCCCAGCAGTGGAATATATCCTATTTGAAGAAACTCGGCCTCCATCTCATGAACCGATATCAGATGAACTATTTTGGGTCCATCATGCATCTCAAATGAGATATTGGATTGGACAATACTTTTTTTAAAGTTTGTAGTCAATTTTGATGGTGAGCAAAGGTCTTTATTTTGTCAACAAAGAGATATGGGAAGATCAAAGTTGGGATAGGAGGTATGTTTACTCTGAGGAGTCAGTTGGTTTTGTTTACAATGTTCCCATGTTGTTTAAGGAGTGTAAATATGAATTAGAATCAGAATCTATCGAGGCAGAATGCGACTCCTCCAATGACAAAGGTGCATAGTTGGTAGTAGTCGAGACAAAGTGGTCTCGCTCCTGTCCTAAATGAGTCTTTGTAGCTACTGTTGCTTTTAGCCATATGCCTGTTTTTTATTTATATCTGCCTTAGGCAAAAAGACATAATAAGAGAGGGTAAAGCTAGATTATTTTGGCGGATCTTCCATTTTATCAATTCTTGCAAGTTAGTCCACAAATCATACATCCAGAATAAAGAAAGATAGCAGAACAATTAATTAGTGCCATATGATAAAATCTTGGAATTCCAAAGTTTTCAGTTACCGTGTTTTTGGACTTTATTTCTAAAAGCGCTGACATCATAAAAGTTTATCTAATATTCAAGTAATTTTTATAGGTAGTAGAAACTAAAAATTTGATAGAAAGATCACAGGGCAAAACTTTGTTACTGCACATTTAATAAGGAGGTAAATTATATGATATATCAAATAAAGTTATTTTATTGAGACTGACACGGTTAATTTGACGATATCTTCATTTGTGAAGTATTTATGTAGTTACCTTTGTTTTAGCAAATCAGTTGGCTAATTTGTAGCCTATCTTGACTCTTGTAACCATACATATTATTGAAAGTTGAATACAATGGGCAAAAAAATTGATTTCTAAATAGATTTCTATCATGGTATCAGAGCTATTCTCCTTACCCTAGCCTCACCTATCTTCTTCTCCGTTCTTCTTCTTCTTCTATCTTTAATTCTTTTCCAAGACAGACTCGTCCAAGGTTCATCCCGCACTCACCATCACTAATGTTAAATCTCTTATTCTCATAACATTAGGCAACGAGCAAGCCATGTATTATTCTTGAGCTACTCTGTTTACCAATCTTGCTAGGGTTCATGATCTTTACGATCACTTGGTTCCACCAACGGAGGAGAAGGCTATGGCTGCATATGTTCAGGCTAAGTCCGCTGATCCAGCACTTTGGAGCCGTTTGGATGTCGTTGTCTTGCAATGGATTTACAATACCATTTCTTCCGATCTTGTCCTCGCTATCTTCAGACGTAATGACATGGCAGAGGAGGCATGTAACCGTCTTGAAGCTCTTTTTCAAGACAACAAAACCTCTCCGGCTACCCATCTCGAGGAGGACTTTACAAATGCTGCTTTTGGGGCTTTCAACTCGATCGACAATTATCGTAATTATTTACAATCTCGGACGAATAGGTTGGCTGATGTTGATGCCCCAGTGACAAATGATCGTCTGGTTTTACGTTCCACCGGGTCCTTATCAGAAGCGTATAGTGGTACGATGAACTATAAACAAAATCAAGAGCCTTTGCCAACCTTTGAGAGTTGTCGTTTAAGGTTGAAAATGGCTGAGCGTACTATCAAGGCTCGTCAAGCTCGTGAAACTGGTGGTTTTGGGAGTCGGTCCAGTGGTGTTGCCATGGTTGCCACTGATTCATCTGCAAGGAATAAGGGCAACAACAATAATAAAGGGAGGAACAATTTGAAAAACAATGGGAAGAAAAAGGTCCATCAAAGTACTAATGGGTCCAGTCCTAGTGAGCCGCCATATCAACAGCATCAGTGGCAGCCACGTCAGCAGGCCCCACCGCCACAATGGCAGCAGCCTGGTTGGGGAGGGTGGACTATTCCTCCTTGCCCATTTTCCGCATATTCTTGGCAGCTAAGACCCAATCCAACGGCCCAACATCCCTCCTCTTCTGGGTTAGGCTTACTTGGGTCCAGACCTCAAGCTTTCAATGGCGTTGCTCCTCCTGCTCCTAGCTACATGCTCACCGACATTGAGGCCGCTATGCATGCTCTTTCATTCTCTCAACCAGATGAGAACTACTACATGGATACTGGTGCTATATCTCACATGATGACGGATGTAGGTATTCTCTCTCCTTATTTCAATTCAAGCAATAAGCATCATAACATTGTTGTTGGTAGTGGTCATTTAATTCTAATTATTAGTCACAGTCGCAGTACATTGCCTCTACCTTATCCATCATTTATCCTAAACAATGTGTTACATGCTCGTAGGCTCATTAAAAATCTGGTCTCTGTTCGTAAATTTACCACAGATAATATGGTTTCTATCTCTTTTGACCCTTTTGGTTTCTCTTTTAATGACTTACAGACGGGGAATGAACTAATGAGATGCGATAGCACTAAGGGCTTATATCCACTTTTCTCCAACTCTCAAGCCATTTCTTCCTACAATCATTCTGCTTTTACTGCTTTGCCTTCGAATATTTGGCACAATCGTTTAGGTCATCCTGGCGATGCTGTTCTTAAGTCTCTTTTTAGTAATAAATTTGTTGATTGTAATAAGGCTTGTAATACTTTTCTTCTTCTTGTCCTCTTGGAAAACATTCTAATCTACATTTTTATGATTCAGTGTCATATACTTTTCATCCGTTTGATACCATTCATAGTGATGTTTGGACTTCTCCTATTATTAGTACTTCTGACCATTGTTATTATGTTCTTTTTCTTGATAACTATATCAAATTTTGTGCACCTTTCCTATTGCAAAAAAAAATCTCAGGTCAAACAACTTTTCTTAGCGTTTTATGCTTTAGTCAAGACACAATTTGAACGTAATATTAAGATTTTTCAGTGTGACAATGGTACGGAATACATTGTATAATAATGGCACTTTTAAGGATTTTTTTTAGCACCATGGCATGCTTTTTCGTCTCTTATGTCCTCG
The DNA here is from genome assembly GCA_030765085.1 of Allium cepa. NCBI lineage: Eukaryota > Viridiplantae > Streptophyta > Magnoliopsida > Asparagales > Amaryllidaceae > Allium > Allium cepa. Next base: position 138,485,904 of record CM060945.1, read on the forward strand.
TACTCTCCAGAAAACGGGAAGGCCGAAAAATACATAAAACCCATAAGTAATATCATCCGGACTATTCTTGCTCATGCATCTATGCCACTCTTCTTTTGGCATCATGCCATCTCCATGGCTACATATCTTCTCAATATCGTTCCTTCCAAGGTATTGAATTACCAATCTCCTACTCAAATCCTCTATCAATGTGATCCGGATTATTTGAGTTTGCGCGTTTTTAGTTGCTTATGTTTCCCATTATTCCCCTCTTCTACTATTTATAAATTACAAGAAAGATCGACTCCTTATGCTTATTTTGGTCCGACTCCTAATCATCGTGGCTCCAAATGCTATGACATGTCTAGTGGTAAAATCATAATTTGTCTTCATGTTCGTTTTGTTGAAACAGAATTTCCATTCTTCAACTCCACAAAACAAAACCTTCGAATTATGATTTTTTGAGTGACAATATTAAACCTCAATTAATACAACATTTAACTCAAAATACCACACCATAAAATATGCAGCTTGACCCAACAACGCAGCCTAACGACTCGTCCTCTCTTCCTCAATCTGGGCCATAGTCTCACACAGGCCCAGATTACACACCTCCCACTACTGCCCACACTCGGTCATCTATTTCCTCCTCTGACCCATCTTCACTTTTCCACAGTCCAACCTCGTCTACGAGCTCCTCCACTTTGATCATTCCTCACACCACCCTTATGCCTCCCAACCCCATTTCAACCTGCATGACCACTCGTGCATCAAATGGCATTTTTAAACCCAACCCCAAATACTCTTCTAATTACCACACTACCACCACTACAGATATTTCTCCTGTTCAAAAAAATCATATTAGTGCACTTAGTGACCATTATTGAAAAAGTGCAATGTTGGATGAATTTAATGCTTTAATTGACAATAAGACTTAGGAATTGGTGCCTAGGCCGCCCAATGTCAATATTATTCGGTCTATGTAGATTTTTCGTCATAAATATAAATCTAATGGCTCTTTTGAGCGTTATAAAGCTCGTCTTGTAGGTGCTGGAAATACACAGCAATAAGGCGTTCATTGTGATGAAACGTTTAGCCCCGTGGTTAAACCGGTCACCATTAGAGCGATTCTCAGCATTGCTCTTTCTAAATCTTGGCCCATTCATCAAATGTATGTCAAGAATGCTTTCTTGCATGGTCATGTCAATGAAGAACTTTATATGCATCAGCCCATGGGTTTTCGTAACAAAAATTATCCGAATCATATTTGCCTTTTGAAGAAATCTTTGTACGGATTAAAACAGGCTCCTCGAGCTTGGTACCAAAGATTTGCTGATTTTGTTGCTACCATTGGGTTCTCTCATAATACGTCATATCACTCTTTATTCATCTACAAGAATGGTTCTGATATTGTTTATATTCTGTTATATGTGGATGACAATATACTTACAGCTTCTTTTGATCGTCTTCATAAGTATATTATGACTCTCTTAGCTTCTGAATTTTCTATGAAGGATCTAGGTCCTTTGAGTTTCTTTCTGGGTATTGCTGTCACTTGTCATGCCCATGGTCTTTTCTTATCTCAGACACAGTATGCTGCAAAAATTATTGAACGTGCCGGAATGTCTAACTGCAGTTCATGTTCTACTTCTGTTGACACTAAGTCCAAACTAAGTGCCACCGCAGACCGTCCTAATGATGTTCCGACTAAGTATCGTAGTCTTGCAGATGCTGTTCAGTATCTTACATTCACTCGGCTAGACATTTCCTATGCCGTGCAGCAGATCTTCCTTCATATGCATGCCCCGACTAATGAGCATATGAAAGCTCTTAAGCATATCATACACTATCTGCAGGGTACCATTTCTTTTGGTCTCTACTTGTACAAATCCAATATTAAACGTATTATCTCATATACAGATGCAGATTGGGGTGGTTATCCTGATACCCGTCATTCTATCTCTGGTTATTGTGTATTCCTTGGAGATAATTTGGTTTCTTATCTTTGAAACGGCAACCTACTCTTTCCCATAGTAGTGCTGAGGTGGAGTACAGGGGTGTTGCTAATGTTTTTTTTTGATTCGTGCTAGATCAGAAATTTGCTTCTAGAGTTGCATTGTCCTATTCAAAAGGCTACTCTAATTTATTGTGATAATGTGAGTGCTATATACTTATCCGGCAATCCTGTTCAGCATCAACGCACTAAACACATTGAGATGGATATTCATTTCGTTTGTGAGAAAGTAGCTCGTGGCAAAGTGCGTGTGCTTCGTATACCGTCCCGTTACCAAGTTGTTGATATTTTCACAAAAGGGCTTCCGCGCATATATTTAATGATTCCAGGGACAGTCTAAGCATACGAGAACCTCCCTCTTCGACTGAGAGGGTGTGATAGAATATATTTTACATATATTCTAGGCGTTAGAATATTTTCTGCATTTATTTCTGATTTGACGATATCTTTATTTGGAAAATATTTATTTAGTTACCTTTGTTTTAGCAGATCAGTTGATTTGACAATATCTTTATTTGGGACGTATTTATTTGGTTACCTTTGTTTTAGCAAATTAGTTGGCTAATTTGCAGCCTATCTTGACTCTTGTAACCATATATATTATTGAAAGTTGAATACAATGGGCAAGCAAATTGATTTCCAAATAGATTTCTATCAAGTAAGTTATAAAATTTAGTGTTTTATTGGAATTAATTTAAATATTTTTTTACATGTTCATATCATTTCCATATTATTATTTTAAAATTGAAAATGATAAGAAATCAATCTTAATCTTTGAATTGCCACACATTGAATTATATTTTATAACTTACTATAGGGATAAATGGATTAAGTAAATTAAGTATTAAAACTTTGTTCAGAAACAATAGTGATGTTTTAGTATATGGGAATAAAGCAAAAAAAGCTTTTATAATCATTGTCTCTGAAAGCAAATGTTGGAAGAAAAGAATGAAAAAAATTCAATCAAATATAGGTAGATGTAGATTTAAAATATAATAGAAATATAAGTATATAGATATTTTCATAGGGCCTATATATAGTACACATTAACATAGTAATTTTTTAAAGTTTATTGGTGAGTGAAATAGTGGTAATAAAGAAATTCAGTGTTGAATTTCATTCTAAAGAAATATGGACATCTACTTGAAAGTATATTCATATCGTATCTTGATAATATGCAACAATTTTGATTAAAACCGTTGTCTGTCTTCGCAAATCATTACTAAATGATCAGTAAGACTTAAAATAATTTGAGCAGTAACATATGAGTCCATACTTAGAAAAAAAATCAGAGTTAAAATAGTGACTTTGCAAGTCCATACTAAAACTTCATTCAAAGCTAAAATAGTGGCAATAAAACATTTCTGAGCCGTGACTTTGCCAATCCATACTAATACATCAATGATAGTTAAAATATTATCAAAGTTAATATGTTGTGACTACTTAATGGTCAAAGTTAGAGTTTTGATGAAGTGAACATCATGCAAAGAATTACATGGTAGCGATGTTTTAGTATTTATTGATAAAACAACAAAAGCTTTTATAGTCTTTGTCACTAAACGCAAATGTTAGGGAAAGAGAATTGAAAAAAACCTAGATATGGATAGTAAGAACATGATAGAAATAAAAGTACGTAAATGATTTTCATAAAGCTCATAGTATACATTGACAAAATATTAAATTCTCAAAGGGTATGTAAAATCATAGTACACATACAAAAAAAATACGAACATATAATCACCAATAATAAAATATCCTTGAACCAATAAAGAATTAGTTAGTGGAGTCATAAGACAAAACATTATTTAGGAACTTTCTAAAAAATAAAGAGAAATGAGAAGGGTTAATGGAGTTGAAATAAAAGAAACATCGAGGGGGTTTTTTTTGCAGCAAGTTAAGAAAAAAACAAGAGCAGCTATACATTTAGGAATTTTTAAATATATTACCGAAACTATAGAAATCAGAATGAACATAATATTGATTTTTAAATTTGGCTACTACCATTGTAACAACCCGCATATTTATCGATTTTATATTTAAATATTTTATTTAAATATTTTGTCGTTAATCGGATATTGGTCCGAAAAGCTACTTTTTGCAAACGGTCAAATTAGGACTCGAGACCACTTCCATTGAGTTCGAAATGCCGTTTACAATTTTTTTAAGTATAAACATTGGTAGGTTTGGAGTTAGTGGAATTTCACTAACTTTTCCCGCTTTGGACTTTGGGTTAGATTGCCATTATAACTCAAGCCCAAACCCCCTTCCTTCTTCTCACTCTTCATAAATTTCCTAACAACCAAGCTTTTTCATTAATGGTGAGTGGAAGAGGAAATTAAAACTCCAAGCTTAGGTTTCAACTTTAAATCCATCATTCAACTCCAAAATCAAAGTGAAGACATTGGATTCTAGCTTGTAGTTGCTTCTCCATTGTTTCAAGCTCCTTCTTCATTGAATTTGTGCAAAGGTGAGATTTTTATCTCACAATTCTAGCCTATAACTATATTGGACTGTTGGGAATGATTCTCTATCATTTTTGCATGCATGTTAGCATTTGGTTTGGATTGGATTGGCGAAAAACTCCAATTTTTAGCGTTTTGGTGAATTTTCTGCACTTAGGTCGTTCTGGCCATTTTTAGCTCGTTCGGAGTTAAGTCGTTCGTCCATTGGTCGTGAGTCGTTTACGAGTTAACCCTAGGTCGTTCTGGCCATTTTTAGCTCGTTCGGAGTTAAGTCGTTCATCCATAGGTCGTGAGTCGTTTACGAGTTAACCCTTAAGTCGTGCAACCCTTAAGTCGTGCAACCCTTAAGTCGTGCAGCCCTTCAGTCACGCAACTCATAAGTCGGTTACGAGTTATCCCGATAGGTCGTTGGACCCTTAACTCGTAGGTCGTTGGACCTTATCTCGTTAGGTCGCTCCTGGCCTAACCCTTAAGTCGTGCAACCCTTAAGTCGTGCAGCCCTTCAGTCACGCAACTCTTAAGTCGGTTACGAGTTATCCCGATAGGTCGTTGGACCCTTAACTCGTAGGTCGTTGGACCTTATCTCGTTAGGTCGCTCCTGGCCTAACCCTTAAGTCGTGCAACCCTTAAGTCGTGCAACCCTTAAGTCGTGCAGCCCTTCAGTCATGCAACTCTTAAGTCGGTTACGAGTTATCCCGTTAGGTCGTTGGACCCTTAACTCGTAGGTCGTTGGACCTTATCTCGTTAGGTCGCTCCTGGCCTAACCCTTAAGTCGGGCAACCCTTAAGTCGTGCAACCCTTAAGTCGTGCAGCCCTTCAGTCACGCAACTCTTAAGTCGGTTACGAGTTATCCCGATAGGTCGTTGGACCCTTAACTCGTAGGTCGTTGGACCTTATCTCGTTAGGTCGCTCCTGGCCTAACCCTTAAGTCGTGCAACCCTTAAGTCGTGCAACCCTTCAGTCACGCAACTCTTAAGTCGGTCACGAGTTATCCTGTTAGGTCGCGACCTCTGTTAAGTCGGCCATGTTGGGTCGTGAGTCATCGTTAGGTCGAACCCCGTAAGCGGTGGCGTTGCCCCCGCACCCCCACCTTGGGGGGTTGCCACCCCCCCGGACCCCCCTCCGTAGGGGATCTTATCTGAAAAACATTGAGCTGATTTCCTTGGATTTTATTCACATCTCCGTATGCGATCTTTGTGATTGATTGTTTCTACAATTGCTTCTATGTTTTATCATTTTATAATATAAAGGTTTCAATACTAGTAGTAAATATGAAAACTCTTTTAACAAACAATTTCAACTCTATTTTTAATAACAAAGCTATTTTCTTAAACCGTTTTCCAATCTATTAGTATATACAAACCTTTACCTCACTCGGATGAGAAATCTAATTAAACGACTTAGTAAAACAAGTGGTATGAAACGCTTGCGTTCACTTCGTCGGTTAATTCTTGGACTTGTTCGATTGAACCTCTTGTGACAATTTTATTAGTGAAGATTTACAGTTTGTTCGTAAATATTTAAGTTAAGCAAGTGGTTATGGGACATGAAGCTAAACTTCTATATTTACTAGCTTAGTGTAATTGACACTTCTCGTTGATCATGACGATCATTCTGATGCTTTAGACTAGCAACTGTGCGATGTCTCTTGTTGCGAGGTTAGACTAGACACCACTTGTGTGATTCCACTCACACATACCTTTTTGCTTTTTGGTTAGTCTGGACCTTAATCTGTGTGATTCCATTCACACATGTGGGGTAGCTCCCCTTGGTCTTCGGACCGTCATGTGATAGGCCTCTTTCTCTTTTCTATGATTTCTGGACTTCTTGCATTGATTTCTAGAATTTATGTCATTAACTTGTTATGAGTACAAGTTTGGGGTATGATGCCCTTTCCGAATCTTTGAGAAGATTCTTGTGATATTGATTATCTCTTATTGATTGATCTTCTGTTGATCATTATTTACATACTTATAGTGGTATGTCATTATGGATATTTTATGTTTATGCCATATCTTTTATGTTATATCTTGTCATCTGATATTTATAGCTAGACTGACCCGTTTATTATTTTTCTTAAATAATACTCGGGTCAGACCGAGATGTTACAGGTGCTTCTGCTTGACTTCTTCCCAGGGATTCATCACTCTGACTTTTGGCTAACTGTTTAGATTAGCAGTTTTTGTTGTATACACTTGAGATATAGACTCATAGTTGTATTCTTTTGTATAGCACGTGTTGCTATTCTTTTGTATTATTGTGGATCTTTTGACCACTACTCTGATGTACACTTTCATGTGTTAGTTATATATTCATATCTTCTTCCGCCTTTGTGATATGGATGTCTGTGACTGATTTGCGTTATGCTTATTTCTACGTTTGTTTCCAAAGATTATTTATAGCCACCGTGTGATAAGCAATTACATGGATGGTCGCTCCTCAACAGCCTTATTCTCCGCGCTAGTTGACAGCACTACTCCGTAGTGTTCTTGGCTAGCATGGGTATAGAGGTGGGGCGTCACAACCATCAAACACTATAGAGTTTTAAAAGGAAAACATACAATTATAAATGAAGAATTTTGTCCTAAAAGTAACCAAACAACATGCTTGTACTATAAAAAAACAAAAAAAATTATGAAGTAACTTAATGTATCCTTGCGTGGTATAGCTGAAATTTGACAAAATTTGATGCAAATGTTTTTTAAGGTGCATATCTTATCAAATCTTTTATATTCTCGTTATGTTATATACAACCTGGTAACTTTTCTATTGCAACATAATTCTATTAATAATACAATTACTATAAAAAAGGATTTTATTACATAACCATATAAAATGGACTTATCAAACTCCGTACAATATATCTGTTAAAATAAGCATGGTTCCAAAGTAAAAACTTTAAGTGATATAATTTAATCTTCCATTGTCATGAAAATTCCATAAAATGTTTATCTATAAAAGGGACAAATTTAAATATCCATATTACAACAAAAAGAATTCGAATTAATTAAATCTAAATATTCATGAAGAATAATATTTCATATATATTAGAAATGTTAGCCTTTTGTAATCAAATAAAGAAGCTATATTATGAAGAAAACCTCTACTCAAACTAAAATAGCTATAAATTTGATCTTTGAAATTTGAAAATTCATGGTCATTATAAAAAGGATCCATAACTTTCCTACTTTCAAAAAGGGAAAAATATTAAAAATATTTATATTTCATCAATCTTAAAATTTTCTACCACTATAGCCAATATACAAAACCCGTGCTTCTAACAAAAATATTACTTCAAAATCATTCCATCTACACAAATCATGGGATTTAACTCCTAGTAATATATAAACTAAGTAAATGAAGGCATAGGAAACCATTCATTATAAATGTAACTAGTGGCTAGGAATTACACATTCTTGTATTGATAACGTGAAAAACGTTATATAAAATTACATTTCATAATACTTGGATTTATGGAATAAAATATTATTCTCTTAAGTCATTTCTATATTCTATATTCAAGACAACTAGCTTGACGGAAAAGGGAAATAGCCTTGTTTACAGTTATAACCGATTTCTTGCAAATTTGTGTGCTACTTTGCATATATTTTCCTACACTAAAAAAAGAGCTTTTGCATTAATGCATCTTATTTATTAACTTTAACTACTGGAAGAGCAATGTATGAAAAAAATAACAAGCAAAATACGGGTTGGTTATATCGTTCATCTAGTTGTACTACTATAAAACATAGAGACTTTCAAAATAATCAATTCTAAAAAAATGAAACGCGCACATACATAAATTGAAAAACATTTTATATACATACACACATATACATACATACATACATATATATATATATACATACATACTACATACATACATACATACATACATACACATATACATACATACATAGATATATACACACACACACACACACACACACACACACACACTCATATATGAAAGCATACATGGAAGTAAAAAATCATATAGTTTACAATTTCACTAACACATCCCACTCTAACTAATGTTGATACGCTCAGAAATATATATGCAAGCATACATGGAAGTAAAAAATCATATAGTTTAAAATTTCACTAAAACATCCCACCTCTAACTAATGATTGCACGCTTAGAAATTAATTTCAGTATTTCCAAATCGATGCCACGGCGTATGTGAATAATTATAGTCTAAAATTAGAAAATTGGTAATTAGTATAGTGTGTGAGTTAGTCAAACAAAAATGTAAAAAAATAAATTAAATTTTGATTTATGAGATAAAAAAGAAAGACATTAAATTAAATTTTAATTTGTAATTAGATCCAATTAATGAGGACTATGCAAAAAGAAGAGAAGATGTATTAATAATTGGAAATCAAGTAGATATTTAACTAAATTTTCTGAAGGAAAATCTTGTTCTTCTTCACTTAAGCATCCATAACCCATCATCATTGACCTATTCATATTTCTTTTTTTTTGAAACCCATGTATTTGTGAAGTAGTCATTAAAGTGAGCTATTGCGGAGTATTGGGTGATCTGGATGGTGATCTTGCGATTAAGGCTTTAACGGTGAAGATCAAATGTTATTTATGTAGATCCATATTTTGATTATAAAAACCAGTTAAAAACCATAAGTGGGTCTCTTTTGTACTTAGTTGACTACATGGTTATTAAGCTGTAACTATCCGTCTTTTAAGAGCAGATCCCCTGTACCAAACTTCTCTGTTCCCTCTGTCCCCAACCAATCGGAGACAACAATTTTCCGGCGTTTTGCAATTAAACCCCAAACAGTAGGAGAGAGAAAAGGGGTTTAATTGCAAAATGTCTGAAAATCAGTGTTTTCGATTGGTTGGGGACAGAGAAACAGAGGGGGTTTGGTACAGGAGATTTGGTCTCTCTTTTTCACATCTAGGAATGACACTTAATACATCTTTGGTATTCATGTGCCAATCATTTTTATGTCCAAAAGATAGGTCATTAGGGGTGAAAAAAGAAGAAGATATAACAGAAGCTCACATTGTGACGAGCAATATATAATATAAACAAAATCTTTACAAAAAAATCATCTTTATTTATATACAACATTATCTAAATAACAAATTTATACATACTTTTATTTCTATTATGTTCTTACTGTACATATCTAGGTTATACATTTAAGTAGTAATTACTTATTTAATTCCTAATTCCTCCTAATTATCTTAAACTAATAATAGTCTATTATTATTAACTCATACTTAATTAATGTTTATACTTAATTAACGTCTTGAAAAATGATTTCAAAAATAATTATTTTAATACACTTTTTATTCTGTAAATGTTGATTTTTCTAAATTGCCTCGACATCAACCATCACTATGGATGCAGTTACTTCAGAGTAAACTTCTAAGTTCTCCTTTCTAACTCCTTTTCTATAACTTTGATTCACTTTTATAACATAAGTAAAAGATTTTGAAAAACTAAACAACACTAAAAATTTGAAAACTTTTAGTATAAAACTAATAAAAAACCATTTTTCCAAAGGATCTTGAGTCCTATTTAACATAGCAAAATTGTCAACTTTCATAACCTACGATTCCATATCCATTACTTACATATTCAACATCGTATCCATAAACAAAGTTCAAAACTTTACAGCCAACACTTATATTTAGACATCGTTTCAACTCTAACATCCAATCACATACAACAACATACACAGATAATCAATCATCCAATACTCCAATAATTCAAACACATATTGTGCACAAATTTATCCAACATATTAAAGTTTAAAACTTTTAATTTAAAACAAAAGTTTACTCACCAAAACCATCCAAACTTTCACTAGAACTATAATAGAACGTAGATCCATGCTATATGATTTGAAAAATGAAGATTTGTTGGCCTAAAGGCCTTAAGTTGGTTCGATCAAGGAATGGTGCACATGGCCTGAGGGTGGTGGAGCCCGACCTTGAAAGGTGGAGGGAGTTCGAATTATTATCGAATTTACAAAAATAAAATTCAAAAAGGGATCATCTTCCAATAGATTTTTGGATAAGATACTCATGGAATTTGAAAAAGTTATCAAATGAAAAGTTCTTAAAAATTCTCTTCTCTATAATTTAAAGAAAAAAATCACTCAATTTAGATCTTTTTTTAAGGAGATATGGTTAAAATAAGAAGAGGTATTTTCAGACTTGAAAATCTAGGTCCGAAAATACTCTGCAAAGAAAAGGGATTTGGACATGGCTATGCTCAAAGTTTAAAGAAGCGGTACACTTAAATGTTGTACCCAAGAATTTGCTATGGTTTGAAAAATTGAAATCATTTATTTGGATAAGATATGAGAAAGATATGGTAAAAGGAAAATGATGTGAAATTGAAGAAGTGATAGGGGTATTTATAAGCAAGAGAATAAAGTAAATTACTAAAATAGCTTTGTACTTTACCCTTCGCATCCACTTCCCACATCACCATGCCACCTCACCTTCATGTACCTCATGCATATAAGCTTGTCGGCCCTTCCCGTTTCTTAGCCAACAAGCATTAATGAGTTATTGTACTTAGGTTTCCTAAGGTATCTTTTCATATTCAGCATTTTGTTTTGTTTTGTTTTTCATATAATGTTACATCCGCCTTTTATATTACTTAAATATGCATATATAACAAACTATATCCCAACTTCATCTAAAAAAGAATAAGTATAATTATACAATAGAGTTTACAATGATTCCTATAACTTTTAGCCTATAAAAATTTTAAAATCTAGAAAACGAATTTTGATCGCATTTATGTTTTCTTCGAACTAATTATTTTTGTAAACAAATTTTGAAAACTAATTCACTATCATTATTTGTTATTTAAATGAGTCTTATTTTAATTATAAAATCTATTATTTGAATATTTAAAATTAACAAAATATTTGCAAATCAAATCGGTGAAATTCCGGGTCATTACATTAATCTTTCATTGTTGACCCAAAAGATCAAAGTCGTAAAAATACATCTTAAAAATATGTATTTATTATGGTGTATATTATAAGAAACGTACAATAAAAATAAAACCAAAAAGCAAACTTTTGTTTGTAGCAAGATTTGTTAGATGAGATGAATTAAATTGGTCGATTAACACTAGGGTATACCATCATCTCAATCAAAATCCCTATCTAACTTGACTTTTTTGTTAATCCACTAAACGAGCTAAAGAAATGATTCTTTATTACTTAATAGGTAGGAGGTCATGATTCAAAGGTCTTGTTTTATATATAGGGTAATAATATTTGTTGCAACTACTAGTATGGTGCCTAACAATGTTGAATGAAGTGCAAATGTCTGGTTCCTGCTTATAGAAAATTACTGTACATGATATGTAAGGGAACTCCCTACATAGAGGGTCGGTCATTATTCCCACATAGGTAATTTTTAGGGTGATTGACTGTGACGACCCGCCCTTTTACTACCAGAAAGACGTATCATCATTGAGAAAGAAAGGGATAGGAATAGAAAAGAAAGAGAAGGAAAGAACAACAACATCAGAATCTCACAGCGGAACGGAACAAAATATAATATATCATATAACTGTTACATAGTTTTATATATATATCAGAGTTATACAATATCAATACACATGACAACCATACATTCATCTATCACTATATACATCAGAGATACATCATACATCAACTACTGACACGACGGAACTAGATAGATAACTACATACGTCTGGAAACTCCTGCTCCAAGCTTCTCCAGTAATCAAAGTCCGAAACCTATCACTTGGCTACTCATAAAAATTTGAGTACCCAAGAGTTTATGAAAAACAAAATATAAACCGCGGGTCAGACATGGGTCTGGTATGAGTAAACGGTTTAAGGTTGTTTAACTTTGAAAAACATTTGAAAAATAAGGTATCACGTAAGACTCCCCACAAATAAATACGGGTAGGTTTTTACCTTACGCTAACCAAAACATTTCATAGGAAATCCAGTAATATTATAATAATGTCTAGGGTTTTCAAATAAATATAAAATAGCTGAAATTGTTACATGATTAAATTCCAGCTACTAGCCACCAAAGTGGGTAATACAAATCAAAACCGTAGGGTCTTGTAGGGAAAATGGATTTCCAACAATGGCAGGGCTACTGGGGTACCGCCCGTCACAGTACGGGGCCTAGATCACCGTACCGAGGATCACTCCCGACCCCCTACAACACAAGGCCGGAACCGTTCCTTACTGAACAGTCCCGAACAAGATATACCCCGTGGTCGGCACGACCAACCACCCACTAAGCCGAAATAAAAAGGGACATCTAGACAGGGGAAATATCTTGTCCTGCTTGGGCATGACCCACCTAACCTTGCTGCATCTCCCCTGTTTCAGCCATTCCCGGTTGATGAGGCTTGAGGCTACGATTACCTTTATAGAAAATATCACTTAGAATGCTCATCGTCCGCCCGACGATGTGCTGAAAGCATTCAATCCATACAAGTTCGTTCCCAGTTCGAACGAAGCCGAAGGCATTATCTCGTTACACTCGTTTTGGAATCACCCTCAGAGTCAACGACGATAACCCTTGCATTCTTCATACACTATCTCGATCTTCATTTCGGGATTCACGACCTAACGTTTAAATTGGATCGATGCGGTTTTCGGGAAATCAAATATGATTCTACCGATCCCGGTCTCATCGAATCCAAACGCCATTTAAAGGGCCAAGTTGTCTAATTAACTTAACAGTTTAAATTCAACAATTGAAATCATATAGCAATTTACCCCAGATAAATAACATCAGATAACTCATATAGCATTTTAACACAGATAAATAACATCAGATATATCATATAGCAATTTAGCACGGATAAATCATACACAATCATCACATATATATCACAGAACATCACAGGATATAAGTATACATCAGAGGCAATCAATATAACCATCGATTCATATCAACCAGTTTGGTTTGTTTAAACTTAATTGCATATTACGAGTAAACTAAATTTTATTCTTACTTAATTAATTACTAATAAATTAACTTATCCCAATTCATTAATTACTTATTACATTATTCACCTAATTACTTAATTAATTATTAATCAATAACCTTAATTACTGATTTATAAAACTCAATTACACAATTTAATTATTACTATTTATTAATTAATCATTAATTATTAATTTACTTAACCGTTTAATCCTTAATTAGTTAATTAATTAGTTAACTATGATTTTTGTTAATTAATCAACTTCAAATGATTAATTGAATTCTTAATTACAAATGATGTTATACAAGATTATCATTAATATCTTTAATTACAAATTCAATTACATTTTGAACTACTATTACATCACAACTATAAATTTATTACAAACATAATTAACTTTGATTTTAAATCATTTACTCGTTTTACTTTCTGTAAAACTTTCTCAGTAATATTAAAGTAAATCATAGTTCACATAAATCTATTAACATCCTTAACTTGTTTAATGCTTAACTTAAAATATATCTTTCAACTTAGTGCTACAGATAGCAAATCCCAGTACTTAAAAACCGAAGACAACAACGCGATTAACACGGGTGAAACACGAGACTACCCTGAAATCTTCTCGCATGAATCTCCTTCCTCTGTTCTTATTATTTTATTTTATTTTCTTCTGTAAGTTTGTTAAACGTTTTTATATAAATGAACATCAGGAATTCAACCATTAGGTTTGCGATCGACTCGAGTCAACTACCGAAGAAAACCTGAACTCGACACGAAGCACCCTCATGTCAACCGAAAATACAAAAACCCATCGCCATCGCCATCGTGCACGTGCACGGTGGTTCGGCGCACCTCCGGCGGCCCTTGCCAGCGCCCACAAACCATAATCTCACTCCTTCCCCAAGATTGAAACCCAAAATTCCAACAAAGAGTCGAAATCAAAAAGTCACCTTAAACCTGAACTTGAAACAATATAGCCTCACCAAAAAACACCTAGACCTGCAACCCCACATCGCCAGAGGCGAAGCCACGCCACCTACGCCAAGTCCTGCCCCTCTGCAACCATCTCTTCGAAGCTCGGAAAGCTCGGTCACACTAAGACGCCGGAATCAAAAAAATTCAGAGTACCAGAAAACTTTGAACTAAAACCCAATTTTATATTCGTTCGATAAATTCATCTGAAAACTGCTCTCTACATATTGATCTAAAAATCCTTGTTTTTTTTTTGAAATTCTTCAATCTCATTAAGGATTCAAAATAAAATCTTGAATTAGCTTCCGGTACTACTTGAAATTATCAATAAATTTACTTGGTTTTCCTGTAAAACTATGTCATAGTACCATTCCTTTACAAAGTGTTAATAACAGTTTACAAGACTTGGTTTTAGCTGCAATACTTGGTTTGATTGAAAAATTAAATCTCAACATGTTTAGGAGTAAATAACTTTAAGTTCATTCAAATATTCACCATGTATTCACTTAACAGAGAAGTATGTGCAAACCACAGGATTATATGCAAATGTAAAACATATACCACTGAATCACTCAATCATCATAAGTGTTGATTTAACTTAAAGTTTTAAGGATTTTGTTTACTCACCAAAAAAATTCCAGAATCAAAGAATAAACAGAGGTGATGAAAACTGCAGATGAATCTGCTCCTAACCCTTGATGATTTGAAACTGTTTTGAATCTGCCCTGTTCTTGTTTTGAATTAAATTTTTGATTTTACTTCCTATTTCCTTCTTTTGTTTCCTCTGATTTACTATGGCTTACAGAAAAATCTAAAAAGAACAGAGGTAAACATATATATATAGAAGATATAGATGTTTAAAAGAAGGTGGTTTCTAGTGTAGTTATTATTTGTTCTAATATGGCAGATTTTATTTACTGCAAAGAAAATATTTGCTAAATATCCCTGAATTGGCAAAGATGTAGGCTAGAGCAGATAGTATTAAATGCTTGTTGTAAAATGTGTTTACATAAATATCATTATTTCGGCTGCGTATATATATAGATAGTTGTATGGAGATGTACTTTTGCAGGTCAAAGGCTTGTGAATGAAGCTTCATGTATAAAGATATTTGTATTTAAATGTTATGAATACTTTTTTTTTCCCTCAGTCCAAATCTTTTGCATATGCATAGGTACATCTTGTAGTTCATTTAAAAACTTTGACTCCTCTGCACACATGATTACACAGCAACTCTCGATCAAATATATATGAAGATATTTTATAAGTAAATATTTGTTTTGTTATCATGTTATTTTCTAGCTTGCAAAAAGGTTCATACATATGTATCATATTTTACTTCACATTTAACTTTATCTATATTATGCTTTGTTCTTGTTCTACTCTTTGTTTACATAATTATTATTATGCTTATACTGTATAGATATTTGTAAGTGTACAACTTGCAGGTACATATTTGGCTTATGTATGAAGCTTTGAATAAAGATCTTTGTTTTGTTATTAAAATCTTGTCTTGTATTATGTTATACTTGTTTTTATTTCATTTTATACTTTGAGTTTGGATTACATGTGAAGATATTGTATATAAAAGAACAGTTTTATTATTTGCTTGCTTACTTATTTATATTTGTATTTTATATTTTGATTATCAATATTTACCTTATATTCTTAAGTTTTACTTATATTTAATACTTATTTTTATATTTATTTCCAATTATAATTTATTCAAATTATATACATAAGTTTGACTCATATTTTACATGTACATCTTATATTACTAGAATTTGATTTTAAATTTTAAACATTATCAAGCATATGGATTTATTTAACCAAAGTTAACAATGTATAGCATTCTAATTTAATTATAATATTATCGAAAGATTTATTTTGAATTTCCAAAGTCCAACTTCCCTTTTACAATTTAAATAAATTGTCAGCATTCCCAAATCATAAGCATTTTAATATGATCAATTCACATTTTATTAGATTAACCATCAACAATATAAAATCTTTGATTTTAGTGTATAGGACAGATTTTGCTTTAAATGGTTTTGAAGCATTTTATTTTGAAATTTTCAAATCAAAACTTTCTTTTATAAAACATATAACTGTTAAATATCAAAGATCTCATCAGTCTAAAAATTGAAAAGCTTGTATTTAATTTAAATTAGATTAAATTTTAATTAAAATATGCTGTCAAAAATTCCTGGTTGTTACATTCCTTCCCCCTTAAAACAATTTCGTCCCCGAAATTGTAAACAACAGTTAATTCAAAAGCTTTTATATTCACAATCCAAACATACACAATCAAACAGTCTATTCTAACAAACAACGCTAGCTATCTGAACACAAGTTCGGATAAGTTTCCCTAAAATTTATTGAGAGTTCGTCTCTCGATGATCAACAATCCAAACTGGATTCCTGACCACAGTTAAATTTGATTCTATTTCCAAATTCCTGAATTACTGGTTTAACAACTAGTGATGAATCATGAGCAAATTCTTAAGATGGCATATATGGAATACACAATAAATTCCAGATATCCACTCTGGCAACTCAATTCTGAAATCTACAATATTAATTCTTTCTAAATTTTATTGACCTCATTTCAGAATTTCAATTCCTATTAAATCAAGCCCGTACGATGTACATATATCATTCGTATGCAACATCAAATCCGATCGCTCGCTCGATCACACAATTTCACTTCCGAACTAGTATTGTCCACCCAACTTTCTAGTATGGACTCAGAACTGGTTTCTAGATTAGAGACTGTCATTCTCCTTGCACAGCCATAACTATGATAGAGAATTTCTAGAATCAATCATAAATCCAAATCCAAGGTTCGTCGTCGAAAATCGAGTGAAAAATCCCAACTCGGATCGATTTAACTATCTCGAAATTCTGTGCTCGAATCTGGATCAAATTGTTATGCGAACAAAATAATATACGTACATCCTACGTATTCATATCCATTGATTATCAACCATATCAATTTCTTTATTCACATTATCCCGATTTTATCCACTTGGAATAATTTTCTCAATATCAGATTTTACTTAAGAATTTCACCATTCATTTCTTAAGCTTAATATAAACATTATATATACTCTTATATTATCACTCTGCCACTTTAGCCTTTATATCTTCTTCTTTAAATCTGAATTACCAATTCCATATGAATTCAATTTTCTTAACTCTGAATATTGAACTTTTATTGACTATCTCCATTTATAACTGATTCCTATTATTATTTTTAAATTAGTTTCATTCATTAGTTTACTTTAAATTTTCAATTTGAAATTTTTTTGTTGCTAAATTTTTTTTTATATAGTTTTCAAATTCTGAAAAGCTTTGACATATTCTCCATTACATATTTCCATAAGCACATATGTAAGGTTCCAATCCTCAACACAATTAATTTCAATCAATTATCAAACAATTCCCTTTTAATTAAAAGGAATTTACAACATACTTGCTTATATAATCCATTTAAGCAATACAAACTCATATTCAAAATCATCCTATTTTGCTTCCAATAATTCATAGAATTTTATCTAATTCTAATTTACTTCAAACAACCCATTTTCTTATGCAATTTAACAATATTATAGTGAATAAATGATTACTTAAGCTTTATAACAAATCTTAAATTGATTTCAACTCAATTTACACCTGAGTCCATCTCATTTAATTTATTCACAATCTTTTCATTGCATTTTCTTTCATTTCAACAGGTTTGATTTCAAACCATTTTATCAAACTCAACAACCAATACTTTAAACAACCATTTCAAAATTTACTCATGCTATTATTTCCTTCAAACTATTCCACCTAACAACTTAAATTTATTCTATTCCACGAACTTCCATTTAAATCTTTGATTTGATTTTCCTTTAATCAAATCCCAACTATTTACTAATCTATTTGATTAGTTTATTCTTTTATCCAGCCTTAAATTTTTAATTTACATTAACAATTCATTATTGAATTTATTCATAATAGATTATTCAATTTATACTTGAATTAAATTTGTTAACAACTCACACCATTTCTATTTAATTCCAATTCAATACTTACTTTGATTTACATTTACTTATTTACATAAGAATTTTATTTCATTCAATATTATTTATGACTCGATTGAATTCATCTAAATACAATCTTATTTCAACTCAACTTCAGCTAAATTTAGCTACTTACCAACCTTTAAATTTTATTTCTCAATATATGAGCTCAAAACTTATTTATCTACTTAACAGCGTACATTACTCATTTGGGTCATTTCATCTTATAATCACAATTCCAGATTATTTATATATATAACACTTACTATCTTAAGGTATAAATTTTCACCTTACAATCACAACCATTTTTCCTTCAAATTTTATATCCAATTAAGTTCGTTTTGAACTTCAATTCCATTTAACTTATCTCAGGTTAAACTCAAATAAATTTTCTTCATTTTCATTTACTTAAATTAAATTTTAATTCCTGGATTAAAATTCCAATTTCTTCTTATCGACTTTACCTTATAAGTTAAATAGTTGATTCATTTAAACCTTTTACATTATTTAAATAGACTTCCTTAGGATTCAATTGCCCGGTTTTCATTTCCAAAGCCATTTGAAAGGATAACTACACTTATCCACTTGATATATCAAATCAAATTTCCAAATTTCAAGCACTTATTTTCACCAAAACAAATTTTCCCCTTTTGAAAATTTATAAAACAACCTGTATACCCAACAAGCCCAACAATATCATAACCAACTATCCTGGTAGCAATCCATCACTTTAGAAACTCGAAAATGAATACTGATGATGTGGCCATCACCATCAGGATTATTTTCCAGCGACTGAAGTGAGTTCAGTGCTTTCTTATTTTCACAATTTCCTCCCAAAACAATTTCCATTCAACAAAATTTTCCAAAACAAAATTCCATTATTTCCTTCAACTCTTTGGAAAAAACATTTCAAACATACCAAGATTTTTAAATTCCCAAATCCTTTTTGTTCATTTAAACACCTTTCAAATTTCCGGGACTTAAATTCTAGTTTAAATCAGATTTCAGTTATATTCCTTTTTATTTAAAATCATAATTTTATTTGGTTATAAACCACTCTCATTTAAATTTTTATATGATTGTACTATTAACAATCAAACATCCAAGTATATATAGTTATTTTAGAAAAAATATTCCTTTCATATCAAAATATAATTTTGGGTAAAATTATTTCATTTACCCAACCTTTAAAAACAATACTGTGTCGGTCTATCTTGTTTAAGAATTTAGAAATCCCTATCGATGAAATGGCATCCCACACATCAACCAGAATCCATAAACACTCAATAGATAAGTCAACCCAATATAAAAACAATTTTTATAATCACTAACAAATACGCGCTCATATCTATTAATACACTCAAACTCATTTTAGAGTACTACTGACTCTAGTCTATGAGTAATCACTACCAGAGCCAAGGTTATTACCAACCTATGCTCTGATACCAACTGTGATGACCCGTCCTTCTACTACCAGAAAGACGTATCATCATTAAGAAAGAAAGGGTAGGAATAGAAAAGAAAGAGAAGGAAAGAACAACAACATCAGAATCTCACAGCGGAACGGAACAAAATATAATATATCATATAACTGCTACATAGTTTTATATATATCAGAGTTATACAATATCAATACACATGACAACCATACATTCATCTATCACTATATACATCAGAGATACATCATACATCAACTACTGACACGGCGGAACTAGATAGATAACTACATACGTCTGGAAACTCCTGCTCCAAGCTTCTCCAGTAATCAAAGTCCGAAACCTATCACTTGGCTACTCATAAAAATTTGAATACCCAAGAGTTTATGAAAAACAAAATATAAACTCCGGGTCAGACATGGGTCTGGTATGAGTAAACGGTTTAAGGTTGTTTAACTTTGAAAAACATTTGAAAAATAAGGTATCACGTAAGACTCCCCACAAATAAATACGGGTAAGTTTTTACCTTACGCTAACCAAAACATTTCATAGGAAATCCAGTGATATTATAATAATGTCTAGGGTTTTCAAGTAAATAGAAAATAACCGAAATTGTTACATGATTAAATTCCAGCTACTAGCCACCAAAGTGGGTAATACAAATCAAAACCGTAGGGTCTCATAGGGAAAATGGATTTCCAATAATGGCAGGGATACTGGGGTACCGCCTGTCACAGTACGGGGCCTAGATCACCGTACCGAGGATCACTCCCGACCCCCTACAACACAAGGCCGGAACCGTTCCTTACTGAACAGTCCCAAACAAGGTATACCCCGTGGTTGGCGCGACCAACCACCCACTAAGCCGAAATAAAAAGGGACATCTAGACAGGGGAAATATCTTGTCCTGCTTGGGCATGACCCACCTAACCTTGCTGCATCTCCCCTGTTTCAGCCATTCCCGGTTGATGAGGCTTGAGGCTACGATTACCTTTATAGAACATATCACTTAGAATGCTCATCGTCCGCCTGACGATGTGCTGAAAGCATTCAATCCATACAAGTTCGTTCCGGGTTCGAACGAAGCCGAAGGCATTATCTCGTTACACTCGTTTTGGAATCACCCTCAGAGTCAACGACGATAACCCTTGCATTCTGCATACACCATCTCGATCTTCATTTCGGGATTCACGACCTAACGTTTAAATTGGATCGATGTGGTTTTCGGGAAATCAAATTTGATTCTTCCGATCCCAGTCTCATCGAATCCAAACGCCATTTAAAGGGCCAAGTTGTCTAATTAACTTAACAGTTTAAATTCAACCATTGAATTCATATAGCAATTTACCCCAGATAAATAACATCAGATAATTCATATAGCGGTTTAACATAGATAAATAACATCAGATATATCATATAGCAATTTAGCACGTATAAATCATACACAATCATCACATATGTATCATAGAACATCATAGGATATAAGAATACATCAGAGGCAATCAATATAACCATCTATTCATATCAACCAGTTTGGTTAGTTTAAACTTAATTGCATATTAAGAGTAAACTAAATTTTATTCTTACTTAATTAATTACTAATAAATTAACTTATCTCAATTCATTAATTGCTTATTACATTATTCACTTAATTACTTAATTAATTATTAATCAATAACCTTAATTACTAATTTATAAAACTCAATTACACAGTTTAATTATTACTATTTATTAATTAATCACTAATTATTAATTTACTTAACCGTTTAATCCTTAATTAGTTAATTAATTAGTTAACTATGATTTTTGTTAATTAATCAACTTCAAATGATTAATTGAATTCTTAATTACAAATGATGTTATACAAGATTATCATTAATATCTTTAATTACCAATTCGATTACATTTTGAACTACTATTACATCACAATTATAAATTTATTACAAACATAATTAACTTTGATTTTAAATCATTTACGTTTTATTTTCTATAAAACATTCTCAGTAATATTAAAGTAAATCTTAGTTCACATAAATCTGTTAACATCCTTAACTTGTTTGATGCTTAACTTAAAATATATCCTTCAACTTAGTGCTACAGATAGCAAATCCCAGTACTTAAAAACCGAAGACAACAACGCGATTAACACGGGTGAAACACGAGACTACCCTGAAATCTTCTCGCGTGAATCTCCTTCCTCGGTTCTTTTTTCTTCTTCTGTAAGTTTGTTAAATGTTTTTATATAAATGAACATCAGGAATTCAACCATCAGGTTTGCGATCGACTCGAGTCAATTACCGAAGAAAACCTGAACTCGACACGAAGCACCCTCATGTTAACCGAAAATACAAAATCCCATCACCATCGCCACGTGCATGTGCAAGGTGGTTCGGCGCACCTCCGGCGGCCCTTGCTAGCGCCCACAAACCACAATCTCACTCCTTCCCCAAGATCGAAACCCAGAATTCCAACAAAGAGTCGAAATCAAAAAGTCACCTTAAACCTGAACTTGAAACACTATAGCCTCACCGAAAAACACCTAGACCTGCAACCCCACATCGCCAGAGGCGAAGCCACGCCACCTACGCCAAGTCCTGCCCCTCTACAACCATCTCTTCGAAGCTCGGAAAGCTCGGTCACACTAGGACACCGAAATCAAAAAAATTCAGAGTACCAGAAAACTTTGAACTAAAACCCTATTTTATATTCGTTCGATCAATGCATGAATCAGAAAAATTATTTAACATTTTTCCCAACATTACGAATACACAAACTTGCTTTACGTCAGATTTCTCTGATTTTTATTGATTCGATTTTCTGGAATTGAGAAATTTGCAAATTTCATTCATCTGAAAACTTCTCTCTACATATTGATCTAAAAATCCTTGTTTTTGTTTTGAAATTCTTCAATCTCATTAAGGATTCAAAATAAAATCTTGAATTAGCTTCCGGTACTACTTGAAATTATCAATAAATTTACTTGGTTTTCCTGTAAAACTATGTCACAGTACCATTCCTTTACAAAGTGTTAATAACAGTTTACAAGACTTGGTTTTAGCTGCAATACTTGGTTTGATTGAAAAATTAAATCTCAACATGTTTAGGAGTAAATAACTTTAAGTTCATTCAAATATTCACCATGTATTCACTTAACAGAGAAGTATGTGCAAACCACAGGATTATATGCAAATGTAAAACATATACCACTGAATCACTCAATCATCATAAGTGTTGATTTAACTTAAAGTTTTAAGGATTTTGTTTACTCACCAGAAAAATTCCAGAACCAAAGAATAAACAGAGGTGATGAAAACTGCAGATGAATCTGCTCCTAACCCTTGATGATTTGAAACTGTTTTGAATCTGCCCTGTTCTTGTTTTGAATTAAATTTTTGATTTTACTTCCTATTTCCTTCTTTTGTTTCCTCTGATTTACTATGGATTACAGAAAAATCTAAAAAGAACAGAGGTAAACATATATATATAGAAGATATAGATGTTTAAAAGAAGGTGGTTTCTAGTGTAGTTATTATTTGTTCTAATATGGCAGATTTTATTTACTGCAAAGAAAATATTTGCTAAATATCCCTGAATTGGCAAAGATGTAGGCTAGAGCAGATAGTATTAAATGCTTGTTGTAAAATGTGTTTACATAATTATCATTATTTCGGCTGCGTATATATATAGATAGTTGTATGGAGATGTACTTTTGCAGGTCAAAGGCTTGTGAATGAAGCTTCATGTATAAAGATATTTGTATTTAAATGTTATGAATACTTTTTTTTCCCTCAGTCCAAATCTTTGCATATGCATAGGTACATCTTGTAGTTCATTTAAAAACTTTGACTCTTCTGCACACATGATTACACAGCAACTCTCGATCAAATATATATAAAGATATTTTATAAGTAAATATTTGTTTTGTTATCATGTTATTTTCTAGCTTGCAAAAAGGTTCATACATATGTATCATATTTTACTTCACATTTAACTTTATCTATATTATGCTTTGTTCTTGTTCTACTCTTTGTTTACATAATTATTATTATGCTTATACTGTATAGATATTTTTAAGTGTACAACTTGCAGGTACATATTTGGCTTATGTATGAAGCTTTGAATAAAGATCTTTGTTTTGTTATTAAAATCTTGTCTTGTATTATGTTATACTTGTTTTTATTTCATTTAATACTTTGAGTTTGGATTACATGTGAAGATATTGTATACAAAAGAACAGTTTTATTATTTGCTTGCTTACTTATTTATATTTGTATTTTATATTTTGATTATCAATATTTACCTTATATTCTTAAGTTTTACTTATATTTAATACTTATTTTTATATTTATTTCCAATTATAATTTATTCAAATTATATACATAAGTTTGACTCATATTTTACATGTATATCCTATATTACTAGAATTTGATTTTAAATTTTAAACATTATCAAGCATATGGATTTATTTAACCAAAGTTAACAATGTATAACATTCTAATTTAATTATAATATTATCGAAAGATTTATTATGAATTTCCAAAGTCCAACTTCCCTTTTACAATTTAAATAAATTGTCAGCATTCCCAAATCATAAGCATTTTAATATGATCAATTCAAATTTTATTAGATTAAACATCAACAATATAAAATCTTTGATTTTAGTGTATAGGATAGATTTTGCTTTAAATGGTTTTGAAGCATTTTATTTTGAAATTTTCAAATCAAAACTTTCTTTTATAAAACATATAACTGTTAAATATCAAAGATCTCATCAGTTTAAAAATTGAAAAGCTTGTATTTAATTTAAATCAGATTAAATTTTAAATTAAATATGCTGTCAATTATTCCGGGTTGTTACATTAACCCCCATTTACACACCAGTAAAAAAATAGAAGTTATTCAACATTTATAATGCTAGATAAAATATAAGCAAATGGTTTCCCCCTCCACATGCCAAACCAAGAGGTTATTTTAACAAAGCATTGGCCGCTAGTTTATCCGACATTATAAATGCCAGATAAACTAGTGTAGAATAGCTGGACTATTTCTTCATTCGGCTATTCTCCCTCCCTCCTCCAAAACAAATAGCAACCAAACGATATTAGGATCTTGCTTCCACTTAAACCAAGTTCCTCTTCCATTCTCCTTGAAACACACATCAAACAAACATGAATCTAGTAAAAAGATTTTTTTGCTCTTCCTCTTCCTCTTCCTCTTTGTTAACTTTGGGTGATAGTCATACACAGGAAATTTCTCAACAACTAGCAATAGCATTCAAAGCATAATAGCTCATTCAATTACGACATATGGAGGACTATACTGAACAAGGTGGTAGTGTTATGAGGCATAAAGAATGGGAAAGAAAAGAGATTATCAATCGTGACATGATCAAATTATTGTAGATTACTTTAACAACAACCTATGTTTTAATGCAGGAAGTTAAGATTAAAGTATCGAATGCCCAAAAACATATTTGAGTGAGTCATATCAGGGTTGATGTGGATAAACTTATATTTCACACAATGACATAATACACATGGACAATTTGGTCTTTAGCCCCATCAAAAAATGACAAGTGCCTTACAAATGTTAGCGTATGGGAAAAACACTAATAGGAAAATGAGCTTGTTCAAATCAGAGATTCTACTGCCAACGAATGCTTAAAAGAATTTCGTAGAACTATCATCCTTGCATTTTGTATAGAGTATATTAGAGCACCAACTAATAATGACGTCAATCGACTATTGGTTGTGGGTGAACAATGTGGATTTTCAGTTATGTTGGGTAGCTTAGATTGTAATCAATGGCGTTGGAAAAATTATCCAGTTGTAATGCAAGGACCTTACACGGGATATTTCCATATTGCAACAATAATTTTGGAAGCTACAGCTTCATTTTGTTTATATATATAGCATGCCTTTTTTGGTATACCTGGGTCTTTAAATGACATTAATGTTCTACATCAGTCTTACTTGTTTAGCTCCTTATTTAACGATACCGCATCAACTTGCAATTACATGATAAGGGATGTACAACACAACATGAGATACTACCTTGTAGATGGAACATTGCAGACTTAAAAAACTTTGGTCAAAGGTTTCAAAAAGTCTTGTAATGAGAAAGAACACAAATTTACATTTCAGCAAGCTAGTTTAAGAGAAGATGTTGAGCGTGCTTGCGAGATTCTACATAGTAGATCCAATTCTGAGAAAGGAGATGTACTACCATGATCTTGAAGTGATATCTGACATAATGTAATATTATATAATACTTCACAACATGATTGCTGAAGAAAAGAGAGATGAATATAAAGTATAGCTGCATAAGTATTCAGAACTAGCCTGTGTTTTTTAGAGTCCTCCATTTAAAGAACCAAACACCTTTGCATGGTACGTCAAGAGAGTTATGCAAATCAGAGATCCCAAGGCTTAAATAGATTTGCATAGAGAACTAACGCATCACTTTCTTCATTTTGTAGGTAAAAGTTGAGTACTAAGGAAATTATTATTATGTACTTATTTCTAGTGTTGGGCATTATACTGATAGTTGTTGTTGTGACGTCATCGTATGAATTTACTTTTGTTTTGAAAATGATACTTTATATACAACATGTCACTAGGACAACATATCACATGTCAATAATGTTCGAATCACTCTACATAAGTTTCAAACTTGTGAATTCTTGCACCAAAGCCAAATCACTTAACCACTAGGACAATAATGCTTGTCATGAATTTACTTATTATGCATTGTTGTTGCATTTGAGTTTAGAAAAATGTATTGAAGCGATAAATTAAAACACATGCTAAGTACCGACTCTTTTAGAAATAAATATGTCATGGTAATCTTCCAATACATAATAATGATTACCTAAAATACATGATACTACAAACACAAACTAAGACGATGATTACCTACGAAGCATACTATTAAGCATACATATTAGGTACGATTGTTAAGCAGAAGTTCTAATCTTCTAACTCTCAATTGCATTTCATATGCATACTCTCTTTCTCATCGATAAAGTTGTAGATCAATCCACTGCAAGTAGCCACGTCCATTCCAATTATCCTTATATGCAAAATATCTTTGGCATGCATTTTCACATGATTCAAAAATGAGTATGATCACTTGAACTATGCATTCGCAGCAGACTCTTCTACTTTGAATTGTTATTTTTTTTGTTATAAAAACCATCGATAATTGGAACGTTATTTAAGTTTGGGTTAGACGTTGTAATATTTATATTTTTGATAGAAATTAAAAAGGATTATGACAATGTGGCAAATCGCCTTTATAAATAATTATAATCGAACATTTATTTGAATTGTTTATTTGATGATTTGATCAATCACTCTAAAGTTCCAATTAGTTTATATAGCTCATGGCAGGCAGTGATGTGATCGATCATTGAAAAGATCCCAGCTATAACCTGTAGCGTATGACAGAACCTAACATTGATTAAGGCAGTGATGTGAACGATCAATGAAAAGACCTCAGCTCTACACCGTAGCAAATAAAAGAAAGAAGCCTTGGTTCAGGCAGTGCTGTGATCTGTAACGACTTGCCTTTTCGACCCTTGAAAGTCCACACTTAATACATCCATAATATTCAAATATTGAAAATCCAAGTGTCGGAAAGGCAGATTGTTATGTAAAAAGAAAAGAAAAAAAGGAAAAACAAAATCTCACAATGGAATAGCAACATATAATATAATAAAGGCATTAAAAGCTATCATTCCAAAATAGATGGTATATCAAAGTTAAAAGTAAACCTCAAACCTCATCAGCCTGGACAGTTATAACTTCTTGACCTTACAATTGCTGAGGTGTATATATAATAATACAATGGAAATAAAATACTACGGTAGGTGAACATTCAACTCTACTTCATGAGCTCCATGTCCCACTAACATAAACTTGGAAAAATATTGGTATGATCTGGGCATTTTAATAAAATAACAACCTAATTAGTTTGAAAAACCAGCATGATAAAACTCAAGTAACGTAGTGAACACATAATGATATTTATGAGACTACACTGCTAAACACAAAACACATTTACCTCACAAGAACAACTTCCATACATGAATGGATGGAAGTAAATTAAAATAAAACCCAAATTTGAAAGAATAGGTATAAACATGGTCAAAATCCAAACTTAAAGAATGTACCTAAGTATAAAACATTGAGAAGAGCTCTAGTCACTTCTCGATGTAATTAAGAAAATAATTAAAGATTTGAATCAACAACAAGGAAAATGAATTTTTCCAACAATGACTAGGAGGTTGCACCCCCTCACCGAAAGTATACCTCTAGAAACATACTTGAGAACTACGATAGCTCGTAGACATGTCTAAGCTAGAACCCGCCAACCTTATAGATAATTTTAATATTTTACATCTCTGCACACATACCAACGAATCCAATTTAGAGTAGATGTGAGGATACCTTAATGGGAGCTACCCCATATAGTTTGGCTTCTACTCGCTCTTTGGGTTTAGTCATTTTTCAAAAAGGATATCAATGCTTAAATGAGCAATAAATCATCTTAGCTTGAGACACGCAAACAAGAAAACTAAATCGATAGTCAACAAACCAACTGTCATGAATAATTAAAATGATCGTATACGGAAATTAAATCTCATATCCTTACCTCAACTCGTCGATTTAAAAAACTCAAGCTGAAGAGACTTATTCAATGGTCATTGCTAACCACTTTTGGTCCTAAATCTTTGTGGTGCATGGCTACCGTTAGCTCGTTCTGTAAGGTATTGGGTTAAGTCTTGCATTGAGCGTAACCCTCATGTTTAATTTCCACTATTGAGAGTGGAACCTGAACCGACCATCGCTGATAAGCCGAAGGAAGGTTAGGATGACAATGTACTATCCTTCGATTAAAAATGAAGCTGGACAAGTGAAGGTGGTGTTAACTCCAGGCATTTCCTTGACGACATTTTTAACCTCCGAGATAGAAACGAGTTTTCATACCTCAACGTTTATTGCTAATAGTATAACTAAATCTTTTTCACATAAGCGATATCATGTATGGAAGTTAATTTTTTTATCCTTTCCATAACCGAATCAAACTTTTGAACTTTTAAAAGCAAACTTGTGCCTGGATTTCACATCACAAATATTTACAAAATACTTTGGAAACACCATTTACAAATATAATTTTCAAAGAGCTAATTATTCTTCTTAGTGTATTAAAAAGAAGGGTAAAAAACAAATGTTATTAAAACATTGTTTACTATAACCCAAAACAATTTTACACTTAGCTTCATTTTTAAAACAATTTCTTTTAAAAGATTTTCTCATTTATAAACTATCATTTATAATTTTCAAAAAAAAAAAATTATTATCCTGAAAGATAATAAATGAATTAAAATGCTTTTATAGATTTAAAACAATATTAATTATCCTAAAAGATAATTCATATAATTCTTTTTTAAATTTAAAACCACATTAATTATCCCAAGAGACAATTAATCAAACTTATAACTCCTTTAATAAATTAATTAATATTTAAACACCTTTTTTAAACCAGTTAATTAATCTTTACACTTTTACTAAATCAGTTATTTAACTTTAAACATCATTAATAAATTTATTAATTAACTTTATTATTATTATTATTATGAAATAATAATTAAGAATATATTTGAACCTCTAGTTCTTTTCATAAACTTATACAATCCTTATAAACCCGTTTGAAAAGAATGTGCAGAATATTTAAGGTAAGTAACCTTTATCAAAGTTTAAACAACATTAATTATCCCAAAACATAACTAAATCCAATTTTTAATCTTTTATAAATTTAAAATGACATTAGTTACCTCGAAAGATAATTTATAAAATTTTAAAATCTTTTTATAAATTTAAAACAATATTAATTATTTCGAAAGATAATTAGTTAAATTTATAACTCCTTTTATAAGTTTTATAAAACACTTATCCTTTCTTTCAAAATTACTATTTTTTTTTGAAAATATAGTTCACACAACTTCTAAAGTAAAAATACATGATCGAACATTTGTTTTCTGAAAATACAAGCTCAAGTTCAATATACAAAAAGGTTTAAGGGGACGATACTTCATAAGTGACCGTATAGTGAAAGTCACTATAACAAGGCTTGTACAAATCAAATAGTATGTTATCAATATTTCATCTAAATATCAATATATGCAACATAAGAATATAAATAAATAAATATTTGTGAGAAGCCCTTAGGGTCTCTCTATAAAAGTCCCATGTAAATCACATACATGAATGTGTATTTAGAAATGTTCTATAGCGACCTATTCGCTATGTACACCCTGACTTCCTTTTATTTTTGTTTCTTGCTACAAAATGGTTATTTATTTCATCTGCTTTTCAAGCGGAAATTTAAATCCAAACAAAAAACCAAATAACAACATAAACTATCATCAAGCATTCAACACTAATCTACAGCAACACAGATATCGTATAATTTATTTAGAGATGCGTAAGCTTACCGAAATTCTAGTCGTGGCTTTCTCATTCTGATTTAATCTAAAATTGAACGACATTTGATTTTAGCTCAAATTTGTGCAAGCTCCGAATTCGGCGAATTCATCTCTGACATGTAGATACCATTGATATGAGTTCAACGCAACTGATCGCATCCAAATCTGACCTCATATGGAAAAGTTATTTTGAGTTTACAAGATTTGAGATGAATTTATTTATTAATTAAAAAATTAACCACCTTTAATTCAATTAAAACTCCATATTCCATAAGTTTCATTATCTTGTACATGTCATGCACCTGCACAAGCACTAACCAACATGTCGCAACTTCCACCACTAAATTCTCATCTAATATTTGACAAAACGCTCTACCGATTTAACTCCTCTCCTCCATTTGGACTTGTCGGCCACCACCAACCCAAGCTCAAACATCAGATCAAAATGTGACCAGACAGGGCTCACGCACTGTTCCCAGATGTCGCACTCCCTCTTAGCAACCTCATATTGTCAAATGACCACTACAACTTCGCCTCGCTATGAGAAGATCAATGCAACCAATGTGTAACAACCCGCATATTTATCGATTATATATTTAAATATTTTGTTTAAATATTTTATCGTTATTCGGATATTGGTCCGAAAAGCTACTTTTTGCAAACGGTCGAACTAGGACTCGCGATCACTTCCATTGAGTTCGAAATGTCGTTTACAATTTTTTTAAGTATAAACATTGATAGGTTTGGAGTTAGTGAAATTTCGCTAACTTTTCCCGCTTTGGACTTTGGGTTAGTCTAGCCATTATAACTCAAGCCCACTTCACCCCTTCTCCTCTCTCTTCATAAATTCCTACCAAACTCTAGCTCTAGCATTAATGGTGAGTGGAAAGGGAAACTAAAACTCCCAACCTAGGCTTCTACTTCAAATCCATCTTTCAACTCCAAATTCAAAGAGAAGATATTGGATTCAAGCTTCTTGTGTTGAGATTAAAGTGGATTGATTCTTGCTTTGCTTCAAAGCTTCATTTTCATTCATTTTTGGCCCAAAGGTGAGATTTTTATCTCACAATTCTAGTCTATAACTATATTGGACTGTTGGGAATGATTCCCTATCACTTTAGCATGTACATTTGCATTTGGTTTGGATTGGATTGGCGAAAAACTCTAATTTTTAGTGTTCTTGGTGAATTTATGCACTTAGGTCGTTCTGCCTATGCTAGGTCGTTCGCATGGAAAAGTATCGGCATGCATATTTTGTTCGCCCTTAAGTCGTAGGTCGTAGGTCGCTCGGTACTAGGTCGTAGGTCGTAGGTCGCTCGGCACTAGGTCATAGGTCGTCGGCCGTTTGGCCTTGAAATGCTCGGTCTAGTTCGATTTAGGTCGGCCTTCAGATAGGTCGCTTCACTGAACTAGGTCGCATGACCTTTATACCTTTAGGTCGTGTACCCTGTTAGGTTACGAGTTTAATTAGGTCGTTCGGCCTTAAAATGTTAGGTCGCTTGGCCTGTGCTTTTGTTAGGTCGCGAGTCCCTTAAGTCGCTCGCCTCTGTTAGGTCGCTCGTTTCTGCTAACTCGCGAACACCTCTAGGTTGCAACCACTAGGCCGCTTGACCCCTTAAACCCTTTAGGTCGCGTGCCGTTTGGTCGTTCCACCTTGACCCTGCTTGAACCCATTAGGTCGTAGGTCGCTGGACATTAGGTCGCTAGGCCTCCAACCTTAGGCCGTTCTATTTAGGTCGCTCGACCGTGCTAATGATAGGCCATGAGCTTCTTGAATCGCTCGATCCTATCCTCCCTTAGGTCTTCACTAGGTCGTACTGTTTTGGACGGGGCGCTGCCCCGCACCCCGCCGGGGTTGCTGCCCCCTGGACCCCCGCGACCTGACCGGGCAGGTCGAACCCCATAGCAGGGGTGTTTCCCCCGCACCCCCACCTTGGGGGGTTGCCACCCCCCTGGACCCCCCTCCGTAAGGGATCTTATATGAAAAACATTCAACAGAACTTGCTTTGTTGAGATGCTGAGTTGACCATTCTTCGAGACAAACTATCTTTGGCTTCTCGGTCGATTTTATGGTATCACGGCCTTGCTAAAAAGGCGGGAAACAACTTTAGAAATATGAAGGTTTCAATACTAGTAGTAAATATCAAAACTCTTTCAATAAAATGATTTCAACTCTATTTTCAATAACAAAGCTCTTTTCTTAAACCGTTTTCCAATCTACTAGTATATACAAACCTTTACCTCACTCGGATGAGAAATCTAATTAAACGGCTTAGTAAAACAAGTGGTATGAAACGCTTGCATTCACTTCGTCGGTTAATTCTTGGACTTGTTCGATTGAACCTCTTGTGACAATTTTCTAGTGAAGATTTACAGTTTGTTCGTAAATATTTAAGTTAAGCAAGTGGTTATGGGACACGAAAATAAATTTTTATATTTACTAGCTTAGTGTAATTGACACTTCTCGTTGATCATGACGATCCTTTTATGATTTAGACTAGCAATTGTGCGATGTCTCTTTGTTTGCAAGGTTAGACTAGACCTCATGGGTGTGATTCCGACTCACACATATCTCTTTGTCCGCAAGGTTATTCTAGACACCATTTGTGTGATTCCACTCACACATACCTTTTTGTTGCGAGGTTAGGCTGGACACCATTTGTGTGATTCCACTCATACATACCTTTTTGCTTTTTGGTTAGCCTAGACCTCATCTGGGTGATTCCGACTCACCCATATGGGGTAGCTCCCCATGGTCTTCGGACCGTCATGTGATAGGCCTCTTTCCCTTTTTCTGTGATTTCTGGATTTCTTGTGTTGATTTCTGGAATTTATGTCATTGACTTGTTATGAGTACAAGTTTAGGGTATGATGCCCTCTTTGGATCTTTAAGAAGATTCTTGTGATATTGATTTATCTCTTATTGATTGATCTTCTGTTGATCATCATTTGCATACTTATAGTAGTATGTCAGTATGGATATTTTATGTTTATGCCATATCTTTTATTTTATACCATGTCATCTGATATTTATAGCTAGACTGATCCATTTATTATTTTCTTAAATAATACTCGGGTAAGACCGAGATGTTACAGGTGCTTCTGCTTAACTTCTTCCCGGGATTTTCTACTCTGACTTTTGGCTAACTATTTAGATTAGCAGTTTTTGTTGTATACACTTGAGATATAGACTCATAGTTGTATTCTTTTGTATGGCACGTGTTGCTATTCTTTTGTATTATTGTGGATCTTTTTGACCACTACTCTGATGTACACTTTCATGTGTTAGTTATATATTCATATCTTCTTCCACTTTTGTGATATGGATGTCTGTGACTGATTTGTGTTATGCTTATTTCTATGTTTGTTTCCGAAGATTATTTATAGCCACCGTGTGATAAGCAATCACATGGATGGTCGCTCCTCAACAGCCTTATTCTCCGTGCTAGTTGACAGCACTATACCGTAGTGTTCTTGGCTAGCGTGGGTATAGAGGTGGGGTGTCACACAATGTCTAAGTCTATTTCAGCTCAAATCGCCAGAAAAAAAAACCCTAGTTCTAAGCCAAACTATCGAATACCACAAAAAAATGTCGCATCCAATGAAACATATATTGATTTATGGATCTTCTCCGTACGATCTCAAAGAAATTCGTTTTTTAATTTTTAGATGAGTATAGCATTGGTTTTTATTTTTATTAGGAAAAACCATTATCTTTTGTTTCTTGTAACCGTGAACGAGGGAAACATGAAGGGATGACACTATGTGAAAAAATGGAGATAAAGAAATCTGGTCAAATTGTTGAAATTTTTGATTATAGAACCAAATATTTTACTTTCACAACAAGCTAAACAAAAATTTCAAGTTAGCGAAGATTCCCAAGTAACCATTACACCACCATCAATTTTTTTTGAATTTTGATTTGATTTAATTTTTTTGAAAAGAAGGTTTTGTAGTATTCCGCTACACAATATTCTGTTTGCATATTAACCGCGAATAATAGAAATAAAAATACGACTGTGTACCAAAATGCGACACAATCACAAATCAACAATTAAATACATAAATTGTTTTATTCTGTAAAATTTCAAAGATACCATCTTTTGTTGTAAAATATGTCAAACGATAATTTAAATATTTTCCATATTAAAAATTATTGAAAAATAATAATAAATTAAATTAAAAATAGGTCACTAAAATCAAGTCGTTTTATTAACAATTTGATTTCCTTGTTATTTATTCTAACTATTTATGATTGTAAATAAATTTACAATCACCATTATTGTTAATTAAAATGACTTAAACAGGGCTATTAAATCCATTTATTTAGTATTTAATTCATAATTCAAGTCTTTAAATAATCCCTATAATTGAATATAAGTCATTTAGATTTTTTAACATCAATTATTTAAATATTTAAATGAATTAAATATTCAGAATCAACTATAAAATTCTTAGAAGTTACATGATCGGTCACTGAAAAGATCCCAGGTGTAAACTATAGCATATGACAGAAAGCAGCATTGGTTTAGGCAGTGATGTGACAGATCATTTAAAAGATCTCTATTGTACACTATAGTGTATGGTAGAAAGTTGCATTGGCTCAGGTAGTGATGTGAACGATTATTGAAAATATCTCAGCTGTATACTATAATGTATGGCGGAAAGCAGCATTGATTTAGGCAGCGATGTGATTGATCACTAAATAGATTCCAGCTGTATTATTGCATATGGCAGAAAGCAGTATTGGTTTAGGTAGTGATGTGATCAATCACTAAAAATATCTCAGCTGTACATTGTAGCGTATGACAGAAAGCGGCATTGGTTTAGGCAGTGATGTGATCGATCATTGAATAGGTCCCGGCTGTACACTATAACATCTGATAGATAGCAGCATGGTTAAGGTAGTGATGTGATCGATACTGAAAAGATCCAGCATGGTTCAGAGAACAAAATGGTTCAGGTAAAGTTCGGTTAAGGCAGTGATAAGAAAATCATAATTTCTCTTTAACATGCCAGAGTTCTAATTAGACAATTTAATCATTTGTATGGGTTTAAGCTTGGTCAACTTCATTCATTTTTCGTAAACAGTTTTATCTTTGGATTATATCCAAATCCAATTCACTATCAATAATTTCTATGAAATTTCCTTTATCATGAAATTGGTGTTTCTTGAAACAACAATTGTTTCTATGTGCAATAGAATAGGTATTCATAAACAATTATGAATTGCGTATACATGTATTAAATTGATTTGATTGTTAAGTGTATAAAACTTACTTTCATAACATAAAATTTTCAATTAATATTGATCGTTTCCAAAGTCATTTAGGGCGGTCCTCACATGAACCCTTATGAACAAGTATTACGAGTGGTCGCTTGGCTCACACTACCAGTCAACTTCTTGGCATATGATATATAGGGGTTGTTACATCAACTCTTGTATGATTTTTTGGACTTTTTTTAGATGAAATTAAATTTAACCTTATGTACATACTCTTAAATACATGTCCTTTGATAGAGATAGGGATAGGCCATAAGAGCAAATATGTAATTCATTACATAACTCGATAACCAATCTTGTTCATAATAAAGGTGTTTGACTTCTATAATATACTTCATTATACTATGATACAACTAAACAAGTTATTTATTTAAAGTATATTAAATATAAAATCAATAAATGATATGCTATGCGATAGAAATTAAAATGCGATGTAATTATGAGAAATTTATCACTTCAAATAACATATTATTTTACATATTCACTGCAAGATGTTTCGAGAAAGGATATTGATTCATTCATTAAGAGTAGAGTATGTAAAACTCTCCAAATGTCAGGCAACATATTACTCATGGAAACTGAGGCACTAAGATGTTACTGATAGCTTATTGTATAACTATCAAATGACTTACTCAAGAGGTTCTCATTGGTTAATCATAACTATACTTAAACCGAAGATCTTGAAGCTATGATGTTACACTATTCCCTCGACCTGGGAATACTATGGAACTTCAATGTGGATACTCACTTTGATTATAGTTAAATCATGGCATAGATTCATTGAGTGACTATAGCTGGGTCCGATTTGAAGAATTGGAAGTGAAACAGTATTCGATGGATAATTTATCTCCTTAGCTACAAAGAGTTAGTATCATGATCAACTATAGTCAACTCAAAGTCAATGTCTCCGGCTAAAGTAGTGATATTAATAATAAATTTTATTATTAAACCAAGGTTTTTGTTTTTATACTAACTGCATGGAATGCGGATGATATTAGGGTTTTGACCAAAACCAAATTTCATAAGTCCTAAAGTGGCATAGTTTCGATAAGGAATTAGCATAAATAATAATTACTATCGGATGCTTCTTATAATAGTAAAATTGGTACTAAAAAGACGTGTAAGAGATAATTTCGGTGAAAATGTCACACCACTAGCTAAGGTGATGTGCGAACATTAATATTTGAATCGTAAGACATTAATCGCTATTTGAATTTATGCCTTTGGGTCGCATAAACATAATGCTTAATTTTCAAAATATCACATGATTTAATCAATTTAAAAATATAATAGATTAATTAATTGTGAAATATTAATTATAATTTAATTTATTTGATGTTTGGCAGTTGTTTGCAATTATTAGTTTGCATTTATAAAATTTATATTTGCATGTGTCGATATACAATATCGATGTAATTTTAAACGGGTCCAAATAAAAGATAACTGCATTAAGAAATTTAAGGAAATTTTATACCATTTGATGGCAAGTAATTTTGATCATACCGTATAAAGAGTGAGAAGTGGAGAGATATAAAATTAATGGAATTGAATAGGGAAGTTTTAATTAAAAGAATGGGAAATGTTTCATTCTTCCAATTAAAACAAATCTACTAATTATTTTTTATAGACACTCTTTTTCATTCACGTTTCTCTTCTTTCTTCCTAACTTTACATGACTAAAAGAAAAAAAGTGAAGATTTCCAATGTTTTTTTCATCTCCAAATCAAATGCAAATATTAAATAAAATGAAACATAAGTAGTTCATCCATCTATTTCAAGGATTGTGTGTGGAATTTGGAGATCAGAGGATAATTATTCATTCAAGCTGTGAATTTTATGCAATATCATAAGGTAATATCCAATCTCCTTTTGATTACGTGTCATACAATGTCAGTATAGTTTAGACCTCATAACTTATACATCGCATTTGATTAGATGTTTCATCATGTTTGCATAGTTTAGATCCATATCTTATACAATGAGTTTATAATACCTATGTTCTCTAGTCTATTGTTTACTTTTATTTTTAAATTAATGTTTAATATTTAAAAATTCATCTTTAAGTCCAATTTTAATTTGATAAAATAATTTTGTAACATATGACATATACAAATATGTGTAAACTACACATATTAGTTATTTCAAATCTTTTTATGAAATTATATATAAGTTTCATGTATTTATGTTACTTCCAAAATATTAAATATATTTGGTTATTATTTATATATTTTATATATCTTATTTCTACTTAAATTTATAAGAGGGCATTTGTAAAAAAAATTGTAAATTTAATTTTGGATTCTTTCTAAATAAGTGCTAGTTTTCAAATTGTTAATTTTAAATATTAAAACATACAAAGTTATAAGTTTTACATATATATGTTATATTAAAAGTAAAATACAGTTTTTTGCTATGTGTGTGTGTGTGATTGTGTGCATAATGTATTTCAGTGAAGAATTTTAAGTACTTTTGTTTAAACTTACAAATATAATAATTGAAACAATCCTAAGTCAAAACTAGATTTCAAAATGGTAGTTTCAAATGTCAAAACACATAAAACTTGTCATAATTAATTTTTTATGTATAAACATTTAAGTGTTCAAATGTTGATTTAAAATGCCATTGAATAAACTAGTAAATGGAGTAGAAAAGTCCTTTACATTCTCCACTTCTTAAATGCTTACGTAAACTCATTACTTGTCATATTATAAATATAAGTAAACCACTGCAATCAGTTAAAGAATATTTTATAACTTATTATACATAGGTATAAATAAACTATGTTTATAGAACAATAATTATTATTTTAGACGTTTTCAATATAAAACTATGGACGACAAAGGCAAATAAAAGGGTGAATGTGTCCGTTGCAATGTAAATCCCAACACCTATAAACATACACATTGATCATATACACTAATTATATGTTGCACTTGCACTATACACATATATGTGTGCGTTTAATATACTCATTATAATATATTTATTTTAAAGTTAATTAAATCTATTGTTTTTAAATAATTAAATAAAATAAGCTTTTATTCAAAACTATATTAGATTGGATCTAATAACTCCTTTTCATTTTATATTCCTAATAGATCTAACATAGGCTTTTTTTTTTGGAAATCTGCCTATTTCATCCATTTATGACTAGCCTGGTCCCTTACACGGTATTAGGGCCCCAATGATCTATGTAGACCTAGCCTGACCTGGCTACTATCCTTGCCCGAATGGTGAAGTAAACCCAAAGGTTATCCTAATATAAAGGCCCGAATTGTTTTGGGCCTTGGCTAATTTTCACATTTTAATTAAAAAATTTAAATTACATTTTAAATTTAAAAATTCAATCTAAAATATAAAATGAATTTTTTTTTTGAAAATAATTTAAATTTTTGGTTATTTTTTTTTGAAAAAGGATCAAACTCTTTATTGATAATGTCAAAAACATTACATACACAGTATATACATAATAAACAGCTGGACCTTTAAGCGACCCGTATACTCATAACCAATGCCCTAAATTCTTTGCGAAAACCTAGCAACTCATGGCGGCTCATTTTCTCTACCAGGCAATCTATCTTCTCTTTCAACGATAGTGATAATACTATCAGTGCGTCTAGACAATCTCGAGCTCTCAGTTTCATTATCTTCTCTATCAATCATGTATCTTGAGGATGATGCTGTATTTGGGAAGTT
This sequence comes from Allium cepa, assembly GCA_030765085.1. Lineage (NCBI taxonomy): Eukaryota > Viridiplantae > Streptophyta > Magnoliopsida > Asparagales > Amaryllidaceae > Allium > Allium cepa. Next base: position 138,525,277 of record CM060945.1, read on the forward strand.
TAGGTTTTCGGTCAAGGTAATGTCAACTCGCAGAGGTAAAATCTCCCATTTCTGAATGATATCATCAGCGTTAATCATGCTTTGACTGAGAAACTTGGATCTGTTAATGATAAATGTCACGAACCTTGGATTTTATGGTATTACAGGCCGTGATTTTGTCTATCTTTTCATTATTAAAAATGATAGAATTCCTGCTTTTCCAAATGAACCAAATAGAGGAGCTAAGCGCATCTACTATGATATCTTTCTTTATGCTGTTAGCTGCAAATTTCTGAGTTATATATGCAATGGCATCTGTGATTGAAATATGAACATTTCTATGCGTTATAGGGTCCCCCATCATGGTTCTGATCCAACACCACACATGCTTAGAAAAGGAACAGTTGAAAAATAGATGTTTACATGTTTCTACTTCCCTTTTGCACAGAACACAAATATTATCTTCAGTTATTCCTTGCAATTGTAGTTTGTCCTTTGTGGGTAGGAAGCTGAATGTAGCTCTGTATAAGCATACATTCATTTTTGGGAGTGAGATGGTATTCCATATGATTTTGTAATAATTGATGCTCTGATGTTTGACTCTTAACTCATTCCATGCATCAGGAAAAGAAAATATGCCATTTTTACTGTTTCTACAAAACCAATAATCTTCTATTTTATCATGATATATGGGTATTTGTCTTATTTCCTCACTTATATTACCAAGATATGAGATGTTTTCAGGCCTCCAACTATTATCGGATATAATTTGATCTACCTTGTGGTTATGTCCTCTTGAGTATGATAAGATTTCATGCCCCAGTTTCTCCAATAAGGTTGAACCATTAATCCAAGGTATAAACCACAAACTAGTAGATTTGCCATCTACAATTCTTCTGTCGATTAATTTTTGAGCAACTTTTCTGTGATATAACATTTTTTTCCAAGTGCATGAGGAATTGTTACTAAAGTTAGCTTCCCACAAAGTCTCATTGTTTGCATATTTCACATTAAGCCACTTAGCACTGTAAGTTGAATTGTTAAGAGTTTCCCATATTCTTTTGATGCAGAAAGTATTATTTATATCTGACAGTTTTTTCAACCCTATCCCTCCTTCAGCTTTAACACTTGTGACTGTTTCCCATGGTATTTTACTTTTCTTGCCTTTCCAGATAAATTGTTTGCATAACTGATTGATTTTATGGATAGTTAAGCTAGGTAGCATGAAACATTACATCCAAAAACTGACCATTGGATAAACAACAGCTTTAATTAGTTCAATTCTACCTGGAACTATGAGAGATTTGCACCCCCAACCATGCATCTTATTTAACACTCTGTCTATAAGTTGTTTACAATTTGAATGTTTGATGTATGTGACAGATAAGGGTAATCCAAGATACCTGACATGTAGTTCTCCTTCATGAATATCCAGAATGTTAAGCACTTGATCCTTATTGTTGCAAAACTTGTTGAAAAAAACTTGGGTTTTGAGATTGTTCATTTCCAAGCCAGTCACTTTCTTTAGTTTTTTGGAACAGTTTCTAACAGATTTGGCTCCAACTACAGTTGCATTTATGAAAATTAACAGATCATCTGCATAAATAAGATGTATTATGTTAGAATTGTTCTTGATAACTGATTCTACTTTTCCTTTAGTAGCTTTAGCATCCATCAACAGAGTGAAATATTCCATGCATAAAGTAAAAAGGTAGGGGGATAAGGGGTCTCCTTGTCTTAAACCATTACTCCCAATAAAATATCCCTTATGATATCCATCAATAGAAAAAGAATAACTAGGAGTGCTTATCATTTCTTGAATTATTTTTATCCATTTAGCTGGAAAGTCCATGCTTCTCATCATGTGCAGGATGAATTGTCTGTTTACTGAGTCATAAGCTTCTTAAGATCCACCTTTATGCACATTTTGTTACTGCCATGCTTGTTAACATTTCTGATGTGCTCATGTGCAATGATTATCCCATCTTTGATTTGCCTGTTTGGTAAGTAGGCTATTTGATTGTCAGATATTAATTCTCCAAGAACAAACTTCATTCTGTCACATAACATTTTAGATAGGATTTTGTACAGCATGGAACAACATGCTATAGATCTGAAATCTGAAGCAGATTCTGGGGTTTTAACTTTTGGGATTAAGGAGATAATAGTGTGATTAATTTCTCTCACTATTCTGCCATTATCAAAAGAAGGCTGCATAGCTTCTAAAAGAGGTTTTTTTAATTCATTCCAATGTCTTTTGTAGAATTTTGCATTAAAACCATCATATCCAGGAGCAGTATCATTATGTACACTGAAAATGGCTCTTTTTAATTCATTTTCCTCAAATGTAGCATTAAGGAAAACTTTTCCCCATTCATTTATCTTTCTTTTTGGAGTGATATTGGGGAACTGATCAATCATGTTTCCTCTATTATATATGTTTGAAAAATATTTGACAGCCTCTTCCTCTATCTCTTTTAGAGTTTTGACTACTTCTCCATTTTCTTTTATAATGTCGTGACAGCTGTTGACAAATCTCCTGGTTGTTTGTTTTGCAAAGAAAATTTTTGAACAACTATCATCCCATTTGATCCATTGGCATTTTGTTTTTTGTTTATTGTCCATTGCTAACAGCTCCAAATTTTTTGCCAGTTCTACTTGAGCATCATACAGATTTTGTGCATTTAAGGAGTTATGGTTATTTTCTAATATCTGTAAAGCAGTGTTGACCTCTTGCTTACATTTTGATATCTGTGACTGTAAATCATTTTTTCCTTTGCACCATCTTTTAATTTCCTTTTTGATATTTTTCTGCACTTGAATAAGGTTGAATAACTGATTTTCTTCAGGGAAAACAAAACACTTTTCAACTACTTCTTTGTACCCCTCACACATGACCCAGTGATTCATGAATTTAAATGGCTTTGGACCTTCTAATGTTTGTGTGCAATTAAAGTGGAACATAATAGGTACATGATCACTGGTAGATTAGTCTAAATATTTTGCATTTTTGAACATGTTCATCCATTCAATGTTGCATAAAAGTCTATCAATCTTTCTAGCAATATTTTTGTTAGGCCCTGATCTCCATGAAAACTTAACCCCTGAAATACTGAGTTCTTTGACCCCTGCAGAGTTGATAAAACTGTTAAGCTCCTGAATGTTTCTGGTTGTCAACTTATTTCCTCCCATTTTTTCCTTCAATAATCTAACACAATTAAAATCCCCTACGATGCACCAAGGTGTAATAAAAGTGTTTGCTTCTTTTTCCAGTTGTTTCCATAAAGTTTTCCTTTCGGATTCAAGATTTAATGCATAGATGACTGTAACAATACATTGAGCCCCTGTAGTATTATTTAGCATGCATGTAATATGTTGTTTGCTCATAGAAATTACGTAACTGCTCCGAATATCTGAGTTGATCATAATGAGAATTCTGCACTTGTGATGATACTCAATGTTATTTATGCAAGTCCATTTATTTCCCCACGATTCCATATACAGCTGAATTTTATTTCTTCTCAATTTATTTTCAAGTAAGAAAAACATAGAAGTTTTTGCGAGAAAACAATGTTTTTTACCTCTAAAACATGTGCTGCCTTGTTAAGACCCCGCACATTCCAACATAGGATTGACATTATTTGGATGAACTTGCTTGACTCCTGGTCCTTATAGTGGGAGTCACACAGTCATGAATCACTTTATTCCTTTTCTTTTCTTGAAAATTTTTCCCTTTCATTTCTGTAAGCACTTTTTCAAACTCAGGATTGATGGATGTGAGGTTTTTAGGTGAATTGTTGGGAGGATTAATGGTTGAAGGGTATGTTGGTTTGATACATGATTGAGATAAAGAAGATGCTTCCACTTTTGAGTCTTTTATGTCTTTCTGCACCTGAAAAGGATTAAGCACTACAGTTGTTAGATCTGAAATTTGAGGGTGTAAATTATTTAAAACATTTTTATTGTGATTTGATAACTCCCTGTTACATAAATTCTCTGATGATGATAGATTGACTGAGGCTTTTGTCGTTGACGTCAGTGCAGTTGGATCCAGAGGTGTTCCTTCTGCAATGTTTTGTATTTGAGATATATCAGAGAGACAAGCATAGGGTTCCTTTGCAATTGTAGCAGCCATGCTGATTTATGGAGGTGGATCACATCCTTCTGTTTCAGTTAATGAAGGGGCTACAATTGCAATTGCAGGATTCTTTGATGATATCCGAGATGTCTCAACATCCAAAGCAGTTGTGTCTGATGGAGAAAAATATTTATTCTTATTATATGTATAATCTTGAACATTGGACTCTTCTATTGTAATAACTTCTGCATTGTGATGTGCTATTCCTTCTGAATTGATGTAAAGAGTTTGCTGGTTTGTGTTTTTCTCTGAAACAATGTCCATGCTATCAGTCTCATTGTTTAATGTTGAGGTCTTTGGTATCCATTGTTGCGTAAATGTTATAGGGCATTCATTATTCACATGACCAAAGCATACACAGTTTTGACAAACTAGAGGTATAAATTCATATTCAACATTTTGCATTACGCAATCACCTTTAGGCAATTTGATTTGCACTTCCTTTTCAAATTTGAAAGACGCATCTACTTCGATGAGCATTCTGGCAAAAGCAATTCTTCTCCTATTTTTGGTATGCTCATCCATTGCAATAGGTCTACCAATAGTACTAGCAATTTTACACAGTGAAATATGATTCCAATATGCAAAATTTAGATTGGGAAATCTCACCCAAATAGGAATGGATAGCAATAGGTCTTTTTCATATTTGATAGAACTATTCCATTTTTTCATGATAATGAACTTCCCATCCATCATCCATGGTCCTCCTTCTAGTATTTTGTTACAATCTTCTGCTAATTCAAATTGAACAAGATAGAAACCATTATCCCTAGCAAAGACTTCAAATTTACCTTTTGGAAGCCACATTCTTCTTATATATGCTTTGAATAACATATAGTATGGTCTTTTTCCCACCAAATATATAAGAATAGAATTAGACCACATTTTCTCTGCTGAGATCAGCTCCTCTTCTCCAATTATTGTTGTTTTTCTATCATTAACAATTACTGGATCAAAGTATTGAATAGTTTCACCTTGTTTTTTCCCTTTGACCAGATCACACCAGCTTTTAGGTGTAGACTTTGCAAACACACCTGATCCGATCGCTAACTTATTCACCTTCATCCGATCCCCCATCTTTACCCGAGGTACATGTAGATCTGACTTTTCCTCAGCATGATCAGCTACCGTTATTTGAGTCCCTTTCTATCCATTCACACCTGAAGTCGCCTGCCTCTTTCTCCGATCCATCACCCTAGTCCAGCCCTCTTCCTCCACATCCGCCCCTCCTAGATCTGATTGGTTCGCCATTTATTAAACCCTAATATAATTTCTTGTTTTTGCAATGGTTTTGAGGAAGATGATTACAGATTTTGATTTGATCTATTATTCGAATTCAAATTTTTGGTTATTAGTTAATTAGATTAATTAATTAATTAAAATTCAGTTAGTTAAAATAAACATATATAATGATATATGTATAATATATCTATCCTAAATTGTTTAAGGTAAACAATAGATTAAGTATTTGAATTTATTAAAAATATATGTTTAAAATTATTTACTTTGATAGAATATTTATTTGATAAATTATAGTTAAATGTTAATTAATTAAATATGATGTACATATATAATGATATATGTATGAAAAACTATAATGTTATAGTTAATATTTATATTAATTTTTTTAGGAAGAACAAAATAGAAATTTAAATTTTAAAATAATTTAATTAATTAGTTAATTAAATTAATAAATTAAAATTATAAATTAAAATTAATTTTAGAGGGTTTAATTAATATATATATATATACACACATACGTTAATTAAACTACACAAAGGTCATAAATGAAATAAAATTATATAAGATAAATGTATAAAACTTAGATGGAACTCTAGAAAACTCCATTTAGATTTATAGAACAAGCACATGAGTATTGTACATATACCATGACTTTATATTGCTCGATACTTGAGTCGCGTGGGTGTTTCATACAACATACATTATTCCTTGAATTGATGTCACACTATGTTTGCACCAAAAATTATCACAAACACCGAATATAGATTTTATAAAAAAATAAATGAAGAAAATATAATGAAAACAGAGGAAACAAGCAATTAAATAACGAAAATTAATCAATAACTAGAACATAATGAATTATGGTGGTTCGACGTTGAAAGCCTATGTCAACTTTGGAGAAATAACGTTATTAATCGCTTGAATTACTGAGTACAAAGGGATGGATCAGGTATTACCCGTAGTTACAATGGAGTACAAAGAAACATCAGCATAAATATCCTTAAAAGGAACCATGAAGCCTGTACTTATAGAGGAAGATGATCAAATACCTCCCTAAAACTTCGGCATTAAAATCTCAAGATGTAGATGAGGCAACCCAAAAAATTCGTAAGGAATATGGGTCATCCCTGACCCTTTGTAATGACCATGTGGCATGCTGCAAACCCTCTGCTGGGTCCTCCTGATTATTAGCTCCACGTTCCAAAAGTTTTTGTGTATAGTTAACTTTTGGATTATGAGATATTGACCAATCATAGTTGAGATGAATTGTTGGGCCGATATGATCTGATCCCTTTATATGATCTGATCCCTTTCCTAAGTAAAGGAATGACGATCTAATCTGCCACGAAGTGGAATTTTCGAGCATTTAAAATCGGAATATTTAATTGATTTTAAATATTCAATAGAGTAATTTTAGCTTGAATTACAAATATCATAATTTATTTGATAATTAAATTATTGAATTAAATAATTTGAAGTTGGGTAAAATGTTGAATCTGGAGTTTTAAGCCTATAAAATAATAATTTAAAGGCTTGCAAAATTTATGTTGATAACATTGAAGATAATAGAAGTGTTAAAATTAAACTGAACAGTGATTTGTTCAGCTTTGAAATTTTATCGTTTTAAATTGAATTTAAAAATAGCCTTCCGAGGCACAGTCTCGGAATTCGACGAAACCAGTTCCATTGGGTCCGTAATATTGAATTATTATAGGATTTCAAATTTCGTATTGATTGGAGTTAGTGTGTGAGTGTATGATATATAAACACGCTGAAAATTTAATTGATAATAATCTAATGAAATTTAATTTAATTAGTCAAGCTTCTTGTATACGCCACTTCCCTTAACTTTAAATCGTCCATCCTTATCTTCTTTCCTTATCTGCCAAAATCAGTTTGATCTAAAAAAATGGCCGATCTCTTTAAATCGCGTAGCCTAATTCTTTTTCCCCTGTTCAAAGCTGAAACCAGTAACAAAAAAAATCATCAATCTTTTGTTCTTCCTCTCGTTCGAATTATGGCCAAACGAACGAAGGTCAATTCCTCATCTCCTTCACCTTTCAGTTGCTTAAATTTTTTTTTTGTTAAACCCTAATTAGTTGATCGAGATTCATGGAGGGGCGGAGCAACTCGCGATCGATTTTAAGAAGAAGGCAGGCGAACTTTTGGAAGTTGTCGACAGTCGCGATTAGGGTTGGGGCTGCTCGTGAGGAGATGGTCGCGATTAGCGTTTGGGGTTGCGGCTATTGTGGGTGTTTGTGAAATTGGGGATGTCGGCAGGTAGAGGGATGGTGAATAGCTAAGGTGGTCGAGGCTAGGGTTGGGAAGCAGGGACGTTGCGTTAATCCTTGGTGACAGCGATGTCATCCTAGTGATGTTGGGTTTTCGGATTCTTCGATAGCAGTAAGTACCTTATGTTTTGATTAAATCTCATAAGTAAATAAATATATATATATATATATTTATATTTTAGGATATAGGTATATATATATATATTATAACTGAAGTTTTAAAATACAGTAGCATATGTATTACTGATAGGAATCAATATTTGTTTATATGTATATATCGGCTAGAGAATTATTAACAGTAAAGTAAAATTTATAATTTTACTTACCTAATAGATTTAAATTTAAAATGAGAATATTATTCGTAGTTTAAGATCGTGGAAAATGTTAATTTAATTTATTAATTGGGAAGTTTAATCTTTGATTAATTCAAATTTTTGTAAATCATATAAATTGTTTATCCAAGGTCAAAAATCGAGTAAACCAAGGCAATATTGAGGTGGATTGCAAATAAAAGAAAAGGTGAGTTAATCTCATTCAGTTGAATTTTAATTTTAATTTTAAGTTAAATAGTTAAATTTAACAATTGATTGGTTTGATTTGGTGTTATATCATATATAGTAGTATATAGTATATCTTGGAAGGTTTGCTTTCCCGCATTAAAATAATGGATGATTTTATATTTAAAACCCATATACCGTGATATTCCACCTCGAAGTGGAATTGGTATTTATGATGTGCTAAGGTCTGTGGGTGCAGGGAAAACAGGTTGGAGGAATCCAACTGGATTCCTCAACATTTTTTAATTTATTTAATATTCACTGTTGTGATTATTTGATATTCTATGATGAATTTTATTAGAATATTGAATGCTATAGTTTGATTAAATATTTGGTACTCTGAATTATCTAAATATATAGAATTGGATTTTGAAAAGAAATAAAAGGAGTGAACTTTTAAGAAAAGAATTATAAAGAATCTAAATAAATTAAGAATGAATTGGATACGACAATAGTAATTTTAAAATTTTAATAAATAAATTCCGTATATGAAAAGTAAATTTTGAATAAACAGAAAATTAATGAATTTTAAACTTCAGTGTTATTATTTAAAAGAACATAGCATTTATTTTAAAATTTTAAAATTAAATTTTGAAAAGAATAAAGAAGAAATTGGGAAAAATCTGAAATTTTTATATTTCAGTTAAAAGATTTAAAATCAAACCAAAAATAATAATAATAACGATAAATTCCATAATTAAGGAATTTTGAAATGAACTGAGTAAGCAAAGAAATTTATTTCAAATGGAATAAATTAGAAATCAATTTGGAAAATTGGTTTAAGTGCTTGAAATTGGAAATTCTCCCTGGACAACCAAGTACGTTTTCAAAGTAAATTTTAATAAGTTAAAAGTTTTAAAGTTGTTTTAAAAAGCCAGTTTTGGAAAATTTATTAATTCTAAAATATTAAATTCTAAAGTAAGTATTTTCTTTCAATCTATTATGTTAGTAATTAATTAAAAGTGACTTAGTATTTGTTTTCAAAGAGAATATTTAGTTTTATATTTTATAAAAGTAACCTCATTTTTAAATATTCCTAAAGTATATATTTTTAATAAAATATCGAAGTAGTTCTTAATTTAAATATTTTAAAGTATAATTACTAATAAAGTGTTTTTAAAACTATTTTAAAACCTAAGTGTTTGTTCTTGGTGATTTGAGTGGAGATAGAAAATATTTGGGAAGTTTATTCGGGAAAAGGAAGATGGTTTGAAACTGTTTCAAAGAGTTGAAAATGGAAGTATATCTTGCGAATATATTTTGAGATAAATAATTTGGAAAATTATTTATTGTCTGATGGTTGTTTGTGAATGTTAATTGATAGTTAAATAACCGAAGATCAATATTGGCCAAATGCATTTGTCGTTTCGAAGAGACCGGGATCGGGATATATTTCTCTAAAACCACTTCGATCCGGTTTGTACGTTTCGTGGAAAACGAGTTTGGATTCGAAGATGGAGAAGTTAAGTGCAAGGGCTAGTCACTACTAATCCTGAGGATATTTCCAAAATGGATGTAGTAGGAATAGTGCCTTCGGTTCCGTTCGAACCCGGGACGGACTTGTATGGATGAATGCTTTCTGAACATCGTCAGGTGACGATGGGAATTCTAAGTGAAACGATCTAAAAGGTAATGCTTAGCCTCAAGCCTCATCAACCGTGAACGACTGAAAATCAGGGGTTATGCGGCAAGGCTAGGTGGGTAGCACCCATTCAGGGTGAGGTCATCCCTGTCTAGATGTCCCTTCTTTTCCGGCTTAATGGTAAAGTTGCTAATCCCAACCATGGGGTTATCTCACTCAGGATTATCCAGTAAGGGGTAGTCCCGGTCTTGTGTTGCACGGGGTCGGGAGTTATCCTCGGTACTGTGATCTAGGCCACGTACTGTGACACGTGGTACCCCAGTGCCTAGTCATTAGTTGGAAATCCATTCTCCCTACGCGCCTTTTACGAGTTTTGTTTGTATTACCCACTCTGTGGCTAGTAGCTGGAATTTGATAATGTAACAGTTTCGGCTATTTTATAAGTATTTGTATATAGACCCTATTATAATATCAGAGGATTTTAATAAAAAGTGTTTTAGCTATTGTAAGGTAAAAACCCGACATGTTTATTTGTGGTGTGGTCTTACGAAGTGCTTTTGTTTTCAAAAGGATTTTTGAAACTTTAATAATCAATTTGAGTGTGATTTCTCACGCTGATATTCCAGACTGACTCGGGTGTTATTTAACTATAATGCTCGGGTCAGACCAAGTATTATAGAACACATGATATGATGCCGTGGAGCTCAAGAGACGAGTTGGATGATGATACGTACTTTCGTACTTGTTTTATATATATTCCGGTCTGACGATTAGCTGTATATCCAGTTGTATGTTATTGATATTGAACCGAGATTGATGTACTCTAATGATGTAATATATAAACAGATATTGTAATGACCAGAATTTCTGTCAATTAAAATTCGTATATTTAATTGAATTTAAATATTAATAAGTGAAATTTATAAGTCGAATAAATTTTATTTCGGATAATTGGATTTAATTGGATAATTAAATCGATAATTTAATATTTGAAATTACACAAATAATGGGAAATTGGGTTTAATGTGATTGAAAATGTTGTATAAAATTTTATTATATCTTGTTGAAGTTATAATGATGTTATAGAACTTTTAAAATCGAATTAAAAGTTAATTTGTGAAAATTGAATATTTTAATATTTAATTGACGAGTTAAAATAGCTATCTTTCAAATAGTCTCGGATTTCGACGAAACCAGTTTCATCGGATCCGTAATGTGATATTATTATATAGTTTCAAATTTCGTGTCAATCGGATTTACCGTTTGTCCGGGGCAAGCCAAAACGCATAGAAATTAGTTTAAATTGATTTAATTTAAACTTGATCGTTTATTGCCGTAACTCGCATAGATGATCGAATTGGCTCTCGAAACCTATTCCATTGTGGGTAAACCTTAAAATCGCCAGTCACCGCGCGAGATTTGGAGTTCGAAAAATTCGGGATGAATAGTAATTTGGAAATTTTCTATAAAAAGCCTTGGATTATTCTCATTTGCAACTAAAAACCAAACCTAGCTAGGGTTTTATTCTTCAGCCACCATCAACACTATACACGGCCGAAAATCACCCATCTTCTTCCTCTATTTTCTACAAATCCATAGACAATTAGCAAAACTTATCAACTACAAAATTGTAGAGGGTGACGAGCTCTTCGAATCTATACGGAGTTGATGGGATAAGGCACGACGATGTTGGAGATTTCTGGCCGCGTTTGTCTTCGGTTTCGGCACAAATTTTGAGATAATGGCTCGACCGAGCTTCGAGGCGTTTGGGGCGTTGGTGCTATTCGCGACGAGCTTTCGTTTAGAATCCTCCGATCAATCTCCGGTTGCTTGGTGGTAGAGCGGCACGTGGAGGAGTGGTCGCGTATATGGGTTCTTTGACCTGTAGAAATTCACGCGAGAAGATGATGATAGTCACGGCCTAGATCCGGGTTTCGAGAATCAATGGCCCAGATCTGTCAAAGGTTAAAAATAAAAGAAAATTTGTGAAATCAATTTTATTAAATTCGTGTAAACTTTAAATATTGATAACTTGTTCATACGAGGACGGAAATGCACGAAACGAATTGTGTTGCAGTCGTTTTGCCGAGCACTACGCTATGGAACTGGATTGGAGTATTTTGGAGCTAGTGAAAATTTTGGGTAAAATTAAATGCACGTTTAATTTTATTTGAAATAAAACGCGAAAACTGAATTGAAAGCTAGGTGAGAACTTCTCACTTAATCGAATCGGTTTCGATTTAAATTTTAAATAGTTAGATTTAAAATTATTGATTGTATGCCTGAGTGATAATATATTATCTGTTATTGATTGAAATAGACATTATGCGCCGTTATTAAGAGGAGGTTATTTATTAAAAACATATACGGCGAATATTTCACAGTTATACTACATCGGATGTACAATTATTATACTACATCGATGTTCCGTCTTATCTGGATCAATGGATGTACCATTATACTACATTGTTGTTCCGGTTTATCGGTTCATTGGACGTACCGTTTTTATACTACGTCGTTGCACCAGCTCAATTTTCTGATATTCATGACGTTTTCCACGTCTTTTATCTTCGGAAATGCCTTAGGGATTCCGATTTTTATTCTTGTGCCCGGTGATATTGTGGAAATTGAAGTTTCACCAAGTTTGATTTACGAGCAACATTCCATTTGCATCATTACTTCGGAGGTTGAACGACTTCGAAATAAAGATGTTCTTCTTATGAGAGTTCAATGGTTCTCAAATCCTAAGGATTTCTCATGTGAAATCTTGAGAATTCATCGAACGAAAACTTTCGGATTTATTCCTTCATGCTCTTTATGGTGAACTTCTTGATTCAAATTTTCTTTTGTGTTAATATGCTTCTATGGTTGTTACTTCTTGTATTTCCTTCTTAATTATCGCGAGGACGCAATTTCTTTAAGGAGGGGAGTCTGTAACAACCCGCATATTTATCGATTTTATATTTAAATATTTTATTTAAATATTTTATCGTTAATCGGATTTTAGTCCGAAAGGCTACTTTTTGCAAACAGTCGAATTGGGACTCGAGACCACCCCCATTGAGTTCAAAATGCCGTTTGCGACCTTTTTGAGTATAAGCTTCGATATGTTTGGAGAAAGTTGATTTTTGCTACTTTTTGCTTTGGGCTTTGGTTTGGGCTGAGCCAATTAACCACTTACTAACTCAGTCCCAATCCCCCTCTCCTCTTCATTACTTCATTCCAACTCCTAACTCTCTAGCAAAACTGAAAATGGAGGTGGGGAGTGGAAATTAAAACTCCAAGCCCTAGCTTCCTTTGCAAGATCCATCTCCTAGCTCCAAAGTTCATGAGAACCCATTGGTAAGCTTGCTCTTCTTCTTCTCCATCTCTTCTCCTCTTCAATTTCAGAAAATATCCTAAACCTAATTTAGGAAAATATGTGTTTTATTCTTAGATTGAAGCTTGTTGAGTAAGAGTGAAGAGTGGTTAGCCTTTCCTTTGCATTTAAGCTTCTTCTTCTTCTTGTTCTTGAGTTAAAAAGGTGAGATTTTTATCTCACATCTATGCTTATATTTATCTTCGATTGTTAGGTATGAATTCCTAACACTTATTCATGTGCATTTGATTTTGACTTGGATTGCTTTTGTGAGTATTCCAATTTTTAGTGTTTTGAGTTCAATTCGTTAAAAATCCTAACTTTGATGTTTGAACATGTTTTTGGTGATGCATCGAGGAGCTTATAGGGCCGGGTAGTCGATTGACATAAACCCTTAACGCCGTTGCTCGTGCGAATGCAATTTTGGTCGAGATTGAACCCCATTTGTAATAGGCATGGATGAGGCTGGAAACAGGCTCGGCCGACCGACCCCCCTGGTCCGGTCGACTGACCTGCTTCCAAGTGCATAAGCACTTTCTGTTTTAAGGTTCGGCCGACCGAGTACAGGGTTCGGTCGACCGACCTGCTGTCCCGAGAAGTTCCTGCCTCTGGTTCGGTCAACCGACCAGAAAGTCCGGTCGACCGACCTGCTACTTTTTGCCAGATTAGCCTATTTTGCTAATCCGTTTGAATATCGAACTTTAATCGATTCGTGTGGTCTCCCTTTTGTTCTTGTCATTTATTATCGACTTTGATGACCTTTTCTTTGGGAATTTTAGATATATCCACTTTGATGGATTTTATATCGGTTTCTTTGGATTTTATTCACGTCTTCGAATGTGAATTTTCATGCCCGATTGTTTCTACAATCTTCTTTGTGATTTGTCACTTTAAAAATATAAAGGTTTTCTATACTAGTAGTAAATATCAAAACTCTTTCTTCAAATGATTTCAACACTATTTTATAACAAAGCTCTTTTTCTAGAACCGATTTCCAATCTATTAGTGTATACAAACCTTTACGTCACTCGTATGAGAAATCTAATTAAACGACTTAGTAAAACAAGTGGTATGAAACGCTTGCGTTTACTTCGTCGGTTAATTCTTGGACTTGTTCGATTGAATCTCTTGTGACAATTTTCTAGTGGAGATCTACAATTTGTTCGTAAATATTTAAGTTAAGCTAATGGTTATGGGACATGAAGCTAAGCTCATATATTTACTAGCTTATTGTAATTGACACTTCTCTTTGATCATGACGATCATCTTTGCGGTTTAGACTAGCAATGTGCGATGTCTCTTTGTCTATGTGGAGGACTGTTCCTCATTTTATTGAGTTTCGTCTCATTTTATACATGGTTCGTACCTTTCTAGGTGCGTCGATGTTTATTTGTGCATGGGGCGTATCTTTCTAGGTGCGTCGATGCTAGAGCATAGGGCGTATCTTTCTAGGTGCGTCGATGTTCGACATTACATGGGGTGTATCTTTCTAGGTGCATCGATGTTTATTTGTGCATGGGGCGTATCTTTCTAGGTGCGTCGATGCTAGAGCATAGGGCGTATCTTTCTAGGTGCGTCGATGTTCAACATTACATGGGGTGTATCTTTCTAGGTGCATCGATGTTTATTTATGCATGGGACGTATCTTTCTAGGTGCGTCGATGCTAGAGCATGGGGCGTATCTTTCTAGGTGCGTCGATGTTCGACATTACATGGGGTGTATCTTTCTAGGTGAATCGATGTTTATTTGTGCATGGGGCGTATCTTTCTAGGTGCGTCGATGCTAGAGCATGGGGTGTATCTTTCTAGGTGCGTCGATGTTCGACTGTACATGGGGCGTGTCTCTCTAGGTGCGTCGATGTCCAGTTTTTTTGGGGATTGGCCATCCTTTTTATTGTGATTTCTGGAAATTTTATCCTTCACCTATTCTTGTGACTTCTGGATTTCGTGTGTTGATTTCTAGAATTTATGTTTCACCAACTTTTACGATGGGCATTGATATATGTCATTTATTGTGGCTTGGTGAATGAAATTAGGAGTATGACATTCCTTTTTATCTTGAGTAGATTATTGTGATATTGATTAATCTCTTGTTGATTTTCAATTACTTATTTATCACAGCTTGGCATTGTGATTATTATATGCTTATGTCATATCTCCTATTCTATATCAATTCTTCTGATATTTATAGCCAGACTGATCCGTTTATTATTTTCTTATGAAATAATACTCGGGTCAGACCGAGATGTTACAGGTGCTTCCGCTTGACTTCTCCCCTGGGATTCATTACTCTGACTTTTGGCAAACTACTTAGATTAGTAGTTTATTTTGCTGTATACACTTGAGATATAGACTCATAGTTGTATTCTTTTGTATAGCACGTGTTGCTATTCCTTTGTATTATTGTGGATCTTTTTGACCACTACTCTGATGAACACTTTCATGTGTTATATTCATATCTATTTCCGCCTTTGTGATATGAATTGTCTGTGACTGATTTATGTTATGTTTACTTCTATATTTGTTTCTGAAGATATTATAGCCATTGTGTAGTAGCTTTGAGTTTGTGTCGGCATGTCGGATTTCCACTTGAAAAGAATTGCATGTTATACCATCTGACATATCGACGCTCGCACAAAGCAATTACACGGATGGTCGCTCCTCAACAGCCTTATTCTCCGTGCTAGTTGACAGCATTCACCGTAATGTTCTTGGCTAGCGTGGGTATAGAGGTGGGGCGTCACAGCTTGGTATCAGAGCCAAACTTCGGAACAATATAGAATAATTTAGCAAGGATCATGTCCTAAGTCTTTCTTAGGAGTTGTGCTTTAGGATTTTATTCGGGTCTTCGTACCGTTCTATCCTACTTTCTTTTATGATTCCTTGTTTTATCTATCAAGATTGCTTGATATTTATTTTGAGAGTAACTTTTTCCTCTTCTTTCTTTCTTTCTTAAAGAAGAGAAATGGTTAGACCAGGCCGTCCCAGCGCCGATCAATCTAGTTCTACTCCCCAGGATGGAGTATTTATGTCTGCTCAACAACTTTTGGATCTTGTAAAGAATCAAGAGTTTGTCTGTGCTTTGAGCAAGAACCCGGAAATGGTTCTACCTTTGAAACTTGAAGTTTCTTTCAATCAGCTTGTGGATGTTACTCTTCTTCGTGGAGAGATTAGTAAAGGAAGTGTTTGTGATATTGGGACTTCCAAGAAGAGGCATATTACGTTCAAGAGCCTTAACCCCAATAAGAGAGTGAAGCAAACTACTTCTGTAGCAGAGACTCCAATCCCTAATCGTGGAGGATGCTACAATTGTAATTCTAAGGACCACTATGCAATGGAGTGCCCGAAACCTCTCTTTTGCCGTTATTGCAAAAGTTCGGGTCATCTTATATCTGCCTGCCCCATACTTCAAAGCAAGAAAAAGGTGGAACAAGAAACTTTGGTTGACAAGACTCCTACCCCAAGTCGTAAACAATGCTACAATTGTGATTCCACGGACCATTATGTAATTAAGTGCCCGAAAACCCTTTATTGTCGCTATTGCAAAGACTCGGGTCATCTTTTATCTGCATGTCCCAAACTTTTGAACAAGGACATGAGAAAGCTAAATATTGTGCAAGCCCCTAGCAACTATTCTCTTGGTCAAGGTACTTTTCACTCAATCCTTGATGACATTGTTTTATTTTGTGATCTTCTTATTTGAGTTCTTTTTGATATGGCTCACTATTTTATATCAAAAGAACTTGTCGATTCTTTTTCTTTGAATATTTTGGGCTTGTTGAATTCTTTGAGGATTGCGAATCCGGATGGTAGATCTGCAACACTCAATTCGCTTCTATTTGATGTCGGAATTATTTTATGTGATTTTTCTTTCCGAGCCGATATTTTTACTTAGGCTCCGGAATTGATTTGTACGATAGGATTGGCTTAATCATTAATGAAGCCCATATCCTATTTTCTCGAGTGGACTATTCATCTTTGACATTTTCAATCTGTTAAGCAGATTTCTATTTTTCCTTTGTGATTTTGATTCCAATTTGATGGCATCATTTTATTCCTTAAGCCCACTTATAAGGAAAGTGTTATTTCTCTAATTCATGTAGTTTGAGAAATTTTCCGGTATTTTTGAGCTTGTCTTAGGATTATCACCTAAGTAATCTTTTGTGTGGTGCTAAGGTCTTTTCAGTTTGACTTTACCACCGGTTTTCGTTTGCTACGAGTTGTGGAAGTTAGCATTCCACTTACCGCATTCCGCACTCGTTATGATTCTTATGAATGACTTATTATGTCATTCGGTTTATCCAGCTTATTTCATCCATTTTATAAATCGAATATTCTATGAATATTTCGATGAGACCATTCTTGTATATATTGAATTTGGATGAAAATAGAAATTTAAAATTTTGCAAATCTTTTTCATAAGATTTATTTATAAGTAAAACTTGATTTTGTTCTTGAAACGAACAAAGAATATTCTTAAAACTTTTTAAGAGATTTATTTATCCTATAAAAGATGATTTTGTGATTGTATTGCCCGTTGAGTGGTTTAAGAATTTTGGTCGATGTGCTTGATCAACGTTATCGATAGGAATTTCCTAAACGCTTTGATGAGACAATCAGACACGATATATTGACTTGTAAAAATGTAAAATTTTTGTAGAAAGATTATTACATAAAAATAAAAATATAATTTTTAAAGTTTTAACTTTTCAAGAAAGCAGATTATTTAAAAGAAATTCTTTCTTTTTAATACTCTTATTCTTGTGATTCCTGGAGGGGAACCAAGACTTTGCTATTTGTACCGATACTAGTCGTATTGGTTTGTATGCCGTTCTCTTGCAAAGGAGAATGTGCTATCACTTGTGCTTCTAAATCATTAATGCCTATTGAGACTAGATATGCCACTCATGATCTAGTGCCCGTGGCTATTTATTTCGCTTTTAAAAATTTGGCATCATCGCATTTGGATGAGAAATTTGTTCTCCATCTCGATCATAAATCTTTGGAATATTTATTTTCTCATAAGGAACTTCATGTCGACTCGAGTTCCTGACATCTTATGATCTTGATATTCTTTTTGTTCCCGGAAGGGAAATCGTGTTGCCAATGCACTTTGTCGTAGGCAACAAGTGGTTGATTCTTTGATGATGTCTGAAGGGAATTATCTCTTTATCAAGTTCATCGAACGTTTTGATGTACTTCGTTTTATTGAGTTTTATCTCATTCCTTTTATGGACTACTGTCCGGTGTTCTTTTATGGTGTTCGGTTCATCGGATGTACAATTATTATACTACATCGATGTTCTGTCTTATCTGGATCAATGGATGAACCATTATACTACATCGTTGTTCCGGTTTATCGGTTCATTGGACGTACCGTTTTTATACTACGTCGTTGCACCAGCTCAATTTTCTGATATTCATGACGTTTTCCACGTCTTTTATCTTCGGAAATGCCTTGGGGATTCCGATTTTTATTCTTATGCCCGGTGATATTGTGGAAATTGAAGTTTCACCAAGTTTGATTTACGAGCAGCATTCCATTCGCATCATTACTTCGGAGGTTGAACGACTTCGAAATAAAAATGTTCTTCTTATGAGAGTTCAATGGTTCTCAAATCCTAAGGATTTCTCATGTGAAATCTTGAGAATTCATCGAACGAAAACTTTCGGATTTATTCCTTCGTGCTCTTTATGGTGAACTTCTTGATTCAAATTTTCTTTTGTGTTAATATGCTTCTATGGTTGTTACTTCTTGTATTTCCTTCTTAATTATTGCGAGGACGCAATTTCTTTAAGGAGGGGAGTCTGTAACAACCCGCATATTTATCGATTTTATATTTAAATATTTTATTTAAATATTTTATCGTTAATCGAATTTTAGTCTGAAAGGCTACTTTTTGCAAACAGTCGAATTGGGACTCGAGACCACCCCCATTGAGTTCAAAATGCCGTTTGCGACCTTTTTGAGTATAAGCTTCGATATGTTTGGAGAAAGTTGATTTTTGCTACTTTTTGCTTTGGGCTTTGGTTTCGGCTGAGCCAATTAACCACTTACTAACTCAGTCCCAATCCCCCTCTCCTCTTCATTACTTCATTCCAACTCTTAACTCTCTAGCAAAACTGAAAATGGAGGTGGAGAGTGGAAATTAAAACTTCAAGCCCTAGCTTCCTTTGCAAGATCCATCTCCTAGCTCCAAAGTTCATGAGAACCCATTGGTAAGCTTCCTCTTCTTCTTCTCCATCTCTTCTCCTCTTCAATTTCAGAAAATATCCTAAACCTAATTTAGGAAAATATGTGTTTTATTCTTAGATTGAAGCTTGTTGAGTAAGAGTGAAGAGTGGTTAGCCTTTCCTTTGCATTTGAGCTTCTTCTTTCTGTTCTTGAGTTAAAAAGGTAAGATTTTTATCTCACATCTATGCTTATATTTATCTTTGATTGTTAGGTATGAATTCCTAACACTTATTCATGTGCATTTGATTTTGATTTGGATTGCTTTTGTGAGTATTCCAATTTTTAGTGTTTTGAGTTCAATTCGTTAAAAATCCTAACTTTGATGTTTGAACATGTTTTTGGTGATGCATCGAGGAGCTTATAGGGCCGGGTAGTCGATTGACATAAACCCTTAGCGCCGTTGCTCGTGCGAATGCAATTTTGGTCGAGATTGAACCCCATTTGTAATAGGCATGGATGAAGCTGGAAACAGGCTCAGCCGACCGACCCCCTGGCCCGGTCGACCGACCTGCTTCCAAGTGCATAAGCACTTTCTGTTTTAAGGTTCGGCCGACCGAGTACAGGGTTCGGTCGACCGACCTGCTGTCCCGAGAAGTTTCCTGCCTCTGGTTCGGTCAACCGACCAGAAAGTCCGGTCGACCGACCTGCTATTTTTTCCAGATTAGCCTATTTTGCTAATCCGTTTGAATATCCAACTTTAATCGATTCGTGTGGTCTCCCTTTTGTTGTTGTCATTTATTATCGACTTTGATGACCTTTTCTTTGGGAATTTTAGATATATCCACTTTGATGGATTTTATATCGATTTCTTTGGATTTTATTCACGTCTTCGAATGTGAATTTTCATGCCCGATTGTTTCTACAATCTTCTTTGTGATTGTCACTTTAAAAATATAAAGGTTTCCTATACTAGTAGTAAATATCAAAACTCTTTCTTCAAATGATTTCAATACTATTTTATAACAAAGCTCGTTTTCTCAAACCGATTTCCAATCTATTAGTATATACAAACCTTTACCTCACTCGTATGAGAAATCTAATTAAACGACTTAGTAAAACAAGTGGTATGAAACGCTTGCGTTTACTTCGTCGGTTAATTCTTGGACTTGTTCGATTGAATCTCTTGTGACAATTTTCTAGTGGAGATCTACAATTTGTTCGTAAATATTTAAGTTAAGCTAGTGGTTATGGGACATGAAGCTAAGCTCATATATTTACTAGCTTATTGTAATTGACACTTCTCTTTGATCATGACGATCATCTTTGCGGTTTAGACTAGCAATATGTGATGTCTCTTTGTCTATGTGGAGGACTGTTCCTCATTTTATTGAGTTTCGAATCATTTTATACATGGGTCGTACCTTTCTAGGTGCGTCGATGTTTATTTGTGCATGGGGCGTATCTTTCTAGGTGCGTCGATGCTAGAGCATGGGGCGTATCTTTCTAGGTGCGTCGATGTTCGACATTACATGGGGTGTATCTTTCTAGGTGCATCGTTGTTTATTTGTGCATGAGGCGTATCTTTCTAGGTGCGTCGATGCTAGAGCATGGGGCGTATCTTTCTAGGTGCGTCGATGTTCGACATTACATGGGGTGTATCTTTCTAGGTGCATCGATGTTTATTTATGCATGGGGCGTATCTTTCTAGGTGCGTCGATGCTAGAGCATGGGGCGTATCTTTCTAGGTGCGTCGATGTTCGACATTACATGGGGTGTATCTTTCTAGGTGCATCGATGTTTATTTGTGCATGGGGCGTATCTTTCTAGGTGCGTCGATGCTAGAGCATGGGGCGTATCTTTCTAGGTGCGTCAATGTTCGACTGTACATGGGGCGTGTCTCTCTAGGTGCGTCGATGTCCAGTTTTTTTGGGGATTGGCCATCCTTTTTATTGTGATTTCTGGAAATTTTATCCTTCACCTATTCTTGTGACTTCTGGATTTCGTGTGTTGATTTTTGGAATTTATGTTTCACCAACTTTTACGATGGGCATTGATATATGTCATTTATTGTGGCTTGGTGAATGAAATTAGGAGTATGACATTCCTTTTTATCTTGAGTAGATTATTGTGATATTGATTAATCTCTTGTTGATTTTCAATTACTTATTTATCACAGCTTGGCATTGTGATTATTATATGCTTATGTCATATCTTCTATTCTATATCAATTCTTCTGATATTTATAGCTAGACTGATCCGTTTATTATTTTCTTATGAAATAATACTCGGGTCAGACCGAGATGTTACAGGTGCTTCCGCTTGACTTCTCCCCTGGGATTCATTACTCTGACTTTTGGCAAACTACTTAGATTAGTAGTTTATTTTGCTGTATACACTTGAGATATAGACTCATAGTTGTATTCTTTTGTATAGCACGTGTTGCTATTCCTTTGTATTATTGTGGATCTTTTTGACCACTACTCTGATGAACACTTTCATGTGTTATATTCATATGTATTTCCGCCTTTGTGATATGAATTGTCTGTGACTGATTTATGTCATGTTTACTTCTATATTTGTTTCTGAAGATATTATAGCCACTGTGTAGTAGCTTTGAGTTTGTGTCGGCATGTCGAATTTCCACTTGAAAAGAATTGCATGCTATACCATCTGACATATCGACGCTCGCACAAAGCAATTACACGGATGGTCGCTCCTCAACAGCCATATTCTCCGTGCTAGTTGACAGCATTCACCGTAATGTTCTTGGCTAGCGTGGGTATAGAGGTGGGGCGTCACAAAATCCAAACGTGATTAGTGAATATCCAGATTGCAAGGACTTCTTTGGAAGTGTCTTAGGTTCTGTTCGATCCCGGAATGGACTTGTATGGATGTGTGTCTGACATTACAATTTGAGATGTAAAGCTGGTTTCTATCAAATATATTTCTGTTGGTGGCGGCGAATTTATTCTCTTAGCTTAGCACCCTTCTCTGAGACATACAGCTCAGAGTTTATGTGGTTGATGTTACTGGTGATACATTCCTAAATTGGTAATGTGGCATATGAGTGATGATGATCATTGGTTGATAGAAGCATGGCTTTGTATAAAGCGTAGCTTTGTGGACGAGACTTCGTCGGACCTCACACCCCGAAAATGGTCAAAACAGGAAGGATGCAACAAGGTTATTAGGGGGTAGCGTCCCTTTAGTGTATGTCATTCCTTCTGGATAGAGGTTGTATCATGGTATGGAGCCCAGATACTTAACCTATGTTGTTGCTGAAAATTTATTACTTTGTGGTTGTTGGAATCGAGGATCCTCGGATATAGATCGGTTACGATCGGGGGATGGCATATTCGTGTCAGTAGTTACCCAGTTTGAAGGGTAACCTGGCCTTGTGTTGGCAGAGATCCGGTTAGGTTCTCGGTACGTCATTCCAGAGGCGTTTCCATGTGCCAATAGGAAGTTTCTTGGCATGACCATTTGTTGGAAATCCAAAGAAACAATACGAACCTTGTACGGTTTTAGTTGTAGAATCTGCCATTTAATATGGTAGCTATATTAAGCATACGTAATGGTACCTATGCTGGTTAAGATTTATACTCTACTTTCGAAATGTTTTCTATACTATGCACTAATAATAATATCAAAAATGATTTGATTTTACGTAGTAAGCATCTTTGACTATCATAAGGAGAAATCTCCTCCAAGTCTGCGTTTGCATTGTGTGTGTGCCGGGAGGCCTTATGGTAGTTTCATTTTTTAAAAGCATTTCGAATTGACTTTAAAAATATTCCTTTGTTTTGTTTTAAAAAAATAAACTGTTTTAAGTTCTCACACCAGTCCCATGACTGACCTGGAGTTTATTGTTTTCCTTTCTAAACTTTGGGTGCCCACCTATTGCCACATGGGCAGTCTAGAGTTAGGTTATCAGGATATTCTGGAATTCGGGAGTTGCTGGAGGCAAGCTGGATGGCATGGCGTATTCATTAGTATATAGTAATTCTTTTCCACTGTTTGTTGTTGTTTGTTGTTGTACACTCTGATGATGATGTAACGTAATGTGATGTAATGTAATAACTGATATAGTTCTTTGTTTAAAGATTATTCATTTATCTATTATATGTTGTTCCGCTGCGATTGTGAGATTCTGATATTGTTTGTTGTTTTCTTTCTGTTCTGTTCTATCTTTTTCTTACTTCTTCTATCTTTTTCTTCTTCTTGAATCCTAAGAATTCGGTTTTTGGGCATTCGATTACTCGGCAGTTGATACAGTGGACGTATTGATGTCGACGTTCGGGCGTCGAAGACTCGTTTCCTTACATCTGGTATCAGAGCATATGGTTTAGCGACAACCATGGCTCTGTTGGGAATTACTCATTAGAGATAGAGTCAGTAGTACTTTATAATGAGTTTGAGTGTAATAATAGCTATGAGAGCGTATTTGTTAGTGAATATAAAATTATTTTATATTGTGATGATTGGTTTGTTGAGTGGTATACGGATTCTGGTTAATACGAGTAATTAATGTGGTTGATAGGGATCTCTAAACACTTGTACAGAACAATTTGACACGATATTGTTTTAAATAGGGTAAATGAAATAATTTTACCTTGAGTATATTTTATATATAAAGGAATAATTTTTCAGAATTGTTAAAGTGTATATAAGTTGATTGTTTGGTTGATTAAAAATGTAAGAATATATATAAGTAAATTAAAAGACGTTTGAATAATCTAAATAAAAACGACAATTGTAAAGGAATTATTGTATAAGTAAAAGAATTATAAGAATTGAATTATAATTAATGTGATTTACAATTGTGAAATAAACTTATATATATAAGAAGTGAAACTATATAAATTAAAAGTTAAATGGAATTTACTTTAGAATTGGAATCTGAATTGATTTATAAGTGGGAATTTAAGTTAAGTAAAACCAAGTAATGTTTATAAAATGAAATATAACTTAAGAGATGTTGAATGAAGTTGATTTTGGTATCGAAGTAAATTAATAAAGTTAAGTGATAAATGTGAACTTGAGTTATGTAATGAAATTCAACTTTCGTGGTTAAATGAATTAGCAATTGAATTAATGAATGGATTGAATGTAAATCAAATGAATGTAAATAAATTGGTAAGAAATAATGGGTGTAAGTGTAATTCATTAAATCTAATTAAATGTGTTAAACCAAAATGAATGTAAAGTAAAGCAAAGGAATTTGGTTGTAATTAATATACATTGATTGTTATATGATAGTTAGTTGACTGTATATAATTCATTAAGTATTAATGAAATGGAATTAAAAAATTGAAAGCTAAAGTAATTGAAATCAAATTGGAAGTTAAGTGAATCTTAAATAAAATTGAATTTGATTTGGAAGTGAACCAACTTGAATATGAATTAGTGAATATAAACTCATTTGAAAATCAATGGTAGTAAAAACATCCACTGTTAATGAATCAAATGTGATTTAAATTAGAAAACCAATTCATTGAATATGATGACAAGTACATGTATATTGATTTGGTTATGAATGTTAGTTGAATGCTAGTTGGTTGATGGTTGAATATATTGCTTTTACTGCATTTTCAATGTTGGCATATATAGTTATTATGTTGCTATATGTTGTATATCGATACTATTATCTATATACATGTTTCTCATCTGTTTGTTGAGTGTTTAGTAGGTGCGGATCGCGTTTTCTTTGCATTTGGAGCTCGCTTTCGCACTATATTAGCCCTATATGCTTGCTAATAATATATAAAGTACATATCTCGGATCAAATATCGTACTTTTACACTTTTTTCCTTGCGGGATGCCTCATTACTTGACGAGATGTATATTTGTGATATATATATACTGTCAATTTTTTTCCGGATCGAGCCGCGCAAAGGAGACTCTGGCGAATTTTTTCGAAAATTCAAGGCGTCAGAATATTTTTGAGAAAAATTGGAAAATTTTGAAAACTATAACTTTGATTTGGACTTGAAAGTTAAACAATAGTAGTTGTTTTTGAAAAGATAACTAAGTATGATTTGAAAACTTAGTAAAAAATTTTGTAAGAAGTTTAACTATAAATTTTAGGAAAGTTAAACACTTAAGAGATTTGAAAAATCTAAATTGAATGGTTTGCTTTGGGAAAGTTAATGGATTCTGTAACTTTTTATTACTTGGTAATTTCGAGGACGAAATTCTTTTAAGGGGGGAAGTGTGTAACGATCCAGGATTTCTGTCAATTAAAATTCATATATTTAATTGAACTTAAATATTAATAAGTGAAATTTATAAGTCGAATAAATTTTATTTTGAATAATGGATTTAACTGGATAATTAAATCGATAATTTAATATTTGAAATTAAACAAATAATTGGAAATTTGGTTTATTGTGATTGAAAATGTTGTATAAAATTTTATTATATCATATTGAAGTTATAATGATGTTATAGAACTTTTAAAATCGAATTAAAAGTTAATTTGTGAAAATTAAATATTTTAATATTTAATTGACGAGTTAAAATAGCTATTTTTCAAACAGTCTCGGATTTCGACGAAACTAGTTTCATCGGATCCGTAATGTGATATTATTGTATGGTTTCAAATTCGTGTCAATCGGATTTACCGTTTGTACGGGGCAAGCCAAAACGCATAGAAATTAGTTTAAATCGATTTAATTTAAATTTAATCATTTATTGCCGTAACTGGCACATATGATTAAATTGGCTCCTGAAACCTATTCCATTGTGTCCCCAACGTGGGGTAAACCTTAGAAACGCTAGTCACCGCGCGAGATTTGGAGTTCGAAAAATTCGGGATGAATAGTAATTTGGAAATTTTCTATAAAAGGCCTTGGATTATTCTCATTTGCAACTAAAAACCAAACCTAGCTAGGGTTTTATTCTTCAGCCGCCATTAACACTGTACACGGCCAAAAATCACCCATCTTCTTCCTCTATTTTCTACAAATCCATAGAAAATTTGCAAAACTTATCAACTACAAAATTGTAGAGGTGACGAGCTCTTCAAATCTATACGGAGTTGATGGGATAAGGCACGACGATGGTGGAGATTTCCGGCTGCGTTTGTCTTCGGTTTCGGCACGAATTTCGAGATAATGGTTCGACCGAGCTTCGAGGCGTTTGGGGCGTTGGTGCTATTCACGACGAGCTTTCGTTTGGAATCCTCCGATCGATCTCTGGTTGCTTGGTGGTGGAGCGGCACGTGGAGGAGTGGTCGCGTATATGGGTTCTTTGACCTGTAGAAATTCACGCGAGAAGATGATGATAGTCACGGCCTAGATCTGGGTTTCGAGAATCAACGGCCCAGATCTGTCAAAGGTTAAAAATAAAAGAAAATTTGTGAAATCAATTTTTTTAAATTCGTGTAAACCTTAAATATTGATAATTTGTTCATATGAGGTCGGAAATGCACGAAACTAATTGCGTTGCAATCGTTTGTCGAGCACTACGCTATGGAACTGGATTGGAGTCGTTTGGAGCTAGGAAAATTTCGGGTAAAATTAAACGCACGTTTAATTTTATTCGAAATAAAACGCGAAAACTAAATTGAAAGCAAGGTGAGAACTTCTCGCTCAATCGAATCAGTTTCGATTTAAATTTTGAATAGTTAGATTTAAAATTATTGATTGTATGCCTGAATGATAAATTATTATCTGTTATTGATTGAAATAGACATTATATGCCGTTATTAAGCAGAGATTATTTATTAGAAACATATACCGCGAATATTTCACAGTACAGTGGAATTGGTATTATTTATGTACTTGGAGTTGATTTCCCGCATTATATAGCGGATGAGATCCTATTGCGCCGTATAATAGCGGATAATATTTTAAATCCTATATACCGCAATATTTCATTTGGAAACGGAATTGGTATTGCGCTAATGTCTGTGGATGCAGGGAAACAGGTTGGAGGGATCCAACTGGATTCCTCAACAGTATTTGTTTGATTTTAGATATTTTGATATTTGTTGATTATCATATACAGATATATGATGTCCTTGTTGTCGTGATCGACTATTTGGTGTGTAGCATCATTGGGCCAATTTTGGAATTTTAAAAGGATTTTAAAGTGATTTTTGAAAGTATACGTTTTATAAAATATTTTTGAAATTGATTCATTTTAAATAAATAAACGTTATAATTTTAATGTTATAAAAATTATGATTTTTGAGAAATATAGTTAAAAGTTGATTTTTGAAAATATGAGGTTAATGATTTTATAAAATAGTCTAAATTGAGATTTTTGAATTTATTGTAAAAAGTTTAAATACAGGATTTATAAAATTTGATTGTTTTATAAATCAAAATGATGAAATTATAAAGGAGTTTAAAGACGTTTTAAAATAATAATATAAATTGATTTATATAAAAGATTTATAAAATTGATATTTATAAATTAAAATATTGGAATTATAAAACGAGTTTTTATAAATGTTAGAATGAAGTGTAAATGGATTTCATAAGTGAATGAGATTATAGAATTATAAATGGTGAAGTTATAAATGGAATTTACAAGTAGTAAGATTTAAATTTTTTGTAAAGTTATTAAAAGAATAGATTTGGGTAAATAAAGAATCTTATAAGTTATAAGATTTATAATTTGGGAAGTTTAAAAGAACAAGTTTGTAAACAAATAAATTATAAGTATTTAACTTATAATATGGACTTTTGGCATATAATTGAGTTATAAATTGAATAGGTTAATAAAGGAGATCTATAAATTGAAGTTGTTATAAAATAAATAGAATTAGGATTTATAATTTTTTTTATAATTCTAAATCAATTGAATTTGATAAAGTAAATGTAGAAATTATTAAAGGAGTTATATCCACGATTTTGGATTAAAGGAGTTATATCCACGATTTTGGACAATGTATAATCCTTTAAAATAAAATGTACAGAAATGATGAAATTGGTTAACGAAGTATATTCACGTTTTGGGATAGTGAATAATATGTTAAAGAAAATCTTTTGGAGGTGATATTTTAAATAGAATTAAAAATATTTAACGATGTTTTAAAATGTGTTAAGGTTCGAAACCACAGATTTCAACATTCATTGTTGAAATAGAAGTTTTCGAGAAATAGAAGGAAATAGTGGACTATAACACTGTTGTTATAGTAAATGATTTCCGAAAGGAAATGTTTTATATAGTATTGGGATTTATATATCTATCTTAACTTCGAATCCCTATACTAATGATTTTGAGTTGTCGTAACGATGTTTTACGCAACATTCATTTTGACTCAAATAAATTGTTAAAAAGAACACTTTCCTTAAAGAATAAAATATATACTTAATTGTGATTTAAGTATATGGAACATTTTCCAAGTGTTGAAAATAAATAGATTTGTGAATTACTTATTATTAATAAGTATGGAAATTCTTTTCCAATATGAAATGAAACGTTTTTGAGAATTTATCTTTGTAAAGATAAATTGAAAAATGAATATTTGAAATCTATTGAAAACCGTATATCAGTTGATATTTTGAATTATAAATTCACTATGGAATTTATAAAAGAAAGGGGAATTTGTTTAAAAATAAATATTGATTTATTTTTGAAGTATTGAAATTATATATCTTGTAAAGATATTTTTGGAAAATAAATAATTTGGGAAATTATTTGGAATCTGGTGATGTTGTGCATATCCATTGATAGTTCGATAACCAACTATCAATATTTACCTTTGAATGGGTATTTGCTGTGATATGCTTGAATTTGAATGCCACACTTATTTTCAAAATAAGCGCTCACTATTCGGGTTAGCCGGGAAAGGACCTTGGGGTCGTATAACGCATTCTGAATATGTGATACGTCGTTATGGATTGCATTTGATGACCGGTGTTGGAGACTAGATATTTTTGAAAACGGAAGGATTACCGTCGAATGTCTCTGCACCGAATGGCCCCAGTATAGAGATTCCATATGTGATGGGAAGTCCGGACGTGATTAGTGAATATCCGGATTGCGAGGACTTCTTTGGAAATGCCTTCGGTTCTGTTCGATCCCGGAACGGACTTGTATGGATGTGTGTCTGACATTACAATCTGAGATGTAAAGCTGGTTTCTATCAAATATATTTCTGTTGGTGGCGGAGAATTTATTCTCTTAGCTTAGCACCCTTCTCTGAGACATACGACTCAGAGGTTATGTGGTTGATGTTACTAGTGATACATTCCCAAATTGGTAATGTGGCATATGAGTGATGCTGATCATTGGTTGATCGAAGCATGGATTTGTATAAAGCGTAGCTTTATGGACGAGACTTCGTCGGACCTCACACCCCGGAAATGGTCAAAATAGGAAGGATGCAGCAAGGTTATTAGGGGGTAGCGCCCCTTTAGTGTATGTCATTCCTTCTGGATAGAGGTGGTATCATGGTATGGAGCCTAGATACTTAACCTATGTTGTTGCTAAAAATTTATTACTTTGTGGTTGTTGGAACCGAGGATCCTCGGATATAGATCGGTTACGATCGGGGGATGGCATATTCGTGTCAGTAGTTACCCAGTTTGAAGGGTAACCCGGCCTTGTGTTGGCAGAGATCCGGTTAGGTTCTTGGTACGTCATTCCAGAGGCTTTTCCATGTGGCAATGGGAAGTTCCTTGGCCTGACCATTTGTTGGAAATCCAAAGAAACAATACGAACCTTGTACGGTTTTAGTTGTAGAACCTGCCACTTAATATGGTAGCTATAGTAGGCATACTATAATGGTTCCTATGCTGGCTAAGATTTATACTCTACTTTCGAAATGTTTTCTATACTATGCACTAATAATAATATCAAAAATGATTTGATTTTACGTAGTAAGCATCATTGACTATCATAAGGAGAAATCTCCTCCAAGTCTGCGTTTGCATTGTGTGTGTGCCGGGAGGCCTTATGGCAGTTTCATTTTTTAAAAGCGTTTCGAATTGACTTTAAAAATATTCCTCTGTTTTGTTTTAAAAAAAAAATCTGTTTTAAGTTCTCACACCAGTCCCATGACTGACCTGGAGTTTATTGTTTTCCTTCCTAAACTCTGGGTGCCCACCAATTTCCACACGGGCAGTCTAGAGTTAGGTTATCAGGATATTCTGGAATTCGGAGTTACTGGAGGCAAGCTGGATGGCATGGCGTATTCACTAGTATATAGTATTTCTTTTCCACTATTTGTTGTTGTTTTTTGTTGTACACTCTGATGATGATGTAATGTAATGAGATGTAATGTAATAACTGATATAGTTCTTTGTTTAAAGATTATTCATTTATCTATTATATGTTGTTCCACCGCAATTGTGAGATTCTGGTATTGTTTGTTGTTTTCTTTCTGTTCTGTTCTATCTTTTTCTTACTTCTTCTATCTTTTTCTTCTTCTTAAACCCTAAGCATTCGGTTTTTCGGCATTCGATTGCTCGGCAGTTGATACAGTGGATGTATTGATGTCGACGTCCAGGCGTCGAAGACCTGTGTCCTTACAAATATATTTTTTATTGGTGTAAAGATCTGTTAATATCTATTATATTTTATTCCGCTGCGATGGTTAGATTTTGTTGTTGTTTTCTATTTTCTTCTTCTACATCTTCTTCTTTAACCCAAATGGTTCGTATTTCTGTGCAACTTGAGTTGATTGATGTAGAATAGTGTTGACTCAAGGGGTGCGGATTTGCGGTCGTTACACTTGGTATCAGAGCTTAGGTTGGTGATAACCTTGGCTCTGGTGGGGATTACTCATTAATAGAGTCCGTAGTACTCTAGAATGAGTTTGAGCGTATTAATAGATATGAGCGCGTATTTGTTAGTGAATATAAATTGTTTTAATATTGCGTTGATTGGTTTATTTAGTCGCATATGAACCTTCGTCGGCACAGTCTGGACAACTATATCGAAGGGGTTTCTAAACACTTATATAGAACAGTTTGACACGGTATTGTTTAAAATGTGGGTGAATGAAATAGTTTTACCCAAAATATACTTTGATATTAAGAAAAGTTTTTGTAATCTATTTTAGATAATATATGTTGCTTAGATGTTAGGAATGATGATATTTAAATTATTATCATTATTGTGTGGAAATTTAACTAGAATTGAAATAATAACCAGAGATTAAGGAATAAACCAATAAAATAAATGGGATTTGTAAATGTAAACTATAAATGTGAATATAGTGTGATTAATAACTAAAAAAATAATAATAAATAAGATAAAACTGCAGAATAATATTTGAATATAGATTAAAAGGATTTGAAAATCTAAAAATTTAAATTCCTTTGGGTTTGAAAAGAGTTTTCAAAATTTTTAAGAAGGGATATAGCATTAAACTCACTTCAGTCGCTGGAAAATAACTTCGGTAATGACTGCAGCATCATCGATGCTTATTTCGAGTTTTCAAGTGATGGATTGCTGCCAAATTGATTTGTTCAGAAGAACTAGTTTATTTTTGAAATTTCAAAGGAAATTTGTTGGGAATGAAAACCCAGAATGGTTTAAAATTTTGAGAAGTGTGATTTTGAGATAATGGTAGTTTCAAAATAATTTGAAACCAAAAGTCGGGTGTTTAATATCCTGACGAGATAGGTTGTAAGCTTATAAATTGAGAAGATTTTTAAATCAGGAAGGAAATATAATCTTTGAATGTTGGAAATTTAAATTTAAAGTGAAGGTTAAAAATGGAATTAACTTAGATTGGGGAATAAAAATTTAAATGTATTAAAATTAATTGATTAGGGTGAAAATAATATCCAGTTGTATTCGAATTGAGTTGAAATCGAATTGAGTTAAATAAATCTGAGTTAAAATAAAATTGAATTGGAATAAAAATTCAATTGAGTTATTAAATGAAATTAGATTCTTACCTGAATAAATGGAAAATAACTGGGATAAGGATTGGATTAAAATAAATAAATTAGAATAACTTATAAAAGAATTAGAAATCCATGGAAATAAAATATGCTTTAGCTATAAATAAGCGTAAATCTTGAGTTAAAATTAAAAGATGAATATATTCAAGCCTAGAATGATGGGAATGTGTAAAATAATAAGTTGTGACTTATAAAATTTAAAAGTGTAATAGAAAACCCAAATAAATATTGTTTGATGATTTGGAAAATAAAACAAAAATCCAAACTTGAATTATAAAATAAATTGAACTTAAGAAAATTAAACGAAGTGATATTTTGAATTAAAAATCAAGTATTGAATTTTAACCAAGGGAAGAACTAATTAGATAATAAATTGGTCAATGAAATGTACAAACGGAACCTAATGTAGTCAAATAGAAGTTGAATTGTGAGTTAATATTGAAGTTTGGAAATAAAACTCAAGTTATAAATCAAATTTGACTTGAATCATTAGTGAAGAAAATATAATTGAAAGTGGCCTTGCAATTAATTAAATGAATTGAAAATGAAATTAAATTGTGAGTTAATAAATTGGATGGTAAATTAAAAGAGAACGGTAGAATCAGAATTTGAGTTATTAATTAAAATTCAACTTGAAGTGTTAACAAATTAAATAAATTGAAAATGTTGCCAAATAAAAAGAAATTGGATAAAAGTGGTAATGGTTTGTATTGAAAATAAAATCCAAATAAGTAGTAATACATTGGAAATGGCCTTGTTATTTAATAAAATAATTAAATTATTGAATCTGAAAATTTAAAATTTATAATAACTAATCAAATAAATTTGTAGTTTGAAATGAGATTGGATTGAAATAGAATCAAGTTAAATGGAAAAGGAAAATTTATTTGCAAAATGAAAATGAGCTTAAGTATAAAATTTGAATAAGTAGAAGTAAATTAACTTAAGCTAAATAGGTGGTGGAGAGTTGAATTGAAGTCAACTTAAACCAAGTTTATGATATTGGGTTGGGTTTAAATCAAGTGAAAATAAATTTTAATCGAAATAAAATTCGGTGTGTTATAGATAATATTTAATGGAATGAAATTCTTAATTAAATAATTGTAAACCATTTAAATTGTTAAGGAATTGCAATAACTTGAGACAATAAGAAAAATTGAATGTTTCATGTTTAATAGAATGGTTTTAAATGAATGCGGATAAGTAATGAAACGCAAATGAATGGGTTGTGAATAAAATTGAAATGGAATGTGTCACTAAATAAAATGGTTGTGAATGAATTAAAATAGAAGGAAATAAATAAAATTGAGTTGGAATCAATGTAAATTGGTTATAAACCTTAAATAATTATTTATTCACATGGATATCGTAAAATTGCATAGAATAAATTGTCGTTTGACGTAAACAAAAATAAATAAATTCTCTGAGTTGATAGAAGTTAAATAAATTGATGTTGAGATCAATTGAATTAAACATGATTTCGATTTGTTTAAAAATAAATTGAATGTAAGCATGTGAGTTGTTAACCCTTCGGATTTAAGTAAAACGATGTGTGATTTGGTTGTAAGAAATTAAAATGGTAGCGAAATCTTGCATGTGCTTTTGAAAATTGTATGGCATGCATTGTTCATAGAATTCATGTTTTTGCTATGTAAGTAGAAGTGAAATGTTAATAAATCACATATATTTCATACTTACATGTTTAAATTGAGTAAATACAGGTTCAGGGTAGTCGTTGGGCTGGATTTGATTGCGCTAACTGCTAATTAAATAAGCTGTTTGCTAAAAAATGCTAAATAAGGTACGCCTACGCAATAAAAATAGGAAATATGAACTGTTTTTGTTTTTCCAACCGGATGGGTCGATGTATATATATTTATATCTCTTGTCAAATTGCAAAAGCTCCTCCATACAAAGGAGACTCTGCCAAAAATTTTTGAAAATTTTTGGAAAATTTTGTTAACGACAAAACGATTTCAAACTGGAATTGAAATACATTAGTGGATGAAACTAATTTAAAATAATGACATGAGTTAGTTATAAATGGAAAATAAAATTCAAATATTCAGAATTGAAGATAAATTGAATTCATATGGAAATGAAAGAATCAATTTGAATAGAAATAGATATAAACTAAAGTGGTAAGGTGAAAATAAATAAAGGAGTATATAAAATGCTTATACTAAACTTGATAAAGAAATGGTGAATTCTCAATTGGAAATTGATATTATAAATATATTCTAAGTTAATGTTTGAATGAATAAATACTGACGTTTTGTAAGGAAGTCGATAAAATGTTTTTGGAATATTGTGATTGGATACTATTGCTATGTAGGATATGCAGGTATTATAAAGGGAAAGGAAAATTTGTTTTGATTTCAGATGATAAATTTGAATTGCCCGACCAAAAAGGTATGTCTTTAAATTTCAGTATGAAATTTGATTAGGTTTTTGATATAGCCACTTGGCCTTTTGTTTTCTTTGGGAATTTGGGAGCCTGTAGAGGCCTTTTGTAGTTGTGCCGAGCTAGCCGCGCAAAGGAGAAGCTGGCGAAATTTTTCGAAAATTTAGGGCGTTAGAAATTATTTGAGAAATTTTGATTATTTAAATTTAGATTTAAATTTAAGTTTGAATGGTTGAATAAGTAAAGTTATTTGAAAACTATGGAAGGTTTTGGGAAGTTGATTGAAGTAATACTAGGTCTTTAATAAAAGAATATGTTATGGCAACTTAATTAAACTGTCGGGTTTTAAAAAATAGTAATGGGTATTGAATCATTTTTCCTAAATAGTAATTTCGTGGACGAAATTCTTTTTAGGGGGAAGGAATGCCACCCGGAATTTTCGAGCATTTAAAAACGGAATATTTAATTGATTTTAAATATTCAATAGAGTAATTTTAATTTGAATTACGAATATCACAATTTATTTGATAATTATGAATTAAATAATTTGAAGTTGGGTAAAATGTTGAATCTGAAGTATTAAGCCTATAAAAAAATAATTTAAAAGCTTGCAAAATTTATATCGATAACATTGAAGATAATAGAAGTGTTAAAATTAAATTGAATAGTGATTTGTTCAGTTTTGAAATTTTATCGTTTTAAATTGAATTTAAAAATAGCCTTTCGAGGCATAGTCTTGGAATTCAATGAAACTAGTTCCATTGGGTTTGTAATATTGAATTATTATCGGATTTCAAATTTCGTATTGATCGGAGTTAGTGTGTTAGTGTACGATATATAAACGCATGGAAAATTTAATTGATAATAATGTAATGAAATTTAATTTAATTAGTCAAGCTTCTTGTATACGCCACTTCCCTTAACTTTAAATCGTGTCCATCCTTATCTTCTTTCCGTATCTGCCAAAATCAGTTTGATCTAAAAAAAAATGGCCGAACTCTTTAAATCGCGTAGCCTAATTATTTTTCCCCTGTTCAAAATCGAAACCAGTAACGAAAAAAAAATCATCAATCTTTTGTTCTTCCTCTCGTTCGAATCTATGGCCGTACGAACGAAGGTCAATTCCTCATCTCCTTCTCCTTTCAGTTGCTTAATTTTTTTTTGTTAAACCCTAATTAGTCGATCGAGATTCATGGTGGGGCGGAGCAACTCGCGATCGATTTTAAGAAGAAGGCAGGCGAACTTCTGGAAGTTGTCGACAGTCGCGATTAGGGTTGGGGTTGCTCGCGAGGAGATGGTCGCGATTAGCGTTTGGGGTTGCGAATGTTGTGGGTGTTTGTGAAATTGGGGATGTCGGCAGGCAGAGGGATGGTGAACACGTCAGGTGGTCGAGGCTAGGGTTAGGAAGCAGGGACGCTGCGTTAACCCTTGGTGACAGCGTCGGCATCATAGTGATGTTGGGTTTTAGGGTTCTTCGATAGCAGT
Source organism: Allium cepa (assembly GCA_030765085.1). NCBI lineage: Eukaryota > Viridiplantae > Streptophyta > Magnoliopsida > Asparagales > Amaryllidaceae > Allium > Allium cepa. Next base: position 138,561,357 of record CM060945.1, read on the forward strand.
AAGTACCCTATGTTTTGATTAAATCTCATAAGTATATATATATATACACACACACACACACACAGATTTCAGGATACAAGTATATATGTATATTATAACTGAAGTTTTAAAATACAGTAGCATATGTATCACTGATAGGAATCAATATTTGTATATATGTATTTATCGGCTAGAAAATTATTAACAGTAAAGTAAAATTTATAATTTTACTTACCTAATAGATTTAAATTTAAAATGAGAATATTATTGGTAGTTTAAGATCGTGGCAAATGTTAATTTAATTTATTAATTGGGAAGTTTATTCTTCGATTAATTCAAATATTTATAAATCATATAAATTGTTTATCCAAGGTCAAAAATCGAGAAAACCAAGGCTATATTGAGGCGGATTGCATATAAAAGTAAAGGTGAGTTAATCTCACTCAGTTGAATTTTAGTTTAAATTTAAATAGTTAAATTTAAACAATTGATTGTTTTCATTTGGTGTTATATCATATATAGTAGTATATAGTATATCTTGGAAGGTTTGATTTCCCGCAGTAAAATAGCGGATGATTTTATATTTAAAATACATATACCGTGATATTCCACCTCGAAGTGGAATTGGTATTTATGATGTGCTAACATATGTGGATGCAGGGAAAACAGGTTGGAGGAATCCAACTGGATTCCTCAACAATTATTCAATTTATTTAATATTCACTGTTGTGATTATTTGATATTCTGTAATGAATTTTATTAGAATATTGAATGCTATAGTTTGCTCGAATATTTGGTACTCTGAATTATCTAAATATATAGAATTGGATTTTGAAAAGAAATAAAAGGAGTGAACTTTTAAGAAAAGAATTATAAAGAATCTAAATAAATTAAGAATGAATTGGATAAGAACAACAGTAATATTAAAATTCTAATAAGTAAATTCCATATATGAAAAGGAAATTTTGAATAAACGGAAAGTTAATGAATTTTAAACTTCAGTGTTATTATTTAAAAGAACATAGCATTTATTTTAAAATTTAAAAATTAAATTTTGAAAAGAATAAAGAAGAAATTGGGGAAAATCTGAAATTCGTATATTTCAGTTAAAAGATTTAAAATCAAACCGAAAATAATAATAATAACGATAAAGTCCATAATTAACGAATTTTGAAATGAACCGAGTAAGCAAAGAAATTTATTTCAAATGGAATAAATTTGAAATAAATTTGGAAAATTGATTTAAGTGCTTGAAATTGGAAATTCTCCCTGGATAACCAAGTACGTTTTCAAAGTAAATTTTAAATATAAGTTAAAAGTTTTAAATTTGTTTTAAAAAGCAAGTTTTGGAAAATTTATTAATTCTAAATTATTAAATTCTAAAGTAAGTATTTTCTTTCAATCTATTATGGTAGTAATTAATTAAAAGTGACTTGGTATTTGTTTTCAAAGAGAAAATTTAGTTTTATATTTTATAGAAGTAACCTCATTTTTAAATATTCCTAAAGTATATATTTTGAATAAAATATCGAATTAGTTTTTAATTTAAATATTTTAAAGTATAATTTCTAATAAAGTGTTTTTAAAGCTATTTTAAAACCTAAGTGTTTGTTCTTGGTGATTTCAATGGAGATAGAAAATATTTAGGAAGTTTATTAGGGAAAAGGAAGATGGTTTGAAACTGTTTCAAAGAGTTAAAAATGGAAGTATATCTTGCAAAGATATTTTGAGATAAATAATTTAGGAAATTAAATTTATCTAGGAAATTATTTATTGTTTGATGGATATTTGTGAATGTTAATTGATAGTTAAATAACCGACTAGCAATATTGGCCAAATGCGCTGATCGTTTCGAAGAGACCGGGATCGAGATATATTTCTCGAAAACCACTTCGATCCAGTTTGTACGTTTCGTGGAAAACGAGTTTGGATTCGAAGATGGAGCAGTGAAGTGCAAGGGCTAGTCGCTACTAATCCTGAGGATATTTCCAAAATGGATGTAGCAGGAATAGTGCCTTCAGTTCCGTTCGAACCCGGGACGGACTTGTATGGATGAATGCTTTCAGAACATCGTCAGGTGGACGATGAGCATTCTAAGTGAAATGATCTAAAAGGTAACTCTTAGCCTCAAGACTCATCAACTAGGAATGACTGAAAATCAAGGGTTATGCAACAAGGCTAGGTGGGTAGCACCCATTCAGGGTGAGGTCATCCCTGTCTAGATGTCCCTTTTATTTCGGCTTAGTGGTGCAGTTGCTGATCCCAACCGTGGGGTGATCTCACTCGGGATTATCCAGTAAGGGGTAGTCCTAGTCTTGTATTGCAGGAGGTCGGGAGTGATCCTCGGTACTGTGATCTAGGCCACGTACTGTGACAGGTGGTACCCCAATGCCTAGTCATTAGTTGGAAATCCATTCTCCCTTCGTGCCTTTTACGAGTTTTGTTTGTATTACCCACTCTGTGGCTAGTAGCTGGAATTTAATAATGTAATGATTTCGGCTATTTTATAAGTATTTGTATATAGACCCTATTATAATATCAAAGAATTTTAATAAAAAGTGTTTTAGCTATCGTAAGGTAAAAACCCGACATGTTTATTTGTGG